>OX336388.2:701123680-702323680 GCA_946902985.2 Meconema thalassinum
TATATTAAGGCTTGTATGAAGATATACCGTGCTAAGTTTCACAGCGCTCGGATGAAAAGTGAAAGATTTAAATATTTAAATTTCGCGTCGCCGCCATGTTGGTTTTGTGCTCACCAGGTTATTGAATGATCCATAGGTGAACTTAGGTTAATAGCCTGTATCAACATACAAAATTTCAGATTGAATGCTGTCATAGATTCGTAGATATTGAGAACTGTCTAAATATTTTGGATGGTTGCCATGTTGGATTGTTATATGTGTAGGCCATAGAGTTATGTACTATTCGATGAAGATTGCAGCGTAGGTTTATTATTCAAACGTCCACTTTGATCGCATGATTAGGACACAAGAAATAAAAATAATAATTTTAAAAATTAGCACAGCCGCCATCTTCTGGTTTGAGTTTAATTGGATGTCAGTAGATTAAATTTTATATGAATATTTACCGTACTAAATTTCACTGCGCTCGGATGAAAAGTTGCAAGAACAATCCATTTAAATATTTAAACTTCGCTTGGCCGCCATGTTGGTTTTGTGATCACAAGGTTATAAAAAGTCCCATAGGTGAACTGAAGTTAATAGCCTCTATCAACATAAGAAATTTTAGTTTGATTGCTGTAATAGATTCGTAGATATTGAGAGCCGTTTCGGATTGTCGCCATGTTGGATTGTTATAACTGTATACGTAGGCCATAGAGTTATGTGCCATTACATGAAGATTGCTGCGTAGGTTCATTATTCAAACTTTCACTTCGATCGCGTAATTAGGAAACAAGAAATAAAAATTTAATTTTTAAATTTCGCACAGGCGCCCTCTTGAGGTTATGTAAACAATTGAACTAAATTAAATGTCAGTGCATTACAATGTTTATAAATATTTGCTGTACCAAGTTTTACTGCGCTCGGATACTTAAATCGCCAGAAAAGTCTATTTAAATGTTTCAACTTCGCTTGGCCACCGTGTTCGTTTTGTACTTAACAGGGTTATGAAAGTCACATAGATGAACTTCTAGTAGTGCCTTTTATCACCGTACAAAATTTCAGGGTGATATCTGTTACTGTAGCGGAGATATAGAATGCCAGTGAAATATTTCGCGCGGCCGCCATGTTGGATTGCTGAAACGTATTGTTGCGGCTGCGAGATTGTTTCGTCGCCTCGCCGCGTTAGTCACAGCCGACCTATCCCCTGCCTCTGTGTGTTACCAGTGCCTTACGCAACGGGGCTGTGAGGACAAAAGGGATGGACCTGAATGTTCGTGACCCAGCTACTGATGGAAATCTCGAGAAGCTGTGAATCCTGGACTGTTCTAGAAGCATTCATTGAGTCACCAGCCCCCTATATAAAGCGGCCTCACCAGCGATGGACGGACTGTGTTTTTGAGCGAGTGCATGTGTTTTAATTGTGCGACAGTATTGTGGTGTATTGCGAAACGTAGTGGACTGTTTCCAAGTAGCAGACGGCAAGACAGTGTGAATTCGAGAACAAGTGAGTATCAGACTGTGGCTTGTTTACAAGAGGAAGTGTTGTAGGCTTTTCTACCAAGGCCACCGGTCTCATTAGCGAGGATTAACTGCATGACCAAGTGAAAGAGTGAATGTAGTCCATAAGGGAGCGAACTTGACTAAGACCGCTAATTGGTTTCTGATTGTTTATTGTGTGGCGCACTCTAACGCTAGACCTGCAATAAAACTTATTTTTCTTTAAAGGGCCGATTTGTGTTGTGCTTTCTACCTACTGTGATCCAATTAATGAACTTGCTACTAGGTGTAGCACGCAACAGTATTAACATGTTCAAAGGCACGGTCGAGGTCGAACAATGTAGTGCTCTACTCGTACCGAGTTTCATTGAAATCGCTTCGGGCGTTTAGTTGTTATAACGGACACCCACACACACACACAAGCGCGCGCGCGCGCGGACAAAAGGTGATTTTATAAATGAAAATAGGCTAAAATAAAAATATCCAAGTGTTGTGTGCAGGTTAAATAAATACACTTCAATATATTAAAAATAAAGAAGATTCGCTTGTACATTGACCAGAAGCATCTGCATCAACCCTGTCCAGAAGAAATAGAAAATGATGTGTATGTGTACCCCTTTTTTTGACGGGGTCGGGCGTGGGATCCGATGAAAATCTATGGGTTTTACGGCCCGATGTCCTTTCTGACGCAAACATCATGAGAGGAATTAATGAGAGATGAAATATTAATAATATCGAATGGACTCGGGTGCCGGTTGCAAACTTTGTTATTTGCGTCCAGAGGGCAGCTTGCATGTAGAATTTTGTTGTTCCTTGTGTAACATTTTTAATGAGTTAACTAAACGTGGTGATGACTATTGTGGTTCAATTTAACAAACATAATAAGAATAAATAATATACACTGTGGTGTGACCTTACCTGTGATAGTGTAATATAATAAGTTGTTGAGCGCCAGATTCCTATTTAAGATAGTGAATCGAAATTTATTGATTTAACCTCGGCTATCAGCAGTAGAGTCGAGAACCACTTACCCGGGCCGTAGTGAGACAAAGTCATCTAACCAATCCGTATTTAATCAAGGAGTATGATTGCCTTAAAGTACCAACTACAATGAAAGAAATAGGCATTACGTTGAAGAGAATGAATTTATTAAATGCAAAAACAAAATATTAATAAAACAGAATAGTGATAGTCACACAATTGAATTTAAAATTACTCAATGCGGCAATTAATTATTTAAAAGAAAATGAATATTAAAATGAATTGAAAGTTAAATGAAGTTAAATTATAATAGAGACGATAGTTTTATTGAATTGTTGGCTCACCCAGTCGAAGATTCGTCATATTTAAGAAATGATCGATGATCTCGTTGTTACGTCGCTTATGTTTAAAAAAATGATGTGATATCTCAATTACTATGAAATATCCTCATTAAGTACGTTGCCATCTGTAGAAAGACTCTTGATCAGGGATATAACCCATTATGTATTGATATAGATGTCGGCAAGACATCGTTCAGTGTCGACTCTCGGTGCTCAGTCCATTAGGACCCAGAAAGCAAGGTTACAACTTCCTTCCTTCATTAAGAGCTGTAGATCAATGCCATTCTTGTCCGATGTTGCAGGTACAAATACTAATGACTTCCTTGTCACGTGGTGTCACAGCTTCCCTCTCTCTTAGCCTTCTCCATTCTTGACTCATAACTTGCAATATATATTGACGCGTATATACCGTAGAAAATGGCGTGTTGGTTACACCATAGTGTGTTTCTTAACATCTCAGGAAAATGACGCAGTTTGCCGTGGTGAAATTCTTACTACGTCGTTCAGTTTGTGACGCACAGGGTTAGTCCATATCGCCAGTCTTGTTGCAATATATAATACTTCGTCTCTTTACAAGTAATTGTTAATAAAAATCTAATTGAATATAATAATCAAAACCGCTTACAATTATCTGATATAAAAATCATCTCATGGATGTACTAGTTAATAATAATAATAATAACATGATAATAAATGAATAACCCTTTAAATATAACAGCTATGGGATCGAATCGTTACAATCGCCCCTGATATAAATAATTTAAAATAAAATGTAACATTATTTATATCACTACACATCCTACACAAATGAATACAAATTTAAATATTAATACCCCCATAACGACAACATACAAATAATACCCTTCAACAATACATAAAAATATACAAGAACATACTCTTTTCACTTTACATATTTGTACTATCATTTCTCATTCTTCCAAATGTTCATAATGTTCATTCTTCTTTATGTATTAAACGAGCTGTAAAAAATATACATATAAAATGCCCTTCACTTTTATTTTTGACATATATGTCAACGCTGCACTCGTTTATATTTCGGTGATCGTATGCATGACATACAATTTTGGCTTCATCTCTTTTGAACGTAGTTTTTGTATATCAGTCTGGCGTAGAAGTACATTGTTGTAATACCAGCTGATTAACCCATAATAACTATTACAGCACACGATAATAGGATGCAAACAATACAATATTCCTTTCGTCTTTATAAAGGGATTACTCAAATGCAGTAAAATTTCAATAATTGAAGAAAAAAATAACTTAGCAAAATACCTAAGGCAATTCCTATTTCAGTGCATATGTCATACATGTAAATATTTCCCCAAATACATAATGACATCGAAATACCTCAAAGCAGTTATTAAACAGTTCATTTAAATATCCAAGTTACTACTCACCTGCCTTCGTGGCTTAATTCTTTCTTAGGCCACGGCCGCCTCCTTCCAAATTAATACTTCCTAAGTCTCCACGACTTCTTAACTTCTCATAAAACCATAATTCCTCTTTACTACTTCTCGAAAACAATAACTTGGATTTTCAAAATCACCTATAAACATAAAATCTGACTTCTCGTTCACTTTATAAAATTTAACTTAGCGTCAAGATATAACTTTACCGTAACGTCATTCCTTACTTACCATAACAAAATGATTAAGACTTGGACAAAATACTACTCAATACCTGAATTACGTATATCACTAAACTATTTCACAAAAACACATGACAAACTCCTCGGAATAAATATTTCGTTCCACAAAATATTAATGCTCTTATACTTTGAACTTAGTCTATTCATGATTTGACTTTTTGCTGAATGCTTAAAAACCCCCCTTAGTTTTCTCTCAAAACTCTTATTTAAGTACCGTGTCCTCTAAACACCACTTCCTACTTGTTCTGACCGCCTGGACTATAGCTCACTCTTGCTATACCAGAATCTCTCAAAACTCATCGTGACTTCACACGTCACATACAAAAACTTCCCTATTCGTGGTATAATCCCACATCTTCTTACTGTTACAGGTCACCTCTTACTGACCAATAACACACTAAATTTCAGCTAAAAAATCTTACATGCTTCGACTAATTCCTTGGAATAATAACATCACACTTAGCTTTCCTAACTATTGTCTTCCTAAAATAATGACAGTGTTCCTGTTGATAGTTAATAACACCGACACTCCTAATTAGCAAATATTCTCCCATAATCACTTCATAAAGCAAGTTCTGAGTTCTAACACAGTTCAGATACTTTCTTCTCTATCAAATTAAATGCGTAACTTACACCTGCCTTTAATTGTAACTTCATTATTACCCCTTAGGTATACACTTATCTCACCAACTTATTCTTCCTTCAAAATATTAACTTATCTTTACTAACTCCGTATGACATAAATAAAACTTTAATTTCCTGTCTACTAAAAAAAATGATTTACTTTTAAAATCCTCAAAACGTCGAATTATAACAAATTCCTTTCAATATTAGTAAATATTATGTCAACCTTTTAATTATAATTATTATCTTTACTTTAACCTGTGTGTAGGACAACAATCTACCACATCATTAATTCGTTATTAATCATCAGTAACTTTTTACTACAAAGTGGTTTAGCTCAATAACAAGCCTTGTAATATCTTTAAAACCTGCGTAACTGTAACTCAAACTTGGACCATATTACCTTTGTAATCTCTTATTACCTTGTGTGCATACATCCATATATACTTAAAAAAAAAACTCCCTTATTAACTTCACGTAGTCCCGTAGATACCATAAAAAAATAATTATTGCTCAACGGAATATACCTTGCTGACCTACTTCATCCTCCAAAACCTTCTTAAAACTTCATTTGGCATCTTACCAAAAACTTCCTCAAAAAACAACTTCATTTGGCATCTTACCAAAACTTCCTCCTTAAAAAACTTCATTTGGCATCTTACCAAAACTTTAAAACCACATTGCTCAACGGCATTACCTTCGTTGGCCTACTTCTTCAAACTCACGTCCATTTACGTGAAAATACACACATACACACACACATATCTGTCAACAAGTACCAGATGTCCTAATTAGTTACTACTTCCTCATTTCAGCCCGATGTTGGCTAATTCATACAACGCATTACCATTAACAATTCTAAACCACTTATAAATTTCTCAAAATATATCCGCTGATAACCTCGCTGTCCTCAACTGAAACTTCTTTATTAAATCAATACTTAATTCTTCAACTCACTAGTTTTATTACCACTGTATCATCTTATCTTCACTCACTTTTGAATTAAATCTTTATTACCATTATATTCTTAATTATGGTTGCCATAATAATTATTACTTTCTTTCGATTACTTACCTATGTAATAACCTTCCTACTTTTAAAATTTAATTCTTACTTCATCCAACTTACCTGCAGTTTAAGGACCTACATTCAACTTACCTGCATTGCTCAATAGCACGACAACCTCTGTCTTCAAAATTAAATAATTTTAGTCAATCTAAATCAATAAGCGTAGGCACTACGCGCCCCTTACCATCCTAACTTCACGACTGAATTAAAATTACACACAGCAGGTTCCTTATCTACCTCTGTTAAATCCTATAACACTTCATTACTTAATATGTAAGTCATACGGAACAGTAACTATCGGTAATATAAATTTGCATCACTACTTTCTCTGGCATATCACAGTTCTTACCATCTACTATTCTGATATTGGCCCCTGCCATTATAATTCTGCTGATTATTATCATAATAATTATTTTCAGGATTATTCTGTAATATGGGCATATCGTATGAATCTTCGAGTGCATCGAATCTGCTTAACAATCCCTCTAATTCCTGTATTGTAGTGATCATTTGCATACAAGCAGCCACGTTTACCTTGGGTGGGAAATGCCTGAGGAGAAGCCTTATCACATCCCCATCTTGATTCATCCCGTCAAGATGTTTACATATGAGTACATACTCTAGAAAGTAATCAGTCATATTACTCCCTTCCCCAGATTGATACCTGCCAGAATTAATAATCTGTCTCATTTGTGATTGGATATCCTCATTCCAATATTTTTCAATAAATTTACTTTTGAAATCTTCAAAATTTATCAAGGTATGCTTGTACACTAAAAACCATCCCTTAGTATCTCCTATAAAAGCCTGGTCCAATAGCTCTACTACCATCTTCCATTCAATTTGACCATCCTTTAGCCTTTCTTTAAATCTATCCTCCACCTGATTCATGAACTGCATAGGACACCCCTGTTTGTTTGAAAACTTAGGCAGTTCAGTCTCTCTCATACTACTTAAATACTTCATTCTATCCTTATTTCCTTCCTCCCTTATCTGCTTCTTTAATCTCGCCTCCATTTCTTGAAAATTACTCTCTTTATCCATTAATTCATTTCTCAATACCTTAATCTTATCCCCAAAATCTTCTCTCATCTGCCTAGTTTCCGCTTCTATCAATTTGCTAAAACCTTTACCTAAAATTTCCTCGGACTCAGATCTACTTTCATCTAAAATCTCCTGAAAGGCTGTCTTTACTGATTCTACTTTCTTATTAACTTCTATCTCAACTTCCTTAATTTGATTTTCTACTGCTTCTAATTGTTTATCTATTTTTTCAACCATATCTTTAGCCTTCTTCTCTACCACTTCCTTAATTTCACCTCTGATCTCCTGTTTTACCCCCTGAATACTTTCCTGTAGCATATCATACTTCTTACTCAATCCTTCATTTACCTTAACCACACTGTCTAGCTTTTTACTATTTTCTTCCAGCTTTTGGTTGATCGTTTTACTATTTCTATGCAATTGTTCAAACTTCTCATTAAATTCCTTCCTACTTTCCTGATTTTGTCTACCCATCTCTTCTCTCATTTCCTGACTATTCTTATCAAGCTTCAAATTCAACTCCTGACAATTCTTTTCTAATTTCTCAAATTTAACATTGAACTCCTGACTATGCTTATTTAATTTTTCACTCATATCTTGATTTAGCCTACCCATCTCTTCTCTCATCTCCTTACTATTTTTATTCATATCTTTATCTAATTTCTCAAATTTACCATTGAATTCCAAATAATTTCTTTTATTCTCTTCACTATTTTTATTCATACTTTCAACAAATTTCGCACTTAAATCTCTACTCATCTGCCTTATGAGCGCAGTTAATGGATCTTCAGGAATCTCTATAGACTTTTCTTTCTCTAGACTACCACTAGTCTCAGGATGTACCTCTATATCCGTCTCAAGATTTATCTCTGTATTCATGTCAGGGCTAACCTCAGGATTATTTTCAGGATTACTCTCAGGATTATTCTCAAGATTTACCTCCGACATCTTGGTATTATTCTCTACGCTCTCAACATCGCTACCGCTATCAACCTCCTTATAATTAACTTTCTTGACTGCATCCCTACTTCTCAACTGCCTCTGTTCCTCCTCCGACATCTTGAAGTACACCGTATAACAATTGCCCGTCCAAAATTTCACTTCACTTCACTGTCCCCCAAAAGCACTGACAATTTGCACTGAAATTATACACTCCTCTGACTAAATACCGAATGGTTTTCGTGCCCCACGTTGGGCGCCAAATGTAACATTTTTAATGAGTTAACTAAACGTGGTGATGACTATTGTGGTTCAATTTAACAAACATAATAAGAATAAATAATATACACTGTGGTGTGACCTTACCTGTGATAGTGTAATATAATAAGTTGTTGAGCGCCAGATTCCTATTTAAGATAGTGAATCGAAATTTATTGATTTAACCTCGGCTATCAGCAGTAGAGTCGAGAACCACTTACCCGGGCCGTAGTGAGACAAAGTCATCTAACCAATCCGTATTTAATCAAGGAGTATGATTGCCTTAAAGTACCAACTACAATGAAAGAAATAGGCATTACGTTGAAGAGAATGAATTTATTAAATGCAAAAACAAAATATTAATAAAACAGAATAGTGATAGTCACACAATTGAATTTAAAATTACTCAATGCGGCAATTAATTATTTAAAAGAAAATGAATATTAAAATGAATTGAAAGTTAAATGAAGTTAAATTATAATAGAGACGATAGTTTTATTGAATTGTTGGCTCACCCAGTCGAAGATTCGTCATATTTAAGAAATGATCGATGATCTCGTTGTTACGTCGCTTATGTTTAAAAAAATGATGTGATATCTCAATTACTATGAAATATCCTCATTAAGTACGTTGCCATCTGTAGAAAGACTCTTGATCAGGGATATAACCCATTATGTATTGATATAGATGTCGGCAAGACATCGTTCAGTGTCGACTCTCGGTGCTCAGTCCATTAGGACCCAGAAAGCAAGGTTACAACTTCCTTCCTTCATTAAGAGCTGTAGATCAATGCCATTCTTGTCCGATGTTGCAGGTACAAATACTAATGACTTCCTTGTCACGTGGTGTCACAGCTTCCCTCTCTCTTAGCCTTCTCCATTCTTGACTCATAACTTGCAATATATATTGACGCGTATATACCGTAGAAAATGGCGTGTTGGTTACACCATAGTGTGTTTCTTAACATCTCAGGAAAATGACGCAGTTTGCCGTGGTGAAATTCTTACTACGTCGTTCAGTTTGTGACGCACAGGGTTAGTCCATATCGCCAGTCTTGTTGCAATATATAATACTTCGTCTCTTTACAAGTAATTGTTAATAAAAATCTAATTGAATATAATAATCAAAACCGCTTACAATTATCTGATATAAAAATCATCTCATGGATGTACTAGTTAATAATAATAATAATAACATGATAATAAATGAATAACCCTTTAAATATAACAGCTATGGGATCGAATCGTTACACTTGGAACGCTATGAAAGTCAAGGAGGTTAGACACGGAAAACTATTTCAAGGATTGTCGACACTAGAGCGCTTTTTAGTAGTGAAAGGAGGAACTTTGTGTTGGTGGAAAATCCCGAGATTAGTTTTGCCGTTATGAACACGGCCTACTGAATTCAAATAGGTATCTTTAACGTATGACATGCGTGCCATGATTTTTGTCGCCTTTCAAAAATCACTTACCACGGCCAGGAGCGAACCTGCAAGCTTGGGATTGGTAGTCTGACACGATAACCACTCAACCACAGTGGCAAGTTTAAGATGAAATGAATGACGGTGAATGAAACTAGGCAAGGATGTGGAGGGAAGCGGCCGTGGTCTGTCTGAAGGTACCGTCCCAGCATTTGCCTAGAGTTGACAATGGGAAACCACAGAAAGCCATTTCAAGGACTGCCGACGGTGGGGCTGTAACCCACGTCTACCGAGTCCGCAAGGAGCTTGGCTCCATAGTCTAATGAAGGGCGTTAGCGAGCGTAGCTACCGCTGTCGGTAAATACAAAATATGATAAAATAATTTTCCCCAAAACATACTGTAATTTTATCGACCATAATCGTGGATGCAAGAACAACATACAGCCATTGTTTGAAATATAACACTTCTAATCTATCGTTCCGCGGACAGTATCGTTCGATAATTCACAAATATCGATTATTCGTTAGTAGAACGTCGATATTTTTTATCGATACAAAGTTGCGCATTTGAGGACGCGCAATTCAAAATGCGGGGCGATGAAATTGTAAGAAGTATTGCGTTGTTTCTTTTTCTTCGCCTGTTTAGACCACATTCACTTTAACCAACCATTAGTTTGTCGACTTGTAGGAACTGTACGAACCTTGCGGACCTCCCAGTACTTCTTCATTCGTATTGATTTTCTTTCCCTCTCTTGGGCGGAAAATATTATTGTTGGAATTTTCTTCTATATGAGTGGAAAATGAAATGTCATATTTTTAAGTGCTGTAGTTAAACTTTTCTTATTTGTAGCATCTTCTGTTGTTAAGCCAATTTCTTTTAAGCCCTCTCTGATTTCTTTTAACCATCGGCATCCAGGTGTGTTTTTTGAAGCAAGATTGTACTGTACTAGTTGTTTTAGAAGATTTGAATCTAGCATTCTCATGATGTGCCCAAAGAACCCTAGTATTTTCTTTCGCATAGTATCAGTAATGGGTTCTTGGTTGTTACAGACAATATTGTTAGGTATTATTCGCCATAGCCCATCTTTTTATAACTTTTATTGATACAAGTTATTCCAATTCGCCTTTCGATCTTCTGTAATCTGTCGGTTTTAGAATATTCATTTAGATGGAGTAATGTTTCTGCTGCGTATGTGGATTCCGGTTTTATTGCGTTGTTTATAAGAATTTTATAAACATTTCGTAAATCCACGATTTATGAGACGAACCTCCGCCCCAAATAGTCCGAGGGTTTTCTGTATGTCATAGAGATTGAATGGACTTACATGCCTGTGGCCAGATTCGAACCGGCAGCCGAGCTTTAGTTCAGTTTCAAGGACAACCCTTTATCGCTGACCCATGCCAGCTGAGTAAGGTGCTTCATAGGCATCATGTCACGATGTGTTGATGGACAGCTTTAGTCACGAGCCTGTCACCTCAGATCACCAAGCCGTTCTCGCACCTGACATTGCGATTGTGTAATTAGGGTTTCGTCCCACGAGTTCCATTCCCATGAGTTCCGAAAACAAATTTCTTAGGAAAATCGTCCCATGAGTTCCGACCGCGTATTCACGCCTGAGTAAATAATCTAATAAGTCCCACTGGTTCCGAATGTCTCTGGAAAACCCAGCCCTGCCCCGGACAATGAAAATATAATTGAGTTTTTTGATTACTTTGTCGAGCAATGGCTTGAAAACGTGCATATTCAGATTGAAATGTGGAATTGTCATGGGAAGAGCCATATCGAATAACTCTGTAGAGGGTTGGAGCCATAAGCTGAATTTGAAATACGGAAAAACACATCCCCCTTTAAGAGACTTGGTGTTGTGTTTGAAGAAGGAGTCTTAAAATTCAGACGAAAAAATTATGCGGGCTGAATTGAATTTGCAAGTCACAAAAGGAAAAGAAAATATGTTGCATTGGATGACAGAATCCAAAGAGGATCTCAACAGTTTGAAGAGACCGGTGATTTAAAAGTATTTTTAAGAAATGTTTCTTTTCTGCACATATTGATTAGAGTATAAAGAGTTAAACGATCAATTTGACGAAGCTACGTGCTGATTACTAAGTGAGTTGTAAATAAGATTAAAAAAAAACAGTTCAAAGACGAAGCGACATGCTGATACTACATGGGTTGGTTTTTTAGTTTTGGCACCTTAGTTATAACTGGATTAATAACTCACTTAGATGGTTCCAAGTTTCACAGGCCCTCGATGTAGTCCCCACCGTTGCGTACAATGTGTTCCCAGCAATGCGGAAGTCGTTGGATCACGTTGGCACTGCCCAATCTATTGATGGTACGAAGAGAGCGCTCGGCAGCCTGCTTAACGTCTTCAATGGTACGGAAGCGTTCCCCGCGCATTGTTATCTTCATCTTCGGGATGATATCATAGTCGCTGGGACTGATGTCGGGAGTATGGGGGGTGATAGAGGACCTCCCAGTGTTAGGCCCCTTAAAACAACAATTATCATCATCATCATCATCAGGACCTCCCAGCCCCAGCGATCCAACAATGCCGACACAACGCCTGCTGTGTGTGCCCTAGCATTGTCATGCTGAACGATGGGCGGTGTAACCATGTGGTGGCGCCGTTTCCTTCTCAGAGCTCCTCGGAGATGGTCTTGCAGAAACGAACAATAGTACGCCGCATTAACGGTTTGCCCTTGAGGAACAGTATGGTGAATGACCACACCATCCCAATGATAGGCAAGAATCAACATTACCTTCACATTGGTGGGGGTTGGTCGAACTGTTTGTTTCCATGGTGATCCGTGGTGCCGCCACTCGTTCGATTGGCGTTTTAACAGTGGCTCATAAGATCTTGCTCACGTCTCGTCAATGGTTATTTTACGCCGTAAGAAGGCCTCTCCTTCGCGCTCATAACGCTGCAAGTGCATACGACAAGCGTCATATCGCAGCCATTTGTGCATGTCGGTTAAGTCATGCGGAACCCATTTGGACGCAATCTTCCTCATTTTCAGTAAGTCCTTCAGGATGTGGAGGACAGTTCAATGCGCCAGTCCGGTATCTTGCTCTAATTGACGAATCGTTACGTTCCGATCCACCTCTAGTAACGCGGACACCATCTGTACATTGTCATCACTTACTGGTGGGTGACCAGATCGAGGTATGTGCTCCACACGTCCGTGCCCATCTCGAAAGGCTGTAACCCATCTTGGTACCGTTCTTAACAGTAACGCAGCTGCACCGCACGCTTCCTGCAATCCTCGGTGACACTGTTAAGCACTGCGACCCCTAGCACACTGAATTTTTATCCACGTTCTCTGCTACTGCTTGGAAAACATTGCGACTGTCTTTCGCGAGCGCTGGTCTCACACTACTCATCTAACAGGCGCGACTGCGCACGAGCGGTGGTGAGGACGGACGAGGTCATGTGCTCTGAGGGAGGGGATGCAGGGCAGCAACCATCGGTAAAAGTGGCAGCGCCCAACATTGTTGCAACTTGGCACTGAAGCATTGGTGCCAAAACTAACAAACCAACCCATGTATTTTAAGAACTTTGCAAATATACAGTAACTCAAAACTGATTATTTTGACGAAGGCACATGCTGATACAGATACTGACAAGGCGAAAGCTGCTTATGGGAGATACCGGTCCATGGCGTCCGCCCCCCTCTGTTAGAGGAGCCAATTCATTAAAGAGGGCAGCATGCACTCCCAGCTGGTGCTAACAATGGACCTTATTTGTTTCAGTAATAAACAAATTAATGCAATTTTGCTGTAGAAAACTAAGCAGAAACTCGCTCAGGTTGTGTTCGGGACTGACGGGACTCGCTCAGGTAGTGTAATTGGCAGATAGCTAATCTGCGAAAGGATTTGGAACTGGCGGGAATCGGAACTCATGGGAGGACACGTGTAATTAGCCTACTGCCGTCTCACCCTTGTTACCTACTGTATGAGCACGCTCTGCTGAAATACGATTGTCGATGCTATTCGCTGCAGTAGTATTGATGCCAACCATAACAAACATTAAACTGAGGCTGAGGGTCACTAGCTATTGTACCCATTATGGTATAACTTATTTGCAGAGAATATGTTAACCACCCATTGAACCGAAGGAAATTCACAAATTCTTCCTTGATATTACCGACTTGAAAACAAATATAGTCAAAAATCAGGCCAAAACAAACAATATAAACAAAGAAATTTAAGCATTATTCCTCTGAACTTAGCATTTAAATCCAAACTCGCCCATGCAAAAGGTCGCACAGAGAATACCGTACCAATTTTGATTCACAGTAACATCGGGAATTTCGTCCACTAATTTCATTATAAAATTAAATCAAACTATTTATCACAAAGACGAAACTAAAAATCTGCTTCTCTCACTTCGTATGAACATATGTTGTTGTTGTTGTTGTCTGAGTCTTCAGTCTTTGATTTGTTTGATGTAGCACTCCATGCATCCCTGTTTTGAGCCTTTCATTTTATCTGTACATAGCTCTAACACACCTTACATCCCAGACAATCTCTTTAACATATTCTAACCTTGACCTACCTGTACAGTTCTTATCCTCGACCCTTCCGTGCATAACTAACTTTGCTATTCCTGGTTGTCTTAGTATGTGCCCAACCAACCTATCTCTTCCATTCATTAGCAGCCGCCAGAAACATCACTCCTTTTCCAATCATCTTAATACCTCTTCGTTTGTAACCCTATCTACCCATCTGATCTCCATCATTATCCTGTGACACCTCATTTCAAACGCTTCTATTCTCCTTTTTTTTCTGCTGGGACAACATACCAAGTTTCACTTCCGTAGAGTGCCATGCTCCAGACAAAGGCTTTCAAAAATGCCTTTTTAATACCTAAACCTATAAATCTTATTTCATGTCAACGGATTCCTTTTTTGTAGAAATGCTTTCCTTGCCTAAGCCAACCTACTTTTTATATCCTCTTTGCTTCGTCCATCACTGGTTATTTTGCTTCCTAAATGTAATGGGTTATTTTAAGTTTGAATATTAATAATAAGAAACTGATTATATGCAAATGTTAATAATTAAATAGTCGCCCACTTTTGGGTGATCAATATGAAACATTTAATTGTGTATTAATTTAATAGTGTATCTGTATTGTTGTCAGCATCACTAAAAAAGTACATAATGTGTAGTATTATGTGTAGCCAGGGCGCCAGACCATTCATATATCATGATCAAAATAATATATTAAACCTCGGTTAAACAGAGGTAGAGCAGCGAAATTCCTATCTCCAGCCGTAGTGAAACTTACGTAATCTAACCTTACGATAATTAGTTTAGGAGTGTGGTGTTGCCTTATAGTAATTACTAGCTACTAAAGGAAACCAGTCAAACATTTGAATTTACAAATGAATTTAATATATAAAAACAACAAGTGCAAAAAAAGAATAAAATACTAAAGTTAATAATAAATTTAAATTAAAGAATCTACTGAATTTACTTGTATTATGGGTCTTGATTGGAAATTGGAGTATACTGAGTTAATTGAATAAAAGGTATTGAATTTAATAAGCATGAGGGCCTTCTGATTTGACTGGAGTCAAACTGTTTATAGAGCTCACCGCATTGAAGATCATTGTAGATGGATTGTTGCGTATAGAGTTCATGATGACCCTTATCTTCCTCAACGTAATGAATTTATATGTGGATGACGGAATAAATTCCATAAATCATCCCTGTGACAATAGCCTCGTACACAACCATGTCACAGTTTGATGAGACTGAATGTCTTGTCAAATTCACATACTTAAATAGTCAACTGTATAATATAGCACTGCGTTACAGATGAATGTTAATTTCCAACTCCATCTCGCTACAAGTCCCACTCTTCTGCTCCAAACAGCACCATTCCTTCTCCTGCCAGCAATTCAATAATAATCATAGTCCAGTTGGGCGGCCGTTATATACATCGTTCCCAGGTCGGGCACGAGCCCACCCCTCACTTCTGAAGTCACTAGGCAATTTTAGCTCGCCATTCACATATCAATAATGACAATACTTCTTTGTAGCATTTCTCGGGAGGTCCAGCCCACCTTTTGTATAAAGTTGCAAAGGACTCCTCGCCTACTGTACTCTCCTTGTACACAAGCCCCATTCATTACCTTGCCTGCCAGGTATTGTTAATGGCGAGTCTCCAAACAATCCATTCCAAGTAAAATTTGTTTATTTGTATAATTCTTGAAGTGAAAGACATTAGTGTCTATTCATGTCGTTACCAGGAAGCAGTTGATGAGCCGGCCTTCCGCGAATAACCCTCTTTCTTCCTATTGTATGTGTTCTCTTCAGAAATAGTATTCAGTCAAGCACCTAACTTATTTCAAATATAATGTGTATAGCTCCAACTCCTTTCAATTGCCATAATATTCTACATTACCGCATAATAATAGATATAAACATATTAGTTGACATAATAACTAATAAAAGGTAAAAATGAAAAATTAAAAAAAATATTATTAATAATAATAATATTCCTCTCACAGACACTACCATACGAAAGGTACCTGCAGTTAAGTACTTGGGAGAATGGATTTCTGCGAATCAGAGCGAGAACCTAGCCATAGATGCCAGATGTACCAAGTTTGAAAGGGCTTATCATTCCTGTCGTAGTATCTATTCATCTAAGTGCCTCTCCAAGAACCTCAAACTCAGACACTATAACTCCGTCGTCAAGCCATCTGTTCTGTATGCTTCTGAGTGCCTTGTAATGACCAGAAAGGGTCCACTCAGAAAACTGGAGTTAAAAGAGAGGAAGATCCTAAGGAGGATATTAGGTCCAATTAGAGAGGAAGGAGGCATTTACAGAATCCGTCATAATGTTGAATTGTATGAACACCAGGAGGACATCATCACATCTATAAGGAAAAGACGCCTGGCCTTTTATGGACACTTGGCACGTCTGGATTCTGAAAGACTCAGCAAAAGGATATTCACAGTAACAGGAAGAGGCAAGGCTTCTAAGAACAAATGGATTGCGTCAGTTAAGTCAGATATGGAACAACTAGATATCCCACTGGAACAAACTCGTGACCGTCTGCTGTTCCGTCAGGTCATCCGACAGGGCGTTTTCCCAACGTCCCTTACAAGTAAGAAGACTACAGGAGCTAAGTGGACAGAAGAAAGAAGACTGATTCACAGTCAGAAAATGAGGGACTATTGGAAGAAGAAGAAAGCAACAACTTTACCGAAGAGTAGATACGAGCCCCGTGGTCCTAAGTAGGCCTACACGATAAAGAGGAAGAAGAAGAATACAATATATAAAATTATATCATTCTGATCACAAATTGGGACCATCACATAACTAACAGAATTCTCCTACCTCCTTTATCTTTTCACCTGCCAATTTGACGTCAGTAGGGGTTTCTGATTTATTTCGGCTGCATTCCATTATTTTCGGCTGGACCACCTCGTGGTGTTGCGACTAGCATTCTTGGCTGTCATCCCTGAGTTCTGGGTTCGATTTTCGGCTCTGCCGAGGAATGTAATTCAGGTCTGAGGTCGGGAATGGTGAGACAAAACTGAGAAGAGGTAGCTTCGATTCCCACCTCGGCCATCCTGGAAGTGGTTTTCCGCCCCCTCCCCCCCCCCCCCTCTTCTAATCCAGGAAAATGCTGGGATGGTTCCTAACTTAAGGCCAATGTTGCGTGCTTCCCAATCCGCACACATGTTATCAGACAAATTCGACGCACATCCGAGTACACGGGGCTTTTTTAAAATATCTTATGACCTCGGGTGCCGGGTGCAAGCTTTGTTATTTGACGCCCAGAGGGCTGCTTACATGTCGAATTTTGTTGTTCCTTGGAACGCTATGAAAGTCAAGGAGGTTAGATATCTAAGCTCTTTGATACTATGTCCTATTCTAGTAGAGAAAGGAGGAACTTTTGTGTTGGCGGAAAATCCCGAGATTAATTTTGCCATTATGAACACTGCCTAAAAGACCATGATGTCCAAGCCCCTCGTATGAAACAGCCAATGTATAATGATGGTTTGTGATAGCTGGAGCATATTCGAGTCTACTTATATACAGGGTCTTACATATCAAATAAGAACGGCAAGCGGCAGTTTTGTTATTCGGTGCTGCGGTGACCTTCACCGAGCTTGTGGCGGGCCATGGCCCCCTGCTGTACTATTGAAAACCCGCGCATAGTACATACGAGGGCTGGTTTTTTTTTCAAGTTCCGATGGACTGTATAAAAATAACAAATTGACATACCA
This sequence comes from Meconema thalassinum, assembly GCA_946902985.2. Taxonomy (NCBI): domain Eukaryota; kingdom Metazoa; phylum Arthropoda; class Insecta; order Orthoptera; family Tettigoniidae; genus Meconema; species Meconema thalassinum. The sequence continues at coordinate 701,141,755 of OX336388.2, forward strand.
AACTGATTTTACTACTAAATGTTTGCTTGTTTTATTCGTATGTCTCAACATAATCGCCAAAACGATTGAGACATTTGTCGTATCGTTACACCAGCTTTCCAATGCCCTCGCTACTGAGCTGGGTACGTATGGAGAGTCTCCTGAAGACCTTTCCTTTTTGACGAGGCATTGCCGCCCAACCATACCTTCAATTCTCGAAAAAGGGGGAAATCATTCACGACCACACTGTACCAACGTTACGATGGACTTTTACAAAGAATTCAAGTGTGGAGTTTTGGACCATCTACCGTTTAGTCCAAACCAGCACTGAATGATTTTCACCTTTTTCGAGAATTGAAGGTATGGTTGGGCGGCAATGCTTCGTCAAAAAGGAAAAAACTTCAGGAGACTGTCCAGACGTACCCACCTCAGTGGCGGCAGAATATTTTGCCGAGGGCATTGGAAAGCTGGTGTAACGATACGACAAATGTTTCAATCGTTTTGGCGATTATGTTGAGACATACGAATAAAACAAGCAAACATTTAGTAGTAAAATCAGTTTGGTATGTCAATCTGTTATTTTTATACATCGGAAAAAATAACAGCCCTCATATATGTGCAATGTGCGCGCTTTCAATAGTACAGCAGGGGGCCATGGCGCGCCACAAGCTCGGCAAAGGCCACCGCTGCAGCGAATAACAAAACTACCGCTTGCCGTTCTTATTTTATATGAAAGACCCTGTATGTTGGTACTTATGTGCTAACCCCATCACAGGAGCCTAAGCATCAGGGAAACTACGACCTCAAATAATAGACTGATGAAGTGAAGAAATGAGGTCACGACGCTCAGCAATGAGTAAAACGACTAATGATGATGATGATGATGATGATGATGATTAGCGGAGAAACTCACAATGAGTTTGGCAGCAATTCTTCTTCTTCTTCTTCTTCTTCAAGTCCCCCGCACGTTGACGATCATGGAAAAGGCGCATCTGTCCACCGCAAGCCGGAACAGTTCTTCAACAGATTGAATCCGTGACCACTCCTTGATATTCTGAAGCCAGGGCATCTGTCTTCTGCCACGCCCTCGTTTGCCATCTATTTTGCCTTGTAGTATTAGTCGAAGTCGCCTCCGTAGCGTAGCGGTCAGCATGGTTAGCTGCCGGCCCGGAGGTCCTGGGTTCGATTCCCGGCTCTGCCACGAAATTTTAAAAGTGGTATGAGGACTGGAACGGGGTCTACTCAGCCTCGGGTGGTCCAAATGAGTAGAGGGGGTTCGATTCCCACCTCCAGCCATCCTCGAAGTGGTTTTCCGTGGTTTCCCACTTCGTCTTTGGACAAATGCCGGGATGGTACCTTCTGTAAGGCCACGGCCGTCTCCTTCCCTCTTCCTAGCCTATCCATCCCAGTCTTCCATTCCTTCCCATCCCTCATGAGGCCCCTGTTCGCTTTGAAGGTGAGGCCGCCTGGGCGAAGTGCTGATCACACCTCCCCAGTTGTATTCATCCCGACCAGATGTTCCAAGCTCCAGGACACTGCCTATGGAGGCGGTAGTGGTGAGTTCCCTCGCTGAGTCCGTGGAACCACCAACCTAGAGGGTAAGTTGACTAAAAAAAAAAAATTAGTCGAAGCAACTTTGGCAGCAATGCGGGTGGCAATTTATAACAGGGTTATTACGTCAACGAACATTTTTATTATTTTTCATAGAAATTGGCTATTTTTCAATTTGCGTATCGATTAGACCTACTTATAGACTACGTTAAATAAAATAAATGTGTTTTCATTTTTCTTTCAAGATGAATTTGGTTATAAAGTTTGTTTTTTGTAATTTTCATTCGTGTGTGAACATACATTAAATTCGATTAAAATGCCGTAGCCTATATCCATGAAATTGGTGGTATGAAAGATGTCAACCAGCAGCGTTTATATTCGCCTCCTTACCGTACCTGACACCAGCCAGTCTCATCGACAGACTTGTGATAACTACCGACATGTCGAGTGTTTCTCTTTCAAATTTCACTAATAGTGGGCTCGTGCCAGCTAGGCTTGAGTTGACTCGAGGTTCCTTTGTCTGTTGTTGGAGAATAAGATTTTCCAGCGTGTGTTGCTACGTTTCCATAAGCTGGCCAGAATTTCCTTTGTATTCATATATGAAAAAAAATACGAGCCTTACAGTAGTCGCATATGACGTGTAACATCTGCCATAGAAGAAACCTCACGTGAAATTGTTGATACACCGGTATTTTATACTATTATTGGCACAAATATTAATCTATTGTAAAAGGGAGTGTTTTACAGATATTGTAGTTTATAATACGGAACTCATTTTATTAGATGATCTGTAGCTTCCACCAGCACTAGCCTAAATAAAGAATACGATATGGATCAACTAGATTAATAGACGCGACACCGCTCATAACCTTAAATTCCTTATAAACAGGTCCTCTTCATTCACAGACCAACACGTAATTTCATATGGATTCTGTTAAAATGTGTCATATTGATATGATAAATTGTGCCCTTTTATCAAGAAATATGCAAATCACAGTATGCCAGCAATGCTCAAATCGGGATTTTCGGGGTTTTGGTATGTTCTCCCACTCTATGACTTACACATTTTGGATTAAATAGAGGATACACTTCCAAAATAAAAACAAAATCAACTCCTATTAAAAAACATTTAATTAACCAAATATATGGCGCTACAAACAAATAAAACAAATAAACTACTGACCAATCCTTCTAACTTGTTCAAAGTGAACAAGGAATACATAAAATCAAACAAATGTTATATTAAAATACATGGTTTCCTTCAAACCAACAAACTTATAATTCTTTTCACTTCCATAAAGTATCCCTTTTAAAATTCACTACAATCACGAGCTCCAATGGCTCGATACTTTCCACTATAAACTGTGTTATTCTTTTACACACCTCAATATCTATTTTATGAGTTTCTTATAATCAAAACAATATATAATCTTATTCAAAGTAATTGTTACTCCTTTACTTAAATTTTTGGGCTTTCCACAATGTTCTCATGTTACCACCTCTCTCAAGTTAACAAATTCACTACAGTGATCGGGAAAAATACCTGTGTACTCCCGTGTTATAAAAGACTACTTGAACAAAGTCAAAAATTATGATCACTCCCGAAATCTAATTGTCTTCATTGAACTCGTGAAATCTTACATCAATATCTCATCACATTAGGGATTTATATTTATTATTATCGGTCTTAAAATACCATCATCTCATAAGAAAGCAAACGATCTGAACTTGCAAGCGGTAACTTTCATCTACAAGAACCTCGGTTCGAATCCTGGGTCATTAACAAACTCTAAACACTCATGGTTTATTATTACTTCAAATAGACGGTTCCCCTGACCTACCATACTTTCAATAGCGAGGGGTTGGACCGTGACACTCGACTTGATTTATTGCCCGGGAGGGAGACCCTCAGTATCGCCCACACGGGACCGCTCTACTCATGCTTTAAAACAGCTATTTCTCAAACACAGTTCTCTGAACAGACCTGGCGTTTCTTTCATTCATTTTAACAACATTATTTAGGTTCATAGACCACTTTCGTAACCTTGGCATTTATTAATTATGAAGTGTCATCATTGATGGGTAAGAATAATTCAATACAACAACAATATTTAGGGGCTTCAACAACTATACGAGTCTGGGTTCGACTCTCTCAACTGCCTCGGGAACCAATCCCATACTGGAGGACTTTACAACAAATTAGCGGCTTAGGGCGACCTCGGTCTAACCTGCGCTCATCAATACAATAATTCGCACCCATTATACAACGCCTCGTGATCTACATCACTATATGGAGGACTTATCATCATCAATTTCCGCAATCAACTGTCCCTCACAATTAATTTACCAAGTATATTTAGATTCAACGCCTTCCTAGCGTGACAATTTACTTTAATGCGCGACAATGCGCTATACATTACTTTAAGGCCTAGCGTCTTCCAGAGAACTGATAAATTTAAAATCATCATTTGATCTATATCTCAAACTTTCATATTAATCCTCTCCCGTGACAATAATCGCTATACTTTAAGAACATGTATTCACACCATGTCTTTATTCCTTTACAAAAGCTCAAAAGCTATTACTTTCATATAATTCAACTTAATCTTCAATTATATAATTTATATTATTATTATATTTTTCCGCTTGCTTTCATAACATTTATCAAATACACTGATATTTTATTTCATACATTTCCTCTAAGGATTTATTCATTTCACATAATCATTTTATAATTTCTCAATTTTTATTTGTTCAGATCGCGCTCCTATTTTGTTATTTGTTATTCAAAAACATCCCTATTTATCATTCTCAGGTGGATTGTACACAAATATTCCCCCAACACATAACATAATGAAAATAGTTACTTACATGTTCAGACGGCCCACTACCGTGCTTTCCAACGATGTTTCATTTTTGCCCACTATTTGTGATTACACCATCGTGCTCAAATTCATTTCATACACTGACATATCTTGACACACATATAATTTATATACCTTAAAGACTGGTAACATTTTAAAATACACTTCGGTATTCTTCTATTACACACAATAAAATCACTGAAAAATTACTATCTAACACAAATTTTATATATTTACACTACACTGATTCTAATCACTGAGGCTTTGATTAGGCCTTGCAAACGTGATATTTGCTTCCCCGTCTCCAAGGGTGAACTAGTAGATGTCGGCTTCCTATCTGACCAGAATATGAAAGTCTCGAACACTCTACCCCTTCCTGGAATGGTACTTCTTCGAATCCGGTTTCCTGATGATCGGCTATTATTATTATTAGCTTGAACTGCTTCTTTCTAGACCCTATTAGTTGTCTAGCGAAAGTCTGTCTTGTTCTCGGTCTCCCAAATACTCTATCGGTGACCTATTATTTTCTAGCATCTAATAATCCTCGTAACTTAGTGCTTTTTATAGTTCGTTTGTTTCCTTGAAACAACGTCTTGAATTTAATTCTCCTTTCTGATTACTCAGTTCTATAATTCCTCTCTTTTCAGAATACTATGCGACCTTATTATGTCCGACCCTGATCGGGTTCTTTTAACGTTGATAGAATGTTTGTTTCGCTGTTATGGTACTTCAAAACGTTACGATACACTTGGTCGTTTAAATAAACTGTTATTGAAGACCTATCGCCTATTCTTTAAGTTCGCAGCCTACTTCGACTGTCATACTGAACTTTTCACTGTAAGACTAATATTGGCGGAACTTAATCCTGTATTAGGATTTTCCTAATTCTTCACACGGCGATAGTTTGATGATACTTCTCGGCCACTCCCTTCGGTTGCTCGCTGGTGATACTGAGTATCACGACCTCTCGAGGTCTAGTAAGTACTGCATGACTAGCCTGGCCCTGCCAGGGCTTTTATACAAATCGGCGACAAAAAGATAAATTCTACGTCTTTTTCGGAACCAACTTTTGAAGTAATGGTCGCACACTTTTAAAAATTATATCTCTGGAAAGCTCGTTTTCTAAACGTAAACTGACTTCTTTGCACATGAAAATCGATCGTGCAGTTCTGAGATATTAAATAAAATTTAGTCTTCAGCTGTGTGGGTGTTACAGTTGATTTTTAATTCCCCCCTCCTCGGGTCTCGGGAAACTCCCAATGACGTATGACCACGTCGGCACTTCTTTCCTGGGCATTTATTATAACATCTTTCTCCACAAAAAACCTCTATTCCGAAATGATTCACAATGCTGTATTTCTTTAGTTAATTTTATTATTGCAAATGGGTTAAATCTAATTATTCTTCTTCTGGCACAGCTGCGCGGTTGTCATTTTACTGCGAGGTAAGGGCGATTTCCGAAACACGCTCTTCGTCACTCGCTTGGAAAATTCCACTCGTTCTATTTATATTCGTGACTGGCTCCTTATCAATGCGTCAGGCATGATCTCATTTCCTGGCCACCTGGCTTCAGTTTATTTCACAACGTTATGCTAGCCTTCTTGTATAAAATCTTTCTATGTTCCTCTGAAGACTATATTTCCTTCCTTCCTTTTACCAAAATACATGGATTCGACCCCTTGAACCAATGGTACATGGGTTCAAAATATCGTTTAATATGATAATCTGGTAGCAAAAATATCTACCCCGTCCGGGATTCGAACCCGAGATCTCTAGATTCACAGTCATAAGCACTAACCCCACGGCTATTTCGACTACACAAATTTTGTGCACAAGATGGTGACTTATTTCCACGTTCCAATAATACTGCATTACGGAATTAAGTTTCATTTATATTTTGCTTGTTTCGATAATGTTCCTGCGTGAAATTGAGTTCAAAATGCCTTATGAATAGGCCCTCTTGTGAGTAAAGAGAATGTATTCAGTAATAGGTCATGAAGGCTTGCTCAATTCTCGTATAGCCACGACGATTATATTATATTGATGACTGCATTACCGTTATGTGGGTTAATATTTGAATAGCCATTGTGCAGAAACATAATACCGGCAATGCCGACTACTTACAATGTTTGATATTAAGGCATGCTACCATTTAAATACTGATACGAAGACTTTGAACATGTACCATGTCATTTGTTTCAATCACTTGACACCAGAGTTCGCATGAGCGTTTTCCGTTCAGTATGTCATATACATTCCACATGGCCGAGAGTACGTCGTGGTATCAATTTCCGACACCGCGCGCTCATTGTTTCTCGTACCGCTGCCAGCTGGGTCTTACCACTGCCCGCTGGATCGATCGATCGAGTTGGCAGTGCATCTTATACTTCCGTTCGTTCCACCACTGCCAGCTATAACACTTCTGTTCGATCGATCGAGCGGGCAGTGCATACTTCCGTTTTCCACCACTGCCAGCTAGTACACTTCCTTTCGATCGATCGATCGAGCGGGCAGTGCATACTTCCGTTCGATCCACCACTGCCAGCTCGATCGTTCCGATCCACTTCCGTCCCCAATTTTCAAAATCACTCCCACAAAACTATCCAGCAACCGAGCGGAAAGATGTTACACATCAATTTTTTTTTTCATATTCTCGTTAATTGGGAACAAAAAGAGTTCTTTATTTAATCATCTCAGCGCCTTGGGATTCGACTGGGGTGATCCACACATGATAGAAACATAATTGTTAGTTATTGAGGTTTCAATGGGCGGAACTACGAGGTCATCTGCCCCTAAAGGAACATAATAACTTACTGTATTTGGTTCAAAGAATATTTCGTAAATAAATCCGTAATCTCTGGAAGATGGACGAAATCCAGACTATACGCTATGTTTAACACTTACACTAATCGGCCAGCATGGGGAGAACTAAGCAATCGTCTGGGAAATCCCACCGACCTGAGCAGGGTAGGTCATCCACATAAAGGACCACAGCGTACAAATTATGGGAAATATTCTTTCATTAACCGTGGTGTTGATAATTGGAACTCAATACCTGCCTCAGTCTTAGAGCCTTTCCCCAAGCATATTGATGTGTTTAAGAGATGGTTGGTTGGTTCTTAAGTTTAGGAGCTGCGACAACGTGGTCATGTAGCCCCGTGTACTTTGGGTGTGTGTAGAATATGTCTGATAACCAGTGTTAATTGTGATGACTGTATTAGTGTGTTTATCTGTTTTTTAATTTAAGACAGACTGCAACTTAGAATTTTTCAAATAGTTCCTACTTTTGCCGCCAAGTGCCACCGTCAACGACTACTAGGCCAAGTTCAGAACTTAGCTACTAGACGCCACCGCAGTCGACTCTTGGCAACGAACATAGAAACCTAAGGGCGTTGTTTGCATTCTTAACCTATCCAATTTAGCTTCACACAGGTGCAATTAGTGGAAGGTTCTTTAACATGCCATAAATCCATGACATGGGACCGCCGGCTTTACTTCCCTCCGAAGGAAGGCATAGGCCTACTGAGGGATTTTTAACGCTCTTAAAAAATCCGACGGCTTCGGCCGGGTTTGAACCCGCTATCTTGGGATAGAAGCTCAGCATGCTACCGACCGCCACCGAAGCCGCTTGTTTAAGAGAAGATGGAAATTTTGTGTAAATACTACGATGTAATTACTATAGTTCCTGCGAATTGTATATATTTGATGTTTTATTGGTAATTTTCTGTATTTGTAGCCTAAAATTTGCCACCGGGGAATTACCCCCATTTGCAAATATTATATAATAATAATAATGTAATTGAATTGAAATAAAGGTCCGCACGCTATAAAATCGTTCAGATAGTTTCAAATACTCGATGCCCGAAACACAAGGAGGAGCAGAAGCAGAGTCACGGGGCAAGGGACCTGCCATGTTTTGGCGGGCCGATGAATGGCGGGTGTGGTGTTGTCCTTCAACAAGAGCAAGTGCCTGCCCACTCATGTATTCGTGGCTCGCAGGCCCGGGTGCCGAATCTTAAACGATTTAAGTGCCATTTACTTTATCATTGTGCCATGACTCACCACCTAAAAATAAACAGAGCTCAGGCTTGTCTCATGCAGGGGTTTCCAACAAACCTACACACTTGTTTACATTAATTCCCAATAAAACAAATGTTTGATGCTTGTCAGTCGGTCAACACGATTGTACCCAAATGAGATGGGTTATTCCCTAATCCTGGAAAAAAAAATACATGAGATTAATAAATACACTTTGATGACCCGTTTCGATCGTCAAGCGATCATCATCAGATCCATTACACTATGTCTGAAAGTATGAGTGAACATATTTACAATATATACATTTATTTAGTTGCAGTATTAGTTAAGATAATGCAACTCTTCAATATCACATAGATTACAACTAAAAATATTGACGAGTTGCATTATCTTAACTAATACTGCAACTAAATAAGTGTAAATATTGTAAATATTTTCACCCATACTTTCATACATATGTTTTATAGCCTAAGTGTAATGGATCTGATGATGATCGCTTGACGATCGAAACGGGTCATCCAAGTGCATTTATTAATCTCATGTAATTTATTTCAGGATTAGGAAATAACCCATCTCATTTGGGTACAATCGTTTTGATCGACTGAAAATGGCTTCAAACACCATAATTAATTCCCATTGTTGAACTGGCGTTGCACACTACTACTGTTCCAAAATCGGTGCCTGCCTTACACATAGGTGACCATGGACGTTCAGGATTACAAAACAAGGATACAATTGCAGCGTCACAGGACATAGATATACACATCTTGTTATGAAAATGAAAATCCACAGCCTGCTTCCATTCGACCGACCGGGTCAGGGAATGGAATGAAGCTCCCATCTGGCGGCGAGGATATGAACTGTGCCGGCTGACGAAGCCTGTCGCACTCCCCTGGGGCAATGATTAAATGAATGACAAATGAAATTAAATGATAGTGGAGAGTGTTGCTGGAATGGAATTTGTGACAGGGAAAACCGGAGTACCCGGAGAAAAACCTGTCTGCCTCTGCTTTGTCCAGCACAAATCTCACATGGAGTGACCGGGATTTGAACCATGGACCCAGAGGTGAGAGGACGGTGTGCTGCCGCCTAAGCCACGGAGGCTCTACATACATCTTGTTATATAGATGGTTAATTAAAACGTGAATAGAATTCGCTGTAGTGTCTCCGTGCATTGCTGGGCACGCGACCAAGTCGTTGCAAATGTTGCTTAGTCCAAAGGAAAGATCTCCCACGTGCACCGAAGAGACTACCGCTTACCTCCCATGTATAATAGTTGCATTATAACCCTCATAAGTGAGGAATACAAGGGAGATATAGCCCTCGTCTACTTCTGTAGTTTGCTGGATATGCTTTTCAAATCGTATTGTGGTGTCTACAATCATAGCTTTCCCCAGAGGCCTATCAAGAGCTACAGTAGTGCTGCCATCCTCCGCCAAACAATGAATGTCTTCATGGACCTTCCACTTCGCCTTCTGTAGAACTTCTACGATTTGACACCAAACCATGTGACGTTGAGTGTTCCTCATCCCCTTATCCTCTGAGGCGAGTGTAATGATTGTACTAGAGGACTTACCTCGAGACACCTAACACCTTATTAGTAGGGACCGGATTTTTAGCCTATTTTCAATTTTGAAAAAATAGGCTTATGAGATCACCTTTTGTCCGTGTGCGTGTGTGTGTGTGTGATTCGTGTGTGTGTCCCCCCCTAATACAATCTAAACGGCAGGAGCAATTTCAATGAAACTCGGAAAGTTCATAGCACTATTCCCGGCGACCTCGACCGTGCCCTTCAAATTTTGTTACGACTCACCAATCCAACATGGCGGCTGTGCGAAATATTTCACCAGCATTCAATATCTCCGAAACTATTACCGATATTACCCTGACATTTTCTATGGTGATAGAGGGAACTACTATAAGTTCACTTATGTGACTTTTGAAAACCTGGTAACTACAAAATCAACATGGCGGCCAAGCGAATTCGCGACTTTTAAATAGACGTTTCTCGCGATTTGACCAACCAAACGCAATGAAACTTGGTACAGTATATGTTTATATAGATTGTAATGCACCGACATCTAACTTCGTTCAATTGTTTACATAATCACAAGATGGCGGATGTGCGAAATATTTCACCGGCATTCTATATCTCTGAAACTATTAGCGGTATCTCCCTAAAATTTTGTACGGAGATAAAGGGCACTACTGGAAGTCCATCTATAAGATTTTCAAAAACCGGTTAACTACAAAACAAACATGGCGGCCAAGCGAATTTGAACATTTTAAATAGACCTTTCTCGCGATTTAATGTTCCAAGCGCACTGAAACCTGGTACAGGAAATATTTATACACATTGTAATCCACTGGTATCTAATTTTGTTCAATTGTTTACATAACCTCAAGATGGCGGCAGTGCGAATTTTAAAATTAAGTTTTAATTTCTTGTGATATAGTCATGCGATCGAAGTGAAAGTTTGAATAATGAACCTACGCAATAATTTTCCTTTAATGGTACATGACTCTATGGCCTATACATTTAACAATCCAACATGGCGACCATCCGAAATATTTAGACGATACTGAATATCTACGAATCTATTTTAGCAATCAAACTACATTTTTTAATGTTCATAGGGGCTATGAACTTAAGTTCACCTATAGGACTTTAAATAACCTGGTGATCACAAATCCAACATGGCGGTGACGCGAATTATAAATATTCACATGGACGTTTCTCGCAATTTAACCATCCGCGTGCAGTGAAACTTGGTACAGTAAATCTTTATCCGAATGTTAATCCACTGGCATCTAATTTATTTCAATTGTTTCCATAACCTCAAGATGGCAGCTGTGAAATCTTTTTAAATCTCCTTGTTTTTTCTTGTGTCCTAATTATGCGATTGAAGTTTGAATACTACACGTTCACAATAATCTGCATGTAACACTACATAACTCTAGGACCTACATATATAAAATCCAACATGGCGACCATCCGAAATATTTAGTCGGTTCTCAATATCTACGAATCTATTGCAGCAATCAAACTGAAATTGTGTATGTTGATAGTGGCAATTAACATAAGTAGGATATATGAAAATAGGCTGTATAGTTCTTCACGGAACTACTTGTTTGAAATGCATATTTTGAGCGTTTATTGGAATTTTTTCATATTCTGAACAAAACAGCATATTTTAGCATATATACAGTTGAAAGTAAGTATAATTTAAAACATCTTTAACAAAATAGGTTTCGCCTGCCTGTTGGACATCCCTTGTAAGCAACTTTCTGAGGAACAGATTAATAACTAATACAACCGGTGACAGTGAAGTGCGGTGAATAGTCCTGTAATATCAACATCAGATGAACAATACACGACAGTGACCCTACTGTCCTTCGAATTAGTCCCCTCCCGTAACTATGCGATGCTGAGATCGGCGGTACATGTCCTGGAAACTTTGCAAGAAGGCGTCCTTTGGGATGGTGTGCAAAAGCCTCGTCGCGTTGCGTTCGGTGAACCTGGCAACATTGGCGACACACAACGCAACGTGTAAGACCTGTTTGACACAGTTCGTGTTTAGAAGGATGAATTTATGCAACCTACCATGCACACCTGTTCGGTGGGTGTCAGTGAGAAGGGTGAATGTTTTGTGGAATGGAATGGCTCTGAAAACCATCGTCACGGGCGACGAGACCTGGTGTCTGAGGTACACCCCCCCCCCCCCCCCCCCCGAAGTAAAGTGTCAAAGTATGGAGTGGTGGGGTCCAGGTACAGGTTCACCGAAAAGCCCTGAAGGGCCAGAGGTTTTCGGACATTTCGGACATCCAACGTTATGTGACGACCCGAATGAAGGCTATCCCTAAAGAGTTTCCAAGACTTGTACAGACATTCTCAGAAGTGCATAACCATCCACGGGGATTACTTCGGAGGACAGTAACTGCTGTCCCCGGTAAGCCAACAATCCGTTCGTAATATAGACCCATTCATCGAACTTGACGCGAGCATGCTGCCTGGTTATTTCAAGAAGGGAATGGAGTGGGACATTCCTTTCACCAACTGGGCAGTATCCCTTGTAAGCAACTTTATGAGAAACAGATAACGAGATGACAGTACGCGTATTTTAGGCAATGCTGCCTGGCTATTTGAAGAAAGGGATGGGGTGGGACATTCCTTTCACCATCTCGACAGTCAGTACCCCAGGGTTAGTTTTGTGAGGAGTTTCTTCAGTTAATGTGTTACTGTATTCTTAGTCTGCATATCCTTAACTCAAAAGGCCTAAAGAGAAGAGCAGCAGAAAGTATTTATTAACCCTGCATAGGGCGCGGTCAAGGATTCTCAACATCGGGGCGCCGCGCCGTGAGCCTGGCAGGCACACTATGCTAAAAAATCATCAAGTCCCTAAAACGCCGTATTAATTTAAACCAAAATTTACCAATCATCTTTAGGATGTTGACAATAAGGGAAAAATATAAAATCAATTTTTAAAAAATTCGTAGAATTTATTTAGGTACAAAAACCAGAACAAGTCAAAATGCAGAATTCGCACATCATGGATATGAATATAAATCAAAATGCGACCTTTTATCCTAAAAAAAAAAAAGTTCCAAAAATGGGTCAGGCATGAAGTTGAGATGTATGGGGACAAAAATCAGTCGGAGTTGTCATCCATCAAAGCCGCTGTGGGATCGCAAGAGCAGCCTGAAAAGCATGTTGCGCAGTATGGTTTCGCATGAGGAAGGCATATTCCTCGATTGCATTTCACACAGGAATAGTTCGTGAGCCGTTGTATTCCTGTCTCCACGGTGCAATCACAGCATCTGGACCTCTTGAGGGGGGCTGGGGGTGATGTTGGACGATCATCAGCTATCAAAATTGCTACCAAAAGTGAAAAAATACAGACCTTGGATTTGCGACGTAATTGGGCGCGGTGAGCCTGTCGGATCAAAACATGCGTGATGCACTTCTTTTGATGCCTGGAGACAAACTGACCATATGGGTTGGAACTAGCTACCAAAGTTAGGGAACTACTGGGAGGGAAGGGTCCCGCTCGGCGCGCTGCGGGAAGGCACACACACAAAAAAAAAAAAATCCTGTGCCTGTCAGATCAGCCGCGCCCTACGCAGGGTTAACGCAGTGGGTGTCAGGTAATAGTGATTATTCAACTGATGGCTAGGGACCGGACATTTATGCACTGATACGATTAAAATAGACGTAATTTGTCTCCTGAAAACATTGAAAAACTTGCAATGATCTATTGTGATGCTTCTTTCTGCAGTGAATGATACATGTATAAAGTGAGTGAATAAGATTGGCTTATTGTTAAGTGCAATTTTTCATTTTTTTAATGCAAATTTTCTACTTTTTAGTGCATAATTGCATGCATATTTTAATAGTTTTCAGTTCATAAATTTCCGGTCCCTAGTGATGAGGGTACTAGAGGAACTGTCATTAAGGCATCTTGGTAATTTTCTATTTGTCAAGAGGCTGTATTACCGGCTGTCCTTTCTGACGCCAAAGGGAGATAAAATGAAACTGGGCGAGGATTTCTTCAGTGGGGTTCGAAGCCACCAGTGTCCAGAGCAACCTTGCAGCCCTTCACCAAGTCCAGTGGAGCTATATATAAATCATGACAAGTTCATCCAGTTTGTGGAATGTGGAAAGACTTGTTGAGGGTAGGAATATCCCCTCTGTTTTGAGTGGGCCTTCTCCTGCATTCCATTCGTGCTGTGGAGCTCCGAGTACAAAGGGATTTCGGCTACTGTTTCTCTCATTGTGTTATTATGGCCTTGCAGGCACGGAATGCAGGCGCCATTCTGTACTAATCCTCTGCAGACTGACACCCGACAAGGGACCTTCAATATTAAGGTGATTTCCATCCCTCAAAGTGCTTAGCAAGACATATCCAAACAAGAATTTCTACCTGCTGAATGTAAGTAGGCAGGGGCTGAAAATAAATATATAGGCTACACTACAGTATGTAGACATTCCCGAATATTTATTTTTGTCTCCGAATTTCTGTTAATGACCATGGATGTACAAATTTACCAAGATAATGGCGAAACACATGATCATATAGGCGATCATTTGAGTTTTCTTTCGTATGGCTATGTGAGGTATGGGTGAAACATCGAGGTCATCTACCCTTATGATGAGGGTGGTTAATTACAGCTAACCTACAAACTAGTAGAGGAAATAGTAAAACATTGTTGTTTCAGTTTTCAGTATTTTGACTGGTTTGGTGCAGCCCTCCAAGGCTCCCTGTCCTGAGCTAATCGTTTCATCTCTATATAGCTACCACACCTGACATCTGAGGCAATCTGTTTAACATATTCTAACCTTGGTCTACCCCTACAATTCTTAATCTCAACCATAACCCTAACTAAGTTTGCTATTCCTGGTTGTCCTAATATGTGTCCTACAACCTATATCTTCTCTTCATTAGCAGTCGCCAGGAACATCTCTCCTCGTCCACTCATCTTAATACATCTTAATTTGTTACCCTATTTACCCATCTGATCGTCATCATTCTCCTGTAACATCACATTTCAAACGCTTCTATTCTCATCTTTTCTGCTGCAGATTATAATAGATGAAGTAAGAGACTGGGAAAGAAAATGCCCTCAACCCTCGAAGAATGAGGATTGAGGGACTTTGAGGAAATAGTCATGCATATGGAAAGAGGAGAGGGTCACAGGAAAAAGCGGAATAACGGAATTAGCGCAGGAATCCTTCTGATTTTTAACTTCCTAGCAGTTAGCCCCCAGGGTGTACCATGTGTGGTAGGTCCTTCAGGGCCTACCACACTAGGCAGGTAGTTTCCTAAACAACTAATATTCTCCTGGTTCTCTACATTTCAAAAGGGCCTACCACACTAGGCAGGTAGTTTCCTAAACAACTAATATTCTCCTGGTTCTCTACATTTCAAAACGCATTCTTTAATTAAATACCCTATCCATGTAGGTTTTGGGTTCTTGATCAGCATTGAGCAACAATAACTCAAATTTCAATATCTAAAACACTTTCGACAATGAACATAGTTGTTGTTTGAGTCTTCAGTCTTTTGACTGGTTTGATGCAGCTCTCCATACCTCCCTGTCCTGAGCTAATCGTTTCATCTCTACATAGCTACCGCACCCTACATCCGAGGCAATCTGTTTAACATATTCTAACCTTGGTCTACCCCTACAGTTCTTGTCCTCGACCCTTCCTTCCATAACTAAGCTTGCTATTCCTGGGTGTCTTAGTTAGTGTCCTACCAACCTATCTCTTCTCTTCATTAGCAGTCGCCAGAAACAATTCTCCTCTCCCACTCGTCTTAATACCTCTTCGTTTGTAAGCCTATCTACCCATCTGATCTTAATCATTCTCCTGTAACACCACATTTCAAATACTTCAATTCTCCTCTTTTCTGCTGCACCAATAGTCCAAGTTTCACTTCCATAGAGCGCCACGCTCCAGACAAAGGCTTTCAAAAATGACTTCCTAATACCTAAATCTATATTCGATGTCAACAGATTCCTTTTTTGTAGAAATGCTTTCTTTGCCTGAGCCAACCTACTTTTTATATTCTCTTTGCTTCGTCCATCACTGGTTATTCTGCTTCCTAAGTAACAGAAGTCTCCTACTTCCTTCAGCTTTTCACCTTCCAATTTGATCTCCATAGAGGTTTCTGATTTATTTCGGCTGCATTCCAGTATTTTTGTTTTACATTTATTAATTTTCATCATGAATTCTTTCCGTAAGACGGAGTCCATACCATTCAAAAACTCATTTAAATCCTCAGGCTTGTCGGCCAAGATGACGATGTCATCAGCAAATCTCAGAGTTGAAATTATTTCTCCTTGAATCTTCACTCCCACTTTAAATTTTTCTCTAATTTCCTTCATTGCTTGTTCAATGTAAAGATTGAAAAGTATGGGTGATAAGTTGCAGCCTTGCCTTACACCTTTCTGAATACCAGCTTCTCTCTCATGTCCTTCAACTCGAATGACTGCTGTCTGGTTTCTGTATAGATTATTTATCACCCTCCTATCCCTGTACTTTATTCCAATCGATTTCAAAATGTCAAACAATTTAGTCCAATCAACGTTATCAAAAGCCTTTTATAAGTCTACAAAAGCCATGAACGTTCTCTTATCTTTCCTTTTTCTACCTTCCAAAATCAGCCTAAGACTTAGTACAGCTTCCCTTGTTCCTACATTTCTCCTGAACCCAAACTGGTCTTCACCCAACTCCGTTTCTATCTGGCTTTCAATCCTCTTGTAAATTATTCTAGACAGGATCTTTGAAGCATGAGTAATCAAGCTGATTGTACGGTAATCTTCACATCTATCAGCTCCCACTTTCTTTGGTATAGGGATGATTACATTCTTCTTGAAATCAGGCGGTACCTCACCTGTCTCAAAAATCCTACACACCAAGTGAAATAACCTGATCAGACCTTCATCTCTTATGCAGCGTAGCAACTCAATCGGTATATCATCTATGCCTGGTGCTTTGTTCCTGCTTAAGTCTTCCAAAGCTCTATCAAATTCTGATCTCAATATTAAATCTCCTTTCGCATCCTCATCAATTTCCTCCTCCCTTTCCATTACATGATTCTCTATCTCCTTTCCCTTATACAAACTCTCTATGTAAGCTTTCCACCTCTCAACCTTTTCTTCCCTATCAGTTAGAGGCTTTCCATTTGTGTCCTTAATATTACAGCATTTAGTCTTCTTTTCCCCAAAAGTATCCTTAATCCTTCGATAAGCTGTGTCTACTTTTCCTAATTTCAGACAATTTTCTATACCTGCACATTTCTCTTTCAACCATTCTTCTTTCGCTTCCTTGCACTTCTTGTTAACCTCATTTCTCAGACGTCTGTATTCTGCTTTGCCCTTTTCATCTCTTACATTCTTGTGTTTCCGCCTTTCATCCATCAATTCTAGTATA
This sequence comes from Meconema thalassinum, assembly GCA_946902985.2. Taxonomy (NCBI): domain Eukaryota; kingdom Metazoa; phylum Arthropoda; class Insecta; order Orthoptera; family Tettigoniidae; genus Meconema; species Meconema thalassinum. Next base: position 701,159,122 of record OX336388.2, read on the forward strand.
TCCTGAGTGATCCACGGTTTTCTACCTATTCTTTCTTTCCTACCAATGTTTTCTTCTGCGGATTTTGTTATTTCATTCTTCAAAAGTGCCCATTCGTCTGCAATTGAAGTTTGTTTAGGGTTTTTCATTAGTCCTTCCTTTATACTCTTCTTGAATCTTTCGTTTACATCCTTCTCTTTCAGTCTGTCTATTGCCCACCTTGTTGGCTTTTGACTTTTCTTCAGTTTCTTCAACTTTAATTTGCATTTCATTACAACCAGATTGTGGTCAGAGTTTATGTCAGCACCAGAATATGTTTTACAATCCAAAATCTGGTTTCGAAACCTCTGCTTGACCATAATGATGTCGATTTGGTAACGCCCTGTATCTCCTGGTCTCATCCATGTGGATATTCTTCTATTGTGGTTATTGAATAAGGTGTTAGCTATGAGCAACTCATGCTCGGTGCAGAATTCTACCAGCCTGCTTCCTCGATCATTCCTTTCACCTAATCCGAAATCTCCTACTATCTTCCCTTCTCTCCCTTTTCCTACCACAGCATTCCAATCTCCCTTTACTACAGTATAACATTTTCATCACCCTTGATATACCTCAGAATTTCGGCTATTTCTTCGTAGACCTCTTCAACATCCTCATCATCAGCTTGACTGGTAGGCATATAGACTTGTACCAATGTGGTGCAGGTAGGTTTAGTATTGATTTTTGCTACAATAATCCGTTCACTATATTGCTCATATTCCACCCGCTGTCCAAGTTTCCTACTCAATATAAGGCCAACCCCTGCTTGGCCATTGTTTGATTTAGTGCTAATGACCCTATAGTCTCCTGACCAAAAGTCCTGTTCTTCCTGCCAGCGCATTTCACTAATCCCAACCAAATCCAACCTCAACCTATCCATTTCCCTTTATAAGTTTTCTAACCTTCCACTTCCTAGCAGACTTCTAACATTCCACGCTCCGATCCGTAGAATGTCAGATTTCCTCTTTGTCACTTTTGTGATGTTAACCCCCTCTCGAGTAGTCCCCACCCGGAGATCCGAACGGGGGACTAGTTTACCTCCGGATTGAAATTTTACAAGGGAGAAGGCCATCATCACATGTAATTATGCATAGAGAGGTGCATATCCTCGTGAATAGCATACGGCTGTAGTTTCCCGTTGCTTTCAGCCGTGCAGCAGGACGCAGTGTAGCCATTATTTGGCTTATATTATCAATATCTTAACCGTCTATAAGACTAGTAAAGAATTGATTTATTCTGAAAGGCTGCTACTCCCTTTCAAAATAAGTAAAGAGCAATTCTACTTACGAAAAAAATACTACAGTTCCACCAACAACAAATACTACCAATAAAACAGTCTGTCACCAGGCACACTCACATGCACCGTCACACAACAGTCTACTGAAACAATGAACTATAACTAATAAACAATGCAACTGCAACCAGACACACTCACACACCACAGTCTAATAGAACAATAACATATATCTAATAGACAAACTAACTAACTACATACTTACAACTAAAACTAACTACATACTTACTGTACTGTTATTTGAATTGACAATATTTACAAAATTTACAACATTTAGCTTCAAACAAGTTTAGTCTGTGGAAGGATCTTTTACATGCCACAAATCTATGACATGGGTCCGCCGGCTTTACTTCCCCTCCGAAGGAAGGCATTATGTTTCCACGTCTCAAGTGTAAAATGAATAAGTGTCAGGTAAAAATGTCAGCAAAAAGTGTTATGATGGATGTGTAGATATCAAGATGGTGGGTGAAGCTGCCTGAGAATGGAATCGGAGCCTGGGTGAGCTGATGTAACTTTATTAATGTTTTGCTGTTGTGCTGTGTGCTAGATATCAATCGAACCATTCATCGACTGGGGAGTTCTGATGGCCTCTAATACTGTTGTCATATGCTCCAAACATACATTAATATTAACAAAACTGACACGCGCGGTGACCACCACCCGACACACACAGTCAATGGCAAGACTGAGGAACCGAAAAGGCTCCCCGCATGCGCGGAATGGGGACCGGCCATGGATCTTAAACCTATGTTGTGTACCATTCGCATTTAGAACTAGATGGAGAACCAATTTCAACAACGAAATGAAATGTTTCATGCATTTTAAATTCACACCGGGGTTCGAAACTATAAGGTGCGTTCAAAAAGTAACGAGCTGGTGGCTGGAATGCGCAAACCGGTGACGACATTGGCTAATCGTCGCATGTGTAACGAGGTGTGGTTCCGACCAGAGCGTGAAGGGTCACAGCCCGTCGCTAGAGGGCACGCGTGCACGTCACGATATAAAGGGAGCAGCAGCATGTATGAATCGTCCAACGCTGCCAGTCGCATTGCAAACAGTGACATGGAGGCGTCAACCGAAGAGCAAAGAGGTGTTGTTCGGTTTCTGACAGCTGAAGGAGGGGGAACGGACATTCATCGCCGAATGTCACAAGTGTACGGTGAACACTGCATGTCCCTTGCAAGGGTCAAGGCGTGGCACAAGTGCTTCAGGGAAGGACGGGTGTCGTTAGCCGATGATGGATACAGTAAGGGAGGGCATTGTGGAAAGAGGAGTGAAAGTGGAAGATATACTGGAAGAAGGACAAGAGTGGTGGAGAGACAGAAAAGTATGGAGGTCCTTGATTCACACCCCGAGAAAAGTAGGGAGGTCCGTGATTCACACCCCGACCCAGATTACTGGAACCGAGAAATGATGAAGAAGAAGAAAAAGAATCATATACAATTTTTATAATGGGTGTTCAAATGAAAAGGTACGAAACGGTACTGTGGGTATAATTTATTCGTTATTCAAAAGCAACCACCACAGGCCCGCGCACAGCCGACCCACCGCCTCACCAGCCGCAGGACTACCCAACTGATAGTATAGAAGTTACATGTATTTAAAAATTGGTACTATCAGCAGGCTTGTAACGATTCGATCCCATACTTATTATATTTAAAGGGTTATTCATTTATCATGTTATTATTATTATTAATTAGTACATCCATGAGATGATTTTTATATCAGATAATTGTAAGCGGTTTTTATTATTATAGTCAGAAATATTTTTATTAACAATTATTTGTAAAGAGACGAAGTAAAATATATAATGCAACAAGATTGCCAAATAGGAACAACCCAATGCGTCACAAACTGAACGACGTAGTAATAATTTCACCACGGCAAACTGCGTCATTTTCCTGAGATGCTAAGACACCCACTATGGTGTAACCAACACGCCATTTTCTACGGTACGTACGCGTCTAAGATTACAAATTGTGGTGCAATTAGCCCTCGTGAGAGAATGAACACTGAAGAAAGGGAAGCTTACTGGAGGGGGAGACCGTCGAAGACCACGTGACAAGGAAGTTATTAGTACCTGCGACTCCGACAAAAGAGGCATTGATCTACAGCTCTCAATGAAGGGAGGAAGCAATAACCTGGCTTCCTGGGTCCTAATGAACTGAGCAAACAGAGTTGGCACTGTACAATGTCTTGCCGACATCTATATTAATACATAATGGGTAATATCCCTGATCAAGAGTCTTTCTACAGATGGCAACGTATTTAATGAGGATATTTCGTAGTAATTGAGATATCACATCATTTTTTAAACATGTGCGACGTAACACCGAGATCATCGATCATTTCTTAATTATGACGAATCTTCGAATGGGTGAGCAAACAATTAAATAAAACTATCGTCTCTATTATAACTAAACTTCAATTAACTTTCAATTCATTTTAAATGTTTATTTCCTTTTAAATTAATTGCCGCATTGAGTAATTTTAAATTCAATTGTGTGACTATCACTATTCTGTTTTATTAATATTTTGTTCTTGAGTCAATAAATTCATTTTCTTTAAAGTAATGCCTATTTCTTTCATTGTAGTAAATACTATAGGCAAATTCAATCATGCTCCTTAAATAAATACTGAATGGTTAGTCAACTCAGTTACACTACGGCCCGGGATAATTAGGTCTCACTCTACTGCTGATAGCCGAGGATTAATTAATAAATTTCGATTCACTGTCTTAAATAGGAATCTGGCGCTCAACAACAACTTATTATATTATACTATCGCAGGTAAGGTCACACCACAGTGTATATTATTTATTATTATTATGTTTGTTAAATAGAACCTTTACAATTGTCAACACCACGTTTAAACATATATTAAAAATGTTACAGGCTTATAATCATGTTGGTAGAACTGACGTATATAAGTTACTCCAAATTAATCTAAAATGTCAGAATATACGTGTGCATAGTTTAAAGCTGTTATGGGTGGTGTACCCTGTCAATGGCCGGCTGAATATCTAAGAACAGGGCATTGTGTTGGTAGCCGTGTGCGATGTATTCCGTAACTCGTAGTAATTGTTGTGTAGTAGAATGTTGAGTTCGGAAGCCGAATTGGTGTGGAATAAATGAGTCGTTAATGTGAGGTTTAATTCTTGTGAGTAGTATTTTTTCGAACAATTTAGATAAATGAACATAGAAAAAGTACAATTTTAGTAGAGTTTATTTTAGATAACGCAAACGCCATCTATAATTGAGAAGAACTAAAATTATTACGCCATATTGTTTTTCTCTTAGCTAGGGACCGGGCATTCATGCACTAAAAATGATTAAAAAATGCATGCAATTATGCACTAAAATGTAGAAGATAATGCATTTAAAATTGAAAAATATGCACTTAACAATAACTTAATAAGCCAATCATATTCACTCTTCTTTCCCTCCTTTGTCGTAATATGTGCGGTCGTTTTAGCATGTTGTTAAAGTTGAAATTTATTTTCCCTTCTCACTACCTTCGAGCATATTTGACAATAGATGACAACGCCATCAGTTGAATAATCACTATTACCTGACACCTTAAATAGTTTGTCTTCCTTTCCTAAACTAATTATCATCTGTGTACATATTGTATATGTAAAGCCATACGCTAAATAAATAAATAAATAAATAAATAAAACTGACACCCACTGATTTAATAAATACTTTCTGCTGTTCTTAGGCTTTTTGATTAAATGTAGACTAAAGTAACACTTGAACTGAAGAAACTCATCACAAAGCTAACTCCGGGGTACTGGCTGGTGAAATATTATTATGAACCCATTCCCTTCTTGAAATGTTGCGTAAAGCATTGTTATCCGGTTATCTGTTGCTCAGAAAGTTGCTTACAAGGGATAGTGCCCAGATTGTGAAAGAAATGTCCCACCCCGTCTATTTCTTGGAATTCCAGGCATAAAATACTGTTATCTCGTTATTTGTTGCTCAGAAAGTTGCTTATAAGTGATGTCCAACACGCAGGCGAAACCTATTTTGTTCAAGATATTTTAAATTATACTTAATTTCAACTGTATATGCTAAAATATGCTGTTATGTTTAGAATATACAATAGATCCAATAAACCCTCAACATAGGCTATGCATTTGCATATGCGCATATGCATTTTCAAAAAATCCTGTCCCTGCTCATAGCATATCGAGTTTCTCTGTGATCGGATCAATCTCTGACGAATCGGAGGAATTCATATAGCCTAAGAGAAATGGACATGCTCGCCATAGGGTATGTAATTTGTGAAAAAGGAACAATGAATGTGGTTACAGTATATAGCTTGGGCGGTTTGTGGTGGCTGTGGGTTCATCCGTCCAGGTCCGTTTCAGTGGTGGAGGAACAGTCCTCAATCATCAAAATTTTCCAAAATATTTAGGCGTTACTCTCGATAGGACTTTGTCCTTCAAGAAGCACCTGCTGAACACTGCATCAAAACTTAAGATCACGCAATAACATCTTGCAGAAGTTACGTGGAACCACATGGGGAGCTACAGCAACAACATTACGATCTTCTGCTTTAGGACTTGTCTATTCAGCTGCTGAATACTGAGCACCGGTGTCGCTTAACTGTCCACATGTGAAGCAGATTGATGTCCAATTGAATTCGGCGATGAGGATAATATCAGGTTGCATCAGGACCACTCCTCTGTACTGGCTTTCACCTCTAAGTCACATTGCACCACCTGACTTACGTAGACAAAATTCTCTCCTGAGGGAATATCGAAAGATAATCTCCTCTCCACAGCTTCCTATTCATTCTGGCATACGTATGGTAAATATTGTCGCTTGAAAGCACGCCAACCACCCATCCTAACAGCGGAATCTCTACAATAAAATAATTTTCAGATTGACAACAAGTGATTTGAGGTATGGATTAATTTATTCCATGAGAAATATAGAAACTTCATTGATCCTATCAAGAAACCAGCTGGCATGGAACTACCACGCCATACTTGGAAATCACTCAACAGGATTCGAACGGGACATGGGGTCTGCACAGACAGCTTATACAAGTGGAATAAGGCTTCGTCACCTGAGTGCGACTGTGGATTTGAAAGACATATTGTGGAGGACTGCAGCCTTCGAGCCTATTATGGGAACCTGAAAGACCTTCATGATGCAACGCAGCCTGCTCTTGATTGGATTTCAAATTTAAATATTAACTTGTAAACCTGAACATTTTATAATTTTGGTTACTGCTGAATATGTGTCTTCTCATCAAAATTGATTTTAATATTTATTGTTCTTGTGAATGCTAATTTATAAGTTTAATGTGTTCCTTAGCTTATAATTATGTAGATGTACCATGCCATACGCTAAATAAATAGCGGCCACAGTCACTATCTGTCCGCCGTGCTGTCGACATCTTGCTTAAAATCCGTCCACGCAATCGTCTTGAGCTCGGCGCAGCTTCGCGAGTTGTATCTCTTCTAGCCTTCTAGCACTCATACTGTACTCATCACATCCTACGGGTTCACTATGCTACCAGATAAACTGAGGGCTGTTCCAAATCCACAAGTTTGAGTATGCGTACACGCGAGTACTCAGCAGTGGTGCTTGGAGCACGGTTGGAGAGGGTCTGGGGGCGATAGCCAAGGTCATAGCACAAGTCCGTGCGCTTCTTGCCAGTCTTGATGTATCCACCGCGCAGTGACGGCAGCCCCCACAGCAGAGCTGTATTGCATGTTGCAGGTTTACTCCGCTCCAAACTAGCGAGCAGCTCGGCTGGAACAGCCTGAGACACAGATATATCGGATCATTCAGAGACGAGAGAATTCTATTACTGTAGAAAGTTTGGTGGTAGATAACGCTATTGTGTAACAAATCAGAACTCTTTCTATGAAACATTCACTGCTGTTTTCATATTTAGAACCCTACTCTGTAAATTGCTTAGTGTTTAAAATGTATTATTGTTACGGTGGCTTTGTTAAGTATTTGCGATCCTTCGTTGTGTTTAACATTTCTTAGAATTAAGTAGGAGTCTTATACAGCCCGTGAATAGAAGACGACCCAAAAGGGAACATGTCATGGATCCGAGATGAGCACAGATGTTGGCCGCTGTACTGCGGTTGATTCCCACTTCTTAGTTCCTAGCTGAACTTTGTTACACTCCCTTTTGAATAGAGGTCTAATTTTGTGATGAAAATAACTTAAGGAAGTTCGTGCTAAGATTTAAAGATTCGTAGAAAGTCGTTGATAATCCAAAAATACGATTTTTTAAATTTATTCGAATTCAATGGCATTAACAACTGTGCTCAAAATAGTAGCTATTAGTAAACATTTCAAGAAACTATTTCTCCAGTAATGGAACAATAGACCTCTAGAAAGAACGATTGAAACATTTGTCTATCGTTACACCAGCTTTCCAATACCGTCGGCAAAAAATTCTGCCGCCACTGAGGTGGGTAGTGGGTACGTCTGGAGAGTCTTCTAAAGTTTTTCCTTTTTGGTGGGGCGTTGCTGCCCAACCATACCTTCAATTCTCGAAAAAAAAAAAAATGAAAATCATTCACGACCGCCCTGTGCCAACGTTACGAAAGACTTCTTGAAAGAATTCAAGTGTGAAGTTTTGGACCATCTGCCGTTTAGTCGAAACCAGCACTGAATTATTTTCACCTTTTTAGAGAATTGAAGGTATGGTTGGGCGGCAACGCCTCGTCAAAAACAGGAAACACTTCAGGAGACTGCCCAGACGTACCCACCTCAGTGGCGGCAGAATTTGTTGCCGAGGGCATTGGAAAACTGGTGTAACGATACGACAAATGTTTGAATCGTTTTGGCGATTATGTTGAGACATAAGAATAAAACAGGCAAACATTTAGTAGTAAAATCAGTTTGGTGTGTCAGTCCATCAGAACTTAAAAACAGCCCTCGTATGACAGTTCATTAATTGCGAATATTTGAGCTGTTGCCCGCTTAAAGCTCGGATCGCTCTGAACCAAACATCGAGTTTACCGAAAGGAATTCTACCGAAAACAGATTTCGACAGAAATCTATATTTGCCGTGAAACTACGTTATGGAAAATCTATTTTTTCCGAAAAGTCTGTCCTATCGAAAATAGTTTTCGGCCTTGGTTATTCGAGTAATCGATTGCCGACGGCCAAAAATCGATTTCCGGTACGGTTAACCAGAGCACAATGCTCTTCGTCGAGTGAAATCCTGTTCCCATCTCCACGTGTTAACCATTACGTCACTTCAATGCTGTATCATGCAGTCAAGTGTGGGAAACCGGCAATTTCATTCATAGAAAGTCGTTCTTCACACATCTCTTCGGAAGTTATAAGTAAATATTTAGCCAAGTCATGGTAGATCTCTCTGGATGATTCTCTCCTGAGATGTATACACTTTTAGAAATACAGTAAACAGATGTCCGGTACAGTCATTTCCTATTTGTAGAATAATTTGTAAGGGGCAGAATGTCGAAGTCATGTACCCCATCTTGTCAAAAGTCTCTCTAACGGTAGATTTTTGTGTCACCAAAGTTAAACGTAACAGATTTATCAGAGAAATATAGACCTACCATTTGTTCATGTTTGGCGAGAAACGTGCTTTCAACATTGAGAAAACTGTTTCAATATTTTAATATTTTAACAATTTTAAGATTTTGTTTTTAGCCTATTTTTATTTATGAAAAAAAAAAAAAAGGCTAATGAGATCACCTTTTGTCCGTGTGTGTGTCCCTCTAATTAAATATAAACGGCTGGAGCGATTTTAATGAAACTCAGTAATGTCATAGTACTATTTCGTCCGACCTCGACCGTGCCCGTCACATTTTATTACGTCTCACCAATCCAACATGGTGGCTGTGCGAAATATTTCACCGGCATTCTATATCTCCGAAACTATTACCGATATCACACTGAAAATTTGTACGGTGATAAATAATAATAATAGTTAGTTATTTATTAAATAATAATAATAATAATAATAATAATAATAATAATAATAATAGAAGTTCACTTATGTGAATTTCAAAAAACTGGTAAGTACAAATCGAACACGGTGGCCAAGCGAAGTTAAAACATTTACATCTATTTTTCTCGCGATTTAACCACCCGAGTGCAGTTAAACATGGTACAGCAAATGTTTATACACATTGTAATGCACTGACGTCAAATTTAGTTCAATTATTTACATAACATTAAGATGGCGGCTGAGCGAATTTTTAAAATTAAGTTTATTATTTTTTGTGTCATAATCGTGCGGTCGAAGTGAACGTTTGAATAATGAACCTACGCAACAATCGTCATCTAATAGTAGCCTACTGTACATAACTCTATGGCCTAAAAATCCAACAAGGTGACCATCCGAAATATTTAGAAGGTTCTCAATATCTACTAATCTATTACAGCAATCAAACTAAAATTTTGTATGTTGATAGAGGCATTTAACATTAGTAGGACATAGCCTATATATATGAAAATAGGCTATTTAGTTCTTCACGGAACTACTTGTTTAACCTTTACTTCGAGCGTTAAAAATCACTCAGTATGGAGGGGAAGTAAAGCCGGCGGGCCCATGTCATAGATTTATGGCATGAAAAAGAACCTTCCACTAACTACATTTGTGGAAGCTAAAATTTGTAGGCTAGTTTGATAACGCTGTATTAGTTCCAACGTTCGCCGCCAGGTACTGACTGCGATGCCATTTAGTAGCCACGTGCAGCTAGGTGTCGTGGACGGTAGCATTTGATAGCAAAAGTAGGAACTACTTGAAAATTGATCATATGCAGTCCTTACTCGAATCACAGATAACACACACTAATACAGCCATCACAATTAACACCTGTTATCAGACAAATTCTACACACACCCAAAGTATACGGGGCTACATGATGGCGTCGTACCAGCCCCTAAACTAAGGAACTAACCAATCATCGGATATACATTTGCTTTGGTTGTTTTATTATTATTATTATTATTATTATTATATATTATTGGCTTCGGGACATCTTCGTCATTAGCTCCGTGTAGTCTGTGAACTTGTCTGTATTTAAGTGATGGCTGTAGTGGAAATCCACAGCCTGCTTCCAGTCGACCGACCGGGTCAGGGAATGAATGAAGCCGGCTGCCGAAACCTGTCGCACTCCCCTGAATGACAGATGAATTGAAATGATAGTGGAGAGCGTTGCTGGAATGAAATTGTGACAGGGAAAACCGGAGTACTCGGAGAAAAACCTGTCTGCCTCCGCTTTGTCGAACACAAATCTCACATGGAGTGACCGGGATTTGAACCACGGACCCAGCGGTGAGAGGCCAGCGTGCTGCCGCCTAAGCCACAGAGGCTCTAGTGACTTGACGTTACATGCAGTTAGGAACGGGGCTTCGAGTGAAAGCCGAAGTTAAACGATTGACTTCGCGTCACCACATGGTAGCTTTACGATTGGTTACAAAGTGAGAAGCTTATTATCCTCTCTGTTTCAAAATAAATCATGTGATTGTGCCAGAACTTATCTATATTTACGACACTTTATTAAATGTAAAATACTGTAGTGTAATATTCAACATATCATATTCTCAGAATACAGTACATTGAAGTACCTCCATTTTCTGCACAATTCACATCGCACTGTTGGTCTAGGGGTATGATTCCTGCTTTGAGTGCATGAGGTCCCGGGTTCAAATCCCGGAAATGCCCAGAAATTTTACTATTGTCTTATCTCTTGAAAATATTCAAAAAGTATATAAAAGAACCTTACGAACTTTTTTTTTTCGTGCGAGACTTGTACTTACTGTGTGCCAGTAATATAAATACATAGTTTGAGGTCAAACGCAATTTTTTATTTTAGTCGCTTTACCCTACAGGTTGGCGTTTCCCTCGGTTTCTGCGGGGATCCCACCATTACCGCCACCAGGGCGGTGTCCTGGAGCTTGAAACACCTGGACGAAGGATAAAACTGGGGAGGTGCGACCAGCACCTCGCCCAGGCGGCCTCACCTGCAAAGCGAACATGGGCCTCATGAGGGATGAAAAGTGAGGGGAAGATTGGGAGGGATAGGCAAGGAAGAGGCAAGGAGGGTGGCCCCACCTCCCCAGTGGTATCCCCCAACCAGGTGTTTCAAGCTCCAGGACACTGCCCTTACGGTGGTTATGGTGGGATCCCTCGCTGAGTCCAAGGAAGGGTAGCGGCTTTGGTGGCGTAGTTGGTACATGCTGTTCTTCTATGCCCAAGATCGCGGGTTCAAACCCGGCCGAAGCCATCGTTAAAAATCCCTCAGTATGCCTTTCTTCGGAGGGGAAGTAAAGCCGGCAGTCCCATGTCATAGATTTATGGCATGTTAAAGAACCTTCGTTCTTTAACGAAGAACGTTCGTTGCCAGGAGCCGACTGCGGTGGCGTCTAGTAACCAAGTTCTGAACTAGTAGTTGTTGATGGTGGCGTTTGGCGGCAAAAGTAGGAACTACTTCAAAAAATCAATGTCTGCAGTCCTTACTTGAATTAAAAACAGATAACACACACTTATACAGCCATCACAATTAACACCGGTTATCAGACAGATTCTACACCCACCCAAAGTACACGGGGCTACATGACCGCGTTGTCACAGCCCCTAAACTGAGGAAGCAACCAACCAACCAACCTAAGTCCGAGGGAAAAGCCAACCTGGAGGGTAAACCGACGGGGAAGAAAGAAGCGTTTACCTCAACCTATGTATTTAAATTACCGGAAGTCTCGCCCGAAAAAAAGAACGTTCCTAAGGTTCTTTTACATACTTTTTGAATCTTTTCAAGAGATAAAAACAAAAGTAATAAAAATGCTAGGATCTTCCGGGGTTTGAACCCGGGACCTCTCGCACTCAGAGCAGGAATCATACCCCTAGACCAACAGAGCGATATGCATTGGGCAGAAAATGGAGGTACTTCAATGTAATGTATTCTGAGAATATGATATGTTGAATATTACACTACAGTATTTTACATTTAGTAAAGTGTCGTAAATATAGATAAGTTCTGGCACAATCACATGATTTATTTTGAAACAGAGAGGATAATAAGCTTCTCACTTTGTAACCAATCGTAAAGCTACCATGTGGTGTCGCGAAGTCAATAGTTTAACTTCGGCTTTCACTCGGAGCCCCGTTCCTAACTGTCTGTAACGTCAAGTGCTCTAGTGTAGTAGTGTATGTAACTGTATTAGGGACAGGGAGGTGGTAGCTGCCCCGGGACTAGAAGTAAAGTACCATAGGGGGAGTGTGGAAAACCCCGGGGGGATTATAAACTCACAATAGCCGGGAATACAAAAACCGAAATAATCAACCCTAGGTGTTAATACTAGGGTCAGCAGTATTTATTTATGTAATTAATTTAAAGAAGACTCCCAATTGCTGCGGAGTATCGACTATTAGATTATACGAAAATTCAAAAGAAAATGATAATACAGATTTTAAAAAGATCGTAGGGGAATATTGCCCTTTAGTGCTGTTGGGAAATGCTGCTAATCCAGGAGAATCTTGCCGAGTGGCGCAGTTGATTAATGTTGTATCGCTCAGGCCGGTGAGACTTCAGTGGACTGACTTGTGTCCAAATGTGTGTCTCCAAATCGTGGATAGTTACAAGGGTTGTTAAACCAATACATCCTGACTGGAGTCGACTTGCAGCCTTACACCAACCACAGCTAGTAATGTTTTGCTTGTGAGAACTCACGTCCATATACTGCACATCAGGGGCGCATATACAATTTTGATGGGGGGTGGGGCTGACTAATTCTGCAATATTTCGAGTATTCTCAGGGGATTGTCGCCGCAAAATATCCAGAAATATCAACGAATATCTTAGAGCATATAACTTTGTGTACTTATTTTAGATAAGAGTTAATTGTAAAATTCTAAGTTTATGTAGCCTACAATTAGGGGCAAAACAAAAGAAAGTTGTAAAATACAATACAACACACAAATAGAATTATCTATTATGGCCTATGGAATATGAATGGCAAATATCTAAATTTGTCAATTTATTAAGCAGAAAGGTAAACAGTTATTGTTTTTACAAATTGATAATTTATTTCTCTAAAGTACCGTACTGTGGACTTCTCAGTTTTGTCTCACAAGGCTGAGTGTACCCCGTACCAGCCCTCAGACCAGAATTAAAATTTATTGGCAGTGCCGGTAATCGAATTTGGACCTCCGGGGCGGCAGCCAAGAATGCTAGCCGCTACACCACGAGGTAGTCTAATTTCAATCTTAATATTGTTTACAACTTAGCCAATAAGTTAAGATTAGGGTACAACCAAATTTACAATTATTTTATGCTTTAACCAAAGTAACACTTTCTTAATTTTTATTGTTTTTGTTTTCGGGGGGGCGGGGCTGGAGCCCCCCACAGTTCCTCCCCCCCCCCTCCCCTCATGTACTGCACATGACAAACAACTGCATTCTTGTTCATATTTCCTGTTAAGGGTTGTTTTTTTATATTTTGAATTTGTCGTTATTCTGGTCTGAATGATGGAACGGGGTACACTCAGCCTCGCAAGGCAAAACTCATGAAGACGTAGGTTCGAATCCTACCTCAGCCATTCCGAAAGTGGTTTTCCGTGGTTTTCCACTTCTAATCCAGGCAAATGCCGGAATGGTTCCTAACTTATGGCCACTGCTGCTTCCTTCCCAATCCTCACCTGAATTACAAGTACATAATACTACTACTACTACTACTACTACTACTACTACTACTACGGATACCACAGGCTACCAGACATTCTATACACAGCCAAGTGCATGGGGCTGACTACGATGTAAGAGTCCTTCAAATGAAACAAGAACGGTATTGGTCATTAGAAGCCTCCGATACTGTTCAGCCTTATTAGTCTACTAATTTCCGTAATTGTAGTTCTAAAATATTGAAAGTATTTATTTTTATACCAGTATTCTTTTATTTCGACACGGCTGCTGCACGCTATATTTAAAAGGAAGGAAGGAAGCTTGTAGTTTAACGTGACCGTTAATCTGTGGATTATGAGCCACGGGACCTCCTTTTTACGTGGAATCCGAACCACAGGACATGGCATTTCACTTCGAAAATCTCACATGCATTGACCGGGAATCGAACCCAGACCGCCTTGGTGATAGGCATACAGCTAGACCGCTGAGCCACCACGCCCCTAACGCTTTATTTAGGGCGATAGTCTTATGGGTATTGCTAGTGAGGTCTCTTTACTTACCAAGTATGCTGAACTGCTGTGCCCAAGATTGCGGGTTCAAACCTGAACGAAGTCGTCGGATTTTTTAAGAACGTTAAAAATTCCTCAGAATGCCTTCCTTCGGAGGGGAAGTAAAGCCAGCGGTCCCATGTCATAGATCCTTCCACAGACTAAACTTGTGTGGAGCTAAATTTCTAGGTTGGATTTCGTTGGAACTCTGTATTAAAGTTCCAACGTTCACCACTAGGTGTCAGTGACATCTGGTAGCGAAAGTTGGAACTACAGTGGAACTTGGATAATTCGAACCTCAAGGGACCAGTAAAAATTCGAATTATCCAAAAATTCGAATTAAGAAAGTTCTTTGAAAACGACAGAGAAAATATATCATGATTGACGTTCAACAAAGCAGATTAACAGACAACAATACTGGATAATGACTGTATCGTGATTAACCTCAAAAGTTTCAAATGATAAAATAAAACCAAAATGTACTATTCACCTATTTAACGACAGTAGTAATCCAGCAATCTAGTAAAGTCTTAAAGAAATCTACAGTTTTCCAATAATGTTTGAGATTTTTACCTGTTTCTTACAATTAAGTCTCTCAGCCATCACAAAAGAATCTAACAAATTTAAGGAACGGAAAACTGAATCACTTACGTCATTTCTACTTTCAAAAGAACGCCTAAGTTATGTGATGTGATTTGTCGTTTTTCTTGAATTCCTGACCTAACTATTTGGCTTCCGATCGGCTTTTTACAAATAAAAACTTCGAATTATCGAAAATGTAATTCGAATTAAGCACGATTTTTTTAGCATTGATTGTGTATAAAATGCTAGGGACCAAGAGAAAAATTCGAATTAAAGAAGATTTCGAAGAAGTTCGAATTAGCCACGTTTTTAAATTGAACGGAACTTATAGCTCACCCTATGGGTGTCCGCATAGAAGAAGCTACAAACTCTGGCGAGCCGAACATGTCCTCGGACACTCTCGGCATTAAAATCCATACGCTAAATAAATAAATCCCAACATGTTGTTATTGTTGCTCTAAAGCATTTAGCGTTATTTATTTTGATGGTATGATTACAAGATGGTCAGCTCGTAGCTTGTGAAATGAGAATCTTAACTATTCAAATTAAGGAAGTACAGATCATACAGGAGGACATATCAACTGCGGTCTTATCTTTATGAACATTCAGAGCAATGTTACTAATGTAAATTGTTTGTCCATGTTATGTACCAAAGGAATATGTTTACCTCTTCTAAGCATCATCATCTTGATAAAAGTATGAATTGTGATATAGGCTTTTGCATCTTTGAAGATTTTTGTTTGTTTTTTTAATCTCTGAAGTACCCGATACGTGGAAGCAACACTGACCTTTAGAGGTTTTTTTTTCAGAGCCAGTGATTGAACCCAGGATCTTTGGGACAGGAGCCTCAATAGAATAAGAATGAATGGAATGAATAAGTGTGATGTCAGTGGGACGGGACCGGACGCCGCGCCGGACGGGAGGTGTACGCGTTGGGCGGCAGAATGCAGAATGAATGACATACCGGGCCAGGTCTTGCTAACCTTGCCAAGGGGCCCCGAGCCCGAGCGGAAGTGGTGGGAGTGAGTGGGCCGCGAACCTGGGACCGCCTCGCCCATTCCCACGACCGCTGACCCGGCGCAAACAACTGTATTCGCTAAACTTTCTCTGTTTATTTTTATGAGCCTTGTTTGACAACTTTGGAGGCGCTGAAGGGTGAACATCATTGCAATAGGTACCTTGAGAAAGTACCTACAAGTTAGTGAATAAACTTAGATCCTTTATATTCTCGCGAGTATATTCCAGACGTGGTCGATAAGATGTGTTAATACCCCTAGAATTGTCTGAGGTAATGCAGTTCAGCCTCATTAGTCTACTAATTGGTTCATTACTTTTGGGGTGCGTTTTTACCTCGAAAGTTGGCAAGAATTCATCAGGAAATTGGGAGAAGTGACGACTCGCCAGAGTCTGTAGCTGCTTCTATACGGACACCCATGGGGTGAGCTACAAGTACTGTCGCGTGTGGAATGTTGTCTGGGGGAGGAAAGTGTGAATGTAAGAACGAGGAATTGGAAGGTAGCGGCTGTGGCATATAGTTAGGGACCAACCCCGGCATTTGCCTAGAAGGAAGATGGGAAACCATAGAAGACCATCTTCAAGGTTGCCGGTGGGAGGACTCGAACCTCCTCGCCTCCCGGATGTGAGCGACTGCCTGCAGCCACGCCGTAACGACCACGGCTAACTCACTTGGTTTGCACTGGGTAGCCTTTAGCTTGCACAATGTTTCCTCATTTGTTACGTGTCAAAGTGCTCGGAATGCAAGATATGCTCCTCGTACAAAACATGACCTTAACTCAGACAAATATTTTGTTGCTGTTGTTTCATTTGAGGGGCTTGGACATCGTGGTTATTTAGCCCCGTGTACTTGGGGGTGTGTAGAATTTGGCTGATAACCTGGTGTTTGTTTATATTTGTAATTCAGGCTAGGGCGGGGAAGGGAGCGGCCGTGGTCATAAGTTAACCATCCTGGCATTTGCTTGGAGTAGAAGTGCGGGAAACCACGAAAAACCACTTCCAAGATGGCTGACGTGGGAATCAACGCCACCTCATGTCAAGTTTGCCTCGCGAGGCTGAGTGTACCCCGTTCCAGCCCCCAGACCAGAATTACATTTCTTGGCAGAGCTGGGAATCGAACCCGGACCTCTGGAGCGACAGCCGACCAATGTTTATAGGAACTCCTTCTTAACTACTATCTCTTCTGTAAATATTGGAAGCTGTTTTCCGGGACTCCCTGTATATAGTTGTTGCACGTAATTGGTTAATTAGATGAATAGTCTATTATGTGTGTTCTGTTATTCAATCAACAGAATTGCTCTTCAGTAGGTCAACACAAGAGTGCCCAAATTGGGGCAGATGGCCTTGTGGTTCCGCCCCTTAAAACAACAATAACTGTAACTAGTGCCCAAATAGATTGGGTGGAAAGTGACGATCACCCTAATATCTGAATGAAATGTTACATGAATTAGTTATACACTTCTCTAACAAATTTCGGGGATTTTGATTGGATGACATGTTTCGCTCATCAAGTGAGCATCATCAGACCCATTTTTAAAGATCGCTTATCCTCCCATTTTGGCTTCATCCACAGACTGCGAGGGATCATTCCTCTACCGTCGCAAGGACGGTGTCTGGCAGGTGAACACACTTTGGTCAACTGGGGATGGTGACAGACTACCGCTAACTTGGATCTAATTAAGGAAGGGTCAGGCAAGGGATTTTGGAAATAAGTCGGCCGAGGATCTGTTGAGAGGAACTGTCCTGGCATTTGCCTGGTGGTGAAAATGGATCCAAATATACACAACAAAATTGTGCTACAAAACACTACCAAACCCACAAATCTCCAAAAATAACCCGCTAAAGCTAAAGTGTGGCTGATAAATACTAAAGCATTAAGCAACTGAAATAAGAACTATGTATTTTAATGTCCGCAAGTTTGCAAGGCTGAGAAATGTATAAATTATGCATGTAACATATCTTTCAGATAATAGGGTGATATACATAGCTAGAGGTATAAGTGGGCCGAAGTGCTAGTATTTCTAAAAATCAAATATCGTATAGCCTACGTATCTACTTGACGTAATGTGTTGGATAAAATTAAAAAAAGAAACTAAAAACATTAACAATTTAAGTGTAAAAATAAAATATAAATATGGATAAAAATCATAAAAATACATACCAAATTTCAGTTTGAATGCTGTAAGCTAATAGATTCGTAGATATTGAAAACCGACTAAATATTGAGGATGGTCGCTAAGTTGGATTTTTATATATGTAGATCTTAGTTATGTAGTGTTACATGAATATTATTGTGTACGTGTAGTATTCAAACTTCAATCGCATGAGTAGCACACAAGAAGTAAAAACGAGATTTTGAAATTTCGCACAGCTACCATCTTGTGGTTATGGAAACAATTGAAATAAATTAGATGCCAGTGGATTGACATTTGTATAAGGATTTACTGTACCATGTTTCACTGCACTCGGATGGTTAAATTGCGAGAAACATCCATGTGAATATTTATACTTCGCGTCGCCGCCATGTTGGATTTGTGATCACCGGGTTATTGAAAGTCCTATAGGTGAACTTATGTTCATAGCCCCTATGAACATTAAAAAAAAATCAGTTTGATTGCTGTAATAGATTCGTAGATATTGAGAACTGTCTAAATATTTCGGATGGTCGCCATGTTGGATTGTTATATGTATAGGCCATAGAGTCATGTACCATTAAAGGAAAATTATTTCGTAGGTTCATTATTCAAACTTTCACTTCGATCGCATGATTACGACACAAGAAATAAAATACTTAATTTTGTAATTCGCACAGCTGCCATCTTGAGGTTATATAAACAATTGAACTAAATTAGATACCAATGCATTGCAATGTGTATAAACATTTGCTGTACCAAGTTTCATTGCGTTTGGATCACTAAATCGCGAGACAAGTCTATTTAAAACTTTCAACTTCGCTTGGCCGCCATGTTCGTTTTGTAGTTAACCGGGTTTTGAAAGTCTCATAGATGAACTTCCAATAGTGCCCTTTATCTCCGTACAAAATTTCAGGGTGATACCGGTAATAGTTTCATTGATATAGAATGCCGGTGAAATATTTCGCACAGCAGCCATCTTGAGGTTATGTAAACAATTGAACGAAGTTAGATGTCGGGGCATTACAATGTGTATAAACATATACTGTACCAAGTTTCATTGCTTTTGGTTGGTTAAGTCGCAAGAAACGTCTATTTAAAAGTCGCAACTTCGCTTGGCCGCCATGTTGGTTCTGTAGTTACCAGGTTTTCAAAAGGTGAACTTCTAGTAGTGTAACGTGTTTTTCGAGGGTATTTTACGCCACTGACATAAGTCAGTAGGAAACCATTCAATGTTTATTTACGCGGCAAATTGTTCTGCCAAGACAAGTTTCATGTAACTTATTATTATTATTAAGGTATTTGTTGGAGCATTTTTTATAAGATTATAAGTATACAGATAGGTTTTCGATGTTATAGAAAACACTATCAAGCGAATTATTATGAACAACATTATCGCGGAAAATTATATGATTGCGGAATTTTACGGATTTTAGTCAGTTAGAGTTTATTGTGAGAGAGATGAGTCATTGGGAATTCAGCTACAGGTATATTCTTGTCGAGTAGCGTGACGCAAGCCGTGGGGCACTTCCAGCTGGCTGCATCAAGAAAAGGCGAAATGGCCTGGACCGGTAATCGACATCGTCGCGCCGAGTATATTGACCCTGAGGTCGGGTGTATCGCGTGGTGGCACAGCCAATCAGTGGAGACCGGGCGAGTAGAAGACGGGTCCGGAGAGGGGGTTCGGCGAGTGCATCTATTGTTTGCGCGCCGAGAAGGGAGGACGATTATCATTGTAAAACTTGACCGTTGTGGTTGCTCGTGTGGTTGGTTCCGGTGTGATCGCACCATAACTTAACATTTCTACAACAATCTCCACAACTGACGAAGAAGATGGCGACGCCCAGAAGGCTGTGGGAAGCTCTCTTCAGCATCAAGTACGAGGGAAATGCCACGGCAATTTCCAATGGTAAGCGGGAATGACTCAGAACTACATAATCTCTCGCTTCATTGTTTCATATTCAAAATTTCAGTAACTTCTTAGCTTGGGAATAATAGTAAAATCAGTAATTCATCCGACTCCGTTTTCACGTAATTCTCTAGTGGTAATATTCAAATCGTAACGCTCCAATTTAAATTTATTATTATTATTATTAAAATGCCACTACTTGTTTTTTATATAATAAATTCATTTCTTATACTATGCAATCTTTGCTTTCAGTAGGTAGCATTAGATATAGACCAAATTCCTTCTCCTGATACAATTGTTAGTTGGGTTAATGATCAAATCATACCACGATCTGAGTGTGAAGATTCTTAAAGGTGTTCTGCCAGAGCTAGGT
This sequence comes from Meconema thalassinum, assembly GCA_946902985.2. NCBI lineage: Eukaryota > Metazoa > Arthropoda > Insecta > Orthoptera > Tettigoniidae > Meconema > Meconema thalassinum. The sequence goes on from OX336388.2 coordinate 701,179,628, forward strand.
GTTGTTAAATATAAATTTAGATTTCAACATAGCGTTGAGGTCTTGGCGCCCATTAATACAACGTATCTTAGTCAGAGTAAACATTACACTTGTCATCCCAACGTAAAGAAACAGTTACAGTAGTTCCCTTTATCACCGTACAAAATTCCAGGGTGATATCGGTAACAGTTTCGGAGATATTGAATGCTGGTGAAATATTTCGCTCAGCCGCCCTGGTGGATTGGTGAGACGTAACAAAATTTGAAGGGCACGGTCGGGGTCGTCTGGAATAGTGTTATGAACTTATCGAGTTTCATTGAAATCGCACCTGCTGTTTAGAGTTTATTAGGGGGACACTCACACACGAATCACACACAGACACACGGACAAAAGGTGATCTCATAAGCCTATTTTTTCATAAATGAAAATAGGCTAAAAATATGAAAATAATTGTAAAAATCAATTCGAAATTGGTTAATTAATTAATTAATTCAATAAAAATATCTAAATTAAACCTATAAGAACATAAATTGAAAATTAAAAATAAATATGTAAACATTAAAATTAGAGCAACAAAAATAGCATTATTTGTAATGATAATAATTAGCCTAAAATAAATTAAAATGTATAAACACATACAAGTAAAAAATAGTTTTGCCCTATAAAGGGTTAAGACTGGCTGTGTGGCTCAGTGGTAACGTTCTCGCCTGCTGTGTCCAAGGTGGCAGGATCGAATACTGGCGCAGTCAGCTGGCATTTGAGGGTGTGCAAATGTGAGGCAGCCGTGTCGGTAGATTTACTGGCACGTTAAAGATCCCCTTTGTGGCGAAATTCCGACACCCAGACGTCTCTCAAACTCTGTAGTTAAATTGGACCAATAACTTTTTTTTTTGCATTCGAATTGAGCCACTATGGACTACGGAGTAACAATCAAAATCAATATTTCGTTCTAGATCGTCTGCCAGCTTTGATGTCCTGGCAGTATCTCTTGAGCCCATCACTCAGCGCCTTCTTCCGATCTTCTGAAAGAGGTCCCCTCCGTCTTTTGGGTTCTGCCCCTACCTTAAATCCCTGGTAATTTTTAATTAGGTGTCTGAATTCACACCTGTTCATAATTTTGCAGTCCGGAATACCAATTTCTATAAGGTCTTCGTTGCATTCTTCGAACCATGCCATTTTTTTTTCTCTTCGGTTTCACGAAATTCCAAATTTTCTTTGTTAGACGATCGTAGGGCATTCTGAAAGTGTGTCCATAAAACAAAAACCTTTTCCTTTTTATTGTTGACGTGACTGGTTCTATCTTTCTATATAACTCTTCGTTTGACTTCAAACATAAGTGTCCGTCAACCCATCTGTTGCCTAATTTTTTTCTCAATACCCTGCGTTCTCTTTTGACTAACTGGTCGACTAGTCCCCGTCTGTTCATAGTCAAAGTCTGCGAAGCATATAATGCTTCAGGTTTGACAACCGTGCTGTAGTGTCTTAATTTGGCTCCAATGCTCAGTGACTTCTTATTATAGAGATTTTTCGTCAGGTGATAGGCTCTGTCTAATTTCCAGATTCTAAGATTAATTGCTTCCTGTTCTAAGCCATTTTGTTGGATTACCTCACCCAGGTACTTAAATTTCTTTTCACGTTTAATCGTCCCTTGGTTTGTTTTCATCCATTCTGGACCATCACTGATGTTTGTCATGTACTTTGTCTTCTCAAAGGAAATCTGCAAACCTACTTTCTCAGCCATCTCTGACAACCGATTAATCTTTACAATGGCTGATTTAATATTGTTGGCAAAAATAGCTAGGTCATCTGCAAAAGCCAAACAATCAACGTTTCAGTTTGGGCCCTAGCCTGAATCGTTCTTCATTCCCTTCTTCCTGACGCAGTGTCGTCCTCCATTCACGAATGACCTTTTCCAAGACACAGTTGAAAAGGATTGGAGATAATCCATCACCTTGTCTGACACCAGTTTTGATTGCAAAGGGATCTGAGATCTCGCCAATGAATTTTACTTTTGACACTGTGTCGGTCAAAGTCTGTTTAATCAGATTTCGAGACGTGTCATCCACTCCAAACTCTTCAAGAATATTCAGTAGCGACTCTCGGTCAATTGAGTCATACGCCTTCTTAAAATCAATGAATACGACCACATAGTCATACCTGCCTATCGTCTTATACCTACTGATTTTTTTCACATTATTATTATTATTATTATTATTATTATTATTATTATTATTCTACTCGGGCTTTAAGAAGAATTCTCACGCGCTTACGACCGGCCCACCTACAATTGACATGAGGGTAGCACGAATGATTGTTGGGATAAATAGAAGGGAGTAATGACAGGAGGGTACTCGTAATGAAGAGTGACTTAGTTATTGAGGTTTTAAGGGGCGGAACTACGAGGCCATATGCCCCAATGGCTAAGTTAGAAATGAACACGCTAAATGAAGCTGTTCGTATGAGTGGAGTCAGATGGTGGGGTCATGTGAAGAGAATGGGGGAGAAGAGATTACCCAAGAGGTTAATGAGTTCGCCTGTGGTGAGTAGACGAGGCTGCAGTGCTAACTGCTAATAGTGGGATCATGGAAGAGACTTGTTTGCAATTAAAGGCTTTCAGACTCACCTGGACACTGAAAGGCAAAACCGTCTCAAATGATAATGTATGTAATAAAATGATCAAACTGCCAAATCTATCTGGACACTCTTATGTTGACCGACTGAAGAGCAATTCTGTTGATTGACTATACAAGCGACGCTGAAAATGGCTCCTTTTATGTCAATATTCTATTACTTCAAGACAGTGTCATCTGAGAAACAAAACACAACCTCCAGGGACAATAAAGAAAACATCTAAAATATGGTGAATACGTAAATAGACAATACATTAATGTTTTGGCCACAATCAATGAACACAATCCCCGTTAATTAACTTACAGTTGGTTTTGAAGGGAGGAACAGTGAGGTCATCTGACCCCACAATTACCGTGCTTATATTTACGGTGACCATATTTTTGACAGTCAAATTCGGGACAGCCTTGTTTTTGTGTGTGTGTGTGGGGGGGGGGGGGTAGAGAGATTATAGTTTGCCTCTAACATAGAGTTTTTTTTAAAGTTGTGCCCTTTACAAAATTTAATTTTAAGTTTCTTACTTTCTTTTATGCAAACAATAACAAAATATATTCTTACTGAGTCTTTACAAGCGTCTTTACGAACTAGGACAGAGTCTTGGATATTTCAAAATAAAATGTATTTTTCGTTTCATTACGCATATTTTTCAGAGTTTTTTTTTTTTTTTTTTTTTTTCAAACTTAAAAATCGGGACAATTTTATTAATATTCGGGATGCCGGGACTGTCCCGATATTTTCGGGACGTATGGTCTCCGTACCTATATTGTTCATCTCAACAGTCGAAGCCCGTTGACAACGTACGGTTGTAAAGAAATCAATAAAGCGTACCATAAAACCTCTAATCCTTTCGTGTTTTCTTTGTGAAGGAAAAGTGACGATAAGGGCAAAGGAAGAGCTCAGCGATATAGAGCGTTATAATTGGCTGATTATTGGTCCAAATCTAAAGAGAGGAATAGTCTCTGTAAAAGTCCAAGCGTCCTGGAGAGGAACGCTTTGTCCTTCCTGAGCAGGCAGGTGCGAAGGAGACAGCTGCACGGGCCAGGTGCTCGCGATCTGCCAGCTGCTGTACGGAGTGGTGCTATTAGCTTCCACGTTATATATGTGGTCAATCAGCATACGTTCCAGCACTGTCGCAGCACTTTTCCTGGAATAAGAGCATCTCCGTGGACTCCAGGCAAATGCCAGAACGGCCGCGTCCTTCCCAATCCTAGGGTCAATTCTTCTTCTCAGGGTGCCTTTCCGCTTCGAACGTTGGCGATCATTCTGGCTATTGTGTCTTTATAGGTCGCTATCCGGAACAATTGGGTGGATGTTTTTCCGAACCATACCCTGTGGTTGACAAGCCAGGAAATTCTTCTTCGTCATGGGGCTCGTTTTCCTTCTATTTTTCCTTGCAAAATGAATTGCAGTAGTTCGTATCTGCCTCTGTTCCTCATTATGTGACGCAGGCACTATATTGAAGCTTACGGCATTTAACAATATTGACTGCGGGGGCGTGGTGGTGCCGCGGTCAAGCTGTTGGCCTCTCACCAAGGTAGACCGGGTTCGACTCCCAGTCAATACATGTGAGATTTTCGAAGTGAAATGCCATGTCATGGTTCGGATTCCACGTAAAAGGGAGATCCCGTGGCTCATGATAGCACGATTTAACGGTCACGTAAAACTAAAAGCTTCCTTCCTTAATATTGACTATTTCTTGGGTTGTAATAGACTTCTTGGTTGGTAATGTTATGAGTCCATGGTATCTTTAGAATCCTTCTGTGTAACCATAGTTCAAACGCGTGGAGTTTTTAAGTTAGTTTCTTCCTTCTAGGTCTATGTTTCTACGTCATAAAGAAGCACTGGGTATATATAGCATTTGAGGAGTCTTATTTTTGTGGTGAGGGTGAGATACCAACACAGGTTATTAGGTAAATTCTACACATGCACACACACCCAAATAAACCCACGAAGCCCAGAACAAAAAAAAAATGAAACAATAAAAACTTGGTTATAAATGCTTGCGTGATCAACTCAATCCTCAGGGTAGAAGGAACCTACAACTGCACTATTAGGTAGCATCATATTGCGCGTTAATGGTCCTATCATACATTTACGTACTTACTCTTCGAAACTCTGCGGATAACACTGTCTAGTTCAAATTTGGACAGCCCTCTCCATTCATTTTGGTACATAGACGAATTATCGAATTTGTCGTAAAAGGATCAATATAGGCTCATTTTAAGCCTCGATTTGCAAGAAACACAACTTTGGACGTAAAATTTGGTTCAGTTCGGTGAAACTGGGTAGATTTGTATAAATAACAAACAGACAAAGGGACCCGGAAATCATCTTTTAAGGCCCTGGGACCAACCGTGTCGGATGTATTTCGGTGCTGTTGTAGGGGCCCAGAGATACTTGGAATTGAGGTCTAACTGTAAAGTATTTAGGCTAAATGAGTATTGCTGGCTGGCAATGCGGGCTGTATCACGCCGCGCCAACCTGTGTCCTGGTGTGAAATTGCGGAAATACATCCTGCGCTGGTTACAAATTGCAATCACGGGGACAAAAATCCACAGCCTGCTTTCAGTCTCCGACCGGGTCAGGAATGGAATGAATGAAGCCCCCATCTAGCGGCGAGGATATGAACTGTGCCGGATGCCGAGGCCTGACGCACTCCTGAATGACAGATGAAATGAAATGATAGTGGAGAGTGTTGCTGGAATGAAATTGTGGCAGGGAAAACCGGAGTACCCGGAGAAAAACCTGTCTGCCTCAGTTTTGTCCAGCACAGATCTCACATGGAGTGACCGGGATTTGAACCACGTACCCAGCGGTGAGAGGCCGGCTTGCTGCCACCTAAGCCACGGAGGCTCTGCAATCACGGGGAGAATTAGTGTAAAAAATCTTAGGCCCCTTAAAATAATTATCATCATGCATAACTTACTGTAGACAATATAATATGTTAACTAAATATTAGGCCTCTGTATAAGTACGATAGTGTTGGGGCAGAACATTGAGGTTATCAGCTGCAATACGTGTTGGTGTTATCAAATTTTTACCACATAAGGACATCCCCGACTATTATTTTTAACATTCTATGGGATAGTGGTCTCTAAATTAACCACCTGTCATAAGGACAGTTTATGCTTTCAAGGATGCTGATAATTGAATCTTTCAGCCACATTTCGGAGAATTTTCATGCCGAAGTGCTAGTATTTCTAAAAATAAAATATTATATAAGTTACGTATCTACTTGTCGTAATGTGTTGGATAACATTTTAAACAATTTAAAACTAAAATCATTAACACGTTAAGTATAAAAATTAAATATAAATCTAGAAATAAAAATTAAATGTAAAATTACAATACTAAAAGAAATATAAAAAATAATAATAAACATAACTATATAAAAATTATGAAAATAATTGTAAAAATCAATTTGAAATTAGTTAATTAAATAATTGAATAAAAATATCAAAATTAAATCTATAAGAACATAAATTGAAAATACCGTACATTAAAATTAGAGAAACAAAAAGTAACATTATTAATAATTATAATAATAAAAATAAATTATAATGTAAAAACGCATAAAAGTAAAAAGAAATAGTTTTGCCCAATTAAAATATTTCTTTTCTATTAGTTTGTAAGTTTTATGTGTTAGTTCAGTCTATCCAAAATAAATAAATAAATAAATAAATACATAAATTAATAAATACTCGTACTATGAGTGTAAGAATTGTTCAGCATGAAAAGTTCTACAAAAAGTCCGCGAGAGCATATCTCTATCTTCAATACATCGCCCACTATAAGTGTTTTTACGTTTTCATTTCTTCCAACAATCTCCATTCAATTACTGAGGCGACAGTTTACGAGCCACAAAGACTTCCATCGCATCTCATCCCCGACCCCGTTGGAAAACTGGAATAATAAGGGGTAGACATACATTACTTACGTGGATTTCAGAGTGGTTGCTGGGAATGTTGTCCTACAATTTCTAAACACACGTTGCACCGATGTAGGAAGTTTTGGGACACTCGCTGTAATTTCGTATCAGTGCAGTTATTTCGTTCTCAAAAGCCTCCAGAGTACGCGGATTGTTTCCGCATACCTTTTGTTTGAGATTCCCCCACAAGTAAAAATCGAACGGTGCTGAAACTTCTGTACAAATTTACTGAAAGACTTGTCAAGAAGATAAGTTTCCACTTGAAAAATTCCATATTTTCTATACCTAACCATGTTCACGGGATACGAGATCGGTTACAGTACTTCACCGCAATTCTTAACTACGGTATCTCAACTAAGTTATCTTGCCTGGTACGTATGTAATAAATGCTATGGCAGCATCCATGGCTTCCCGATCCGCTGTTGTAATCGGTACACGCCATAAATCTGGCGGTGACTCATTGCGACCTGTCTCTGCTAGGTTCCGTTCTATGTTGAAGGAAACATTGCACATCAGTGGTGTCCAAACTGGGAAGACGGTGACAGGCCCGATGTGCTCTCGGGAATAGTGAAAGTATCTGTACGGCAAGAGTTGTGATGTGATTGGCTTTTGTTGCCTATTTTACAACAAACTCCAAAGGTACACCAGGGATGGTTGGTTGGTTGCTCAGTTTAGGGGCTGCGACAACGCGGTCTTGTAGCCCCGTGTACTTTGGGTATGTGTAGAATCTGTCTGATAACCGGTGCTAATAGTGAGGGCTGTATTAGTGTGTGTTATCTGTTTTTTAAATTCAAGTAAGGACTGCAGACTTTCAATTTTCAAGTAGTTCCTACTTTTGCTATCAAACGCCATCGTCAACGACAACTAGACCTGAACTTGGTTACTAGATGCCACAGCAGTCGGCTCCTGGCGACGAACGTTGGAACCTGAGAGGGGTAGTCAAATCTAACCTATAATTTAGCTTCACACAAGTGTAATTAGTGGAAGGTTGTTTTATATGCCATAAATCTATGACTTGAGACCGCCGGCTTTACTTCCCCTCTGAAGGAAGGCATACTGAAGGACTTTTAACGCTCTTAAAAATCCGACGACTTCGGCCGGGTTTGAACCCGCGACCTTGGGCATAGAAGCTCAGCATGCTACCAACTACGCCACCGAAGCCGCTAACAACAGTTTAACTGACAAGAAACTGCAGTGAAACTTCTGGTCAACGTGAGAGTCGCTGCGCCGTCTTAAAAATCTTCTCTCAATCATAAGTTTTACTCTGCTATGAACGCTAACTTGTGCCGCTGAATCTGTCTGTAAGTTATCCTACTTGTTGCTATCTGCGGAAATTAGCTGTATCACACTTCCTCCCGTACAACTTCTGTGGTGTTTCCTCTTCGATAGTCGAGCCTAGCTCTGTCAAAGTTTACTCGCGAGGAACGAGTCGCCAAAAATTCGCTAAATAAAATTCGCAAATAATTAAGGGTTGTTTTCACCAACTCTTTACTAACGATTAGTTAGTTAATTCCTATTTAACTTAAATAGGAGAGTTTATGCGTGGTTATCACGAGGCCATTCGGGTTCGTAATTACTTAAATACGGTATATTGGCTTTCACGGCCGGTGAATTAAAACTCAGCAATTCTTCTAGGTGTGTGCCGTGTCTTGTGTGGGGTTTCGCCTAGGACACCAAGCTGCCTCATCGGCGGGCTCTTGGTGTCCCAGCCCGGACCCCCACTGGAGTAGCGAACTGCGTGCCACCTCCCATTATATAATGTGCAACTGCACCTCTTGACTGCGAGAACTAAAAGCTCAAGCAGCCTGAACCTCCCTATGAAGGCTTCCAAAAAGATGGTATATTGGCTTTCACGGCCGGTGAATTAAAACTCGGCAATTCTTCTAGGTTTGTGCCGTGGGGTGGCGCGCAGTTTGCTACTCCAGTGGGGGTCCGGGCGGGGACACCAAGAGCCCGCCGATGAGCCAGCTTGGTATCCTAGGCGAAACCGCACACAAGACACGGCACCAACCTAGAAGAATTGTTGAGTTTTACTTAAATACGCTTTACGACTTTCGCGCATGCGTAGATTCGGTTTCACCCTGGATAAATATGGCGGACAGAATAAGAAGCGTGTAGGACTGACCGTTGTTTGCGATGCTTCCTTGAGAGTTTCTGGAACATTGACTAATTATAAAGGAAGGGAAATACAGAAGACCTTATTCATGGCAAAAGCTTAAAATGTTATATACAAAGTGTGTACATTGTTCACTTAGCTAAATAGGACACGCTTTCCCCGTTGTCTTCGTAGCTTAAGTGGTTGCTCTGCTAACTTGGAGTTTATTGCGCATTGCTAGCTGGAAGGAGTTCTAGTCCCATTTCCGATACGTTTTTATGTATTTCCATATTCTTCTTTCTTGTTATTTGTAACATGTATGATCTTTTATGTCGCCTTCGTAGTGTAGTGGTCAGCGTGGTTAGCTGCCATCCCGGAGGTCCAAGGTTAGATTCCCGGCTCTGCCACGAAATTTGAAAAGTGGTATGAGGACTGGAACGGGGTCTATTCAGCCTCGGGTGGTCCAAATGGTTAGAGGGGGTTCGATTCTCACCTCAGCCATCCTCAAAGTGGTTTTTCGTGGTTTCCTACTTCGTCTCCGGGAAAATGACGGCCGCTTCCTTCCCTCTTCCTTGCCTATCTCCCCCCCCCCCCAATCTTCCCATCCTTCATAAGGCTCCTGTTCGCTTTGCAGGTGAGGCCGCCTGGGCGAGTTGCTCGTCCCACCTCCCCAGTTGTATCCCCTCATCCGATGTTTCAAGCTCCAGGACAATGCCCTGGAGGCTGTGAAGGTGGGATTCCTCGCTGAGTCCTAGGGAAAAGCCAACCCTGTAGGGTAAACTGACTAAAAAGAAAAATATCTTTTATAATTTCATTGTCATAAACATTTGTTATATTCATATGAACGCAAGTTGGTGTGAAACAAAAGAATTATTCCGACATTGCAGTGGTCGGATTTGTCCTTTTAACGTAATTGATTATTAGTTGTGAGTTAGCGAGCGTTTCTGTTTGATGAAATGCTCGTCCAAATTTAAATAACCTTTAATGATGAGTTAATATATTTATTGATCGCAGCCAATGGCCATACAAGAAAATAATGTTTCAAAATATTTAGAATGAAGAGTAAGCAAAAAAAAAAGATATAGGCTAATTGAGTTATCAGCCTTTAGCTCTAAAAATACAGTTTATTGATAATCTTAAAATGATAAACATAGCACATGCTGTACAATTCATTATGTTTATTCAAAATAGCGTACAGTTTGCTTGAGGGGAAATGCATTGAATGAAATTCCATTCGATACCTTGCAGCCGCATTTCCTGGCTCAGTGATCACATGATGTCTACTCACTCGTCTCGTCTTGTCTTGCTGCAATCAGCCTTCGCTTTCATTTTAACACTGATGATGACCAAGATTTCCTAGCCCCTAAGTCCAAGTACTGTGACACTGGTGGCGGTTGTTCTCACGGTATCTTGACTTGCTGACGGCCTCTGGCGGTGCGGCCTTGATCGTTATTGGTCTTCTTTATGATGGTGTAATACCAAGGTTGGATCATTAATGACATAGAACTGAGCCGCCTCGGCGAAAAAAATATGTAATTGCATATCAAAAAGGGAAGAGGGGGGGATATATGGCAAAATGCTCTGAAATATATCTGGAACTTGCAGTGCCGGTATCGGTTCTGCTATGACCCTAGTCGGAAATTCGAACTGTCTAGCGTGGTTGGGAAATGTTTGGAAGGATTCGGAGTGATTTTCGTAGGGTGTTGAAGTGGCATGGTTCCAGCTGTGAGCTTTCGCGAATCTGAAGCGCGGTTGTCGCCCAAAATGGAGTAACGAAGCAGATATGTTCGCTTGATTGAAACACAAGTCTGTCTGCAGGAAGTGCTGCGCTGATCACTCAGGGATTAGAGCACTTTTGGCTAGTCTGAACGGCGCGCTTACACGAGGTGTCAGGGCTACTGTGCTTCTTCCTGGGTTTGGAAATCTCTACTTGTATAAAACAGTCCCCGATTCTTGGATGTCACGAGTAATTTCGAGAACCACTGGATGGATTTTGATGCGGTTTTCGCCATTCTGTAAAGGATATCTCGAGGAAGGTTTCTTAAAAAAAACATACTTATGATCAAAGGAAGCCAAGCAGTAACGATTTCAGTGAAAAAGTCGAAAAAAAAACAACGACTTGGCGTCTGTGCGCTTTTTAAGCTTACGCTGGGCAAACCGTTAAAAATATCAATATACTATGAGTGTAAGAATTGTTCAGCATGAAAAGTTCTACAAAAACGTCCGGGAGAGCATATCTCTATCTTCAATACATCGCCCACTATAAGTGATTTTACGTTCTCATTTCTTCCAACAATCTCCATTCAATTACTGAGGCGACAGTTTACGAACTAGCACGTAATGCCTTCATAACTGTTCCCGGGCGAAGCCGTGGCGGGTTGCTAGTTAATTAATAAATAAAAGGCTGACTCTGCCGTTAAAATGACGGCGATCATTCTTTATTTGAGCAAGTGTACATTCGAAGTACTTGCTCTCATAGTTAATGAAAATCAAATTATGAAAATGTTAAGCCAAGTAACGTTCTCTTTGAACGAACCTTCGCTGACATGCAAGGGAGGAAGACTGCTCCAGACAAGTTGCTATACCGTATTTGGTACACTACTCGAACTACTCCCAGAGGGTGGACAAATCTCGCAAAGCATTGCAGGCTTACGGGCTAGGAAAGTCATGGTACAAAGGTGGAGGGAGCGCCGTCCTTGATTTTAACAGTTTAATATTTATTGTTATCACCCTTAACACTCGACTTGTTAACTAACTCAGCATAATTGCATACGAAATTGAACCTGTGAAATCAGTCAAGGTCTACCAAATCCGTCAAACAGCTTCGCACTTTGTGCTACTATCGGGAGCGGTGAGGTAAGATGAGTGCAGCAATACAAGCTGTTGCAGTGTCTTATGACACAACTTTCGGTAAGGAATGAACCATAACGTACTGCTGCTTATCTACAGTCTCAGGTTATCAGGCAACCACACGGAGCTCTTGACCAAGATGTCCCAAGCCCCTAACATTTTATTAGAATCCACTTTCGCTGCATTTGTTAGTTGCTCACAGCACTGGACACTGCGAATTGCTATAGCTTCACTTCAAAGTGACATCATTGTTTACAAAGTTGTGTTGTTCGTTTCTGATGACTCGGTGAACTGCTTCTGCTGAAAGTTCATCACTCAGGTCTCATTTGGTGCTTATTCCTGGCTGAATATATCTGCAGTACGCCATCGTCACTTTATATAATCATTATCGCCGTTGGTATTGACCTGCGGTTGCTGACACGTTGTGGGCCGGGATACGTCCTATACTAGCTTTTATATGATCTATCCAACACCACGGTCTCTTCTCAGTTGCCCACGTGTCAGTACTGATGTAGTAACTCAGAAAGAGTCCCTACAGGTTGACTTAATTCCTCAACGTTGTGACGCCAAAGGTGTTACTTATCATGTTGGAACAGCTCTTACACGCCCTTCTCCACAGCAGTTTCACGAAGGGAGATAAATTAATGGCTACACTTAACGAGAGAAGGTCGAGCTTCAAGAGCCGAATATGAAACAAGTCGTGTAGCGACAGCAAATCTAAGGTGGCAGGAAGAAAAAAACTTCAATAAATAAAAATCAGATGGCACAAATAACTTAACTATTTGTTATATCCGTTCTTTTGATATAATTATTTTTAGCATGTAAAATACGTGACCAGATGTTTGAAGAAATTTCAACAGTTTTAAGGGTATAGGATTCTTAAGGAAACAAGCAGTTATTTGTCTTTGTGTTTTTGACTGATTCGCCCTAGAATTACACATTTCCAAGAAAATACACACGTCTTTGCTTTCAGAACGAAACTAAAGTTATAAAATTCTAACCCTAACTATTTTATCCAATTTTCAAAATTCGCCCGCACAACAAACGGTCAGCATTATCCTAGGAAAATAGTAGCCTACATCTGTGGAGGGAAACATTACGGTATATAAACTGCAGTTCTGATAAAAATAGTCTTAAGGACAGTTGTCACACATTTAGAACAAGGACAGATATTACTATAATTGTCTCTGTAAATTAAAAGATTCCCTCAGTATGCCTTCCTTTGGAGGGGAAGTAAAGTCGGCGGCCCATGTCATAGATTTATGGCATGTAAAAAGACCTTCCACTAACTACACTTGTGTGAAGCTAAAGTTTGTAGGTTATATTTGATTAACGCTATAATAGTTTCAACGTTCGCCGCCAGAAGCTGGATGCGTTGGTAGCAAAAGTAGGAACTACTTAAAAAATTGATCGTCTACAGTTCTTACCTGAATCACAGATAACACACACTAATACAGCCATCACAATTAACACCGGTTATCAGACAGATTCTACACACACCCAAAGTACACGGGGCTACATGGCGGCGTTGTTGCAGCCCCTAAACTAAGGTTGGTTGGTTGGTTGGTTCATTAGTTTAGGGGCTGCGACAACGTGGTCATGTAGCTCCGTGTACTTTGGGTGTGTGTAGAATCTGTCTGATAACCGGTGTTAATTGTGATAACTGTATTAGTGTATCTGTTTTAATTCAAGTAAGGACTGCAGACATTCAATTTTTCCAAGTAGTTTCTACTTTTGCCACCAAACGCCACCGTCAACGACCAACTAGTTCAGAACTTAGTAACCAGATGCCACCGCAGTCGGCTCTTGACGACGAACGTTGGAACCTAAGAACGTTAGTCAAATGTTTAACCTATATGTAATTTAGCTTCACAAAGGTGTCATTAGTGGAAGGTTCTTTAACATGCCATAAATCTATGACATGGGACCGCCGGCTTTACTTCCCCTCCGAAGGAAGGCATACTGAGGGATTTTTAACGTTCTTAAAAAAATCCGACCACTTCGGCCGAGTTTGAACCCGCGATCTTGGGCATAGAAGCTCAGCATGCTACCAAATACGCCACCGAAGCCGCTCCTAAACTAAGGAACTAACCATCTGTAAATTAAACCTTGCTAAAAATAAGTAGACCCTACGTTTTTAACGTGATTTCTTTGACTTGGAAAGCGGTATCTCTACTTTTCATAACGGAATACATTACCGGAGGCTGGAAGGAAGGGACCACCATTTGTACGTGGAGTCCAAACCACCGGACGTGACATATCTCACATGCATTGTCCGGCAATCGAACCCATGCCGTGATGAGAGACGCCACCACGCTCCTTACTGGAGACTTGATTCATGTTCAACAAAATCAGGAGTTTCACCGAATACATCGTTCCGTTGGGTACGTAGCAAACAAGAGGAACGAGCATGCAGTCGAATGTGTGAACATGTTACTTTAGGCTATATAGCCTACTGGACATGCGTAATGGATCAAAATTGTCAACACTGGTGTTCTCATATTCATGAACCTCCGAAGTTTAATGTGTATTAATCAGTTGATCCACAAATCTAGTTATAGTAGTACTCCCTGTCTGTCGAAATATTAATGCTTAGAGTCGGGTGCCTTTAAGGGCTCCTTTCACTCTGCTGTTATGGGATTTGTTTTTGTAATTTTAATATTATTTTCGGTAAGTTTTTAGCTTAGTGTCTCACTTAATGCATTAATTGACAATGCTTAATTAAGTAGGACTTTTAGTCGTTAGGTTGGTAATTTATTCGATGTTGGATTTATTTTTATTCTTAATGACATTCCTAATGATGGGTAGGGAGTACAAGAGCTGTGATTGTGGATTTTGGTTCAGTTACTGATGATGGTATTGACCATCCACGCTCACAGCATTAGGTTTTACTTTTACTCTAAGTTTGCCGACGTAGCCTATCAGCAGCAGCTTCAGCTTGGTAATAGTGATAATAATAATAATAATTGTTATTTAAGAGGTTTAAGTTTTTAAATAAGCGTTATGGAAAGAGCGAAATACCACTAGCTTAGTGGGTTGGTTTTAGAAGTATGAAATAGGTAGACCTATAGTAGGTTGGGTTTTTTAACAAATAATTAGTGGATATTAACGAGCCTCGCCATAGTTTGAGGGGTGGGGGATGAGATTGTAATGTTTATGATTTATATTTTGTTGATGGGTAACGTATGTAGGAATTGTTGGTACTGGCGTACTGCTCGTTATTTGTTAGCCGGCATTCGAGCCAGGTACCGTTGCGTCAAGCGCTACTCTGCCTGGGATATATTAATTCTAGGGTTCTTACTTGGAGTTTCTAATGATTTAAATAAAATGTATTTAGTATAAGATGCAGTAATTGATAAAGTTTTAAATTAATTAATTAATTAATATAGTTGAACCGCCGTGTGCGACTGTCGGCTGGCAGGCGCTCCAGCGGCTTACGAGCGATGTCTTGTGGGGGCGAATTTTTGATTTGATATGCAGTAATTATTTGTGGTCGCTGTGATTGGCTGTATTTGAATGGATTGGTGTGGTGGGGTACGAGCTGTTCTCTGATTGGCTGATAGATTTAGGTGTTTTTGGTGTACTTACTGGTATCAAAGGTACGGTTTCAGGATGAATTGTTGTTATTTGTGTGTGTTTCTATCAGTGAAAATGATTTTGTGAGACTGTATTGGGAATTTACTGTTTTGGGTAGTTGGAGGTTGTAGGGGATGCTGTGATTGGTTGGATTTCTGTTGAAAAAAGGAGACTTTTTGTATCCTCGTTTTACAAGGGCGGTGATTCCAGGGTGAAACCTCCCTGGATAGGACAGGTGGCCGACAGCGCCCAGGATATTCGGGCCCACTGAAAAACCATGAAGCGTGGATAACCGCGGGGTACTTCCGAGAAGATTTGTTGAAAACGAACTGGAAAAGACTTGGTTGTCATTAATTCACTTAAGAACGTGGGACATCTTGGTGGTACAGACAGGTGGGAGTGCTACGCGGTGCACATCCTGGGAGTATTGGTCGGGATGAAGTAGGAGGCACATTTCACGCGTGAATGGGCAGCAGCTATGCACACGTTCAGCTAACGACGTGAGTCTTCTTGCCAAACCGTTGGAGTACATGACATACCTCATAGCCAACAAACCTGGGTACAAATCTAATATAAACCGAGACGCAAGAAAGAAACATTCCTGAGGCGGAGTATTTGAACTTCCCGCTCGCTCCACCAGTCGGTCCATTGTACCATTCGTTTGCGTTCTTATTCCACTCAAACGCTCTTCATCGTGTCTGGTATTTTGTTCTTTATTTGCTGCGCTGACCCTATCCTTCATAATTATTACCCCCCAGGGGCTCACATCTAGTGGGACGTGGATTGGCGACCACGGGACACCAGCTGAGTCCGGCATTGCTTCCACTTACTATGCCGGGCTCCTCTCTGTTATCTTTCCTGTCGGCCTCCCTTGGTCAACTCTTGTTTTCTTCCGACCCCGACGGTATCAGGGTATCCGAGGCTTAGGGAGTCTCTTCCTTTCCCGCCTTAATTGGCCCTTCTCTCATATTTCCTGATGCCTCATTCTTCTAGGGATCAGCCTTCTTTCTCTATTCATTATAGTTCCTTTTATCTTTAACACTGCATTAGTCGCGAAATTTAGTAACATTAGTGGTCGCGCGGATTACTATATTACTAATACTATATTTTATTTATTTTTAATTTATTATTATTTATTAGGGCTAAGGGTTTATATGAGACACAATTTTGGGATAAACAATAATGCTATTCAAGATTATAATTTTATATATAACAAAAATACAAAGTTAAGCTTCTATTTACATATGTTTCCTACGTAGTTGAATATTTTGAAAAAATAAAAGATACTGATACAAATCATGTTTTTTCATATAGTAATATTTAGGATAAGAGTAACAAACACAATCAATGATGAAGATGATGATGATAATTGTTGTTTTAAGGGGCCTAACATCTAGGTTATCGGCCCCTAATGGTTTGGGTGATCGTGAAAAATGAGATGAGGCAAATAAAGGACAGGAGGAAAAGAAATGCCCTCAACCCTCGAAGAATGAGGGTTGAGGGACTTGGAAGGAAAGAGAGCCATAAAAGGAAGATAAGAAAGTGAAAGAGGAAAGGGTCCGTTCCACAGGTAATGGATAAAAGGGGGGAAAACCGGATACAGATCAGGAATCCTCGGGGTCGCCAACTCCGGAACTCACCAGCCGTGAGTCCCTGACGGTGTAGCAATATCTAGGGTGCACCGGAAGAGGTGGGGCTACATACACCCTGCCTCCTTGAGGGCTTGAGCAGAAGGCAGGAGATAACATGAATAGAAAAAGAAGGCTGACCCCTCTCAGAAGGAGGGTATCAGAAAATATGAGACAAGGGCCAATTAAGGCGGGAAAGGAAGTGACTCCCTAGGCCTCGGATACCCTAATACCGTCGGGGTCGGAAGAGAACAAGAGTTGACCAAGTGAGGTCGACAGGAAAGAAGACGGAGAGGAGCCCGGCACACCTAAGTGGAAGCAATGACGTATTCAGCTTGGGCCCCGTGGTCGCCAATCCACGTCCCACTAGATGTGAGTTCCTGGGGGGCGATCAATGTATTAATTGCCACTTAATCTTAATGAAAAATATAAATAAAAAGCACTAAAACACAAAAACAAGAAACTACTTCAAAAACAAAAAAGTAACGTAAATAGTCGCGCGGATTACTATTGTAATCGAAACAATTTTAAAATTCCACCAAAAATCGATGCGTTTGCTTTGAGCGCTGCCACTTGACTGACAGCAGTGCGGGTATTTGACCGGAAAGTAGATAACCGCTCAAGGTCATAAGTGTTGCCAATCCTTAGTTGCAGCATAAAATGTACCCGACCACTCCAGTGTTAAGATTCCCGCTCTTTTTTTTAATGAATTGGCTCCCCGTGTCTCTAAATTACATTTTGTGAGTATTTTGAACCTCAACCACATTTTGTAAGCATTTTCAATCTACATTGCCTTTTGTAAGTATTTTCGATCTAAACTCCATTTTGTAAGTATTTTCAATCTAAATTGTTTTTTGTCAGTACAGTATTTTGAATCGCGTGCTTCCACATATTGTTAGTATTTTGAATCTCCCATACATTTTGTAGGCATTTTCAATTTCAATTGCATTTTGAGCTCCCGCTCCCGTTTTCGGGATGCCTTGCTTCCTTTTTCCTTTCATCCCCTTGAAAAAAAAAATGTAAGTATTTTGATTTCAATTGCACTTTGTGAGTATTTTGAATCTGAACCGGCCTTTTTCAATCCAACTTGCATTGTGTATTTTCAATGTGAATTGCATTTTGCAAGTATTTTAAACCTCAATTGCATTTTGTACGTATTTTTAATCTCAATTTGCATTTTGTAAGTATTATGAATCTCACTTGCATTTTGTGAGTATTTCGAATCTTCATTTCATTTTGTATGTATTTTGAACCTGAACTACATTTTGTGCGTATTTTTCAATCTCTTCCTTTTGTGAGTATTTTGCTTCTAAATTACCTTTTGTAAGTATTTCCATTCTACATTTTGTGAGTCGTTTCAATCTGAATTCCCTTTTGCCAGTATTTTCAGTCTAACTTAATTTTCGTTATGGTTTCCATTTCATTGCCATTTTCGCTATCACCCACACCATTAGGGGCCGATAACCTAGATGTTAGGCCCCTTAAAACCACAATTATCATCATCATAATTATTATTATATAAGGTGATGGCATTACCAGCAGTCTGGAAATTTACTCCCAGATATATGAAGTGTGTCACAGCAATTGGGACATGTCTTGTACTGAAAAACGTCGATGGCATGACACTGATTTATTTTGTTAATATATAATTAATTTCTGTCTGCCCATTTTTCCAAACTCTTAAAAGAGACCTATAATCTTTTCTGTGATTCTGGAGCTAATACATCGTCGGTGTGTGTATTCTAACTTATTTTGATGCAGCTGAGGGGTCAAGGGATCTCCTTGAAGGACGCCGATAGTCTGAGTGTATCGGTTTGGAGCACGGTAGGCCAACACAGAACTCCACGCAATTATCGCTTAAAATATTTCTGATTATAAAATGAGGGAAGCGAAGCGATCATGAGTGACGTGATATTTTACTTCGAAAATCTCACATGCATTGTTTGGGAATCGAACCAGGATCATCTTGGTGGGATGCAAGCAGCTTGACCAATGCACCACCACGCGCGCCCCTCCGACCTTTCTGTGCCGTCCAAAGAGAGTGGCTAGTTTTTCTGTGATTATAGTCCTGCTGATGGAATCGAAAGCTTCTGAATAGTCAATGAATAAAGCCCGGAAGTTCATTCAAAATTATATTTGTTCATATTTATGCATATTTTAGTTATTTTGGCACAATACATCATATTTTTCTCCTTTGCCTGATTAAGTGCATATCTCTGCTTGAGAAGGGCGTATATTCTAATTTCTTGTTGTTTTGAAACGTCTTTTGTTACTTCATGTTCTAAAAGTCGTATATTTCAATTCGGACTCGGAGAGTCCATCACAGGCGGCTTTGGTGGCGTAGTCGGTAGCATGCTGAGCTTCTATGCCCAAGATGGCGGGTTCAAATCCGGCCGAAGTCGTCGGTATTTTTAAGAGCGTTAAAAATCCCTCAGTATGCCTTCCTTTGGAGGGGCAGTAAAGCAGTATAGGTTAGATTTGACTAACGCTCTTAGGTTCCAACGTTCGTCGCCAGGAGCCGATTGCCGTGTCATCTAGTAACCAAGTTCAGAACTAGTTGTCGTTGACCGTAGCGTTCGGTAGCAAAAGTAGGAACCACTTGAAAATTGAATGTCTGCAGTCCTTACTTAATTTAAAAACAGATAACACACACTAAAACAGCCATCACAATTAACACCGGTTATCAAGACAGATTCTACACACGCCCAACGGACACGGAGCTACATGACCGCGTTGTTGCAGCCCCTAAACCAGGCTGTTCAAACTCTACGAGTTTGAGTATGCGTACACGCGAGTACTCAGTAGTGATGCTCGGAGCACGATTGGAGAGGGACTGGGGTTGATAACCAATACGTCACTGGGCGAAGGTCATAGCACAAGTCCATGCACTTCCTGCCAGTCTTGATGTATCCACCGCGAAGTGACGGCAGTCCCCCACAGCAGAGCTGTATTGCATGTTGCAGCTTTACTCACGCAAGGCGACGAGTACTCCGCTGGTCACTGGCGAGTTGCTTGGTAGGAACAGCGTGCCCTAAACTGAGGAACCAACCAACCATCTGTCTCTTTCCTAGATAGTAAACAATTAAAGAGTTATAGGAGCCATTTCTTTGATTGCACTTTAGTAATGTCAGGAGTGTGTGTAGGAAAGTTGAAGGATTCCATTTTATTCCGTTTGTTTTGAATGGTGCGTGACAGATAGTTTGGGTTGCAGCGAATGTATTGCAAACATTGTCCATCCGGCAGTGAAATGTTTGTCGAACTTCGGTTCGTGTGCTCCAGTTTTCCCGTACTACGTGTGTACGTCATCATGGGAGAATGAAGTTTTAAGTGGCAGGTGCAGTGTGTGTGTAAGTGACTCACATAACCTCAACTAATATCCTCCTTCCGTTCTTGTTGCTATTGCTGTGCCACACGCTGCTCACCTGTTTCTTGCAGTCGGAAACAGCTGCCGCTCGCGGCGAGGCGCGGCGCGTGGCATGCTTCCGGTCTACTTCCGGTCGCTCAGCAAATGAGGGGTTGGAAAGGGATGTTTATGTAAAGAGGGCTTCGTCTCGGTCGACCGCCCAGTTTTAGAAGCGTTTCCTAGAACATGTTAATCTGTTTGGATCCTAGTTAAGGTAGTTATTCTATAGATTAACAGGTTGTGAAGTCATGGTGGTGGCCATCAGTCCTGTGTGTGTATTGGTCTTTGATTGGTTGGTTCCTTAGTTTAGGGGCTGCGGCAACGCGGTCATGTATCCCCGTGTACTTTGGTGTGTGTAGAATCTCTGTCTGATAACCGGTGTTAATTGTGATGGCTGAATTAGTATGTGTTATCTGTATTCAAGTAAGGACTGCAGACGATAATTTAAAGTAGTTCCTACTTTTGCTACCGTCCACGACACCTAGCTGCAAACTTGGCTACTAGATGCCATTGCAACCAGCACCTGGCGACGAACGTTGGAACTTAGGACCATTAATCAAATCTAACCTACAAATTTTGCTTCACACAGTTGAAGTTAGTGGAAGGTTCTTCTACATGCCATAAATGTATGACACTGGCCCGCTGGCTTTACTTCCCCTTCGAAGGAAGGCATACTGAGAGATTAGTAACGCTCTTAAAAAATCAGACTTCTTTTGCCGGGTTTGACCCCGCGATCTTGGGCATAGAAGCTCAGGATGCTACCTACTATGCCACCGAAGCCGCCGTAATGGTAATTGAGGCTAGGATTCGGAAGGAGGTGGCCCTGGAAGGGAGCGGAGAATCATGGAAAACTATTTCTAAGATGATTAAGGTCCGAATCAGCCATATCTATTCTCAGTTCTGCCTCCAGTCGCTGAGTTTACCTGGTTTCGATCCTCAGATCAGTATTTTTTTGACGTGACGACGTCAAATAAATTGTTGGAAAACAGTAACGTTCGTGAAAAAGTGTTACAGAGAGAAAGGTGATAATATCGTTTTATCTCTCTTGTGCTGCAACCTAGATGTTAGGCCCCTTAAAACAACAACAACAACGCTCTCTCTCTCTTCTGTTGCTGAGCTCGAGTGTCGCTACAGTCGTTTTTGGATGTCAGGGGTGAAACGTCTGGTTGGATTTTGATGCGGTTTTCACTATTCTGTGAAGGATATCTCGAGGAAGATTTCTATAGCAAATAATGCATTTATGATCAAAGGAAGCTGAGCAGTAACGATTTCAGTGAAAAAGTCGAAAAAGACACTTGGGGTCCGGGTGCTTTTTAAGCTTACGCTGGGCAAACCGTTAAAAATATCTATATACTATGAGTGTAAGAATTGTTCAGCATGAAATGTTCTACAAAAAAGGCCGGGAGAGTATATCTCTTTATCTTCAATACATCGTTCACTATAAGTGTTTCTACGTTTCATTTTTTCCAACAATCTCCATTTAAATACTGAGGCGATAGTTGACGAGCTGGCTAGGGGCGAGTCTATCAACCCACTTACAGCCTAGCTAGCGGGCGAACATATCCCAGATACTGCCAGCAGCAAACTGTCGAGTCGTGCTGAGTTAAAACTTCAGAGATGAGTGGCTGTGTTTGGAGTTTCCCTGGAAGTGCAAATCGGCTTTTCTTCATGTCGCCTGTGAACTTTCCGTTCCGCAAAATACATAATTTAAAAAATATACGAAGCTGAAATTTCGCAAGAGCGACAGTTTAAACAAATCAGTCCGAGAATACGTTGTCACGCTCAAATATCGTCGCGCATCGTAGTTGCACACACCCAATAATTTTGTTTGTCTGATCCGGGAATCGAACCTGGACCTCAGGGGGTGACAGCCAGAAATGCTAGCCACTACACCACGAGTCCTTGCTACTTGAGTCAAAGATTGTGATTGTTTGGGCTCTTTGCTCGGTGTATTTATTGAGCATAAACATGTTAATGAACAGAGTGCCTTACCCAGAAGGGATTATGGTATTTGCGTGGCTTATAGGCTAGTAGTGTACTTCACGAATTCGCTAAACGAAAGTAAGTTACAGGGTCTTCATATAAAGTAAGAACGGCATGCGGCAGTTTTGTTATTCGCTGCCTCGGTGGCCTTGGCCGAACTTTGGGGCGCGCCCTGGCCCCCTGCTGTGCTATTGAAAGGGCGCGCATAGTTGAGGAGACGCAAGAAAAGCTTGCCGAAGAATGCTGCGCAGATCTTCGGCCATGTTCGGGGGATCGGGTGTGCTCGGTATGCTAGCAGCAGTTCTGAACGGATCGTCTGCCCAGGCTTGGCAGGCTGAACTGTGACTGGGTTTACGCTTGGTTTACAGCTGTAGACCGCGTCTCGGAGCGAGCCGCGTTGTTGAAGAATGGAGTGTGCAGTGAGCCCGGTAATCAGCATTCGGGGGACACACAGGAGCCCCACAATGAGCATTAAAATACGCCGATTGATATTGGTCTCTGCGCATCGTTGAGTTTCGGCAATCTTTTCTTGCGTCTGCTCTACATACGAGGGCTTTTTTTTTCAAGTTCCATGGACTGTATAAAAATAACAGATTGACATACCAAACTGATTTTTCTACTAAATGTTTGCTTGCTTTATTCGTATGTCTCAACATAATCGCCAACACTATTGAAACATTAGTCGTATCGTAACACCAACTTCCAATGCCCTTGGCAAAATATTCTGCCGCCACTGAGATGGGTACGTCTGGACAGCCTCCTGAAGTTTTTTTCTTTTTGGCGGGGCGTTGCCGCCCAACCATACCTTCAATTCTCGAAAAAAGGTGAGAATCATTCACGACTGCACTGTACCAACGTTACGTTAGACTTTTACAAAGAATTCAAGTGTGAAGTTCTCGACCATCTGCCGTTTATTCCAAACCAGCACTGAATGATTTTCACCTTTTTCGAGAATTGAAGGTATGGTTGGGCGGCAACGCCTCGTCAAAAAGGAAAAACTCAGGAGACTGTCCAGACGTATTCACCTCAGTGGCGGCAAAATATTTTTCTGAGGGCATTGGAAAGCTGGTGTAACGATACGACAAATGTTTCAATAGTTTTGGCGATTATGTTGAGACATACGAATAATAAAAGAAGCAAACATTTAGTAGTAAAATCAGTTTGGTATGTCAATCTGTTATTCGGAACTTGAAAAAAGAAACAGCCCTCGTATGTACTATGCGCCCGCTTTCAATAGTACAGCAGGGGGCCATGGCACGCCACAAGCTTGGCCAAGGCCACCGCAGCAACGAATATCAAAACTGCCGCTTGCCGTTCTTACTTTATATGAAAGACCCTGCAGTACACGTTATTGTAAACAAACCCTAAAGGAACACACTCGCACATTGGTCGTGGACCTTCACTATCAAAACCAGTTGATGTTGGGAAATCACGCGGGAGTCAATAGCTAAGTCCCATTGCTGACGTCTAATATGCGAGTGGCTCCGTGGCTCAGCGGTAACATTCTCGCCTGCTGTTCGCAAGGTTGCAGGATCGAATCCTGGCGCGGTCAGTTCGCAATTGAGGGTGCGCAAACGTGTGGGAACCGTGCCAGTAGATTTACTGGTACGTTAAAGATCCCCTTCGTGGCAAAATACTGCCACCGCGGCGTCTCTAAAAGCCGCGGTAGTTAAAAGGGACGTAAAACAATAACATACAAGGCGACGGGCTATCGCCAATATTATTCAACCGCGTATTAGAAAAAGTTATTCGAGAATGGACGAAGGGAATTTCGGATAAAGAAGCTTTCAGGTTGGGGAGAGGTAAAGAAAGTAATAAGAACGGATTGTTTGGCATTCGCTGACGATGTAGTGATGCTCACTACCGGTGTTAACACAGCGATAAAAAGAACTGAAGAACACAGCGATAAAAAGAACTAAAGAACTCCAGATGATAGTCAAGAAGACTGGGCTACAAATTTCTTTTGAGAGGACTGTGTTCATGATCAGCATCAAAGACGCTCCTCTCCACTTGGAGTTGAGAGAAGCAAAGATAAAGCGAGTTAAGTGTTTTAAGTACTTGGGAGAAAAATTGCAGGACAATGGGTCGGAAAAGGATGCCATCAAAGAGCGGGCGAGAAGAATGGAAATGGCTTATCAACTTACCAAGGATACATACAACAAAAAAGGGGTCTAACCTTTGGTGCTAAATTCCGGCACTTAGATACTGCTGTCAGACCTGAATGTCTGTTTGCAGCAGAAACACTAGACATGATTGGGAAGGGTGGCCTCGAAGACATCCGGAAGAGAGAAAGGTAAATGCTCCGAAAAATCCTAGGCCCAAATATCAAGAATGGAGAGAGGAGACTCAAACCTAACAAAGAGCTATACCTGAAGACAGAAGGAGTCGTAGCCCTAATGAGAAAAAGGAGAATACAGTTTTATGGACATTTGCTGAGGATGAACAGTGCCAGATTGACGAAGAGAATTTTTGAATTCTTCAGGAAGAGGAAGACGGAGCCGAAATGGTTTCGGGAAGTGAGATTGGACTTGGATCGGATGGGAGTGAAAGAAGAAGACATAATGGACAGAGGGCGATTTAGACGACTAGTTACTAGTTAAGGAGTTTCCAGGTTTCCAGGAGACAGGGGAGTTGGCAGTGAGGAAAGGAAGATCTTATACGGAGGAACAAAAGAAGGAAGTGGGAGAGGGGATGAAGATATATTGGCAGAGAGTGAAGACAAAAAGTAATGTAAAAACTGTCAAACGTGGTCCATAGTTGGCCTTAACTACATATATATATATATATATATACAGTATTTATAACAGACAACATAAACTGGTACGGACTCGTCGAACTATGACATTCCTGCTCTCTTGTTTGAATGTCGCTATCTACTGCAAGCATTGTAGTGTGTACAGACATTCACCACATGCCAGAGACGTAATGTGCAGCAGGAAACATCGCCTTTCGCAGCTTTAGAAAAAATGTCAAGATAGGTTATTAGTGAATGGTCATTTTGTTGCTGTTATGAGGCGCCGGAAGTCTCATGCTTGGATTATGTTAGCCTTAAAGCATTTCTACAAAAAAAAAAAAAAAAAAGGAATCTGTTGACATCGAATATAGATTTAGGTATTAGAAAGTCATTTTTGAAAGCCTTTGTCTGGAGCGTGGCGCTCAATGGAAGTGCAACTTGGACTAATGGTGCTGCAGAATAGAGGAGAATTGAGTGGGGTTTGAAATAAGGTGTTAAGGAGAATTGTGAAGATCAGATGGGTAGATATGGTTACAAATGAAGAGGTATTAAGACGACTGGGAGAGGATAGATGTTTCTGGCGACTGCTGATGAAGAGAAGAGATAGGTTGATAGGACACATATTAAGACACCCGCGAATAGCAAGCTTAGTTATGGAAGGAAGGGTCGAGGACAAGAACTGTAGGGGTAGACCAAGGTTAGAATATGTTAACAGATTGCCTCGGTAGCTATGTAGAGATGAAACGATTAGCACAGGACAGGGAGGTATTGAGAGATGCATCAAACCAGACAAAAGACTGAAGACTCCAACAACAAATCATTTCTATAACAGTTAAAAAAATAGTTAGAGGAGCAGGTGACCTCGATGTTCTGCACCTAATTTAGAGCAACAAATCACTGTCAACGTTATGCAATGCTATGCTAAGAGATAAAGTGTAGAGTCGCATGAAGAAACACTTGGCAATTCAAATATTATTAAGTTACTTAATTTTACGGATTAAAAGAATACTAATATGAACTTTAATTCATTGCCCAGAACAATCTCATAAAAAAGCGTGTAAATCACATGCGCAGTTATGCCTGCGGTGGACTTCCATACGCTCGTTCCTTTTTAGTGAGTGTATATTGTATGGTATATTGGCTTTCACGGCCTGTGAATTAAAACTCAGCAATTCTTCTAGGTTTGTGCCGTGTCTTGTGTGGGGTTTCGCCTAGGACACCAAGCTGGCTCATCGGCGGGCTCTTGGTGTCCCCGCCCGGACCCCCACAGGAGTATCGAACTGCGCGATACCTCCCTTTATATAGAGTGCAACTGCACTCCTTGACTGCGAGAAGCAAAAGCTCATGCAGCCTAAACCTCCCTATGAAGGCTTCCAAAAAGATGGTATATTGGCTTTCACGGCCTGTGAATTAAAACTCAGCAATTCTTCTAGGTTTGTGCCGTGTCTTGTGTGGGGTTTCGCCTAGGACACCAAGCTGGCTCATATAGGGAGGTTTAGGCTGCTTGAGCTTTTACTTCTCGCAGTCAAGGAGTGCAGTTGCACTCTATATAAAGGGAGGTATCGCGCCGTTCGATACTCCTGTGGGGGTCCGGGCGGGGACACCAAGAGCCCGCCGATGAGCCAGCTTGGTGTCCTAGGCGAAACCCCACACAAGACACGGCACAAACCTAGAAGAATTGCTGAGTTGTATATTGTATGTTTATGCTCTAAAGACTTGTTATACTTAGGCAAAATATGGGACTTTGGTGTGATTTTTCTAGTTTTAACTATGTTTTTCCCTTCTTTTTAATACTTTCGACCAGGGGCGGTGGAATATTAATGCTGAGCTTCTATGCCCAAGGTCGCGGGTTCATACTTGACCGAAGTCATCGGATTTTTTTAAGAGCGTTAAAATCTCTCAGTATGCCTTCCTTCGGAGGGGAAGTACAGCCGGCGGTCCCATGTCATAGCTTTATGGTATGAAAAAGAACATTCACTAACTACACTTGTGTGAAACCAAAATATGTAGGTTAGAATTGATAACGCTCTATTAGTTTCAACGTTCGCCGCTAGGTGCTGACTGCGATGCCATCTAGTAGCCAAGTTCACAGCTAAGTTTCATGGACGGTAGCATTTGATAGCGAAAGTAGGAACTACTTGAAATTATTGTCTGCAGTCCTTACTTGAATTATAACAGATAACACACACTAATGCAGCCATCACAATTTACACCGGTTATCAGACAGATTCTACACACACCTAAAGTACACGGGGCTACATGACCACTGTATGTAAATCTCAAGACAAGCTCCACTTGAAATTGATTATGAATTAATTTTTAAAAATGCCAGGCGTACTTGCTAGTGAAACGTCAGATATCAAGAAGCGCTTAACATGGCTTTACAACCCGAGAAGCCAGCCGTGAAATCCTACACCGTTTTTAGTTATTGTTTTATGGGCGGAACAGTGAGGTCATCTGCCGCTCTGCACCAGTATACGCATTACATTTCTTTGTTCTTTTCCTTCTTCCTCTTATTATGTTATATATATATATATATATATAATTTACATAAAAATATAAAACCATCACTGTCGGACTCCTTGCGAGTCAAAGACACTGATGATAGCACTGGGTCTCAAGATGTTCAGAGCAAGTAACTGAAGAGACAAAACCTTGCAGTACCAACTACATATAGTTTCTCTTTAAGTCAAGGTTCTTCTTTGCATTTTCCCAGTCCTTTTTGTCTAAACAATTCACAGAGACAACTGGGATGACGGAAACTTCCGTTAAACCGTATATGTGACTGAGCTCAGCGGCTAGTGGCTATTATTTGCGCCTTTTGTCAGCCACCGTATTCTGTACGTTTTCATCGAGTGGAACAGCATCATCGACGATGGTAGCCTATGTGCTTCCTTATTGAATATCACAAGGTCTGGCCTGTTGGCTTCTACAGAACGATCAGTTATTATAGTGGAATCCCATAAGATCTTGGCTTTGTCATTGTTCAGAACCTGATAAGGTCTGCATTTATAGTATGGGCATTCCTTCTCAACAAAGTTATTATTATTATTCGCAATCATTCCAGTTTATCATGATTGTATATTATTTTGATTCGTGTAAGCGTAATTTTCTCCCAGGTCTAACTTCCGTCCAATGTCCTCCCTGCGATGGACGAGCCCCTGCGAAGACGCAACACTTTCAACAAGTGTCTTCGGCGGGCCAGTATAACTGTAAGGATTTGTCCTGTAAATAGCATTGTAGACTTCCCAAGCTTTCCGCTGAGGAGTTATGAACAAAATATAGAGTAATTCATCAGTCTTGACCGTGTCAGTAGATTCTGGTCAGTGGCGTAGCTCACCGAAGCAAGCCTAAAGTGCGATAATCCGTTTTTGACAAGTTATGCGTAAAATACAGTCATATTAGATGACCATCTAACAACTTACTAGCCTATCCTGAGAACATGAAAGGCTTTCTACAGGTTGCCCTCGACTGGACATTGCTTTGTAGAAGTTTTATTGTTCTTGCAAGTCTCTCTGATTCAGTTGGTTGGTTGGTTCCTCAGTTTAGTCGTGTTCTACTAATTTTGTTTATGGCAACTGCCGTCGTTTTGTAATATTATAAACAGCTTTGAATTAAAATATAGAGCAACACATTTGAACAATTATGTTTAAAAAATAAAAGACTTTATTCCTTTATCCACTACTGGCAGTTTTCAAGCAAGAATTCAGTTTATTTTTGTTTCAAAACTAAAAAAGTATGTGAGCGACTATTAGTTTCAACATGAGTCCTATTAACTAATTCCGATATAAGTTATATGGCACAAAGTAAACAGCATAAGAACACTAAGAGTTCCTTTTCACAGGTCACTATTGTAAAACTTATCATTGAAAATGTCTTGGTAACTATTTCGGACAGAGAAAACAAAATAACTCCTTCTTTTAGCATCTTAATAACCCTACACTAATCAAACTGAGATACTTGAAGAGGAATGAAAATCCAACATAACATTGAAGGTTCATTTCAGCCATGGTAACACAAAGTTCCTTTCACCACAGTAGAGTGTGTTTTGCCCACCACAATACATGTACGTGAAAAAATGAAAAAGCTACAAAATGGACTTAGTCCGTTTCTCCAGCGACCGATTCAATTACAATGCAGTTCTACGGGTGTTTCGTATTTTCTATAATGTCTCGAATGATGGTACGCACATGAGATGTTTCTCCTTGCAAATGGCAGATGGCTACAGCAGTGTTGCGAGCCAGTCTAATGTCTTGCTTGTATGTTGTGTCTGGCGGGCGCGAAGGCCATGAACGTGTCAAGTGTGCGCGCGCTCTCGCGAGCTGTCACTATCCGTACTGCCTCACTCCTTGCACATTTACAATTATAACGTTGTTTTGCGAGCAAAGACCCAGTTTGTTTACAAGCGAGTGAAGGGCAAAGTGGCCCAAGTCTAAAACTAACTTTTGAGATAAATGTTGTTTTCTGAATTATGCTATCAAATAATTTTCTATTGATAAGTTTTATTTTCATTGTATTGTTTTACTAATTTTTTCTTTCTTTTTTGATATCTCATTTGAGCTTTTAACATAATTATACTCCAAGACCACTTTGTCATGAATGAACAATGACTTAGGCTTTAACTATTGTGCCAAGAAATTTAATTCTAGTCTGAGGGATGGAACGGGGTACACTCAGCCTCGGGGGGCAAAACAGAAGAGGCGGGTTCGATTCCTACCTCAGCCATCCTGGAAGTGGTTTCCCATAGGCAAATGCCGGGATGGTACCTAACGTAAGGTCACGACCACTTCCGTACCAAATCGTACCTCGATTACAAATTGACACACTAGTACATACATCACAGTGACACATGTTATCAGACACGTTCTACACACACCCAAGTACACAATGTCGCAAAGCCTCTAAAATAATCAGCAACAACAACAATACTTGGTTCACTGATGTTATTATTACCCATTTAAGATTTGATTGCCGCTGAGCGTGGCCGCGCCAGTGTTTGTTGTTTATTGTAGCAGCTGCCCCACGGGTGAAGCGGGGAACACAGCGATGACAGAGTGCATTCTGCACATAAGTCAAGCAGCATTGCGCGTCACAAGAGCTCATGTCACCACGGACAATTAAACGATGACTGATGCTACTGGAGCTGAGTCATATCCTACTCGCGCAACTGTACCTGTCAACGAAGCAGGCTGACGTGTGAGTCAAGTAGAAACAAAGAATAGTTCCCATCTCGACCGCCGGGAATCAATTCGTGAAAGGGTAATAGAATCATGACTCCATTTCAAGAAAACAATGACATAGTCAAGGAACATTATTGGCTACTTGTAGCCTCTAAAATAATCAGCAACAACAACGAAACTTGGTTCACTAATGTTATTATTACCCATTTAAGATTTGATTGGCGCTGAGCGTGGCCGCGCCAGTGTTTATTGGCTACTTGTAGCAACTGTCAGACCACAACATAGCTCCAGTCTGCCTTCTGAATAATCAGCTGACAGTAAAAACTAACGGCGTCGATCGAAGACAAGTGCATCAGATGTTATCGACTTGTCTCAATTCTGAATTAAAAGAAAAAAAAAGGACGTACAGTACACCACTTTGCCTCTAACCCGTCCAATTGTAGTGCCTGCTCAAGAATGTGATTGTATTATTTTAGGGACAGGGCCCCTGGAGATAGAGGAATAAGCTGCCCTTTAATGTGTGTGCATTTAGAACATACATCTCTTTCAAAGTATAGTATTGGTGTTTTCAGTAATAGAATCCCTTTTCAGTCGGTCAGCACGAGTGTACCCAATTAGATTGGGTGGGAAGTAACAAGTAATTTCCTAGTGCCTGAAATAAATACACGAGATTAATGAATTTCCATATATCGAAGCTGAAAAAGGTTACACAAATTAAATTACATATTGACATCACAAGAATATATATTTAGAATCTTGTTCCCTATAAATGGTTTATTTGTTTTCAAGCATTCGAAAGCTTATTTCCTCAACCCATCCATTTAGGCTCTTTAAATCACAGAACCTTCTTTAGTAAAAGCTGAGGAATGCACAGGCATAATGAATACCAGAAAAGAGAGATGATGAGGGAAGTATGTCTCTTTGCCTTCCTCATACCCCTTTTGCTGTGACAATGCATATTGTCTGGTATTCCCGATTTTGAAAAGATAGATAATGCAGAGAAAGAAAGATCACTTCTGTGTATAACAGGTCAAACATAAAAGAAGCTGTTAGTCTGCTGTTGAACTTGTTAAAGGCAACTCGAGTGTTCGTGCTGACTTATTTATAATGGCGAAATTTTTATCGATGAGTGGTAAATTACTGATGTTCGCGAATTTGGATTGGACACACTCAAATACCGATTTTAATTATATGATTGCCTATTTTAGCTTGCCAAGGTGGATGAGTGGTTATCGTGTCGGACTACCAACCCAAGCTTGCAGGTTCGCTCCTGGCAGTGGTGAGTGATTTTTGAAAGGCGACAAAAATCACTGCACGCATGTCATACGTTGTTGGCATGTTAAAGAACCCATTTGAATTCAGTAGGCCGTGTTCATAATGGCAAAATTAAACTCGGGATTTTCCGCCAACACAAAGTTCCTCCTTTCTCTACTAGAAAGCGCTATAGTGTCAAGGAGCTTAGATATCTAACCTCCTTGACTTTCATAGCGCGCCAAGGATCGACAAAATTCGACATGCAAGCTGCCATCTGGGCGTTAAATAACAAAGCTTGCACCTTGGCCATACTATATTATTATTATTAACTGCCTATTTTCTGTATTGTAAGTGCTTTTTTGCCTGCCTATTTTAACCAGAATAAATGCTTGAACATCCGGGCTCTATAACTATGTGATTTCTTGTTAAGATATTGTAGCTGGTTATTGACCTTGTTTACTGTGATCGTTGGTGAATGGACAGGTTGAATGGAATATGAACTCAACTTATTGTTTGAGCGATGCGGGATCCACTCTCGTGCAACTGCTACCGCTTCCACTGTCTAATGGGTTCATTGTTGGATTTATTCTTAGATTTTTGGCTGTCATTTAGTTCCTATTTTTGTAAAGCACGTCAAAAATTTAGAAAACCGTGGATCACTCAGGATATACTAGAATTGATGGAAGAAAAGCGGAAATACAAGAATGTAAGAGATGAAAAGGGGAAAGCAGTATACAGACGTCTGAGAAATGAGGTCAACAAGAAGTGCAAGGAAGCGAAAGAAGAATGGTTGAAAGAGAAATGTGCAGGTATAGAAAATTGTTTGAAATTAGGAAAAGTAGACACAGCTTATCGAAGGATTAAGAATACTTTTGGGGAAAAGAAGACTAAGTGCTGTAATATTAAGGACACAAATGGAAAGCCTGTAACAGGTAGGGAAGAAAAGGTTGAGAGATGGAAATCTTACATAGAGTGTTTGTATAAGGGAAAGGAGATTGAGAATCGTGTAATGGAAAGGGAGGAGGAAATTGATGAGGATGCAAAAGGAGATGTAATATTGAGATCAGAATTTGACAGAGCATTGGAAGACTTAAGCAGGAACAAAGCACCAGGCTAGAGGATAATATACAGATTGAGTGTGCTACGCTGCATAGGAGATGAAGGTCTGATCAGGTTATTTCACTTGGTTTGTAGGATTTATGAGACAGGTGAGGTACCCCCTGATTTCAAGAAGAATGTTATCATCCCTATACCAAAGAAAGTGGGAGCTGACAGATGTGACGATTACCGTACAATCAGCTTGGTTACTCATACTTCAAAGATCGTGTCTAGAATAATTTACAAGAGGATTGAAAGCCAGATAGAATCGGAGTTGGGTGAAGACCAGTTCGGTTTCAGGAGAAATGTAGGAACAAGGGAAGCTGTACTAAGTCTTAGGCTGATTTTGGAAGGTAGAATAAGGAAAGATAAGAGAACGTTCATGGCATTTGTAGACTTAGAAAAGGCTTTTGATAACGTTGATTGGACTAAATTGTTTGACATTTTGAAATCTATCGGAATAAAGTACAGGGATAGGAGGGTGGTATACAATCTATACAGAAACCAGACAGCAGTCATTCGAGCTGAAGGACATGAGAGAGAAGCTGGTATTCAAAAGGTGTAAGGCAAGGCTGCAACTTATCACCCATACTTTTCAATCTTTACATTGAACAAGCAATGAAGGAAATTGGAGAAAAATTTAAAGTGGGAGTGAAGATTCAAGGAGAAATAATTTCAACTCTGAGATTTGCTGATGGCATCGTCATCTTGGCCGACAAGCCTGAGGATTTGAATGAGTTTTTAACTGGTATGGACTCCGTCTTACGGAAAGAATTCATGATGAAAATTAATAAATGTAAAACAAAAATACTGGAATGCAGCCGAAATAAATCAGAAACCTCTATGGAGATCAAATTGGCAGGTGAAAAGCTGAAGGAAGTAGGATACTTCTGTTACTTAGGAAGCAGAATAACCAGTGATGGGACGAAGCAAAGAGGATATAAAAAGTAGGTTGGCTCAGGCAAGGAAAGCATTTCTACAGAAAAGGAATCTGTTGACATCGAATATAGCCTACTGTAGATTTAGGTATAAGGAAGTCGTTTTTGAAAGCCTTTGTCTGGAGCGTAGCACTATATGGAAGTGAAACTTGGACTATTGGTGCAGCAGAAAAGAGGAGAATTGAAGCATTTGAAATGTGGTGTTACCGGAGAATTATGAAGATCAGATGGGTAGATAGGGTTACAAACGAAGAGGTATTAAGACGAGTGGGAGACAAGAGATGTTTCTGGCGACTGCTAATGAAGAGAAGAGATAGGTTAGTAGGACACATACTAAGACACCCAGGAATAGCAAGCTTAGTCATGGAAGGAAGGGTCGAGGGCAAGAACTGTAGGGGTAGACCAAGGTTAGAATATGTTAAACAGATTGCCTCGGATGTAGGGTGTGGTAGCTATGTAGAGATGAAGCGATTAGCTAAGGACAGGGATGCATGGAGAGCTGCATCAAACCAGTCAAAAGACTGAAGACTCAATCATCATCGTCAAAAATTTAAGGTGGCCGGACCATCAAAAATGTTGAGAACTGCCTTAGATTGTTGTTTCCTCCCTAATATCCCTTCTCTGTTGTTTCAGGGATGTTTGGCATGAAGTGGTGAGAAGCAGCACGCATGCGCAGTACCATGCCGGGCCCCGCGGCCGCCAAGGCTGCCGATGGCAGTGGCCTCTCCCGCGACCACGGGAACTACGAGGAGGTGGCGCTAATTGGTAACGGTGAGTGTTTACTTGTCTCCAATTCCAGCGGGCCATCATGCTTTCCCGTCACTTTTCACCGATGATGATGAAGGCCTAACATATAGGTTATCGGCCCCTACTTTTCACTGAAACTTGTAGAAAGACTGCATGTCTCTTTGGTTTGTGCCAATGGAGAGCGACGAGAAACCTTTATCTTCATAGTGTTGTGTTTATTGCCATTATTGCCCAAGGTCGCAGGATCTAATCCTGGCGCAGTCAGCTGGCATTTGAGGGTGCGCAAATGCGAAGGAGCCGTGTCAGTAGATTTACTGGCTCGTTAAATACCCCTTCAGGGCAAAATTCCAGCACCCCGGCGCCTCTAAAGGCTGCAGTAGTTAAAAGGGACGTAAAACAAATAACATTACTGTATTATTGCCATTAAGGACGTCACTCAAGCATCTCGTGAGCGTTTGATAGGAATATGTATTAGCTACAGCAATCGTACGATGAAAGCTCTCCAAGGGAGGCCCGTTCTATATTCTACAGTAGCTAGCCTATATTCGCTGTTTTACCTGGGTTCAGTCGTCTATAGCTATGATATTTGTTCTTTTGAAGGCTTTTGGTAGATTGCCCGATAGCATGATATTTGTAAAGAAGTTTGTAAGCCACTTACGAGTCTTAATTCCGCAGTTGATCTAAAATTCTGGGTGTATCCCATCAAATCCTGGGACTTTGCCTGTCTTAATATCTTCGATGGCTGCATTGACCTCATCTAGGTTGAATTCTCCGGAGTACTCTGATCTTCTTGGTGCCTTCTTTTTAAGAATGTTAAGTTCTTTATTGACCATTCTAGAATGTGATTTAAATGAGAGTCGAGAGGGGGAAGTTATTCTGTTTGCAATTTGATCTGGTGTTACTTCAGGACTTTTGCGGATAGGTGGTCGACTTACTCCTAATTTTCTCTGCTTTACCTCTTAAAATCTAAAACCTCCGTTTTTCGTTCCCAGCATTCTTTGCGATCTTCATCAAGACGTTTTAACAATTCCTTAGCAGTTGTACAGTCACTGGTGGTTAAATAGGACTGATATAGTTCTTCACAATCATTACTCCAGCCTGGAATGTATTCCTTCCGGAATTCGCATGTCATAATTTTCACTTATTGGAGCAATCCATCTGATCACTTTATCCAGATCTTTGGAGAATTTAGACCAGTCAGCATTCCTGAAGTTCCATCTAGGTCTGGGGATGGATCTAATTATAGGTATTTGAAATCCAACATCAAGAATTACTGGTCGATGTTGCTGTTTGGAAAGCCTTCAAGGACCGTCCTTACTGGTTTGGGAGGTTGTCCCTGGGAATCTTGTGTTACAAAACATAGATCAGGATTGTACTCCTTCTTCGAAGCTGCAGATTTATAAGTCCCCTTGTCCTTTGAATCAAAAATTAGGCTCAGGTTGTTGTTTTCTGCCCAATTTACAAGTTTTTCGCCATTTACGTCATTATTATTATACCGTATTTCCAAACAGTGTGATGACTGTTGGAATCGCCAATATATATGTAAGGATGTGGGAAAATAGGAAGAACCTGAGCTGGTTATCTGATGGCGGATTATAGTGATGTCCTCAACTTTAACTGAGATATTCTCAATGTATTGTTCAACGTCGGCAGATATCAAATGCGCATTTTCAATGTTAGAGCGTATATAAGTAACACAGCCATAGGATTGATGATATGTAGCTCCCAAGACTTCATATCCAGTTATGCGTCCTCTTGACTTCAAGTTCTCCTCATCATCTCTATGTGTTTCCTGGATCACTGCTACATCCACATGATTATCAAGTAACAAACGAGAAAGGTGTTGGACTTTAGATCGCCTTAGTCCTTCAACGTTGAGTTGTGAAATACGAATGCTATGGTCCAGATGTCTGATTGGTTGGTTCTGAGAAGGACCCTTGTGATATAGTTGTGTGTTTATGTTTAAGCTAGGAGATCTGCAATAGAGAAGTCTGGCTGCCAGCTTCGAAATTCGTTAAGCACAACCCAGGGCACACGTACAGCTTAAGGTTAGCTGCGGACGCGAGTTTCCTCATCCCCCACCATACTCTTAATTACGTGAAACGCATTTCCCAATATCCGGAGATGGAATTGTGTCTATCTGTAAGTGTTTGAAGTTAGAATATGTTACTAATTGCAACATAAATACAGTTACAGTGGACTATACATAGAGCATGCTGAACATTCTTCTTCTTCTTGTACTTCAGCATTTGTCCCGCGTGGCCTGTCTGAGGCCGCATCAGGATGGAGATTCACGCTTTTTAGGTCTTTATGTAGCGTGTCACACCAACGTTGCAGAGGTCGTCCTTTTGGTCTTTTGCCGACGACTTCAAGCCTTGGCAATCGTTTCACCTCCTACATGTATAACATGTCCAAACCAGCGCAGACGGCCTTGGCGCATTTTGTCTCGGATTGGTGCAACACCAAACCGTTTCTTGGCGCTGTCATTGGAAACACGATCTGCTGATTTACTTGTTAGTAAGGCCTGGGGCCTGTTCCACGAATGAACTTTGCAACTTTTCACTTTGCACTTTTCAGTTCAGATTTTGTTCCACCATCACTTTTCAGATTTGTCTTGCAAAGTGAAAAGTTAGGAATCTTTTCACTTTAGAAGACTGTTATGTTCCTCCATTGGTGCAGAAATGCAAAGTGCAAAGGAATGATTGAAAAGTTTTCAGAAATCTTTGCAAAGAGACGATTCCCATTTCAGCTGTAAATGAACAAGTCTCTACACTAGTTTCTCGGCGCAGAATTTGGTTTAGTGATATAAATATGTTACGCAGGAGCTTTTGTTATCATCAAGTGAAGATAGTGATGAACAATCCAACAAGAAGACGTACAAAGACAGGATGAATTTTCATAACCTCACTTTAGTATTAACAGGTTAAAAGTTCCGCCTGATCAATACTTTTATTAATTAAGATCACTGTGTGGTCATTAGTGGGACATGTTTCACCATGAAAAATAAAGCATTAAATCATGGAATAAATATACAGTTTGTTCATGGAATAAACATGATCGGATCATTCCTATGCAAAGACTTTTCACTTTGCAAAGAAATTGAAAAGTAATACATAGATCATGGTGGAACAGAAAGACTTTGCACTTTGCAAAGAAATTGAAAAGTAATACATAGATCATGGTGGAACAGAAAGACTTTGCACTTTGCAAGAATTGAAAAGTGCAAAGTGAAAAGTTTATTCGTGGAACAGGCCCCTGGTGTCCACCTTAGCGTCTTAGTCTCCATAACAATAGTATTGATATATCTTGAACTGTTAAGCCAGCGTAGCGTCAAAAGAAAATGTGTGAGTTTGTGTCAGCTGGCGTGGTTAACGAGCGGCGAATTAAACGTTAGACGAGCCCGACACACCAGGCTCCGCCGCGACATTACCGGGGAGGCGTGGCCACCGAATACTGGGAGGGGAGGAGTGGGATTGTCCTATCTCGGCTAATCGCTTGCGTGATTTTTAAAACCAAAACGAAACATTACGTGCGCCGCTGGGTCAAGTTTTGCATGATACGGTTTCTACATTTGAGCAGGATGAAAGGCAGCATTTTCTGAATATACAGGGTGTTTAGAAAAAAGTGTCCGATATTGCAACAGGGGTTAGGATTGATCAAAACGAGAAATGGTCCTATAAACATATGTCCGGAAACAAATACCTGTTGAGATCTGCACCATTTTACCCGCGTGGAGGAGGGGTTGTGTTCGATGGTGCAGACGTCCTTCCGTTGAAGGTCATTGCACGAGTCGGATGTTCAGTCATAGTATGCGGTTGCGCTGGCAGTGCACTACTGTACCCGCACCAGACTGGTGGTCCCGTGCTGTATGGACGACGTAAACAGTGCGATGGAGTATTCCTCGAGGGAAATGGCAGACTTGTTTTTGTTTGTTATGGATTAGCAAATGGTAGCAGCGTGGCCTTCCCGTTCGCCGGACCTTAATCAATTCGATTTTTGGCTATGGGGACATTTAGAGACATTGGTGTATGCCACACCCATCGACAATGTGCAGATGTTACAAGAGCATGTGACTAATGAGTGTGCCCACATCCGCAAGCAGCCAATCGTGATTGAACGAGTTCGGGATTCATTGTGAAGAAGAGCCAAATCATGTGGTAACCATGTGGAGCATCTCTTGTAACGTGCAGATGGTATCCGCGGACAGACCGGCTGAAATCATCACAGCTCCTGGTTGGTGGTGTTGATGGATGTTTGACCAACGCGTGTTTTGTTAAACATGTGTGACAGTCGAGTATTCATTAGTAGTAGCTGGTAGGGCGACGTCCATTGTCTGAAGTGTAAATAAACAACACAAGTAAAATGGCTCATAACTCAACAGGTATTTGTTTCCGGACATTTATGTTTATAGGAACATTTCTTCTCGTTTTGACCAATCTCAACCCCTGTTGCAATATCAGACTTTTTTTTCTTCTTCTAAACACCCTGTATAGAAATATGAATCACAATTCCACGCCCAGTAGTTTACTTTATGTTATTTTAAATTTATTTGAAAGAGGATACTACTCACCGAACGTTAATCACTCGTCCCAGCTGCTGCAGAGGGCATGAGTTAATGCAAAGTTGTCGTTGAACGACGACGAAGTGGGCGAGTGAAGCTCTCCCTCCATTGCCTTAGCATTATGTTCCCATAAGCAGAGAATGAGCATGTTGCTACATCGGAACTCTTGGAGGCTTGAGGAGTCACGTGTTTCACAGAAACTACACTGCGTCGCGGCAGAGACTGGTCTGTTCGCCGAGTCGAGACAGTGGAAGTAAACACAGCTGTGCGCGTGATTGCAGGGCTGCCCTCAAGGGGTGCGTAGAGTTGTGCCTGTTGAACGTACGCCGACTTCAATGCTGTGTATAGCTTACATGTGAAGCATACGTTATTGTTTGCATTGTGATTTCTATTTTTATTCGGAGCTATGATTTTATTGTTTTGTTAGTTTATGTATTTAATTAAGTAATACTGTAATCAGTTCTTAAGTGCTTAGTATAGGCAAGAATTAATTTTGATCGTGTGTACGCGGGTTTTATACAGTCGTTCCGTTGTAGACGCAATGTCAAGCTCTACTGACTAATAACACCCGGGTTGTCTTTTGCTTTGGGAATATGGGAACTTGATGACATTATCGAAGAAACTGAAGACCGCCTAATGATAAATGTCAACCGTGCTAGCAGCAGCAGCAGCAGCTGGTCAGACACAGTGTACTGTAAACCGTATCTATCGCAATATAGGCTACTGTATTACATTACCGTAAGCGTAATGAAATGTTTCGCATTTATTTTATAGATTCCTGTGTGCTGTAGTTAACCATATATTGACAATATTCGTTTCTATATAGGCCTAGTAGAAATAAAGTAAATGTAAATAGTTAACCCGGGCCGCAGTACAGACTTGTCTTTACTACGGCTACGGCATGGTAAACTATCTTGAATAATCTGTCCGACTGAGCCGTTCACATGAACTGAGCGTGTTTCCCTGTCCGGGCAATGATCACGTGTACGTATTTACTCGCACTGTCTCGACTCGGCGAATGGACAATAACTAGTGTTCGCTGCTTCCTCTAGCTCTCCACGTGGAGCGCAGACTCCGGTCTGCTCGCGTCAGTTTTGCACATCTGCACGTAGTACTTGTCCAGTTTCGCTACTGTGCAGAGTCGAGTGGACAACACTGTACCTCGAGATGGGGGGAAAGCCTGACCAGATAGGCTTCAAAGGCGAGCCGTTCGTTAACGAAAAAGTGCGAGAACTATACTGTGTCTTTCCCAGAATTAGTTGGTCAAGGCCAGGGAAAACATTCACGCAACATTAGATGAAAACTTCCGAGTAGTTAAGCGTTTTGGCATCAATTTATTACTCCCACGTTGCGAAGCCGGGGCGGATATGTAGTAAATAAATAAATAAATAAAGAATTAGGTCAATAAATAAATAAATAAATAAATAAATAAATCTAAATAACCCTTTATTTGTAAATGACAAAAATGTAGCCTTGCCATCCGAGGCGATGACGCCAACTGGACCAGACATACTGTATGTAGTTCCTCTTTTCGCCACCAAGGCTCATGTTTCATTGGCACTGTACATGAAGTCATGTCTCATCTGGTCTTCCTCCGTGCCCGACTGAAGATCACGGGTTCAATTCCCGTTCGGGTCGCCTGGTTTCTCAGCTAGGTGGCTGTGCAAAAGAAACGTCGAAATTTAACAGTATATGCACCTTATAAGATCTACACCAGGTTGCTGGGGCTATACCATTATTATTATTATTATTATTATTATTATTATTATTATTATTATTATTCTTGCATCGTTATGCCCTACTCAGGAGCACGGTTGAATCTGTTTAGCTGATGTGTTGGCCTTCTTTTCCTTCCAAAATCTCTTCATCCTCTCGCTGAGCGCCTTTCTTTGGTCTTCTGTCCAAGTTATGGTGGCCCTGGTGTTGGGTTTGTCTTCAAATTGGTGATTGTCGATTAGGGTTCTGAATTTGCATCTGTCCTGTATAATATTGTCTGAAATGTTGATTTCCTGGAGATCTGTTTTAATTTCACGTAGCCAGCCAGCTGTTCTTGTTTTTTAGTGAGAGGGCCAAGTTGAGAATTCTTTTAGTCAATCTGCCATTGTTCATTCTGATAATGTGCCCGTAAAATTCCAATCGTCTTTTCCGAAAAGTATGAGACATTTTTTTCACATTGGCGACATATTTCCTGGGATGACTTTTTCCTCCAGATTCCCTCTATGAAAACTGGGCCAAAAATTTTTCGTAAAATTTTCCTTTCTTGTTTTTCAATCTCTTTGGTTAAAGATTTGCCACCAATGATTAAGGTTTCTGATGCATATAACGCCTCCAGTTTGATTACTGTATTATAATGTCTAAGTTTTGCTTTCAGAGATATTCATTTTTTGTTATACCTATTCCAAGTGATTCTGTAAGCTTTCTGTAATTTGGAAAGTGTCTCTTTATTTGCTTCACGGTTTAAACCAGAGGGCTGAATAATTTCTCCCAGATATTTGAATTCGTTCACTTGCAAGATTTTGCCGAATTTAGTTCTCATAGGTTGTCCGTCTAAGTATCGTGTGGCTCCTTCCATGTACTGAGTTTTCTCATAAGAAATTTGAAGTCCCGTTTTGATGGCAATTTCATGTAATTTCTCAATGGAATGAATTGCTTCTTGCCTGTTATTAGAAAGGATTGCTACGTCATCAGCAAAGGCCAAACAATGTACATGAATTCTATCTTTGAGTAGTCTGCCAAGGGTTATTCCCTTAGTTTCCTTTTCCCAGGTCCTGATTATCTTCTCAAGTACGAGGTTGAACAGTAACGGAGATAATCCGTCTCCTTGGCGGACCCCAGAGTTAATTGCAAAAGGCTCAGATATTTCGCCGAGGAATTTAACTTTTGAAGTAGTGCCAGTTAATGTTTGTCTGATTAATTCTCTTGTTTTTCTGTTGTTGTTTGAGTCTTCAGTCTTTTGACTGGTTTGATGCAGCCCTCCATGCCTCCCTGTCCTGAGCTAATCGTTTCATCTCTACATAGCTACCACACCCTACATCCGAGGCTATCTGTTTAACATATTCTAACCTTGGTCTACCCCTACAGTTCTTGTCCTCGACCCTTCCTTCCATAACTAAGCTTGCTATTCCTGGGTGTCTTAGTATGTGTCCTACCAACCTATCTCTTCTCTTCATTAGCAGTCGCCAGAAACATCTCTTCTCTCCCACTCGTCTTAATACCTCTTTGTTTGTAACCCTATCTACCCATCTGATCTTCATCATTCTCCTGTAACACCACATTTCAAATGCTTCAATTCTCCTCTTTTCTGCTACACCAATAGTCCAAGTTTCACTTCCATAGAGCGCCACGCTCCAGACAAAGGCTTTCAAAAATGACTTCCTAATACCTAAATCTATATTCGATGTCAGCAGATTCCTTTTTTGTAGAAATGCTTTCTTTGCCTGAGCCAACCTACTTTTTATATCCTCTTTGCTTCGCCCATCACTGGTTATTCTGCTTCCTAAGTAACAGAAGTCTCCTACTTCCTTCAGCTTTTCACCTGCCAATTTGATCTCCTTAGAGGTTTCTGATTTATTTCGGCTGCATTCCAGTATTTTTATTTTACATTTATTAATTTTCATCATGAATTCTTTCCGTAAGACGGAGTCCATACCATTCAAAAACTCATTCAAATCCTCAGGCTTGTCGGCCAAGATGAGTATGTCATCAGCAAATCTCAGAGTTGAAATTATTTCTCCTTGAATCTTCACTCCCACTTTACATTTTTCTCTAATTTCCTTCATTGCTTGTTCAATGTAAAGATTGAAAAGTATGGGTGATAAGTTGCAGCCTTGCCTTACACCTTTCTGAATACCAGCTTCTCTCTCATGTCCTTCAACTCGAATGACTGCTGTCTGGTTTCTGTATAGATTGTATATCACCCTCCTATCCCTGTACTTTATTCCAATCGATTTCAAAATGTCAAACAATTTAGTCCAATCAACGTTATCAAAAGCCTTTTCTAAGTCTACAAAAGCCATGAACGTTCTCTTATCTTTCCTTATTCTACCTTCCAAAATCAGCCTAAGACTTAGTACAGCTTCCCTTGTTCCTACATTTCTCCTGAAACCAAACTGGTCTTCACCCAACTCCGTTTCTATCCGGCTTTCAATCCTCTTGTAAATTATTCTAGACAGGATCTTTGAAGCATGAGTAATCAAGCTGATTGTACGATAATCTTCACATCTGTCAGCTCCCACTTTCTTTGGTATAGGGATGATTACATTCTTCTTGAAATCAGGGGGTACCTCACCTGTCTCATAAATCCTACACACCAAGTGAAATAACCTGATCAGACCTTCCATCTCCTATGCAGCGTAG
Source organism: Meconema thalassinum (assembly GCA_946902985.2). Taxonomy (NCBI): domain Eukaryota; kingdom Metazoa; phylum Arthropoda; class Insecta; order Orthoptera; family Tettigoniidae; genus Meconema; species Meconema thalassinum. The sequence goes on from OX336388.2 coordinate 701,222,566, forward strand.
CAACTCAATCGGTATATCATCTATGCCTGGTGCTTTGTTCCTGCTTAAGTCTTCCAAAGCTCTATCAAATTCTGATCTCAATATTAAATCTCCTTTCGCATCCTCATCAATTTCCTCCTCCCTTTCCATTACATGATTCTCAATCTCCTTTCCCTGATACAAACTCTATCCACTTGAAATTCTTCTAGAGTATTGAAAAGTGTTTGACGATCTATAGAGTCATATGCTTTTCTGAAATCTACAAAGGTAATGACTGTCTGTCTGGTTTTGCGCATTTGTAGGATTGTTTTGAGATTAAGAATTTGTTCCGTACATAATCTTCCTTTTCGGAAACCTGCCTGGTATTCTCCAATCAGACGGTCTGTTTGTTTCTCAAGTCTAGTGAGCAGGGCTTTGGAGAAAATTTTATAAATAACTAGTATCAAGGAAATTCCTCTATAATTATTGATGTTGGTTTTATCCCCTTTCTTGTGCAGTGGATGGATTAGCGCACATTTCCAATCCTCAGGTATTTCTTCGGTGATCCAGATGTTCTCAAGAATTGAGTGGATTTTCCGGGCTACGTTCTCACCACCTATCTTCAGCATTTCGGCAATTATACCATCTTCCCCTGGGGCTTTATTATTTTTGAGTCCATGGATTATTTCTTTAATTTCTTCCAATGTTGGGGGTTCTGAATCTTGGTTGGATGTTTTTTTTTTTCAAAGATAAGTTGTTCTTTAGGGGATTCACAGTTTAAAAGATCCTTGAAATAATCGGCTAGAAGTTTGCAATTTTCTTGATCATTTGCTTCCAATGTCCCATCCGGGCGTTTGAAGCAAAGACTGGGTGCCTGATAATTTGATAATTCTTCTCTGAATGTTTTGTAGAAGTTTCGTGTATTGTTTTTAGTAAAATCTTGTTCAATTTCAGCCAATCTGTAGTGATCGTACTTGCGTTTTTCAGATCTGATGATTTTAGAGGTTTGTTTCTGTACTTTGGTGAATTCGTGCCAATTTTGTTCCGTTTTGTGAGAATTCCAATTCTGCCAGGCTTTAATTCTGAAGTTTATAGCCTTGTCACAGGTTTCGTTCCACCACCTATGCTTGCGTTTCCTGGGCGGTGTGCCAATGTTTTGAGAAGCTTTCGAAAGTATATCTTTGAGTTCTAACCAGCCAGAAGAATCGTGAGTAGGGATACTGTTTAAGAAATTCTGGATCGACGCGCAGATTTTTTTTGTTATTTTTGGTTTGGACCTGTTTGGTTGAAATTTTACCTTGATTAAGGATAGATGGTGGTCAGAGTCAATGACTCCTTTCTTGACTTTGACATTCATAATTTCTTTTTGATTCTTTTTGGAAAGCCACATGATCTATTTGAAATTCTCCTAAGTGAAAATTTGGGGATCTCCAGGTCTTTTTCTTGTGTGGAAGTGCCAGGAAATGTGTTGACATTAGTTTGAGATCAAAAGTTTTGCAAAAATCAAGTAGGCTAATCTTTCTCCATTTTTATTAGTTCTATTGTGTGCTGGATATAGTCCTACAATGGTCCTGAATTTCCTTTCTCTACCAATTTGGGCATTAAAATCTCCCAAGAGGATTTTTATTATTATTATTAATATTATTATTATTATTATTATTACAAGCCTCCGTGGCTTAGGCGGCAGCACGCCGGCCTCTCACCGCTGGGTCCGTGGTTCAAATCCCGGTCACTCCATGTGAGATCTGTGCTGGACAAAATGGAGGCAGACAGGTTTTTCTCCGGGTACTCCGGTTTTCCCTGTCACAATTTCATTCCAGCAACACTCTCCACTATCATTTCATTTCATCTGTCATTCATTTAATCATTGCCCCAGAGGAGTGCGTCAGGCCTCGGCAGCCGGCACAGTTCATATCCTCGCCGCTAGATGGGGGCTTCATTCATTCCATTCCTGACCCGGTCGGAGACTGGAAACAGGCTGTGGATTTTCATTTTCATTATTATTATTATTAACTGGCATCCTTAAATATGAGTCTTGTTAATTGTTATGTCATGCAATAGATGCATTCTTCGTTGTCCATCGGTGAGCTACCAAACGTTCTTGTTGAAAACCAATAGTTATAGGAAGGACAAGGAAACATGACACCACCGGATACAGACAGCTTCCGGCCTGAGAACCCAAACGCTTCACCAAAGTTCAAAGGGCTCCAATCAATCGTGGAGTCAGGAGATTACTGAACTCTCACACCATCAATCCCTTCCCAAATAATCATTCTTAAAAGTGAGAGGGGGGGGTGCCATCAAATGTTAGAACATGACGAGATGTGTTGCTTAGCTCACGGGCGATAATCTGTAAGCATAATTATTGGAATCTCTCACCATGACAGCGATGGACAGCTTCAGCAAGTGCGGACATGGTAGGTTCACCACACTCCGTCCAGGCTAATACCATTCCCGACCCTTCTGTCACCACAGACACACAGGTTATTACACAAATTGAACACACGGGGCTGATGGCCAAAATATTCGAAAACTAATTTACAACAGCAACAGCTTCATACAGACATATCCGTTTCATGAGGATTAAAGTGTTTGCACGTAATTTATGACAATATTCATCAGTGTTTTGACATCTTTAACTCAGTTTAAAATTGTATTGAGCGGCTTCGGTGGCGTAGTTGGTAGCATACTGAGCTTCTATGCCCAAGGTCGCGCGCTCCAACCCGGACGAAGTCGTCGGGATTTTTAAGAGCGTTAAAATCCCTCAGTATGCCTTCCTTCGGAGGGGAAGTAAAGCCGACGGTCCCATGTCATAGATTTATTGCATGTAAAAGAACCTTCCACTAATTACACTTGTGAGAAGCTAAATTATAGGTTAATTTGACTAGCGCTCTTAGGTTCCAACGTTCGTCGCCAGGAGTCGACTGCGGAGGCATCTAGTAACCTAGTTCACGACTTGTCATTGACGGTGGCGTTTGGTAGCAAAAGTAGGAACTACTTCAACATTGAATGTCTGCAGTCCTTACTTGAATTAAAAACAGATAACACACACTAATACAGCCATCACAATTAACACCGGTTATCAGACAGATTCTACACACACCCAAAGTACACGGGGCTACATGACCGCGTTGTCGCAGCCCCTAAAGTGAGGAACCAACCAACCAAAATTAAATTGTTTCAATTCATTTTTTAAATTCAATGTTTTTGTAAGTCATCATCATATCATCCGTGTCCAACTCCAGTGACCCGGGTGATGTAAACTAGCCTCTTCCACTCCTGTCTATTCTTTCACTTCTCCTGCTCCATTACTTCTGCCACATCCAGTCCAAAGTCACATAATATGTCTTGTCGGATTTGGTCCATCCATCTCTTCTTTGGTCTTCCAACCAATCTAATATCGTCAATGTTTCTCACCATTGCCTTTGCAGCTCTATCCATTTATATCCTTTGGATATGCCCAAAACCATTTTAATCTCGACCTCTGTATTCGCTGTTCTAATAGTTCCTGTATATTTAGTTCTTGCCTAATTTTTGTAAGTGTGTGTTTGAGTCTTCAGTCTTCTGATTGGTTTGATGCCGCTCTCCATGGCTCTCTGTCCTGAGCTAATCGTTTCGTCTCTACGCAGCTACCACACCTTACATCCGAGGCAATCTGTTTAACATATTCTAACCTTGGTCCACCCCTACAGTTCTTTTCCTCGACCCTTCCTTTCTTATTGCTATTCCTGGGTGTCTTAGTATGTGTCCTACCAACTTATCTCTTCTCTTCATTAACATTCGCCAGAAACATCTCCCCTCTCCCACTCGTCTTAATACCTCTTCATTTGTAATCCAATCTATCCATCTGATTTTCATCATTCTCCTGTAACACCACATTTCAAACGCTTCAATTCTCATTTTTTCTGCTGCACCAATAGTCGAAGTTTTACTTCCATAGAGCGACATGCTCCACACAAAAAATGACTTCCGTTTTTTTACAGTTTAGTTATTTTTACTCTAGTTTTAACTGGAATATAATTATAAATTAGATTTAAGCTGAAGAAGACTCCATTGAAGAGTCGAATCATGTAGAATTGAATACATTTTATTGACAGGCGAAGTACGGCATTTCTAGGAATACGGAAAATATCTTACATTATTTAATTTTATTAATGCAGCCAATGGCCATGTACTTTTCTTTTCAGGACGGGTCAGGGAAGGGATAATGGAAGGAAATCGGCCGTGGACCTATTAAAAGGAACCGTCCCGGCATTTGCCTGGTGGTGTAAATGGGAAACCACGAAAACCATTTTCAGCACGGCCGAGGTAGGATTCGAACCCATGCTCTCCCGAAGCCAGCGAGGCATGAGGTAGCGCGTTAGCGCTCTCGGTCCCCGCGGCCGGTAATATCTTACATTATCTATCATGCATGGTAAATGATATTGCTTTTATATTCTATAAACTCTTGATTAACAATTTCTAAGCTTTGTGCATTTCCTTACATTTAAGCTGACGATGGGTCGAAGACTGTTACAATACCGTACATTAAATGTTAAATTCTTGCTGTATGGTTAGACACACATTAATGAAGTATGTCTATGAATTCTACCGCTGAGAATCTCTGGAGCTTTGATAGAACATGAATAATGGGGGCAACCTATTATTAATGAAGTACTGCCTTACTGTTGAGCCCCACTCCAACTGGCAATAACAGTCATTTCGAAAACAATTACAGACCACAGCCCGACATAAAATTACCGTCCACGAAGAGAAATCTGAATGAAAACACAAGAGGGAAGTTCGTGTAGTTCTTCAATGCCAGTTTTCATACCACGATTCATAGTAGCCAAGTTCTGTTTTCTCTGTATGCCACATACACTGACATGAGAACTTCGCGAACGTAAATCTTTGCAAGAAAAACTTCAAAAATGGTACTGTATTTCACACCAAATTCATAGGCCATCCATAGAGAGAGAGAATTTGAATCTATTATGGTTCTTGTACAGGTCACTGAGGCTACACAGCCTCTCTTCATTCAGAGGGCGGTTAAATACAGTAAAACATAAGAAAGAACTTAACCTAAACATTCAATTGACAACAAAATTAATAACTTTCTGATACATGTAGTTTTTATTACTTCCATATAATGTTTGCATTTTTGCTGCTGTATGGCTCCCAGTACTGTCTTTTAGCTTACATTCCATTTTTGTTCTCTGTTATTTATGAAATATTTTAGTATGAAGTTACATGACTCGGAAGTAGTGCAAGTACAGAAGAATCTTTTTGGTGATGGAGAGAAATAGAGAGAGGGAAATTGTACGGTTGGGCCAGCCCAGGTCACCCCACCCGCCCCCTGTGGTGAGAGGGCGTGGGATTTACAGGGGTGTGCAAATTATTAGACTCAAATGAAAATGAAAATCCACAGCCTGCTTCCAGTCTCCGACCGGGTCAGGAATGGAATGAATGAAGCCCCTATCTAGCGGCGAGGATATGAACTGTGCCGGCTGCCGAGGCCTGACGCACTCCTCTGGGGCAATGATTAAATGAATGACAGATGAAATGAAATGATAGTGGTGAGTGTTGCTGGAATGAAATTATGACAGGGAAAACCGGAGTACCCGGAGAAAAACCTGTCTGCCTCCGTTTTGTCCAGCACAGATCTCACATGGAGTGACCGGGATTTGAACCACGGATCCAGCGGTGAGAGGCTGGCGTGCTGCCGCCTAAGCCACGGAGGCTTCATTAGACTCAAATAAAGAATTTAAATTAGTCTCAATTTTTTATTCAAAATCATTTTATTTTATTTTTATTACCCTATTCAGTAATGTTTTCTCCCCTGTGGACTAACAACGTTTCCCATAAGGAATTTCATCTTGAAATGTTTGAAGTTGGAGATTCTGAGGGACACCTGAGCTGGGTACGTTTTTTCTTTTTTTCATTGACTTTCAAATGTATCCCCTAAATCGCGTGATTTCAATTCATTGTCCACGAATCTTTGAATAGTTCAAGAGTGGACCATCAGTAATACAAGACTTCCAATATCTCGGGTTTAAATTCACACAAAAACAAGAATAAAGTAAAGGTTCAACGTTCACGAGAAGACCCCGGCGAATGTGTGGAGTGCCAGTCTTCCTCAAGTTGGAACAGTGGATGAGGGTTGGATCTACGTTCACGGACGAACGAAAAGATATTGATTGACATTTTTAATAACAAATTATTATTATTTCCGATTATTCCCCTTCAGGAGAGCGTGAGAACTTGAGCCACCAAAACCTCTTCATTAGTTCTCTGTGCTTTTTCTTCCTTTCCTCTGTCCATTTTTACCCTGATGTGTCCTTCCTTGAAACTTGTACAATTTTCGTGTTTCTGATTGTATTTCTAAATTGTTCTCTGTTCTTAATGCCGTCTTCAGAGATTTTAAGTAATTCCATGTCTTCATGTACTTCTTTTATCCAACTGGTCTTTAATTTACTTGCATTCACGATATTGAAAATCTTCTTAGTGAGTCTGTTCTCATCCATCCTATATGTGTGTCCATAGAACTGCAGACGTCTCTTCCTAAATTTATCTATAATGGTGTCTGTATTTTCATAAAGTTCCTTTGTTGGTCTCCTGACCCAAATTCCATTACGAAAAACAGCGCCATGGATTTTCCTAAGAATTTTTCGTTCCTGTTTCTCAATATCATGAATTCTCGTCATTCCTCTAATAACTGTGGTTTCTGCCGCGTACAAGGCTTCATGCAAAACAACTGCGTTGTAATGACGCAGTTTTGCATTACGAGATACTGCTCTTTTGTTATAATGATTCCATGTCAGCTTGTACGCCTTCTGCAATTTTACTATTCTCTCTGCATTAGAAATTGTGTTCAATCCTGTGGGTTGGATGGCTTCTCCTAAATATTTGAAGTGAGTGACCTGCGAACAAATAACAAATATATATACAAATGTGTAAGTAAATCATTACTACTAACGGTTTATATAAACATTACTAATCTCTTCAATAAGATAGTCTAATAATAATAATGGCGTATTTAAACAATTCTTTTATTTATAAGCTAAACGAATATTTATAAACAAGATGTGAAATATTCGATTCGATTCTCTTCTTTTAGCATAAAATGTTAATATACCGTATAGCGTTTTAATCAATGGTATTCACGCTTGATTATATTTCTTCTGGATTAAAATGTTTTGCTGAATCATGAAATCTGAATTTTCTCCAGGTCACAGTTTTTGAACTAATGTATTTCGCTGAACATTTCATTCTTAGACCTCTTTTGTCACTAGCACTGCTGCACAATCTTACTCGCTTCATTGAAGCTTCACATCGTATGTTACTTTAATACGCGGTGGCATTCCTTTGTACGCTAATGCCACCGCACCACCAAATAGGCCCCTTGCCATTTATAACATGTTTCTAATTAGTGTTAATGTGTGCATGTTTAATTGACGCTAGGCCTGGGGAATTGAGCCCTCCTCCTCACGAGGCTGAGGACACCATTACATTCCTTACGTATTGACATGAACTTTATAATTTTAAAAGTTTCCTTATTGACGTTCAAATTAACATAAAATACCAATAAGTATTTACTAAGTTATTTCCACCTAATGTCAATAAAAATAAATTAATAACATTAATTATTTTAGATTAGTTTGGGGCACATTATGGCCCTCCTCAGTAATTGCTTTTTCAAAAAGAAAAGAAAACAAATATAATTGCGAGCATTGAAACAAATCACTTAATATGTAATAATGGTCGGTATCAACATGCCTCACCGTTGGGCAATCAATGAAACTAAACTCTTCTCTTATTGTTCGAAGTCAACCTACAACAACATGCCCCACCGTTGGGCAATCAATGTAACTAATCTCTTCCTTCGAATAATAATAATCTTCGGGGTCGAGATGATGTTACGCACATAACGAAATAAGAAATACAATACTTTTAATACTTGTTTGTCTATATGTAAGCAAGTTTCCATGACCTGCATCTCTCACACAGTATCCACAACTACCTTCAGGAGGAAAAATACCCCTCACAATGCTTAATATTCTTCTGCTCCATTCTTATCTTCTTGCATTTTCTTAAAACATCTTTTTCTACATCAGCATAGGCCTACATCAAGACATCATATGACCATACATCCAAAACATATCATCTTATTCCTTTTCATTCAAAGTCCTCCCACATATACATTCAAAGAAGAAGAAATAAATAACCCAATCCACTCTCAACAAGCCTACACATATCCTCTTCAACAAGCAGACTTCTCCTAACCATTCTCCGAATTTAACATTTTTCATTCACAACAAAAACAGATAACCTCTCCATTATTATTATTTTTTCTTCAAAGAAACACTTCAACCAATAACCAGACACAAAACAACACACTATCATAAAAGGAATTTAGAATAACCTATATCAAAGAAACTTCATTGGGCAAAGCCCCCTGCTACCTCACAGCTGGACCACAGAGTATCTAGCTAGCACACAGCAGCGAGCAATGTGATTGTTAGAGTTGAATTTTACCTTTAAAAATAAATAAATAAATAAATAAATAAATAAAGTATATATCAAAATACTAGCAGATACCCGCGGCTTCGCTCGCGAATAAGACAATAGGGACGATGGATTATTGCTGATAATTGGTCTACTCTATTACAGCAATCACGGCTACAGGTTGGTCCATTCTAATTCTGAAAATTCTGGTACATACAGTATATTGATATGAGCAGTAAAGTGGGAATTTTATAGAATTGTGAAAGTCTGCAGGGTACAATGTTACATTAGGCTATGTGAACACATTTTAAAATTACGTTTTTGGTTTTGCCATCTTCTTCTGAGACATAACGATTTTGTTGTCCGGATACTCGAGATCACGCCACATACAGTTGCCCATGGGAAAAAATGGTTTTGTCTAAATGTACACCTGCTGCTGTTAAGTGTGTGGCATTGCGCTTTGTTAATAGAAATTGCGGATATTGTTTGAAGAGGGAATTGCACTCTTGCACACTGGAATGGCAAATCTATCTGGATATGGGGAATTATAAGTATTTTTCCTTAAGCTATTCTGGGTGTAATTTTTCCACACTTATTGATGATTTGAACGTCAAAATGTCGCTATTAATAGACCTATAGTAAAATATCTCTCACCTTGGCCGCTGTTGTACATTATGCAGTCTCTTCCAGTGTTACATCCCGAGGATTGAAATTCGCCAACAACCCTTTTGCCTCACATGCCTCTCTAAGTAATTAAAATTCCTGATTGCTGTTGTTTGAGTCTTCAGTTTTTTGACTGGTTTGATGGAGCCCTCCTGAGCTAATCGTTTCATTTATACATGTAGCTACCACACCCTACATCCGAGGCGATCTATTTAACCCTGGTCTACCCCTATAGTTCTTGCCCTCGACCCTCCCATCCACAACTAAGCTTGCTATTCCTGGGTGTCTTAATGTGTCCTACCAACCTATCTCTTCTCTTCATTAGCAGTCGCCAGAAACATCTCTTCTCTCCCACTCGTCCTAATACCTCTTCATTTGTTACCCTATCTACCCATCTGAGCTTCATCATTCTCCTGTAACACCACATTTCAAACGCTTCAATTCCGCTCCTTTCTGCTGCACTATTAGTCCAAATTTCACTTCCTTATAGTGTCACGCTCCAGACAAAAGCTTTCAAAAATGACTTCCTAATACCTAAATATACAGTATATTCGATGTCAACAGATTCCTTTTCTGTAGAAATGCTTTCCTTGCCTGAGCCAACCTGCTTTTTATATCCTCTTTGCTTCGTCCATCACAGAATATTTTGCTTTCTAAGTAACAGAAGTCTCCTACTTCCCGTAGCGTTTCACCTGCCAATTTGATATCGATAGAGGTTTTTGATTTATTTCGGCTGCATTCCAATAATTTTGTTTTGCATTTATTGATTTTCATCAAGAATTCTTTCCTCAAGACGGCGTCCATACCATTCAAAAAATCGTTCAAATCCTCTGACATATCGGCCAAGATGACGATGTCATCAGCAAATCTCAAAGATGAAATTATTTCTCCTTGAATCTTCGCTCCCACTTTAAATTTTTCTCCAATTTCCTGATTATTGTGTTTTTAGAGATCTTTGAAATGCGCTGCCCTCGCACATGGTGTAGAATGTAGATGCATTGTCAAAGGAAAACATTCCATGTAACGAACATGGACCGCATAACCTGTACCGAAAGCTTCTGCAGATGTAACACAAGGCCTATTCTGAACAGCAGTTCCTTGACCTCAGATTTGCCAACATTTTATTGTATCTGTACCTCAACATACAGAAGAGGGCTTTAATAATCATGTCTTGTGTAAATTTTGGAAAAGGTAGTGAGTATGGTTTTTGCTGGAGTGGATACTCGCTCGTAGAAATTCTTTTCATTAAAATAGACTGGTTCACAATTTTGTAAGTGCACATTGAGGTTTATTACGGCGGGATGCCTTATATTATTAAGTGTTACGGAAACGGCAATAGCCGCCACAGAGCTTCGTTGCTACTGAAATAACGACCAGACTGATATTTGTACTTAACTATACGGGATATGTGAGCCAAGTGTTTATGAAATTGAACGTAGCTGTATCGCTACCTTTATTTATTAGCCGCTTCTGTAGTGTTTAAAACTTAAAGGTGGTATTAGAAGGCGCTTCCCGTATTTTTTTTTACCCCTGGCACTACAGTCCATGAAGGGCCTAGGCCTATCAAGCGACCGCTTCCCAGCCATTTGGCCTGCAGATATTGTGGTGACGCGTGGTCAGTGCATCGTGTCCCCTCGGCCGTTAATCATGTTCTTCGTGACCGGGGCGCTGGCTCACTATCAAACAGCTACTCAATTTTCCTCACGAATCTGAGTGCACCCCGTTGCAGCCCTCAGGTCAGTGTCTAAAATCTCTGACGGAGCCGGGAATTGAACCCGGGGCCTCCGGATGAGAGGCAGGCGCGCTACCCTGTTCTTATTGGGTTTATATATGTCTTGAAAAAGATAATAAATGGCTTGGCATTGCCTCCTACAGGGATATATAGAAAATCGGATGTCATACCTTGAGGTAGTGTTGCCATGGAAACGGACTTGCGATTTAGTTCATCAATCAGAGCGAAGATAGTTTTCTGGGAATATCTTTGAAACTGTTGGTTTTAGGGCCTTAAAATAAGGTTTTCGGTGTCCCGTAGGGACGTACCGAGTATTGTTTCTTGCATCGAGGGGCGTAAAATGAGCTCTGTCCGGTCTTTATGCGACAACTTCGATATTTTGTCCCGGTTGAGTATTTTTGGTGACTTTTTAGTTATGTTGCCCGTTCCACGGGAACAATGATTTATTTCCGGATGAAAGGCACCCTATATGTTATCCCAGGGTATAAGCTGTCTCCATTTCAACTTTCATCCAAATCCGTCCAGCCGTTTTAGTGTCAAGAGGTAACAAACTAACACACACACACACACACACACACACACACACACACACAGACTTTCACAATTATAATATATATATATATATCTGTTACAAGAGCCTCCGTGGCTTAGGCGGCAGCACGCCGGCCTCTCACCGCTGGGTCCGTGGTTCAAATCCCGGTCACTCCATGTGAGATCTGTGCTGGACAAAACGGAGGCAGACAGGTTTTTCTCCGGGTACTCCGGTTTTCCCTGTCAACATTTCATTCCAGCAACACTCTCCACTATCATTTCATTTCATCTGTCATTCATTTAATCATTGCCCCAGAGGAGTGCGTCAGGCCTCGGCAGCCGGCACAGTTCATATCCTCGCCGCTAGATTGGGGCTTCATTCATTCCATTCCTGACCCGGTCGGAGACTGGAAGCAGGCTGTGGATTTTCATTTCATATATATCTGTTACAAATAGCCTGGTTGGTTGGTTCTTAAGTTTAGGGGCTGCGACAACGCGTTCATGTAGCCCCGTGTACTTTGGGTGTGTGTAGAATCTGTCTGATAACCGGTGTTAATTGTGATGACTGTGTTATCTATTTTTTAATTCAAGTAAGGACTGCAGACTTTTGAATTTTTCAAATAGTTCCTACTTTTGGCGCCAAACGCCACGGTCAACGACTACTAGTTCAGAACTTAGCTACCAGACGCCACCGCAGTCGGCTCTTGGCAACGAACGTAGGAACCTAAGAGAGTTGTTTACATTCTTAACCTATACAATTTAGCTTCACACAGGTGTAATTAGTGGAAGGTTCTTTTAACATGCTATAAATCTATGACATGGGACCGCCGGTTTTACTTCCCCTTCGAAGGAAGGCATACTAAGGGATTTTTAACGCTCTTAAAAATCCGACGACTTCGACCGGATTTGAACCCGCGATCTTGGGCATAGAAGCTCAGCATGCTACCGAAGCCGCCTACAAATAGCCTATGTGCCTTAAAATGATGAAAACATAAAATACTTTAGTGAAAGAAACCTATCTAAATTGTTGGTGATTGTAAATTACTATGAAACAGACTTTTTTAGTTACAAATATCCTGTCACGGTGAAAACGTTGTCGAAAATGGGCTTTTTGTGGAGCGGAGCATGGTTGGAATTTGTAGTTATTGTACCTTCCTGCTGCAATGACAAATTTCAACTTGACTCTTCTTTAACAAAGAACTGTTGTTTCGGAAATGGTTGTATTTATACTTGTGCTATTGCGTGTTGATGCTATCTTTTGTCGTTTTTATGGGTAAGCGAGGTGTTTCTATTGCTCGCAATTATATTTGCTTTCTTTTGTAAAAAAAAATATATATATAAAAAAGGGCAATTACTGAGGAGGGCCATAATGTGGCTGAAACTAGTAGCGCGCCTGCCTCTCGCCCGGAGGCCCCGGGTTCGATCCCAGGCTCCGTCAGGAATTTTAAAACTGACGTGAGGGTTGGAACGGGGTGCACTCAGCCTCGTGAGGACAATTGAGTAGCTGTCTGACAGTGAGACAGCGCCCCGATCACGAATACCAAGATTAACGGCCGAGGGGACCCTACGCGCTGATCACGCGTCACCCCAATATCTGCAGGCCAAATGGCTGGGCAGCGGTCGCTTGGTCGGTCTTAGCCCGTCATGGGCTGGATAGTGCCAGGGGTTAACTTTTTTTTTTTGAATTTATTTGTATTGACATTTGGTGGAAATAAATTAGTAAATACTCATTGGTAGCCTATTTGATGTTAATTACATTCCTTGGCAGAGCCGGGAATCGAACCCGAAGCAGCAGCAGCACAGGTACTAACAATGGCGGGGAAGACTTTTTGCTCGGCTGGGGCATGAAGCGCGGCCGGACCGGATATAGGCAAGGAATGTATGGTGTACTCGCTCGCAAAGGATATGTTTAGCTAAACCTTATACGGCTTGCCTGCAGCGTCGTGTTCCCACGGACCAGAAACGTCTGGCTAGGTCGCTCCTTGCTGTAGCGTGCGGCGACAATATGCCCAGTTCGCACTTGCACCCACATTGCTACACACTTCATGTCTTCCCCGGATTGTTTCCCTACAAAATATTACCCCAGAATTTGTTATGGCGTAATTAATGCTATTTTAATTAGCCTAGTTTGACTGTGACGTTACAGACCAAAATCCTTTCTCCGTCTTTGCAGAGTGAACTATTGGTGTACCGTCAGGCGTTCTCAACCTGGTGCTCTAGTCATACGAGCCAAAAGGTGATCGCGAGCACAAGCCCTCTCCCTTGAGATTTTCAAATTTTGTTGCACGAACTGGAATAATAGTGTTTCGACAGTCAGAAATGTCATGAACACCAATCGTTAGATCCATGGAGGAAAGAACGGAAGGAGATGCCTTCGCTGCGCTGCCTGTGCAAGCTGCTGAAGCCAAACGGCACGCCCACTTTGGGTAGCAAGAAAATGGCTGTTCCTATGCTTAAAGCCGTAAACCACTCCAACTAGTCTTGGATTTTAGTGACATAAAACTGCTATGACAAGTCAAGATTTTTTCTTGGATAGGCAGAATACACTCTGTGCATCACGGTACTTGGCACAAATAAGCTGCATAATCGTTTTATTATTACATACAATGCGCACAAATGTGCATACATAAAGACTTATATCCTATGTACAATGTTTGATATATTCAGCTCTAGTCTTTGCTATAGTCAATGATTGACTTTGTCCTCTTACGACATTTAGTTAGGTGGTATTTTTCACAATGTTCGTTGCATAGTACGCATACACATGCATTGTTTGGTTCGTGAAATTTGTCATTTCTACATATCTTGTGGTGATAGCCGCGCACTGAAAGTCTGGTTAGCACCGTTCGCAGTTCTTGGTTCGCTTTTGTCCATCTCCTGTCAATCATGGCGTCTGTAGCGTAAAAGTCTTCGCGTATTTCTTTTGTTTTTTGTTTCCTTAGCTCTATTAATTGAGATACTTGCTTGGTGTGAGGTAGGAGCAGCTTGAGTTTCAGATCCTCTATGTAGAACGGTTCCCTTGCCAGTTCAAATACCAGTCTGGACTTGGTCGTTCTCGCTACTCCAAGTGCTCTCTTCAAATATCTCGGATTTGATTTTCTCAAGGTTGGTAAGGTCCGTTAGGGTTAGTCTTTCCCATATTAGTTCAATGCCGTATGTTATAACTGGTGATATTTTGGCATGAAATAGCACAATGGCTGTTTGTAGAGAGAGTTTGGTGATGTTGATTTCAAACATTCCTCTGATGGCGGCAGCAGCTCTTTCTTGTATATGGACCCTGAATGAGTTGCATGTGGTCTGGAGTGTCATCCCTAGGTACTTAAAGGTATTAACTTTTTTGATGTCGTTATCTCCGTTATCGTTTTAAAAGCCAATTTTAATAGAAATATGAGAGCACCTATGCAAGGCTAGTTTTGTAAGAAAGACGCGGCAAAACGTAATAATACGCTGAAACACTGATTAAATTGAATACAGGTGTCTGAAGGTGCAAGTTATACCAAAGAAGGAACATCTTGGGAACTATTATAATGGCGCTGAACTATTCACGGTATTTACACCAAATTGATTTTCAAGTTCTTATTGGTGTAGAGGCATTCATCAGTTTTTAGGCCTAATTTCGAGCACAGCCACTTTCACTCATTGTTCGTACACATTTTGCTATTAAAGAATACAAACCTTATCACCCATTCTTTTCAATCTTTACATTGAACAAGCAATGAAGGAAATTAGAGAAAAATTTAAAGTGGGAGTGAAGATTCAAGGAGAAATAATTTCAACTCGGAGATTTGCTGATGACATCGTCATCTTGGCCGACAAGCCTGAGGATTTGAATGAGTTTTTGAATGGTATGGACTCCGTCTTACGGAAAGAATTCATGAAGAAAATTAATAAATGTAAAGCAAAAATACTGGAATGCAGCCGAAATAAATCAGAAACCTCTATGGAGATCAAATTGGCAGGAGAAAAGCTGAAGGAAGTAGGATACTTCTGTTACTTAGGAAGCAGAATAACCAGTGATGGACGAAGCAAAGAGGATATAAAAAGTAGGTTGGCTCAGGCAAAGAAAGCATTTCTACAAAAAAGGAATCTGCTGACATCGAATATAGATTTAGGTATTAGGAAGTCATTTTTGAAAGCCTTTGTCTGGAGCGTGGCGCTCTTTGGAAGTGAAACTTGGACTATTGGTGCAGCAGAAAAGAGGAGAATTGAAGCATTTGAAATGTGGTGTTACAGGAGAATGATGAATGATGAAGATCAGATGGGTAGATAGGGTTACAAACAAAGAGGTATTAAGACGAGTGGGAGAGGAGAGATGTTTCTGGCGACTGTTAATGAAGAGAAGAGATAGGTTGGTAGGACACATACTAAGACACCCAGGAATAGCAAGCTTAGTTATGGAAGGAAGGGTTGAGGACAAAAACTGTAGGGGTAGACCAAGGTTAGAATATGTTAAACAGATTGCCTCGGATGTAGGGTGTCGGAGCTATGTAGAGATGAAACGATTAGCTCAGGACAGAGAGGCATGGAGAGCTGCATCAAACCAGTCAAAAGACTGAAGACTCAAACAAAAACAACCTTAAAATTAATAAACAGAGCACTTATTCGATTCGTACAACCAAATGCAAGTCACGGAACACAAGTTAACACAATACAAGTTAAGGTTACGCCCACTTTGGACGCAGCGCTTGGCTTCACTCAAACGAGCTCAGGGCATCTCCTCTTATTCTTCCAAGGTTAGACCACATCATTTGTCGTATGCAGTTCACTAAATTGATGTAAAGTTAATATTTCTTTTCTGTTATCCAAAAAAGTGACAGTCAGTCTGAAAGACTAGACTTTGTATCATTTTGTATGCCTACCCCTTATTATTCCCGTTTTCCAACGGGGTCGGGGATGAGATGCGACGGAAGTCTTCGTGGCGATGGATTTTACGGCCGGATGCCCTTCCTGA
Organism: Meconema thalassinum; assembly: GCA_946902985.2. Taxonomy (NCBI): domain Eukaryota; kingdom Metazoa; phylum Arthropoda; class Insecta; order Orthoptera; family Tettigoniidae; genus Meconema; species Meconema thalassinum. Next base: position 701,238,885 of record OX336388.2, read on the forward strand.
CGCCAACCTCATGAGAGGCGTTAATGAGAGATGAAATGAATGATGGTGAATGAAACTGGGCAGGGATGTGGAAGGAAGCGGCCGTAGCCTGTCAGAAGGTACCGTCCCAGCATTTGCCTGGTGTTGAAAATGGGGAAACCACGGAAAACCATTTCAAGGACAGCCGACGGTGGGGCTCGAACCCACGCGTCTACCGAGTCAGCAGAGAGCTTGGCCCCATGACCTAATACTGCGCTTTAGCCAGCGTAGCCACTACTGTCGGTTAGACTTTGTATCATTTTAAATGCTACAAATGCTGAAAAATGCTAGAAAGGCAGGAGGCTTCTCGCTTCGCTCGAAGCCAAAGACTCTTGATATGTTAGAAAATCATCTGCATAATACTTATCTTGCTTATCTTGTTTCAAATTACTCGCGAACGGCAAGTGCAAACCAAGGGCAAAGCAAGGTCAAGCGCGCGGGGACGTGCCCCTTCCATCCAGTCTAAAAACCCTTATAGTGGGCGATGTATTGAAGATAGAGATATGCTCTAGCGGACTTTTTTGTAGAACTTTTCATGCTGACCAATTCCTACGCTCATAGTATATTGATTGCCCAGCGTAAGCTTAAGAAGCGCACGGACGCCAAGTTTGTTTTCGACTTTTTCACTGAAATCGTTACTGCTTGGCTTCCTTTGATCATACATAAATTATTTTCTACTGAATCTTTCCTCGAAATATCCTTTACAGAATGGTGAAAACCGCATCAAAATCCATCCAGTGGTTCTCGAGATTACCCGTGACATCCAAGAATCGGGGACTTTTGTCTTATACTAATGAAGTAGAGATTGTCGGGGAACACATGCACCAAGCGGTACTATGACGTCACACACCTCAGTGCATCTGGGTACATTTCGTCCCGTCACCGTAACGTAACGCCAGACCCCAGCGTAACGACGAAGTCGACAAGATCATTTAAAATGATAAAATCTTAATTCCCAAGTCATGTCTTCAGCATTACGTTCCCAGTTTGAAGCTGTGAATTTATTTTTAATTTTTAGTGGGGCCGAGATTTTTCAAATATGGGCGCTCAAGAAGGTCACAGGAGTCCCCATATCCCCTTGTGTGATAGTTCGACGACATGATACAATGTTTTATTTGGTTTCGTTTCAGGAGCGTATGGCACAGTGTACAAAGCCCGAGACTTGTCCAACAATGGGCACATCGTGGCGCTCAAGAAGGTCCGCGTGCCTCTCACCGAGGATGGTGTTCCCATGTCCACGTTGAGGGAGATCGCGCTACTGCGGCAACTCGACACTCTGGAGCACCCCAACATCGTCAGGTAAGCCCTCTTATTGCTAGAATTTGTTGACTTATTGCCTTAGGGTCGCTCAGTGCACTGCCGATTCAAGCTTGGGCAGGAATCACGCACACAAAGATTACATCAGTTGTAGACACGCGAACTGCCATACTTTAGTGAAGTTCTGGAACGCCGCAGTGTGCAACAACACTGGACGGATGGTGACCTTCTGACAACACCTAGAAAAAGCAGCTGCAAAACTGAAAAGCAGCAATAATTTATTGAGAAGATGACTGGAACATCCTCGGGAACTGATTCCAAGTTAGTTAGTCATTGGGGTTTTAAGGGGCAGAACTACGAGGTCATCTGCCCCTAAAAAACTGATGCCAACACTTAAGTAAAAAAAAAACACGCATACAAACAAGCGTCTAGTTCAGAAATAGTGTCATCTCATTATCCGACAACTATACACACATTGTACAGTGAGAGTCTTTCTTTGCTTGGGTCAAGTGATGGATGGAGAGCGATTAGTCAGCTCCAGTTGACTAGCATTTACCGTTACACAGCAGCGAGTCGGGAAGCACCACATGCGGTCATAGCTTGATTACATTCGCCGGCAAGATACCTTTGTGGTGAAGTACTGTAGCCTATCTCGTATCCCGTGAACATGGTTAGGTATCGAACAAAACATCGAATTTTCCTAGTGGAAACTTATCTTCTCAAGAAGAACTTTGCAGTAAATTTGTTCGTAAGTTTCTGCATCGTGCGATTTTTACTTGTGGGGGAATCTCAAACAAAAGGTGTACAGAAACATTCCGCGTACTCTGGAGGCTCGAGAACGATATAACTGCACCGATATTAAATATCAGTGAGGATGAATTACAACGAGCATAGCGAAACTTCCTACGTCGTTGCAATGTGTGTTTAGAAAATGAAGGACAGCATTTCCAGCAAATACTCTGAAATTCATGTAAGTAATGATAGTATTAAATACGTTCGCAAGTATTGTGTTCAACTAGTTGGGCGCTACGATGCTGCTAGCGCCAGTGCCTTGCTTGACAGGTGGCTATCCACAGTGCCCCAGCCGTCACACGGTGCATGCGAAGTTCCGTTCAGTACAGGAGGCTCTCACCCTATGTAAATACACTATGCATTATTTTTATATAAAGGCTTTATTTTGTTTTTTAAGTTCGCTTGGTCAAAAAATGGGTTGGTGGTTTATTTGAAGTATTTAAGCTTATCTTGTTTGTTAAAATATGAAATACTAGCGGACCCGTGCGAGAAATCTGGCATGTTCATAAGCCACACTTTCCCCAATAGGTTTATAATGAGAGACTTAAAGAGAAAGGTTATGTTTTTATATGAACCAAATGATTATATAGAACACTATTTACGTTTCAGGCGTCCCTACGGCCAAAATGCGAACTGAACAGCAATGATGTCGCGTATTTTCCTACAGCAACAGTATTTGCAAATCGCACACTTCTTACAAAAATTGATATTTATGAAATTAGAATGCAATTCGTCACTGCTAATGTCATTTGTGTGCTGAGTCCATTGATTGACAGCTTAGCCGTAACACTCACCGGTTATTCGATATTTATGAAATTATAGGATTTGAGTACCGTACTCATTCCTTTAAATTACTGTTTCTGAAATCCATGCAAAATGATAAAGGAAAGACCTCAGAATGTTAAAATGACACGAAACAGGCGTCACAGTGGCCAAAATGTGAAGTGGACATCAATTATGGAGCGTATCTTCCTGCAGCAACAGTATCTGCAATTCGCACACTTCGTACATTTTTTTAAAGTAATTTTTTAAAGAAAGTACATATATTTATGAAATTAGAGTGCAATGCGTCATTGGTAATTTATATTCTCTTTCATTTGAATGCTCATTTTTCACGATCGGTCGCTTGTGAGCGCCGCAGGAGGGATCTATACTACTGAAATAATATATAATAGAGAACCCGCGCGAGAAATCTCGCATGTTCATAAAACACACTTTCCACAATAGGTTTATAATGAGAGCCTTATCGAGAAAAGGTTGCTGTAGCACTCACCGGTTATTCGATATTTATGAAATTATACGATTTGAGTACTCATTCCTTCGATTTACAGATCTGAAATCCACGCAAAATGATAGGCCAAAGGAAAGACCTCAGAATGTTAAAATGACATGAAACAGGCGGCCAAAATGTGAAGTAGACAGCAATTATGGAGCATAGCTTCTTACAGCAACAGTATTTGCAAATCACACACTTCGTACATTTTTAAAATAAATTATAGATATTTATGAAATTACAGTGCAGTTCGTCTCTGCCAATGGCTATTCTCTTTCATTTGAATGCTCATTGTCACGATCGGTCGCTTGTGAGCGCCGCAGGAGGGATCTATACTACTGAAATAATGTATGATGATTTTTTTTGGATCCTGTCACTTGGACCATCTGCCCAAATTCCACATAAGGAAGTGATAATGTTACTGCTAATAATAATAATAATAATAATAATAATAGACTAATAATAATCATCCTCCGTGGCATCACAGCTCATGAAGGAAAAGGAAGATTGTAGTTTTACGTGACCGTGAATCTTGTGATTATGAGCCACGGGACCTCCTTTTTACGTGGAATCCGAACCACAGGACATGGCATTTCACTTCGAAAATCTCACATGCATTGACCGGGAATCGAACCCGGACCGCCTTGGTGAGAGGCATACAGCTAGACCACTGAGCCACCACGCCCCCCAGCTCATGAAGGGCTTTGGCCTACAGATTGCGAGGTGGCGCGTGGTAAGCGCGTTGGGTCCCCATCTGCCGTTAATCTTGGATTTCCTGATCGGAGCGCTGCCTCAATGTCAGACAGCTACTCAATTGTACTCAGAGGCTGAGTGCACCCGGTTCCTGGCCTAAAATCCCTGACAGAGCCGGGAATCGAACCCTGGGTGAATGGCAGTTGCGCTAACCCAACACCACGGAGCTTGTTAATTCTTCTTCTCCTACACGATCAGGCCCAGTGGACCACGCGCTGCTACAAGTTTCCTTCTCCTATCCATAGCTGCCATCCGCCAAATGTCCACACGTATCGCTGCCTGTTGCAGATCTTCATGGAGTCCATCACTCCACTGCTTCCTCGGTCTCCCTGGTGGTTTCTTTCCTGTGGGGATGAAATCCAGTAGCTTCCGTGGCCATCGGTGGTCTTCCATCCGAGCTACATGTCCAGCCCACTGCAGTCTTCTGGTTTTGATGGTTCCAGCTATGTTGGCATCATGGTTCAGGTCTTCTACTTCATGACTGTATCTAATCCTCCATTCACTCGTGTGTACATCCCTCACCGGTCCGAAGATCTTCCGAAGAACTTTTCTCTCAAATACGAGTTGTTTATGAAAGTCCTGTTTTCGGATACTCCATGTCTCACATCTATATAGTACAACGGGTTGGATCAGAGTTTTATACAGACGAATTTTGAACTGTCTGGAGAGACATCTAGACCGAAGAAGCTGTGTTAAGCTGTAGGAGTTCGGTTTCCTGCTTGGATCCTGGCGTTGATTTCTGCCTCACATGATCGAGTTCTCCGTGAAAAGCGATCCTAGGTACTTAAATTCCTGGACCCTCTTGTAGGACTGGTCCCCTACCCGGAGTGACTGTAGTTGCCCAAAAACGTGGCCTTGCCCGCGAGTCATATTGAGGAACTCCGTCTTGGTTTCATTCACGATTGGTCCAAATTTGTTGGCAGCTGCCTTGAGTGCTCTGGTCATTTGCCTCAACTCTTCCTGAGAGCTGGAGAGTAAACTGATATCATCTGCGTAGGCAAGGTATGCTAGGTTCTTGCTAATAATTATAATAATAATAATTAAGCGACACGACCACGTATGGGGGCTCACATCTAGTGCGACGTGGGTTGGCGACCACGAGACCCCAGCTGAGTCCTGCATTGCTTCCACTTACTTGTGCCGTGCTCCTCTCTGTTATCTTTCCTGTCGGCCTCCCTTGGTCAACTCTTGTTCTCTTCCGACCCCGACGGTATTAGGGTATCCGAGGCCTAGGGAGTTCCTTCCTTTCCCGCCTTAATTGGCCCTTCTCTCATCTTTCCAGATCCCTCATTGTTCGAGGGTTCCGCCCTCTTTGTCTTTTATATTTTGTACGTCTTTTCAATACAAATGCCGTTTTGTGAGTTTCTTCAATCGAAATTGCATTTTGCACGTACGATACTTTCAATCTACATTGCATTTTGTAAGCATTTTCGATCTCACTTGCATATTGTAAGTAGCCTATTTTCAATCTACATTGCATTTTGTAAGTATTTTGCATCGCGGGCGCCGACATTTTGCGAGTGTTTTGATATTGCTTTCGTAAGTATTTTCAATCTCAATCGCTTTTTGCAAGTATTTTCAATCTTAGGTGGCATTTTGAATCTAAATTGCATTTTGTATTTGGAATTTCAATTGCATTTTGTAAGTATTTTCAACCTCAATTGCACTTTGCAAGTATGGTCAATCTACATTGCATTTTGTAAGTCTTTTGAATCTACATTGCATTTTGTGGGTATTTCGAAACTAACTTACATTTTGTAAGTATTTTGAATCTAAACTCCATTTTGTGAGTCTTTTCCATCTAAATTTCATTTTGCCAGTCTTTTTCCTTTAACTTGCCTTTTGTGAGTGCTTTCAGTCGAAGTTACATTTAGTACGTGTTTTCAGTCTACCTTGGTTTTCGTTCTGGTTTCCATTTCATTGTCATTTTCGTTATCACCCACCATTAGGGACCGATAACCTCGATGTTAGGGCCCTTAAAACAACAATTATCACCATCATTAGGGGCCGATAACCTAGATGTTAGGCCCCTTAAAACCACACTCATCATCATCAATATCATCATCATCAACGACTGCGTACGAATCAAGCAAAACATCCCTCTTTGCATTTTCAAGCTGGCAATGAGTAGGCCTAGAAGCTGATGAATGTGCGGAACCACGCATGGTTGTCGGAGCGCAGAATGCTGTCATGACGTGGCGCCAGAATTGAGTCAGTGCTTATTAAGTGAATCATCATGATGCACCAACCAATACAGTCTTGGGCCATGTTCCCATCTAAGGCGGAATCATTTTTGTATATTTTTTGAGAGAATTGTCCTTGTCCTGTATACAAGCGGCGTCTCGCCCCCCAGAACCCGGTGAAACAGCCCGAGTGAATATCCTTGACTATAAATGCCATCTTAACTGCATAGTAGCCAATTTGCTCCTCTTGCAGTGTGTTGTCTATCAAACCGCTGAGTAGACACATGTGCACTGCTGGTGTGGGCACGGCAGAGGTATTAAACGTGACCGAATCACCTAGCACCGGCTAACATTTGGCGCCAGCGTAATAAGAAAGCCACAAGTGTTAGTGAGTGTAATCAAGTACAGTATAATAGGGAGTAAAATATGTCTCCGTACATAACCACCAGTTTATTCACCGTACACAACCAGCAATGTAATCTCCTTTACACGTCTGCTCATGTACAATACATATCGAAAAAAAAAAACCCTTGCCAATTACATTCGAAACTTGGAAACAGAAAACACAAATTAAATAAGTCTCCGTAGCGTACACTGCAGCCAATGATCTGTTGTTCTTATCACTTCCCCCAGTCGTTTAGGTATAGTTTGAACCAGTTTTTGTTGTTGTTTGTGCCTAAATGGTACTCCATTCTTCTACAATTTTGTCCCGCAACTACTGTTTGCTCCTGATATTGTGCTTCCCCATAAATGCTCAATGGGGTTCATGTCAGGGGATTGAGGAGGAGTATGGAGCTGTTTCTTGGTGTTGTACAACAACCAGAGCTTGTCATTCATGGCGGAGCGTTTGAGATATGAATGACACCTCCATGTTGAGTTTCGCAGCACTGGAATGTAGATTGTTCTTTAGAATGTTTAAGTACTCCCGCCAGTCCACGATTCCATCTATGAACACTGTTTCCCACTCCAGCAGCACTCATACAGCCCCGACCAGGAGACCTCCCCTTCTATGTTTGTCCCCGGGGCTCACATCTAGTGGGAAGTGGGTTGGCGATCACGGGACCCCAGCCGAGTCTGGCATTGCTTCCACTTACTTGTGCCGGGCTCCTTTCCGTCTTCTTTCCTGTCGACCTCCCTTGTTCAGTCTTCTTTCCTGTCGACCTGCCTTGGTCAACTCTTGTTCTTTTCCGACCCCGACGGTATTAGGGTATCCGAGGCCTAGGGAGTATTTCACTTTGCCGCTTTAATTGGCCCTTGTCTCATCTTTCCTGATCCCTCCTTCTTCGAGGGGTCAGACTTCTTGTTTTCTTTTCATTATATTTCCTTTTCTCTTGAAGATTCCTGCACTGTTTTTGTTAATTGGCTTCCCATGTATCTAAATTCCCTTTAGCGAATTTTTTGCATCTACACTCCATTTTGTAGGTATTTTCAATCTACGTTGCATTTTGTAAGTCTTTTCGATCTAAATTGCATTTTGTGAGTATTTTCAACCTCAATTGCATTTTGTAAGGATTGACAATCTAAATTGTTTTTAGTAAGTCTTTCGATATAGGGGCTGAGACTTTTGTGAGTATTTTGAATTTCAATTTCATTTTGTAAGCATTTGAATTTCAATTGCACTTGGTGAGTATTTTGGATCTGAAATGGGCGTTTTTCAATCTAAATCGCATTGCATATTTTCAATTTCAATTGCATTTTGTAAGTATTTTGAACCTCAATTGCATTTTGTACGTATTTTCAATCTCATTTGCATTTTGTATTTCGACTGTACATTGCATTTTGTATGTATTTTGAACCTTAACTACATTTTGTGCGTATTTTCAATCTCATTTGCATTTTGTATTTCGACTGTACATTGCATTTTGTATGTATTTTGAACCTTAACTACATTTTGTGCGTATTTTTCAATATATTCCTTTAGTGAGTATTTTCCTTCTAAATTCCCTTTTGTAAGTATTACCACTCTCCATTTTGTGAGTCTTTTCAAACTGAGTTACGTTTTGTAAGTACAGTATTTTCAGTCTCACTTACTTTTCGTTCTGGTTTCCATTGCATTGTCATTTTCGCTAACACCCAGACCATTAGGGGACGATAACCTAGATGTTAGGCCCCTTAAATCAACAATCATCATCATCATCATCATCATCATCCATATTTGACCGTAGGACTCACGTTCTTGGCCTGTAAGTGTTCGTTGGGCTTTCGCCACACAATTTGCCTACCATCCGAACCAAACACTGTAAACTTACATTCATCACTAAAAATCACAGAATTCCTGAAGTCCTGAGGTTTGTTGACATGCTCCTTGGCGAATTTCAGTCTTTTCAACTTGTTGACTTTGCTAACATAGGGCTTTTTTCGGGACACTCTGCCGTTGTATCCACATTCTTTAATGACATTACACAAGGTTTGGGTTACCACCTGAACACCATAATCTTCTTTCACCATGGCCGCCAACCTAGGGGCACTCATCTTAGGATATTCTCTGACACGTCTCATAACTGCCCGTCTTTGGTGTGCATTCAGTTTCCTGGGTCGCCCGGAACGATGTCTACTCTCCAGGAAGTTGGTGTCCGTATGGCTTGCCAACACATATTGCACAGAAGAGGGGGGTTCTTTTCACATTGTATGCTATTTGTGTTATCGATTGCCCCTCCTTCTGTAAATTTCCATCCCACTCACCTACAGCGAGTTTCCTGTGTTGGCACTCAACCACCGACAACACAATATTATTTATGCAATGTAACGCATCTGCTATACGACTGTGCACTTTACGGAGACTATTTGGATGGGCGGGCATCAATTCCACCCGGGAATTCCAGTCAGGTAGCCAGGGTTACCTCAATTCCACCCGGTTTTCCAAGGGACCCAGAAATGAGTTCCTCAAGTCCGCCCAGGCTTTTCAGCAATGACGTAAACAAATGTCATAACCCTCCTGCTCGCATACCAAGGGCCGTGTCAAACACCTTATGCAGCGCATGAGTAGAAAAAAATAAATAGAAAACTTGGCAGACTTATGTAAAAGAATATTATGATTAATTTTAAATCGCCACCACCAAGTCCGCTCAATCGTTAAATCAGATATAAACATAATACAAAGAGCTAGATATTAATCACTGTTGTTAAATAAAAATATGGACAGGAAATTTAATAAAATAAGAAAAATCAGCATCTTAAAATCACATAAATCTTTACTTCATTTCAAACTATACAAAAAACATTAGATGAAACTCTTTTCATTCCCTAACTATTGTGTGAGAAACACACTTCACAATCGCTCATGCCCTGCAGAAGGTGTTTGACGTTGACCCGGCCCTTGGTATGCGAGCAGGAGGGTTAAAACATTTGTTTACGTCATTGGGAATAACCCCTTTGCCGACCCTTGTCAAAGCCTAAAAGGAGTTGAAGAACTTGTTTTTGGGTCCCTTGGAGGACCGGGTGGAATTGAGGAAAATCGGGCGGAATTGATGTTGGACCATTTGGATGCCCCTCCTGTTTACCTCTTGAATTGGACGTGTGTTCAATACCCTGTCTATACATAGGTAGCTCCACTGGTCGATGTAAATTTATTGTACATTGGACTAGTCTGTACATCGTCCATGTCACATGCGTTGCGTCATTGCGCTGTCGAGTCCGATATTACCCAAAATGGGACAATGGACATTGGTGTCCGGAGACATATTTTACTCACTGTACATAACTAATTCAAATCCATATTTATTTATTTATTTTTGTTTTATATTTATAGAAATTCTACTCGCGCATTTTGACAAATTTACAGTAATTAACAAACTGAGGGTGGTTACTCTGTAGGGAGATATGAACCTAACTTGAAGGTAGGCTACATTGTAGCGTTCGAATTGCAAGTTTTATGGATTGCATGTGAGTCTGTCTTTTGCTCGTGAATCGTAACAGTTTTCTTTATGCACGTACAAATTCGAATAAATTCGGTGCCAATTATGTTCAGTAATGACAGTGTTGCTTGTTTGGTTCCTTAGTTTAGGGGCTGCGAGAACGCGGTCATGTAGCCCCCGTGTACGTTGGGTGTGTGTAGAATCTGGATCGTAACGGAACCCCTGGAGGGAGTAATGGCAGGTACTGTACTGTTGTCTAGACGCTATTGAAGGACAGACATCCGGAAACAAGGATGAAGTGCGATGCTTGACCCAGCCAGGAATGTCGGCAGATTCCTGCGCGGGCCTTCAACTCCGGACTGTGGCAAGGTCGTGAGCAGTGAGCGCCTAGCAACACCTCACTGCGTGGGTGCTGTCCAAACACAGTGGTGTCGCCGCGGTAGCTACGCGTGCCAAGGCTCGAACCCTACAGTCTTTGAATGAGTTTCTGTGATTCTCATTTTCAACTCTAAGATAGTGCATTCTAATAGGCCATGGCCGCTCCCTTCTTTGTACTGTTACATATCCATGTCATTATTGGGGCCGATAACCTCGATGTTAGGTCCCTTAAAACAACAATTATCATCATCATCATCATCCATGTCATTATTCATTAATTCCTCGCGTGGAGTTGGCGTTAGGAAAGGCAAAGGCCGGAAAATCCAACCGCCACAAAGAAAAACATCGCATCTTGCTGATGACTAGACAAATGCTCTTAACCTACAAAAGGTGTATTGTTGTTGTTAGTTCTATAACTTTTACATTGTGTTTCATAATAATAATAATAATAACAAATAATATGGTCCTAACGGATTGAACCGTGAAGCAAATGAAGAGAGAATTTCAAAATTACAAAAGGCCTATAGAATTACCTGGAACACGTACAACAACAAGTAGTTCCGTGAAGAACTATACAGCCTATTTTCATATATCCTACTCATGTCAATTGCCTCTATCAACATAAAAAAAATCAGTTTGATTGTTGTGATAGATTTGTAGATATTGAGAACCGTCCAAATATTTCAGATGGTCGCCATGTTGGATTGTTATATGCATAGTCCATAGAGTTATGTACCATTAAAGGAAAATTATTGCGTAGCTTCATTATTCAAACCTTCACTTCGATCGCATGATTACGACACAAGAAATAAAAACTTAATTTTAAAATTTCGCACAGCTGCCATCTTGAGTTTATGTAAACAATTGAACTAAATTAGATGCCAGTGTATTACAATATGTATAATCATTTACTATATCACATTTCACTGCGCTCATATGATTAAATCACGAGAAAAGTGTATTAGAATGTTTCAACTTCGCTTGGCCGCCATGTTCGTTTTGTCCTTTGCAGGTTTTTGAAAGTTACATGGATAAACTTGTAGCAGTGCCCTTTATCACGGTACAAAATTTCAGGGTATATCATAAATAGTTTCGGAGATATTGAATACCAGTGAAATATTTCGTACAGCCGCCATTTGAGGTTATGTAAACAATTTAACTAAATTAGACGCCAGTGCAATACAATGTGTATAAACATATTTTGCTGTACCATGTTTCATTACGTTTGGATGGTTAAATCGCAAGAAAAGTCTATTTAAAAGTCTCAACTTCGCTTGGCCGCTATGTTGGTTTTGTAGTTACCAGGTTTTGAAAGTCTCTCAGATTAACTTCTAGTAGTTGCCTTTATCACCGTACAAAATTTCAGGGTGATATCGGTAATAGTTTCGGAGATACTGAATGCTGGTGAAATATTTCGCACAGCTGCCATGTTGGATTGGTGAGGACACGCACACACCATCACACACACACGCACGCACGCACAGACACCCGGACAAAAGGTGATCTCATAAGCCTATTTTTTTCTTAAAATGAAAATAGGCTAAAAAAATCAATATCCCGGAATGCTAAAATGTACGACATAATAACACAGTCATCAAACCCGAAGCATTATACGCCTCAGAAACTTTTCTCGTTGGAGGCAGATCTATTATTAAAGACATTGAGAAGCAAGAGAGGAAAATATTGAGGTAAATCTTCGGTCCAGTCTGCGTAGAGGGAATCTGGATGAAACGGCAGTCTCAGGAGCTATTATCATCACTCTGAAAGGATCACCAACACATTCAGGAAAAGGCGATTAAAGTTATATGGCCACATTCTTCGCATGACCGATGACAGACTGACGAAGAGGATTCTCAACCTTTCTCTCTCAATGAAAGTGAAGACCAACTGGCGTAAGGAAATAAAGGAAGATCTTCAGGAAGTTGGCATCGTTGATGAAATCATACAAGACAGACCCAAATTCAGAACAATTGTCAACAACTATCATTTTGCGAAGAAAATCAGTACCAGTACCAGGAAACCATGGACTGAAGAACGGAAGAAACTTTTCAGTGCCTTGATGAAGAGGTTTTGGTTGAAGAAAAGATAAACATCATTTGCTAAATGAGTTCTCTCGCGCTCCTTAGATGGGCATAACGATGTGAAAACAAACATGGGCTTAACGCAGTAATGTGGACCTCAAGCCCGCCAGGGTCCTCCATGTGTTTAAAGGTAAACCAAGAACGCAAAGTGTAAACTTAAAGGAATATGCTGTTCTTCAGTTATTTTATTGGTTTACTGGAAGACAAGTCTCCAACTTCATGGCTCGGGAGTGTACGTTTTATTACTTCAATATTATGAAGAAAGGGAAACCAGATGCTCACTTCTGGAACGTCACGTAATCTCATGAACACCCTGGTTAACTGTAGGGGGAAGCACGAATCTTTACTTTCTTTCGAGGTTTGTAAGATGCGGTACAATTTAAGAACTTTATAGGCCTACCGAGCGATGGAACCTTTAGTGAAAATACTGCAATAATATGTTTCCTACCCATCAAAAATCAATTGGATATTTAATTATGTATAATGTGCTAGCAGCTATGCATAGGCTATTGCTCAATGAACCAAATATCAAACAAATCTACACTCTTATTTCTGATCATTATTAAAGAGGAAGTACCGTATCTCACTCAATAGATTGTCTGTTGTGAATATTATCGGACAGTAATGTCAGTGAAAATGAAAATGAAAATCCACAGCCTGCTTCCAGTCTCCGACCGGGTCAGGAATGGAATGAATGAAGCCCCCATCTAGCGGCGAGGATATGAACTGTGCCGGCTGCCGAGGCCTGACGCACTCCTCTGGGGCAATGATTAAATGAATGACAGATGAAATGAAATGATAGTGGAGAGTGTTGCTGGAATGAAATTATGACAGGGAAAACCGGAGTACCCGGAGAAAAACCTGTCTGCCTCCGTTTTGTCCAGCACAGATCTCACATGGAGTGACCGGGATTTGAACCACGGACCCAGCGGTGAGAGACCGGCGTGCTGCCGCCTAAGCCACGGAGGCTTCAGTAATATCAGTCCCGAGCCCAATTATGACATTCGCGGTTTTGGGGGAAGGAGGCGGAGGTTGCGCTGAGAAGTACGCTACGTCACTGGTTTAACTAGTGTAGTTTCACAGGCGCCGGGGGTGGGCTCTGACCAGTACGCTACGTCATTGGTGAAACTAGTGTAGTTTCACAGGAGCCGGGGGTGGGCTCTGGCCAGTACGCTACGTCAGTGGTGTAACTAGTGTAGTTTCAAAGGAGCCGGGGGTGGGCTCTGACCAGTACGCTACGTCATTGGTGTAACTAGTGTAGTTTCACAGGCGCCGGGGATGGGCTCTGACCTGTACGCTACGTCATTGGTGTAACTAGTCTAGTTTCACAGGCGCCGGGGTGGGCTCTGACAAGTACGCTACATCGCTGGTGTAACTAGTGTAGTTTCACAGGCGCCGGGGGTGGGCTCTGATCAGTACGCTACGTCATTGGTGAAACTAGTGTAGTTTCACAGGAACCGGGGGTGGGCTCTGACCAGTACGCTACGTCATTGGTGTAACTAGTGTAGTTTCACAGGCGCCGGGGGTGGGCTCTGACCAGTACGCTACGTCATTGGTGTAACTAGTGTAGTTTCACAGGCGCCGGGGGTGGACTCTGACAAGTACGCTACGGCATTGGTGAAACGAGTGTAGATTCACAGGAGCCGGGGGTGGGCTCTGATAAGTACGCTACGTCATTGGTGTAACTAGTGTAGTTTCACAGGAGCCGGGGGTGGGCTCTGACAAGTACGCTACGTCACTGGTGTAACTAGTGTAGTATCACGGGAGCCGGGGTGGGCTCTGACAAGTATGCTACGTCACTGGTGTAACTAGTGTAGTATCACAGACTACGGGGGTGGGCTCTGACAAGTACGCTACGTTACTGGTGTAACTGGTGTAGTTTCACAGGCGCCGGGGGTGGGCTCTTGACAAGTGCGCTACGTCACTGGTGTAACTAGTGTAGTTTCACAGGCGCCGGGGGTGGGCTCTGACCAGTACGCTACGTCATTGGTGTAACTAGTGTAGTTTCACAGGCACCGGGGGTGGACTCTGACAAGTACGCTACGGCATTGGTGAAACGAGTGTAGATTCACAGGAGCCGGGGCTGGGCTCTGATAAGTACGCTACGTCATTGGTGTAACTAGTGTAGTTTCACAGGAGCCGGGGGTGGGCTCTGACAAGTACGCTACGTCACTGGTGTAACTAGTGTAGTATCACGGGAGCCGGGGTGGGCTCTGACAAGTATGCTACGTCACTGGTGTAACTAGTGTAGTATCACAGACTACGGGGGTGGGCTCTGACAAGTACGCTACGTTACTGGTGTAACTGGTGTAGTTTCACAGGCGCCGGGGATGGGCTCTGACAAGTACGCTACGTCACTAGTGTAACTGGTGTTGTTCCACAGGAGCCGGGGTGGGCTCGGACAAGTACGCTACGTCACTGGTGTAACTACTGTCGACCAAAGTATTATGTGCCCTCGAGTTTGAAGGTTGTTTGTGAAGTAACCAATAGACCTACAAAAAATCCAATAACATCATCATTTTCTTCGTTCTATTTTACGTTAGTTCATGTAGGTTTGGAATTTTTAATTTATATTTTAATATTTTTTATCGCAGTTGGAACTCAAAATGTGCCCGTTTTTAAGCGTGTTTCAATCATGCGTCACATTTAAGAATTATTCTCAAAAACCCGTCATCAGATCGAATGCAAATTTTAACACAAAATACAATGGAATATTGTATAACTGGTTGATTAATTTCAATTTTTGTGTGTGTCCAAGAAACAAAGTTATCATTTTTGTAAGGTAACTTTTTCTCGGCACGGGGTGGTTGGAAAATATAGTTCTTGGTCGCGTTGTACTCCTTATAAATCAAGAAGTTATGCTGTATGACTGTGAAATACGTAAATTATTTCACTTATTTTACATCGGTTTGTATTTGTTCGTGGAAATAAGGCATGATTCACCGGCTAGCCGCTCCGGGGTAAGCTGTACAGCGTTGCTGAGATAGAGCCCATCACTGCCGAGCGAGGCGAGGTCTTATTTCCCCCGTTCAAATACAAACTGATATAAAATAAGTGAATTAATTTACGTATTTTAAAGTCATACAGCATAACTTTTTGATGTATAAGGATTACAACGCGACCAAGAACTACATATTCCAACCACCCCGAGGCGAGAAAAAGTTACCTTACAAAAATGATAACAACTTTGTTTCTTGGACACGCAAAATTGTAAAATTAATAATCCTGTTGTATGACATTCCAGTGTATATTGTGTTATAATTTGGATTCAATCTGATGACGGGTTTTTGAGATAATAATTCTCAAATGTGATGCATGGTTGAAACACGCTTAAAACGGGCACTTTTGTGTGTTCCAACTGCGATAAAAAATATTAAAATATAAACTAAAAATTCCAAAACTACATGAACTCACGTATAATAGAACGACGAAAGTGATGATGTTATTGGATTTTATGTAGGTCTATTGGTTACGTCACAAACAACCTTCAAACTCGAGTGCACATAATACTTTGGTCGACAGTAGTGTAGTTTCACGGACACCAGGGGTGGGCTCGGACAAGTACGCTACGTCACTGGTGTAACTAGTGTAGTTTCACAGACGCCGAGGTGGGCTCTGACAAGTACGCTACGTCACTGGTGTTACTAGTGTAGTTTCACAGGAGCCGGGGGTGGGCTCTGACAAGTACACTACGTCACTGGTGTAACTAGTGTAGTTTCACGGGCACCAGGGGTGGGCTCGGACAAGTACGCTACGTCACTGGTGTAACTAGTGTAGTTTCACGGGCACCAGGGGAGGGCTCGGACAAGTACGCTAAGTCACTGGTGTAACTAGTGTAGTTTCACAGACGCCGAGGTGGGCTCTGACAAGTACGCTACGTCACTGGTGTTACTAGTGTAGTTTCACAGGAGCCGGGGGTGGGCTCTGACAAGTACACTACGTCACTGGTGTAACTAGTGTAGTTTCACGGGCACCAGGGGTGGGCTGGGACAAGTACGCTACGTCACTGGTGTAACTAGTGTAGTTTCACAGGCGCCGGGCTGGGCATTGACAAGTAACTTACGCTACGTCACAGGTGTAACTAGATTAGTTTCACAGGCGCCGGGGGTGGGCTCTGACAAGTACGCTACGTCTCCGGTGTAACTAGTGTAGTTTCACAGGAGCCGGGGGGTGGGCTCTGACAAGTACGCTACGTCACCGGTGTAACTAGTGTAGTTTCACAGGCGCCGGGGTGGGCTCTGACAAGTACGCTACGTCACCGGTGTAACTAGATTAGTTTCACAGGAGCCGGGGGTGGGCTCTGACAAGTACGCTACGTCTCCGGTGTAACTAGTGTAGTTTCACAGGAGCCGGGGGTGGGCTCTGACAAGTACGCTACGTCACTGGTGTAACTAGTGTAGTTTCACAGGCGCCGGGGTGGGCTCTGACAAGTACGCTACGTCACCGGTGTAACTAGATTAGTTTCACAGGCGCCGGAGGTGGGCTCTGACAAGTACGCTACGTCATTGGTGGAAATAGTGTAGTTTCACAGGGCCGGGGGTGGGCTCTAACAAGTACGCTACATCGCTTATGTAACTAGTGTAGTTTCAGAGACGCCGGGGGTGAGCTCTGACAAGTACGCTACATCGCTGGTGTAACTAGTGTAGTTTCACAGACTCCGGGGTTGAGCTCTGACAAGTACGCTACATCACTTATGTAACTAGTGTAGTTTCAAAGGCGCCGGGGGTGAGCTCTGACAAGTACGCTACATCGCTGGTGTAACTAGTGTAGTTTCACAGACGCTGAGGTGGGCTCTGACAAGTATGCTACAACACTGGTGTAACTAGTGTAGTTTCACAGGAGCCGGGGTGGGCTCTGACAAGTACGCTACGTCACTGGTGTAACTAGTGTAGTTTCACAGGAGCCGGGGTGGGCTCTGACAAGTACGCTACGTCACTGGTGTAACTAGTGTGGTTTCAGAGGAGCCGGGGATGGGCTCTGACAAGTACGCTACATCACTGGTGTAACTAGTGTAGTTTCACAGACGCTTGGGGTGGGCTCTGACAAGTACGCTACACCACTGGTGTAACTAGTGTAGTTTCACAGACGCTTGGGGTGGGCTCTGACAAGTACGCTACATCACTGGTGTAACTAGTGTAGTTTCACAGACGCCGAGGTGGGCTCTGACAAGTACGCTACGTCACTGGTGTTACTAGTGTAGTTTCACAGGAGCCGGGGGTGGGCTCTGACAAGTACACTACGTCACTGGTGTAACTAGTGTAGTTTCACGGGCACCAGGGGTGGGCTGGGACAAGTACGCTACGTCACTGGTGTAACTAGTGTAGTTTCACAGGCGCCGGGCTGGGCATTGACAAGTAACTTACGCTACGTCACAGGTGTAACTAGATTAGTTTCACAGGCGCCGGGGGTGGGCTCTGACAAGTACGCTACGTCTCCGGTGTAACTAGTGTAGTTTCACAGGAGCCGGGGGTGGGCTCTGACGAGTACGCTACGTCACCGGTGTAACTAGTGTAGTTTCACAGGCGCCGGGGTGGGCTCTGACAAGTACGCTACGTCACCGGTGTAACTAGATTAGTTTCACAGGAGCCGGGGGTGGGCTCTGACAAGTACGCTACGTCTCCGGTGTAACTAGTGTAGTTTCACAGGAGCCGGGGGTGGGCTCTGACAAGTACGCTACGTCACTGGTGTAACTAGTGTAGTTTCACAGGCGCCGGGGTGGGCTCTGACAAGTACGCTACGTCACCGGTGTAACTAGATTAGTTTCACAGGCGCCGGAGGTGGGCTCTGACAAGTACGCTACGTCATTGGTGGAAATAGTGTAGTTTCACAGGCGCCGGGGGTGGGCTCTAACAAGTACGCTACATCGCTTATGTAACTAGTGTAGTTTCAGAGACGCCGGGGGTGAGCTCTGACAAGTACGCTACATCGCTGGTGTAACTAGTGCAAGGCTTATAAACTACAGAGGTTGCCTCAATTTTCACTCACCAATCAGCGCTCACAAGGCGGATGACGTCACAAGATACCTAACGCTCCATGTGGGGAACGTAACGAAACAGTCAACATCAGCTGTTGAGTACGCAAATAACAGTTTATTCTCATGAAATTATTGGTAAATGGGTGATAAAATAACTGAATGTAGCCTACTTACATTTTATGTTGTGATCTTCTTGAATTTCTTGGAAATTCGCCTAGACTCGGTAGCAGTATCGTGGGTGTTAGTGACTTCCAATAACCACTTCTTATGCAAGATAGAATTGGAATGTTTCAATCTGATGAAGAAAATTGTTATCACGGTACGTCAGGAACTTCTCTCGACACAAAATCTGTCGTTCTTCTTAGAACGTTCTTGCCTCGTTAAAATCCGTATTTTCCGTGAAATGTGACGAATTTTGCTGAAATGTGCCGGAACTGGTTTAGCCAAGTTTCTGAAGGATCGGTCATACCACCGTATGACAAGTGTTTAATCCAGGTTGGTAATGCATAATCGTGTTGAGTTTACATTCCATAGATTAAGTTCCCCAAGTTGTGGAAATTTATCTTGGAACTTGTGGGCTACATAACCTGCAACATAAGCCTTGCCATCTTCCTCACTTTGTTCCATGATATTGACAACGAAGGATTCTGGTTGTACATTGCTCCGTAAGGTTGGTCCTGGAAGCACGTTACTTGATTCAGACACTATGCCAGCTTTGTTTAGTGCTTTAGCAACTACATATTCATCTGAATCTGGATCAGCAGTGTTTGTTTGCGTTTGAACAACTCCTGGATATTTTCCTAAAATAATCATCCTCAGTCTGTAAATGCAGAAGGATGGTCGTGTAAGCCACCACGGGTTCGCAATTGTGAAAAGAGGTTTTCCAGTACATCTTGATTTAGCCTATGTGTGAGAATATACTTTGTTTTATGCCTACGGGGTACGGGCCATATCTTGGTACAGAAGTCGAAGGGATTTTATTGAAATGATGACTGCTTTCTGGAATATTTGCAAAGAATTTTTACCGATGCAAAGAGAATTACTCATGAAATTTTCCATCTTGTCCAAAAACAAAATACCATGCATGGGCGTATATAAGGGGTATATAAGGGGGTGGGGGTTTGGAGGCTCCAGATCCCCCCCCCCCCGTAAAAAGCCAACTTGGGCACAACATACAATGTATTTCACAGTAGTCTACTTTGAAGAAATAATTATCAATTTGTAAAAGAAAATGAGTGTTTACCTTTCTGCTTTATAAATTGACAAGTAGCCCATTTAGATATTTTCCATTCATACTCCATAGGCTATAACAGAAAATTCATTAAGTACTCACAATTTTCCACGTTAGTCAGCGCCCCCCCCCCCCTCAAAAATGTATATACGTCCCTGATACCATGTACGAAATATGTCAAAAATATTAACAGCTTTTAAATCATCCTAGCAGGTCATCAAAACTTAAGAGTAGGCCAGCTAGGCTCACTTACCATTTGGTTTTAGATTCCTTGGAAATCTTGGCTTTATATTAAGCAATTCGGCCCTATAGTCTAATTCGAAGTCTTCACTCTTAACGTGGATGGAACATATCCTACTTGTTTGAGGGTTACAATGATCTTTTCGCTTACATGCAGCAATCCACTGATTGCGAAGGCATGCGTCTTTAGGCATCGTGAAAAACGACACGTCATTTCCAACTTTATAATAACTGTGACAAACTACCACAGCACATCTTTGGCCTGGCATGATTATAAACAAAAGGGCTTAAAACACGTTTTTAAACCACTGCAATCCATACAATATAATGTGTGGGAAAGTTGAATTTCCTTGCATATCTCGAGCCTCGCGCGCTACGAGGAAACGTGTGACGTCACGTCCTTTCCCTTCCCTCCGCTATCCCCTCGCCCAAGAGCTCCATATTGAGGCAACCTCTGTAGTTTACTAGCCTTGTAACTAGTGTAGTTTCACAGACGCTGAGGTGGGCTCTGACAAGTATGCTACAACACTGGTGTAACTAGTGTAGTTTCACAGGAGCCGGGGTGGGCTCTGACAAGTACGCTACGTCACTGGTGTAACTAGTGTAGTTTCACAGGAGCCGGGGTGGGCTCTGACAAGTACGCTACGTCACTGGTGTAACTAGTGTAGTTTCAGAGGAGCCGGGGTTGGGCTCTGACAAGTACGCTACATCACTGGTGTAACTAGTGTAGTTTCACAGACGCTTGGGGTGGGCTCTGACAAGTACGCTACACCACTGGTGTAACTAGTGTAGTTTCACAGACGCTTGGGGTGGGCTCTGACAAGTACGCTACATCACTGGTGTAACTAGTGTAGTTTCACAGGCGCCGGGGGTGGGCTCTGACAAGTACGCTACGTCACTGGTGTAACTAGTGTAGTTACACAGGCGCCGGGGGTGAGCTCTGACAAGTACGCTACGTCACTGGTGTAACTAGTGTAGTTTCACAGACGCCGGGGGTGGGCTCTGACAAGTACGCTACGTCACTAGTGTAACTAGTGTAGTATCACAGACGCTAGGGGTGGGCTCTGACAAGTGCTCTAAATCACTGGTGTAACTAGTGTAATTTCACAGACGCTAGGGGTGGGCTCTGACAAGTACGCTACGTCACTGGTGTAACTAGTGTAGTTTCACAGACGCTAGGGATGGGCTCTGACAAGTACGCTACGTCACTGGTGTAACTAGTGTTGTTTCACAGGCGCCGGGATGGGCTCTGACAAGTACGCTACGTCACTGGTGTAACTAGTGTAGTTTCACAGGCGCCGGGGGTGGGCTCTGACAAGTACGCTACGTCACTGGTGTCACTAGTGTAGTATCACAGACGCTAGGGGTGGGCTCTGACATGTACGCTACATCACTGGTGTAACTAGTGTAGTTTCACAGACGCTAGGGGTGGGCTCTGACAAGTACGCTACATCACTGGTGTAACTAGTGTAGTTTCACAGGCGCCGGGGGTCGGCTCTGACAAGTATGCTACAACGCTGGTGTAACTAGTGTAGTTTCACAGACGCTAGGGGTAGGCTCTGACAAGTACGCTACAACACTGGTGTAACTAGTGTAGTTTCACAGACGCTAGGGGTGGGCTCTGACATGTACGCTACATCACTGGTGTAACTAGTGTAGTTTCACAGACGCTAGGGGTGGGCTCTGACATGTACGCTACATCACTGGTGTAACTAGTGTAGTTTCACAGACGCTAGGGGTGGGCTCTGACAAGTACGCTACATCACTGGTGTAACTAGTGTAGTTTCACAGGCGCCGGGGGTCGGCTCTGACAAGTATGCTACAACGCTGGTGTAACTAGTGTAGTTTCACAGACGCTAGGGGTAGGCTCTGACAAGTACGCTACATCACTGGTGTAACTAGTGTAGTTTCACAGGCGCCGGGGGTGGGCTCACAAGTACGCTACATCACTGGTGTAACTAGTGTAGTTTCACAGGCGCCGGGGTGAGCTCTGAGGGCTATGAGATGTACCCTACGTTACTGGTTTAACTAATGTGATTTAAGATGTGCCGTGGTGTCAGAATTGTATCCTTAGAAGGTAGTTTGTCGCATCAGTAAATATACTGACATGATGTCACAGGATGTGCTATTGGACTGAGCCGGGATCAAACGCCGTATCGTAGGTTTTGAAGACTATTCAGCCCGATAAGCTGAATTGTATTAAACTAGACTGCCAATTGTCCCTGAAAACTTCAAGCAAACAACAATATTGTAATATTGATTCCAATTGGCATTATACAGGGTGGTCCGGAAGTGGGCGTACCCCCCCCCCCCCCCCTTTTATTTTCAACATTATGATAGTTATGGCTGAATGTTTGTTATACACAGTAACCTTGAAGTCTTAAGTGTCATAAACATCCATCCTTGTCGAAACACAGCTGAATTCTGCGCCATGTTCTCGCAGATGTTTCGCGGAGATACTCCGAGTGAAGGTGTGTTCCACAGGTGCTCGTAATTCCTGGGATGTGTGATATCGAGTGTTTTTTACTTGTTGCTTGGTGAAACCCCAGAGAGCATTGTCTGATATCGTCAGATCGGGACTTCTTGAAGGCCAGTCATAGAGAGCTGGTAAAGACGCAGAGCTTCTTCCAATCCACCGGTCAGGAAAGGTCTGATTCAGGTAATTGCGCACGTGAATCGCGAAGTGTGCTGGTGCTCCATCTTGTTGTAAGACAACAGTGTCTTCGATACAATTTTTCGTGCAATTGTGGCACCAACAACTCATTAAGAATCTCCATTAACATTGTTTACGAAGAAGAAAGGCCGTCAAATCACTTTTTTTAATATTAATATCGCATCAAAATACAGTATTATTGGTCGCTTTTGTAGTACCGACAGTAGTGGCTCAGCTGGCTAAAGCGCAGCGTTAGGTCATGAGACCAAGCTCTCTGCTGACTCGGTAGACGCGTGGGTTCGAGCCCCACCGTCGGCTGTCCTTGAAATGGTTTTCCGTGGTTTCCCATTTTCAACACCAGGCAAATGCTGGGACAGTACCTTCTGAAAGGCCACGGCCGCTTCCTTCCACATCCTTGCCCAGTTTCATTCACCATCATTCATTTCATCTCTCATTAACTCCTCTCATGAGGTTGGCGTCAGGAAGGGCATCCGGCCGTAAAAACCACCGCCACAATGACTTCCATCGCATCTCATCCCCGACCCCGTTGGAAAAACGGGAATAATAAGGGGTAGACATACAACATTGGTCGCTTTTGTAGTAAAAAAAAGGCAGGAAGGAACATTCGATTTTGCGGATGCGGTTAATTTGGCCATATTTTTTTTGATGCGTTTTCATTGCAATGCGAAATGATGAAAAGTTGAGATGATTTGAAAGGAGCAGATGATCTCATCCTCCTTGTTATGGGCCGTGCTCATGTCTTGTGCATGCTTTGCTTAGCGCAGGTGAGAATTATGTGGTTAAAGTCTGCCTGCTCTTCAATTTGCCTTGTGCCGGATGTTTACTCTATCTTCATTCAGGTGTTGGCTCCGGATGTTACTAGCTAATTGCTCACTTCCTTCATCTTGTAATCGTAACACTGTTGCAATACACAATCCCTCAGCTTTAAAAACGCAATTTTAGATAAACCACAGGAATAAAAATTATTGGGTGTGTGCAACTACGATGAGCGACGATATTTGAGCGTGACAACGTATTCTCGGACTGATTTGTTTAACTGTCGCTTTTGTGGAATTTCAGCTTCGTATACTTTTAATTATGGAGTTTGCGGAACGGAACGTTCACAGGTGAAGTGAAAAAAAGCCGAGTTGCACTTCCAGGGAAACTCCAAACACAACCACTCTTCTCTGAAGTTTTAACTCAACACGACTCGACTGTTTGCTGCTGGCTGTATCTGGGGTAATATGTTCGCCCGCTATCTAGGCTGTAACTGGGGTGATAGACTCGCCCCTAGCCAGCTCGTATACTGTCACCTCAGTATTTGAATGGAGATTGTTGGAAGAAATGAAAACGTAAAAACACTTATAGTGGGCGTTGTATTGAAGATAGAGATATGCTCTCCCGGACTTTTTTGTAGAACTTTTCTTGCTGAACAATTCTTACATTCATAGTGTATAGATATTTTTAACGGTTTGCCCAGCGTAAACTTAAAAAGCGCACGGACGCCATGTGTTTTTTCGATTTTTTTTACTGAAATCGTTACTGCTCGGCTTCCTTTGATCATAAATAAATTATTTTCTACAGAAATCTTCCTCGAGATATCCTTTACAGCATGGTGAAAACCGCATCAAAATCCATCCAGCACCCGTGACATCCAAAAACGACAGTAGCGACAGTCGAGTGCAGCAACAAAAGAGAGAGCGTTGCAGCAGAAGAGAGATAAAACGATATCATCACCTTTCACTGTAACACATTTTCACGAACGTCGCTGTATTCCAACAATTATTTATTTGACGTTGTGACGTCAAAATAAAAATAAAACTTTTTTTTTAGCGCACAAATACTTTCCGTATTGACTTACACGAATAGACCTACCTGTAGAATGAACAAACTTCTATAAATGCACAAAACACATATTCAAACATTATACATGTTTCGACCCTCATCGGGGTTATCAGCAGCATATTATAAATGAAACAGACCTAAATACGCACAGTAATCTTATCGAAAATCTAATTCTTAAATTAAATCTTAGAAATAATATGTGGATATCCTTATAAGCCAAAAATTCAATATCTGAAACTAACAATATAGATGTCCTGTATCATGAAAATTTCAAAATTACAACAAAATTCTTCAAAAAGTGACGTCGGGTCAGTAAGTTAGCAAGTAGTTCCGTGACCAACTAAAGTGCCTACTTTTCATACCAATGATTGACTTACTTTATATAGGCCTACATCTGTCTAGAATAATGACATGGTAATACTGGCATTTATGATTTGTTCGAAATGTACCTGAAATATTGTAGCCTAATAGTAATAATAATGTTATTGGTTTTACGTCCCTTTTAACTTAGCCTAATAGAGCACTACAGTTTGCTTGAAATAGTTTCCTTCCATGGATTCTGAGATACTGAGTGAGTTATTAGGTAGTTGGTAGGTCTGCTGCGTCTGAAAATGCGCACTATTTATATTACTTACGGCATACACACAATGTATAACATTTTTAGTTATCCATTAATGTTATGGAAGTTAAACATTGAACCTATCAGCACGGGTAGCAGGGAGGGTTGCTCGAAATGAATCTGCAAACAAATAATTTATACACATGTGCCAAATTTTGAACAGTTTGCCTACATACATTGAGACTAGGGTTCAAAATTATGGAGAGCATTTAACAACAGTTGGTAGTCCTGATGACTCCAAAAGTATACCGAGCTGTATCTTTTGAGACATACATTACATATACGAAATTTGGTTGAAATCCATTTGTCAGTATGGAAGTTATATGCGGTTTGAAGTTGATCCTATAGAATTATGTTGGTATAGTTGCCTCACTTTCCTCGTTAACGTGCGGCTCGCCTTTGAAACCTAGCTGGGCGGATATGTTTGGTTGGTTGGTTGGTTCCTTAGTTTAGGGGCTGCGACAACGCGGTCATGTAGCCCCGTGTACTTTGGGTGTGTGTAGAATCTGTCTGATAACCGGTGTTAATTGTGATGACTGTATTAGTGTGTGTATCTGTTTTTTAATTCAAGTAGGGACTGCAACTTTGAATTTTCAAATAGTTCCTACTTTTGCCGCCAAACGCCACCGTCAACGACTACTAGGCCTAGTTCAGAACTAGCTACTAGACGCCACCGCAGTCGGCTCTTGGCAACGAACGTAGCAACCTAAGAGCGTTGTTTACATTCTTAACCTATCCAATTTAGTTTCACACAGGTGTAATTAGTGGAAAGATCTTTAACATGCCATAAATCTATGACATGGGACCGCCGGCTTAACTTCCCCTCCGAAGGAAGGCATACTGAGGGATTTTTAACGCTCTTAAAAAATCCGACGGCTTCGGCCGGGTTTGAACCCGCTATCTTGGGCATAGAAGCTCAGCATGCTACCAACTACGCCACCGAAGCCGCCGGCGGATATGTTTACATTCCATGTCTGCAGGGTACCAAGGTATTCACAGCTTAAGGCACAGTGTTGTCAACTGTCCATCACTGTAGCAGCAACTTACTCGGTCTCCACGGCAAGCAGTAGCGAGACTGGACAGAACAGCGTGCAACAGCGCAACACTGGAGGCTGTAAAGTGAGCTGGTAGACAGGGCTAGCGTCAAAACCTGGTCTGCACTCCACGTGGACAGATGGAGGAAGCATCCTTTTGGTCAAGAACCGTCAGCTATTGGTCAGCAATAAACAATGACTATTGTTGGCGCGTGCTACTGCTTAACTTTGAGTCGCCGCTCGTTAATCAGGAAAGTGAGGCAACTATAGCACCAACTCGCACGATTTACTCTAAATATGTCTAAAGCATGTTGGACTTACAGTGTGCTAAATTTGAAGTATTTTACGTACACATATTTCGAGATATTGAATCTAAAGGTCAGAAGAGATTATTATACACCAACACAGTTGGCAGCTCTGCTGTCTCTTATATTAAAAGTACAATTATATGTCCCAAAGCAGACATTGCACGTACAAAAATGTAAATGAAATCCATTCGTTAGTATGGATGTTTCGTGCAGTTATACATTGAACCTGTCAGCTCAAATGGAATGATGTTGGCAACATGGCCATATGTGTGTTACTCAAATATTAATCGGGAATTATGATGCACATTTACAAGTTGACATAACCTCCCTATCAGATTAGCAGGAACTCGACGCCAATTCACTGGATGGAATATATTTCTCCGTTTTGACGTAACATTAGATAACATGCTTTTTGAAGAAATTCCTTGGAATTTTTGAAATTTTCATGAAAGATACAGTGCATCTACATATGTTTTTAGTTTCAGATATTGAATTTTTGACTTGTAAGGATAAGCAATACTGTGTTTGTAAAATTTAATTCAAGAATAAGATTGTCCATACGATTAATGTAGGGTAAACCACATACTGTAGTGATTGGCCACTTAGGATTTTTTATATTCTACACAGAGAAAGTAAACGAAATATATAGTTTAATTTTTTTATTGAGTATTATTAACATCTATGTAGTGTCTGCTAACGCGCAGTACAATTTAAACTCTATCAGATAGTAATTTCAAAATTTTAATAGTTTATAAAGACTCGGAAATGTACAGTTATTGGCCACTTTTGACAGTTATTGACCGGTATCATTTCAGTGATTGACCACTTATTCCTAAATTACGGCAATTAGCTCAATTGACACAATTCTGAACTGATTAAATTACAGAAGTATTTCCTTCTATGCACTGATGCCAATAATTATTAATTCCGTCCATAGAGTTGATATCACTAGACTATCAAATAGGATAGTCTAAATTAGTTGGGGGGCGTGGTGGTGCAGCGGTCAAGCTGT
Source organism: Meconema thalassinum (assembly GCA_946902985.2). Classification (NCBI taxonomy): domain Eukaryota; kingdom Metazoa; phylum Arthropoda; class Insecta; order Orthoptera; family Tettigoniidae; genus Meconema; species Meconema thalassinum. The sequence continues at coordinate 701,266,390 of OX336388.2, forward strand.
TGGCCTCTCACCAAGGTGGACCGGGTTCGATTCCCGGCCAATGCTTGTGAGATTTTCGAAGTGAAATGCCATGTCCTGTGTTCGGATTCCACCGAAAAAGGAGGTCCCGTGGCTCATGATCGCATGATTGACAGTCACGTAAAACCAAAAGCTTCCTTCTAAATTAATTGATGTTTCGTGCTGTAGTCATCAAAGACGATTCCATTTTTATTTAGTTAATTTACACAGCTCGTAGAGTTCATCGTCTGATGACACTTCACAGTTAAGGGAACTGTCGGAATCGTTCTCTTTGTGGCAATCGTGGCAAAGAAAATCCTCTTCATCGCTTTCAGGAATGTGAATCTGGTGGTATTTTGTTATGCACTTTCTTTGGTACCTACGTTTTGCGACAATAATCGCAAACAACACCGTTGTGAAGATCTATTCTTCGCTTGCAGATACAACATTTGACACATGCTTTCATTGGAGTGCTTTGTAAAAAGAGTCTTCTCTTTGCGTGGTCGTAATTGAAATGTGTCAGAGAATTGTCTTGGTGTGGAGAAACTTTACCTGAGGTTTCGTTTGTTTCGAACACGGTAGGCGTAGATGGAACGTTATTTGACTTACTGTTTGTGTATTTACCTCTAAAGACTGTACTGTAGGTGAATATTCCTTCCCCATTGATGGTTCGCTACGTTTTAATGTTTCAGCTGTAGGTATAGTTCATCTACTGTAAGTTTGCACTTTTTTGACAGTTCTCGCGGGAACAAACTCTCCTACAGAACATATCAATCCGCCTCTACCACGTGCATTCCAGCCAATGAGCTATCACCCACATGGTAGCCAGCAATGGCCGCTGTATTCCGTCCAGGTGTCCAGCCCTTATGAGTTGCCTAAACCTACATTCATCTCGCAATATCAATTCATTGCCATTTTTAAAGGAAACTTGTATTTCTTTGTGACATTTATCAAATAATCGTTCTAACAGCACACCTAAAACACACTGACGGCTCGCTGACGGAATGTTACATCACTGGACGCGCTATGACACAGCAGCTGATAACTTAAATGTGAGAGTGGAATTATTTTAGGTCCATCATTTCACAGGTTGAGGAAAATGCTTACTAAGGTATGGTGTAAGATGTCCTTAAGACGATACGATCATTACTTGACCTGTTGGATTGATATTAAAATAAAACGTACGAAACATTTCACTGAGTTAGCCGTGGTGGTTACGGCATGACTGATGGCAGTCGCTCACATCCGGGAGGCGAGGAGGTTCGAATCCCCCCGCCGGCAACCTTGAAGATGGTCTTCTGTGGTTTCCCATCTTCCTTCCAGGCAAATGCCGGGGTTGGTCCCTCACTATAGGCCACAGCCGCTACCTTCCAACTCCTCGTCCTTACATTCCAACTTCCCTCCTTCCCTCCCCAACGGTACTTGTAGCTCACCCATTGGGTGTCCGTCTCGAAGCAGCTACAAAACTGGCGAGCCGAACATGTCCTCGGACACTCCCGGCACTTAAAGCCATACGCTAAAAAAAAAAAAAAAACCATGTAAGTTAACTTTTTTAGGCCTACACAACAACTCATATTTTAGGCCTACTATTTTGCACAAATCATGCCATATGAAAATTATTCACCAGGCCAATGTCCTTGGGGAAATCAATAGTTCTGCTGCCCTTTCTTTTACCATCAAAAAGAAAAAAAGAAAATAAATATCTTGAACAAGAAATTCCGTATCTGCTTCCGACTCGATATTCAAAACAAAGATGTCCGACCTGGAGACATCTCAGGCTACATAATTATTTACTCAACATTTCAGATAACCACTATATATTTATCTGAAAGGTGAACACGCGTTCATATGGAAATAATACTTTCAGATGACTTTGCGCTATATTATCAATTATAATTATTATTTAGTATAATTAACACGTTATTTTCTCAGGCGGATGAACACAGTAAAGCGTCCATTGCCAACCGCACGCCCATCCCACGAGCACGTGGTAGTTCAGTTTGATAATGCAACTTTTCAGTCTGGCCGACAGAATATGTTGCCAATATATTCACAATTACTGGAACAAGCGAAAAATAACCTGAAAAAACTTACATGTGAATAAAACAGGTATATATTTGTTATGGACTACATGTTATAAATTGAGTCTTTCCTTATGAAGGTTGGCAACCCTAGCTGTCAAAAAAGTGCAGACTTACAGTAGATGAACTTTATATGTGATTTCTCTGCTTTGCTGGGCATGCAGTTCTTCTCTTCCCGTTTTCGTTTCCTTTCTTGTTTATATTGTTGGGCTTTAATTTTCGCCTCTTGTTTATTTTTCTAGATGAGTTTGTATTTTTGAGATGTAATTGCAAATGGAAATCTCTCAGACACGCGCTTGCCTTTCCTTTTAGGGATTTCAAGCCAAATTAAGAATTCACTCATGCGATCATTTTTAGCCACTCTTATGACAGATGATTTATTGGATTCTTGAGAAACACATCCCTGGATAGGATTGTTGGATATGTTGGGGTTATCTTCTAAATGAAGTTCATCATTTACGTGTGAGGTGGGTAGATTATAGGCTAGGGAATAACCCACCCACCAAGGGAAGATGATTGAGAGAAGGAAGTAGATTTGGGATTGGAAAAAAAGGATAGAAAAATAGGAGGAGAGTCCCACAAAATTAATAAGTTGAGATTTAAATACACTTAAAGGCGATTGCCACAGAAACTTAACCTCCTGATATCTAAAATAGGTACGAGCTTGGTCGAGGCCAACGGGAACCACAGCTAAGGCTTGGGCAGTTTGCCAGAGAGAGGCTTTAGTATGTTTCCTTCCAAGCACGAATGAAAGTACTATAGGGAAGGGTGATGATCTGGCCAGACAGATAGTACAAGCTTTATTAAGTGTTAACGAGGGCATAAACCTAGGAAGAGCTAGGAAAGCCAGGATCCTGCCTAACTGTAGTATCAGAGAAATGATGAATCCAAAACCAAATATTTAATTTATTTAACAATGCAGGAAGTTTGAGGAAATTAACAATTATGCAATATAAATTTAATAAACATAGTTCATTTGAACTTTTTAACAAATAGGGTCGCAGACCTCTAAACATTAACCGGTTGCTCCAGGCAATTGACAATTTACAAGGTTTCAAACCTTACATGTTTCTAAAATCTTTATAAGATTTAAACAAATGAGAAATGAAATAATTAAAGCTTGAACGTGGATTGGAGTACAAAAAGTGCACCTGAAGAAATTCAAGAGAGAATGTTCTAGAGAAAGTGACAACTTTGAAAATAACAATAATAACAACGTGAAAAATAAGATAGAAGTTCCTACAACTTCTTATATTTATACAGAATTAATATATGAGAATTATACAAAGAGGGCAGGTCACTTGCTGTGAAACCTGAAGAAAGTGAAAAGGAAGTTTCTAGACTTCCTATGTTTAATTAGGAATCACGAGAAAAATGGGGCAGTTTCCATTTCGTGAAACCTGAACATGACTCGCTCAAGAGTTTAGAGAATTGTTTTCCCTGATTTTGAAGGGAGGAACAATGTAAGTTTGAAACGTGTGCTAGACACGTATCACAAAGATTATACAGAGATACTTAATGATAAACCAACAAAAATGGAAGGGCACTTCTTGGAATGACACCTTATTGGAACAGACCTAGATTAAAAGTTTATTGCAGATTGTTAGTGAGAGGTTTAGGAAAGAGAAATGGGAATTAAGGAAAATGTTCATGGCCTTATTTGAATATAAGCGGACGATCGCGACGCGGTAGAAAAGTTAAGCAAGCACTGGTTTTCACTATAGTTCATTGAAGATGGATGCAAAGTTCACTATAGAAACACTGAAGTTTAGGAGAAAAAAAGTTATTGCAATTATAGGAAGAACTGATTGCACTATATAGGTGAGAGTCTATTTCTTGAAACAGTTGTGATTTACAATTAAATGCGCCATAGAATGTTCCAGCGGTGGACGAAAATTCACTATTGTAGTAATTTAGAAGTGAGATTCTTCAATTTTAAATAGCATTCTCACAAGTAAGTGAGAAATACATGACGGCAGGACTTGCAGATAAAGTACAAGATCTGGAAGGTTCCAGAACGACCTTAGCAGAAAAATGGGGTTGAGAAAATCCAACGGAGGAAATAGCTTTATAATTATAGGCAGCGGGTATTAGATAATATCCCACGTAGCGAGAGGATTTCTCGTTTGAATAGCTTAAGAAATGCCGCTTTTCACTAAGATTAGCTTGATTAAACAAAAGCTCAACATGGAAAGTCCCGCGGAGGATGATTTTGCCCCAAAATAAGTAATTTCACACTGCCTATAAAAGATAGTTAAAAGCATGTGGTAGGTAAAATCATGAAGATGAGGTTAAAACTTGAAGCAGGTACTTATCTTTGTTGCATGGCGAAGGTGAAGTTCCCTTAACCGATACTTAATGCGCCAACATGGCGTAGAACGTAGAGAGTGTCTCTTGGTTTGAGGAGACCGGCTCTAGTTGAGCCCTGACTGATCAAGTCAACTGCCGACTGAGAAGTGAGTGCTGCTCAACGGAGCACGGAGGGTCCAAGAAAAAGGGGAAAGAGAGGGGGGGTAGGAGACAAAAGGAGAACATATAAGCATTGCCAACTTAAATACAACAAATTGATTTCTTGCTGAGCTGGTCTTCAAGGAGTTAACAGATGATACTAGCGCAGCATGGTGAGTAAAGAAGTAGACGTAGTCCTCTTGCTAAAGGAGAAAATAGCTGACGATAGTAACGAGATCTGGTGGCCAGATGGATATGTAAGTCCTCTTGCAAGATGAGGCATTGAGTAGCTTCAGAGGTTCGCTACTAGATGACGCTAGGTGGGTCACAGAAGTTATATATCTGAAACATACTTACGAAGACATAAGAGATATGCCCAACAAGGAGAAAACAGATGATCACTGTTGGTGTTTGACAAAGAGGAAGGAAGAAATGAACATGCAAAGAGCAGTAAAAGTTATATCTCAGGTACCGTGTATTCAAAGAATACACCATGAGGTGGTGTCACTCGAAGTTGTAGGTAGATTAACTACTATGTTTGCAGGCATTTCCTCTGATGTCTGGGAATTAGCTTGCACTGATTCAAACCTACCATCTGATTTCCCATTTTTGGCTTGAAACTTTCTCCTTCTGTGGAAAAGAATGATGAACTCATTATTTGTCTCCGGACCAATAATATCCTGAATCGTTTCAAACTGTTTAACCTTTTCTGCTCCAACAACTTCAGATAATTCTTTGTAAAGAATGAACTGTATCGGGATCAAACGGTCACAACCCACATATACGAAATCCATTTATCAACGATTCCGATTTTATACTTGTATGTACAACCTCCTTCAAAATTGGTGCAAAGTTTGCTTTGTTTATAACTTCACCGGGGTGATTTGTGTACCATTCCCTAACAGCCCTTCTCCAAGAATCTTTCAGTGGATGGAATGCTGACACATCTGCTGGTTGCGGAATACGAGTTGCATTAGAATATAGGACAATGAGTTGAATTTGCAGTTCTGAACACAGCTGACTCACTTGGAAAGTTAAGTGGGTTTTGTGTCCATTAACGAAGAGAACCCCTGAGAAGTTGATCCTTTGTTCCAAGAGGAAGGGATGGAAGACATTGCTGATGTATTCGTAGAAAACCTCGGCTGTCATCCAACCACTATCACTTCATCCTACACCCCAACCATTTGTAACGGACTCGGCATTTTTTTTGGGTATTCTTCGGTATGCATAAACGATCATTGGGCAACAAAGTAATCCACTTGCCGAAAAAGTGAACATTACGGTCAAATTATCTTTGGATGCACCCTGCTCTATTGAATACACATTCTTGGAATCTTTCGGTGGGAAGGCCTTCCCAGTACTTGGACAAATTTGAGAATTTCTCCCATCACTGTTTAATACCCGTGATGGGTCAGACATTGCCTCAGCTACGTACATTTAAACCTCTCTAAACCACCCTCTCATATCCTTTTCACTAAGATATGAACTTGCTGCTGTCCTCCTTCACTTGCTCGTTCAGTCACTTCAGGGTGACGCCTGAAACATGCCTGTAAATAGAGTACAGTTTTAGATTAAGTATGAAATAGGCCTAGAAGATACGCAGTGAATGCTAAGAATTAATTATTTAAGCTCATCCTCTATTCCAGTGTTGTAAACCTATCCTACCTTCACCCAACCATCTCCAGGACGATTATCCTAAACGTATTAGGGCGTGGATTTACGACTATTGCTGGACTCTTGTTTTTAAGTCCTCCCGATTCCTCGGGAAACCTTACCGAGATAGTTCTATTATCAACCTGAAATAAGATAAGAAGGTAAGGAGTACCTGAGAATGACGTAGGCTTTGTTATAAAATTCGGTGCAAGCGCGCTAAGGAAGAGGAAATGTAGAAGCCTACCTCGGTAATGTTGTCTCTTCTTCATCTGACAGAACTGTCGAGGGACCAAATGTATCTTTATGACCTGGATTTTTTATTCTGAATTGGACACTGGATGATGGTACACCAAACATTGTAGCAACTGTACGTACATAACTGAACGTAAGTTAGTGCTCTCTCCATTGCCTCTGCACTATAAGCCTGCAAGTCTTGGACATGATGAATATGCCCTATTTAAATGCCTGCACCTGTGTTAACGTCTGTACACAATTATGAGCCACCGTGAATGACAGTGATTGGCCACCTCGCCAATAACTGTTATTCACACACAGTTATTGGCCACCCCAAAACTGCGAGTAATGTTGTGATTGATGGCATTTGAACATTCCATGCTTTAAACTCCATCTGCATACAATATAACTACTTCTGAACAATTCATTCTCCTATGAGATGGCCGAATAAATTGCTCAATCTTTAAAGAAATATTTAAGACATACCTTAACATTTCGAGGGAGTTTCGCATCAACAAACACAATAAGCCATTACTCGACAGTCACGCATCTGGTGACAAGGGAAGTAAGCTGGCATCAACAACAAAGATACACAGCTGCTATCTAGTGGCATCAGCTGTAGTCAGACTGTATCCAAAGAGTACAAGAGGCAGAGAGATCACAAGATGGCCAATCACTGTATGGTTTTTAGTGTATTTAAAGTAGGTCTGTTCATAGGATAGCTTTTTCGTTTATAATTAGACTAGGACGGGGATGATTTATGTCAATATGCACATTGTGCGCTTTCATTAAATAATAATATGCTGATGATGACCCCAATGAGGATCGAAACATGTACCTGTGTTTCGTTACTCAAGTATTGATAGGCGTTAGTTCATTCTGCAGGTCAGTCGAGCAGTCAGCCTGTAGGCTGGTCGGATCCTCAAAAAGTGCCACTATAGGTTATGGGGGCTCTATATTGAGACGTAGGACAATGAAACCAATTACAGTTTAAATAAAAGAGGAAAGTACTCCGAGGGCAGATAACTTAAGGAGTTTGCCCATTAAATTAACAATCGCCACTGTCAGAAAATAGTACTCGAAAATCAATTTCTTCTAAAACTACCAAATTCAATAACTCACGCAGAGGCTGAATGCTGCATGGTGAGGGCTATAGGCCACAACTGTTCGTTAAGCATTCTTCCTTTTAATTGCGAGGTATCACTCGCTTAGATTAATAAAAAAAATTGGTTGGAATATCACAAACAATATATACTGATTGACAACTATCTATTTCCTTCCTTATAAAACTATTTAGTATTGCAGCTATCTTTTGCACAGCCTAGTACAACAATCGGAACAGACTGTACAGTCCGTCTCAAGTAGTCTAGTATGAAGAGGTACGACAGTGGAGTGAGTTGAGCGAGTCCGCAGGGCTCGAACCCCAGCCTCCTGATATTCGGGAAAGTGCGCTTAACGATTACAAGAAGACGGCCCACGTCCACTGCAGAGCAATGCAATGCTCATGCTGACTTTATTCACCCGTCTGAAACATCTAGGCTATCGGCCTCTATGATCTATTTTAAGGGCTAGGGACATCTTGGTCATCGACTTCGTATAGTTCGGTGTCGGCGATTCCATCTGTATGCATAAATGTTGGGGCCTAGGATTGAGGTAGCGCGTACCATCTGAGGACCTGCTGCTATTATTGGTGGTGTCTGTTGCGAGGTTAGGGATATTGTACAGAATTCTCAGTTTCCAGGGCGGAGCTATAAAAAGAAAAGTCATGCTTGTTTGTGCTGGGTTAACTGATGTTTCTCTTGTTTTAATAGCTAGTCTCCACTAACTCCTTCACAGAGAACCAGCTGCTCTCCTCTGGGAAGGGGGATATGTCACAGACTTCAAACCGACATTTCCTTCTCATATAATTTAAGTGCGATTTCTAGCGTAGTTGTTTTTAATTCATTTACGGGCTTGCGACATCGTCATCATTTGTACGTCTGATGACGTTTGTTATGTGAGATTAGGATTGGGAATGAGGCGGCCGTGGCCTTAAGTTAGAAGCCACCACGGAAAACCACTTCTAGGATCACTGAGCGGGTATCGAATCCCCTCTTCTCAGTTTTGCCTCCCGAGGGCCTCAGACCTGAAATGAATTTCTTGGCAAATTTGGGAATTTAACCCGGACCTCAAAAGTGACAGCCAAGAAAACTAGCCACTACCCCACGAGGTGGTATAGCGCAATTGTACCCTGTACTCTCTCTTTTCTAGACCGACAGTAGTGGCTACGCTGGCTAACGCGCAACATTAGGTCATGGGGCCAAGCTCTCTGCTGACTCGGTAGACGCGTGGGTTCGAGCCCCACCGTCGGCCGTCCTTGAAATGGTTTTCCGTGGTATCCATTTTCATCACCAGGCAAATGCTGGGACGGTACCTTCTGACAGGCCACGGCCGCTTCCTTCCACATCCTTGCCCAGTTTCATTCACCATCATTCATTTCATCTCTCATTAACTCCTCTCCTGAGGTTGGCGTCAGGAAGGGCATCCGGCCGTAAAAATCATCGCCACAAAGACTTCCATCGCCTCTCATCCCCGACCCCGTTGGAAAAAACGGGAATAATAAGGGGTAGTCATACTCCCTCTTTTCTAGGCGAAAACCCTTTTTCTTCGAGAAGTTAGGGTCTCTTCGTAATACATAAACAACTAGACTAAACATAAATAACGGATTGTCATGGTGATGCAAGGGTTCAACTCGACTCCCTGCGCGGAGCACATTTTAATTGCAGCTGCACAATTGCAAGAAAATGACACTCCTTACAGCAATGGAAACCCTGCCGCTCAACTTGTCCTATTGTTGTACAAGTTGGCATTTAAAAATACGGCCGAAAATTTAAATTCATTAATCGTTTTGACTTTTAGTTATGATCATTATATAGCCATTTACAAAGATATTTGTGAAATTCGGGGACTTTCTAATTTCGGGTAGGGATAGTGGACTTTTTTCCCCCTGAGCCACACCCTGTAATAATCACAGGAACCAAGTGTTACTGCTAACAAATACACTAAACTCTGGAGTATCAAGGAAATGATGATTCCAGATTCTGGGCAGAGCCCGTCTCGTCCCAGAATTGACCGTTTCGCCCTTGGTGCGCTAATTCTATAGCCCAACTCCTCCCGGGTGAAACCAGTTGTGAGCTAATTCTATAGCCCAACTCCTCCTGGGGGAAGCCAGTTGTGAGCTAATAATTCTATAGCCCAACTCCTCCCGGGTGAAACCAGTTGTGAGCTAATAATTATGTAGCCCAACTCCTCCCGGGCGAAACCAGTTGTGAGCTAATTCTATCTCCCAACTCCTCCCGGATGAAGCCAGTTGTGAGCTAATTCTATAGCCCAACTCCTCCTGGGTGAAGCCAGTTGTGAGCTAATAATTCTATAGCCCAACTCCTCCCGGGTGAAACCAGTTGTGAGCTAATCATTCTATAGCCCAACTCCTCCTGGGTGAAACCAGTTGTGAACTAATGATTCTATAGCCCAAATACTCCCGGGTGAAACCAGTTGTGAGCTAATAATTCTATAGCCCAACTCCTCCCGGGTGAATCCAGTTGTGAGCTAATAATTCTATAGCCCAACTCCTCCCGGGTGAAACCAGTTGTGAGCTAATAATTCTATAGCCCAACTCCTCCCGGTTGAAACCAGTTGTGAGGTAATAATTCTATAGCCCAACTCCACCCGGGTGAAACCAGTTGTGAACTAATGATTCTATAGCCCAACTCCTCCCGGGTGAAACCAGTAGTGAGCTAATAATTGTATAGACCAACTCCTCCCGGGTGAAACCAGTTGTGAGCTAATAATTATATTGCCCAATCCCGGGTGAAACCAGTTGTGTGCTAATAATTCTATTGCCCAACTCCTCCCGAGTGAAACCAATTGTGAGCTAATAATTCTATAGCCCAATTCCTCCCGGGTGAAACCAGTTGTGAGCTAATAATTCTATAGCCCAACTCCTCCCGGGTGAAACCAGTTGTGAGCTAATTCTATAGCCCAACTCCTCCGGCTGAAATCATTTGTGAGCTAATCATTCTATAGCTAACACCTCCCGGGTGAAACCATTTGTGAGCTAATAAATCTATGGCCCAACTTCTCCCGGCTGAAACCAGTTGTGAGCTAATTCTATTGCCCAACTCCTCCCGGGTGTAACCAGTTGTCAGCTTGCATTCTCTTCTATGTACTTTATGCAGACTTGAAAAGCACATTTATTTTTAGTTTGGTGAGTCTTTTGTGAGTAAGATAGAGTCCATTTTTAATTACACCATATAATAAAACAGTAACTTGCTTGCTTAATATTAGAAAATGCAGGCGTCACCAATCTTATACTTGACCAGCTGTTTTTCTAAAAACTTTAACGTTTTACATATATGAAGCTGATGTTCATCGCACATTTGACTGACAGTCAGAGCTTTAATAAATACACAAGGATACGGTAAATCAGGACGTAACGCTCCCTTTGCTATGGGGTCTGCCTCCAGGGGATCACAACCGTCGACCTCCCTTGGCCAGCTCTCGTATGTGAAGAAACCCGGCCCGGTATTGTATCATAGGCGACAACCTGTAGAGGCCCATACGCCATGACCTCGAGGAGCGGCCCGCCTGCTCCAGCTGTCCCGTGACGTCACTCACCGGATGTTGGGTCGACAAACTCAACTCTTCCATCCAGACCAACGAACTCTTATGACAAGGGTAAAGAATGTGAGTGAGCCGCGCCAAGACGATAAAAATACCGGATGTGAGTGCCTAGCCTATATTCCATATCGTCTTGTTCTTCCCATGTGCCTTTGTTCTCCGTACTCCAGCGGTGGTACACACAGCGACACTGCTCTTTGCAGCCAGCCCTCTCTCGGTATCCTACAAGTGTGGTTTCCTCCAGTCCATCAATACGGGGACCGGTCGGTTGATATTATTAAATAAACTATTTTAATGTCTCGAAACAAAAAGAGATATTGTTTTAAAGGTACCGTATTGTATTAATAACATGGCGCTCACAGTGGGGGCAAGGAGGGGCCGTGCCCCCCTCTCTGGAATCCCAAGAATATTTCGATTGTTCATTGTCACACCAGTTTATTTCATAAATTGAAGTTACTGATAGCTAACTGATTAAGAGTAGGGATAATTTCACAGTTGTATTTAACTTAGTAATTTGGGATTATTTAGAAAATCTGCGAACTGGATTAACATTACCATTTTTTATTTATTTTTACTGAACTGCTTGATAATTGAAATGAAAATCCACAGCCTGCTTCCAGTCTCCGACCGGGTCAGGAATGGAATGAATGAAGCCCCCATCTAGCGGCGAGGATATGAACTGTGCCGGCTGCCGAGGCCTGACGCACTCCTCTGGGGCAATGAGTAAATGAATGACAGATGGAATGAAATGATAGTGGAGAGTGTTGCTGGAATGAAATTGTGACAGGGAAAACCGGAGTACCCGGAGAAAAACCTGTCTGCCTCCGTTCTGTCCAGCACAGATCTCACGTGGAGTGACCGGGATTTGAACCACGGACCCAGCGGTGAGAGGCCAGCGTGCTGCCGCCTAAGCCACGGAGGCTTGGCTTGATAATTATTACTTTCAATACATGGTGATACAACTACTTTTTACCTGTTTTTAAGAAATGCACATTGTAACGATGATTTAATAAGAAAACCAAACTTTTATGGACAAAAACTCTGAACTAAAAAGAAACTATTCCTGCCATGCATGCCATAAAGATAATGTAGGCCTACCCAACGGTTTCAGAGCAGCCAAATAATGAATGTCACGAAGCAAGTAAGAAATGAAACGAAAATTGCGGATTTGTGCGGGGGGTACGTCTCATCATCACATAGTGTCAGGTAGGTAATGAAATGAAAAGAAAAATATTACTTGCCGCCCCCCCCCCTCCCCCTCTGGGAAAAATCCTGTAGGCGCCCACTTGTACACTTAATGAGGACACCGGCAAGCAGAATCTGTAGGATAGTAATATTAGATGGATTGTGGGAATTGTAAGGAAGATATGAGAGAATTACAAATTACTATTGAGGATTATGGTGTTTGAAGCCATTTTCAGTCGATTGAAAAACATCAAACTTTCGTTTAGGGCTACTATTGAGGATATGAAAAACAAAGCAGACAAAATTAGGAATCTCCAAGATAAACAAAGAACACTACAAACTAAAATCAACAAACAATAGAAAGGGTGGTTTTCAGGCGAAGAAAGGAGTCTAATTTTTTTTCAGTTGGTCAACCCAATTGTACCGAATTGTAATGGGTATGACTGGCTGCGTGGCTCAGCGGTAACGTTCTCGCTTGCTGGGCCCAAGGTTGCAGGTTCGTATCCTGGCGCAGTCAGCTGGCATTTGAGGGTGCGTAAATGCGAGGGAGCCGTGTCAGTAGATATATTGGCACGTTAAAGATCCCCTTCGGGGCAAAATTCCGGCATCCCGGCGTCTCTAAAAGCCAGAGTAGTTGAAAGGGTCGTAGAAGTAATAACATCTATCAATGTAATGGGTATTTCCATAATCATGAAAAACAAGTAGTTCCGTGAAGTTCCTATTTTCATATATCCTACTCATGTTAATTGCCTCGATCAACAAACAAAATTTCTGTTTGATTGTTGTGATAGATTCGTAGATATTGATAACCGTCTAATTAGTTCAGATGGTCGCCATGTTGGATTTCTATTTATGTACTATTACATGAAGATTATTGTGTACGTGTGGTATTCAAACTTCAATTGCATGATTACGACACAAGAAGTAGACTAAAAACGAGATTTTAAAATTTTGCACAGCTGCCATCTTGTTGTTATGAAAACAAATTAAATAAATTATATGCCAGTGGATTAACATTTGTACTAGCATTTACCGTACGAAGTTTCACTGCACTCGGATGGTTAAATCGCGAGAAACGTCCATTTTTTTTTATTTCGCGTCGCCATCATGTTAAATTTGTGCTCACCAGGTTATTGAAAGTCCTATAGGTGAACTTATGTTCATAGTCTCTATGAACATAAAGACATTCAGTTTGATTGCTGTAAAAGATTCGTAGATACTGAGAACCGTCTAAATATTTCGGATGGTCGCCATTTTAGATTGTTATATGTATAGGCCATAGAGTTATTTACTATTAAAGGAAAATTATTGCGTAGCTTCATTATTCAAACTTTCACTTCGATCGCATGATTACTACACAAGAAAGAACAACTTAATTTTAAAATTTCGCACAGCCGCCAACTTGAGGTAATCATAAAGTAAACAATTGAACTGAATTAGATGCTAGTGGTTTACAATATGTATAATCATTTACTGTACAACATTTCACTGCGCTCAGATGGTTAAATCGCGAGAAAAGTCTATTAAAACGTTCTACTTTATTTGTCCGCATTGTTCGTTTTGTACTTTACAGGGTTTTGAAAGTTACATAGATAAACTTGTAGTAGTGCCCTTTATCACCGTACAAAATTTCAGGGTGATATCGGTAGTAGTTTCGGAGATATTGATTGCTGGTGAAATATTTCGCACAGCCGCCATGTTTGATTGGTGAGACGAAATGAAATTTGAAGGGCACGGTTGGGGTCGGCCGAAATGATTCTATGACCTTACCGAGTTTCATTGAAATCGCTCAAACCGTTTAGACGTTATTCGAGGGGGACACACACCACACACACACATGCACACACGGACTATAGGTGATCACATAGCCTATTTTTTTTTCATAAAATGAAAATTGGCAAAAAATTGCATGATATTAATAAATACACTTGGATGACCAGTTTCGATCGTCAAGCGATCATCAGATCCTTACTTAATATCTTTTTTTTTTTAAATTAGAATGTAGACCGACTGAAAACCTTAAATTTCGATTTCTAAGGCAACACTGAAAAATAGCTTCCAACACGAAAAAGAAGACTATGATCTGACAGAAAGAAGACATTCTGAGCTGTTCGAAGAAACAAAATTTATTTGTATAGAACTGACTAATGTGATCCAATGATGGCCGTAAAATGTAAATAATAATAATAATAATAATAATAATAACAATAATAATAATAACAATAGCAATAATGACACAGTGAGTTTATAAAGTGATTTTGGGAGCAGAAGAAGAGGAGGCAAAATTCATCAAGCCAATAAACAAGTGCCAACGTGCTGTATCAAAGGGCATAACGAGGAAAGAAAGAAAGAAAGAAAGAAAGAAAGAAAGAAAGAAAGAAAGAAGAAGAATACATATGATGTTATTGGTTTAACGTCCCTTTCAACTACTGCGGCTTTTAGAAACGCCGGGGTGCCGGAATATTTCACCGAAAGAGATCTTGAACGTGCCAGTAAATCTACTAACACGGCTCCCTCGCATTTGCGCACCCTCAAATACCAACTGACTGCGCCAGGATTCGATCCTGCAACCTTGGACCCAGCAAGCGAGAACGTTACCGCTGAGCGTGCGCTGAGCAACGCAGCCAGCTAATAATACATATGCAACCTTTTTAAGGGCCATGTGCTATGACCTTGAGGAAGGTTGGTTGTTTCCTCAGTTTAGGGGCTGCGATAACGCGGTCATGTAGCCCCGTGTACTTTGGGTGTGTGTAGAATCTGTCTGATAACCGGTGTTAATTGTGTTGGCTGTATTATTAGATGAGCATTGGAAGGCGTCGATGCACATAGCAAAAGGCATGAAAAGAGAGAAGCGATACCGGTAGTAGGCTACTCTGTACAAAACATTTTACAAGGAGTTGTGTTGGCGCTTAGAGTAGCAAATATCCCTTTATACAAGCTTGGAAATTAAATTTATGTTGTCAGGTGGTTCAAGGATTTGACGATGAAGATTCCGTTTGCATTAAGGAGTCGAAGGAAGCACTAACTTCTACAACCCTCGAGGCTGACCTAACCTGTATCCAGCCTAATTTCCTTCACAACCTCCCTGTCCATCAAGACTTTGTACTCCTATCAGATCATATTGGGCAAATCGCGTGTTGACGACTGTAAAGTACAAATTGATAATTCCAGGATAAGTCATCTCTAGTCTAAATATCGTCAAGTTGTCTGAAACACGTGTAGGAATAGGCTGGGACGCAACACTTCCCAAAAGACCGACCGCGATTGTTCCTACAAATGTTTAATGAATAATTGCAAGTAATTTAAAAGTACCTACAGTGTTCTAATATGAGAGGCAGATGACCTCGCTGTTCCGCACCCTAAAACAATCAGCATCAGAGTTCTAACGTAATTAATACATTGGAATGAATATATTCACGACCGTTAGAATACCAGAGGTCGTGTCGTGTACATGCGCCAAGATGTTAAAACAGAGAGCTGGTGCAACGAGCACTCGAACCTTTGCTCTTATACCAACTTAGCTGATAAACCGTATTTGGTCACTAATACATTGTAACAATTACAATAAATAACGCCACCCAGGTGATACTGGAATGATGGCGATCTAACGCCGCCCCCACACGTAGCGCCTGGGCGGGAACACACAATCACCGCCCCGGATGTTTGGCCTTGCTTCTTTAAGGTGAAGGTTGCAATGTAGTAACCGATTGGCAACATCGCATATACAGTACGACTCTTTCATGGCGGCTCGCGGCTCATTCATCTCCTAGCAAAGCGCGAGGTTGCCAAGTTTTACTGCGACCTGGGTCAAGCCTACAGACCTTCGCCTTTAAACCCCCTTGAACATGTCAAATTGCTTTCCGAGACGCCATTTTCTTCCCTGCTGCGGCCTGAGTCAATGCATGGAAGGTCGGGAAATGGCGAGCGTCACTGCAGTTTTCCCGCCTGAGTCGCGTCGCATTATTGCCTGCTCTCTGCCCAATGCAGCTCTCGAAACACTCTTTAACGGTCGGTTGGTTGGTTGGTTGGTTGGTTGGTTGGATCCTCAGTTTAGGGGCTGTGACAACGCGGTCATGTAGCCCCGTGTACTTTTGGTGTGTGCAGAATCTGTCTGATAACCGGTGTTAATTGTGATGGCTGTATTAGTGTGTGTTTTCTGTTTCTAATTCAAGTAAGGACTGCAGACGATAATTTACAGTACCGGCAGTTCCTACTTTCGCTACCAAATGCTACCGTGCATGACATCTAGCTGTGAACTTGGCTACTACTAGATGCCATCGCCATGCAACGAAGGAAATTAGAGAAAATTTGAAGTAGAAGTAAAGATTCAAGGAGAAATAACAACTCCAAGATTTTCAGATGACTTTCTCATCCTAGCCGATTCACCAGAGAAATTGATCGAGATTTTTAATGGTGTTGACTCCATCTTGAGGAAAGAATTCGCGTGAAAATCAATATACGTAAAACAAAAATAATAGAATTCACCCAATGCAGATAAATTCAGATAACTTGACATTTCGATATTTATTTGTTGATGTTGAAATGGCACCATCTAACGTAATACGAGACGTGTCACGGAACATAAAATTCTCAATGAAATGTAAAAGAGTGATTTATCAAACCTACTACATGGGCTACCTATCTTATCATATCAGCTGACATGAGATGTCAGGAGCATGGTCGGCAAGACCACAAAGCAGAGCTAAGAAAGTTAACTAAGGATGATAGGACGTATGACTGAGTTAGGATTATATCTAGTATATTATAGAAAAGTCTGTGACATTGTGATTATTATTATTTGTATTGTTATCATTATTACTATCATTATTCATGTGCCTTTTTCACTAATATTAGTACTAGCATAATTAATTTACTCCTTATTTATCATAATACACACATCAAAAAAAGTTTTGCATCACCTCGGTTCCCAGATCTCCGGCATATAGACGTTGACTGTGTATATTGTATCCAAGATACAGTCCCTTTGACTGTTCATAGATGTCACTAAAACTGCTCAAAGATGTAAACAACCATGCATGAGCAGGGCCTATTAGACGGAGGGGGTACGACAGCCGATCAGTTCCAGTCATTCCACCAGGACGAAGGTACGCTGCTCATGTTGTCTGTAGTTCTACCATGCCTAGAAGGTCAATACCGCAGTTCGATCGCGTCCGCATTGTTACTTTGTGTCAAGAAGGGCTCTCAACAAGGGAAGTTTCCAGGCGTCTCAGAGTGAACCAAAGCGATGTTGTTCGGACATGGAGGAGGTACAGAGATACAGGAACTGTCGATGACAGGCCTCGCTCAGGCCGCCCAAGGGCTACTACTGTAGTGGATGACCGCTACTTACGGATTGCCGCTCGGAGGAACCCTGACAGCAATGCCACCATGTTGAATAATGCGTTTCGTTCAGCCACAGGACGTCGTGTTTCAACTCAAACTGTGCGCAATAGGCTGCATGATGCGCAACTTCACTCCCGACGTCCATGGCGAGGTCCAGCTTTGCAACCCCGACACCATGCAGCGCGGTACAGATGGGCCCAACAACATGCTGAATGGACCCCACGGAATTGGCATCACGTTCTCTTCACCGATGAGTGTCGCATATGCCTTCAACCAGACAATCGTCGGAGACGTGTTTGGAGGCACCCTGGTCAGGCTGAACGTCTTAGACACACTGTCCAGCGAGTGCAGCAAGGTGGTGGTTCCCTGATGTTTTGGGGTGGCATTATGTGGGGCCGACGTACGCCACTGGTGGTCATGGAAGGCTCCGAAACGGCTTTACGATACCTGAATGACATCCTCCGACCCATAGTGCAACCATATCGGCAGAATATTGGAGAGGCATTTGTCTTCATGGACGACAATTCTCGACCTCATCGTGCACATCTTGTGAATGCGTTCCTTCAAGATAACGACATCGCTCGACTACAGTGGCCAGCATGTTCGCCAGACATGAACCCTATCGAACATGCCTGGGATATGTTGAAAAGGGCTGTTTATGGACGTCTTGACCCACCAACCACTCTGAGAGATTTACGCCGAATTGTCGTTGAGGAGTGGGACAATTTGGACCAACAGTGTCTTGATGAACTTGTGGATAGTATGCCACGACGAATACAGGCATGCATCAATGCAAGAGGACGTGCTACTGGGTATTAGAGGTAGTGGTGTGTACTGCAATCTGGACCACAAATGCTGAAAGTCTAGCTGTATGATGGTACAACATGCAATGTGTGGGTCTCATGAGCAATAAAACGAGCTGAAATGTTGTTTGTGTTGATCTCTATTCCCTTTGTATTTAAAGGTTCCGGAACTCTTGGAACCGAGGTGATGCAAAACTTTTTTTGATGTGTGTACTTTTTTGTATATTCGAAATTGTCTCATATGTACTGGTACCATATTTCGTGGTTATGTGTAAGAGAGGGCCATGAGCCCTAACTTCGCCACTACCGAAGACATAAAATAAATAAATAAATAAATAAACAAGTTGATGTTAAAACATAAAATACCTTCACAAAGATGCGGGCAAAAACGACAAAACTGGGATAATTTAAGATGAGAAATACAATAATAATAGTTTTACGTCCCTTTTAACTACTCTGGCTTTCGAGACGCAGGAGAAACGCCGGGAAAGTAATTGACGACGTGGGCCGGATTAGTAAATAAATAAATAAAATGTATGTATGTACTGTACAAAGCACACCATTGGACGTTTCATCCTGGTCTTGGCGAGTCAGTCATGGCCGTAGTTCATCAAAGGAAGATAA
This sequence comes from Meconema thalassinum, assembly GCA_946902985.2. Taxonomy (NCBI): domain Eukaryota; kingdom Metazoa; phylum Arthropoda; class Insecta; order Orthoptera; family Tettigoniidae; genus Meconema; species Meconema thalassinum. The sequence goes on from OX336388.2 coordinate 701,285,417, forward strand.
ACGTGACAACCGAAAGCATTTACTGCATTACCACGTAATGGCTAATTATACCAACAATGTAAGCATTACAAATTCACACAGCAAGAAGTGCTGGCGAACTCCACAAGTCTCAAGTTCAATTCCCAGCTCAGGTATAGACTTCATATGTCTTTATGTTGAAATTGAATAAAGTACATTCTACAATTTTTACGAAATTGATGAAAGTCCGGAGGTGGACTAGAGTGCGTAGTGAAGCTGTGTAACTACAGTATAATAGGGACAGGGAAGCGGTAGGTGCTCCCGGTCTTCAACTAAACCTGTATTTACCTTGAGGGAGTGTGGAAAACACTCAGGGAATTCGTTGTCAGCGCTGGCATTCGAATCTTTGATTTCCGGACTTGCTGTAACTGCCCTCGCGGCCGTGTGCACGGGATCTGTGAAGAATATGTGAGTCTGTGTGTGTTGGAAGGAAGATTTTGGATTAGTATTTGTTTCTTTTTGCAGATGAATTATAATTCATGGTTCTCATTTATTTCGATACACTGTATAATGTAATCTTGCCACCAAGAACTATGACCCCATTTGCAAATAAATAATTCGATCTAGTTATTCTTTTTATTCCATTAAGTTATCTCAAAATGAACTAGAAAGGTACTTTACATTGCCGCTCACAGGCAGGTTATACTGGTGGTATGCATTGCATAGTTACATTATATTCCTTAAATAGTAATATTAACATACACGTAATTCAGAACGGTACCGGTATAAATTGTAGAGATTTGAAGCCATTCTTGCGGCTTCGGTGGCGTAGTTGGTAGCATGCTGAGCTTTTATGCCCAAGATCGCGGGTTCAAACCCGGCCGAAGTAGTCTAATATTTTAAGAGCATTAAAAATCCCTCAGTATGCCTTCATTCGGAGGGGAAGTAAAGCCGGTGGGCCCATGTCAAATTTATGACATGAAAAAGAACCTTCCACTAACTAAACTTGTGTGAAGCAAACATTTGTAGGTTACCGGTAGGCTTGATTAATGCTCTTAAATTCCAACGTTCGTCACCAGGCGCTGGTTACGATGCCATCTAGTAGCCAAATTCACGGCTAGATGTCGTGGACGGTAGCATTTGGTAGCGAAAGTAGGAACTACTTGAAATTATTATCTGCAGTCCTTACGAGAATTAATAACAGACAACACGCACTAATACAGCCATCACAATTAACACCGGTTATCAGACAGATTCTACACACACCCAAAGTACACGGGGCTACATGACCGCATTGCCGCAGCCCCTAAACAGAGGAACCAACCAACCGAAGCCATTCGGTTGGTTGCCAATACAAAATTGTCATTTGTAGCTCTTCAGTCGGTCAACACGATTGTGCTCAATAAATGGGCGGTGTACAACATATAAATATGTAACCACACTCCTGGAAAAATTTAAGTTACATTTATTAATTAAATTATCACTATTAAATGGGGCATGAATTGTTGACCTTCATACGTCTAGGCCTAATTTGCAACTAATCTCATGGAATAGTCCTACACCGTGATACAGGCCGGACGTTTGTTTAAGACGATTGCCCTTGACCTTGAAGCCTGCGGGTGAGCCTACACACACTCACTCTCTCACCCTATCGCTTCACATTTGTCACCACCGATCTGATGTAATGGAATTCCACACTTGAGCAGACAGTACAGTCCACATCGAAGTATTGTGTGACGCGGAAGTACAAGTTACGTAGTTACGAACAGAACGTCATTATATTTGCCAATGAATGTACTCCTAGCAGTAGTGTGGAACAGATTTGTCAATCATCGGACCGCATGGGACAGCTGATAACAACACAGGTACTGTAGTAACTCGCCTCCAGGCTTCCATTAAGATTTTTCACTCGTCTAAAACAAACGTCCGGCCTGTAACCTTTGTTCGATTATTGAACGCATAACGCTAGGCACTGACGTACAATCTGATGGTAAAAAGCGAGGGCGAATTCATCCAAAAATAGATTGATGACTTCTCAGCTTGACGGAATTTCAATAGCTATTTCCATACGTTATTGGGAAACTGCAATAACAAGCGTTAGATACAAAAAACGCTAAATTATTATGTTTTATTGCATGAAACAGCGAACTTATAAACTTCATAAACAGTTCTACTACACTGCAATGTAAACAATGTCACACAGACACCTTTCTATTCAATGATCTCCGTTGATTCTGGGCTGTGATTAGCTTATAATGAGGAAGGGGTCGTGCCCCGTGCTAATGATGTGATAAAGCTTCTGAGTAACAGAATTTGGGAAAACATATTTCTTATGATCATTAATAGCACCAAACAGATAAGCTCAACTTGATGAAGTGTTGGGAGCGTGATAGATGGGTTCAAATCTCACAATTGGCCATACCAACGTTTGTCCTCCTGACATACTTTCCAATAAACTGAACCGAGCATAGATACTGTTGATGACAGCTGTTCATTTACCAATAGGTTTTTCGTACGGGAACTGTCTCAGATGCTGGTATTTATTGCCGATATGGGACAGAGCACTGTCAGCCATCGAAGTGAAGTGCGTCATGCTGACCCTGAGAGATGAGTCAGTGCCGTCAGTGGTCGGGTCAATCACATAGGCTACTGTACTTCACTTCCGCACATTCCAGGCGTCTGACTCAATTCGCTACTCCCACACAGCCACATGGCCACGACTATACAACAGCTAGGTCATCTCCCCGGCAGCTTGCCATGGTGGGTGAGTGGTCAACGTGTCGGTCTACTAACCCCAAGCTTGCAGGTTTGCTCCTGGCCGTGGTAAGTGATTTTTGAAAGGCGGCCATAATTAAGACACCATGTCATACGATGTTGGCATGTCAAAGCACCCATTTGAATTCAGTAGGCCGTGTTCATAATGGCAAAATTAATCTCGGGAGTTTCCGCCAACACAAAGTTCCTCATTTCTCTATTAGAAAGCGCTATGGTGTTCAAGGAGCTTAGATATCTAACCTCCTTGACTTTCATAGTGCTTCAAGGCACATCGAAATTCGACATGCAAGCTACCCTTTGGGTGTCAAATAACAAAGCTTGCACCCGGCACCCGAGGCCATACGATATTATTATTATTATTATTATTATTATTATTATTATTATTATTATTATTATTATCTCCCCGGCATCGAAGAAATGTGGGACAGCCTATCCTCCAAATCGCTAATAGCAGAGCAAATACACTAACTCGATGTTCCGTGAAGAATGTCATTAAAATCTAGAGTACATCCTATGTCGGGTTAGACAGCAATAAACATAAAATAGTTCCTGATAGGAGACAGAGCGTATGGACTCCCCAACTGTCTGTGTGAAATCTTGCGACTTATAGACATCAAAAAGAGTTTTAATGTACAAAATGAGTTTGAATGAATCTTGTTCGCCATGATACAAAGATATGAGGGATATTGAAAGAGTAGGGGCAGATGACCTCGCTGTTACGCACCCTTAAAACTAACCAGTTTCTATCAACCAGTTATAGAAAGACTGCATAATTAGTAAAATCATGAAGAATTTATGTACGTCTGGAAAGAAAATAACTAAAGACATACACAAAGAAATATGGTATGTAGGTGTGTTAAACTAGGGGCCTCAAAAACGATGTGTTTATTTTTCGTTATGTTCGTCGTTTTAAGCCTTGGTGTGTATATTTGCGTGATTGATTGAAATATACGCATAGGAACTGGATACACATACACGCCAAGAAGAAGGGTGCCCTTCTTACCTCGCAAAAATCCTATATTAAGTCACCAAGCCCTTCTTCTCACCTCGCAATAATCTTAGATTAACAGGAGTAATTGAGTCACCACGGTTATGCAATGTTATCAGGTTATCACACCTGCCCGTGAACGTATTCCCCGGCTTCGTGCGTTTCAGTGGTGGCGAATATACTTCATTCAATTGGCGTATGTCGGCGGCTTCGGTGGCGTAGTCGGTAGCATGCTGAGCTTCGGGGGTTCAAACCCGGCCGAAGTCGTCGGATTTTTAAGAGCGTTAAAAATCCCTCAGTATGCCTCCGGCCCCATGTCATACATTAATGGCATGCAAAAGAACCTTCCACTACTAGGAAATTAAATCTCAGCATTTTTTCCTGGGTTTATGCCGAGTCTTGTGTGGGGTTTCGCCTAGGAACACCAAGCTGGCTCATCAGCAAGCTCTTCCCGCCCGGTCCCCCACAGAAGTAGCGAACTGTGCACTAGAAAAATTGCTAAGTTTTAATTCACGGGCCGTGAAAGCCAGTATACTATCTTTTTGGAAGCCTTTATAGCGAGTTGAAAGGCTGATTGAGCTATTAGCTGTCGCAGTTAGAGGCGCATGTGCGCTTCATAAGAAGGCAGATAGTGCACAGTTCGCTACTCCTGTTGGGGTCCGGGCTGGGAGCACCGAGAGCCCGCTGATGAGCCACCTTGGAGTTCCTAGGCGAAACCCCACACAAGACACGGCATAAACCTAGAAAAATTGCTGAGTTTTAATTCACGGGCTGTGAAAGCCAATATTCCATCTTACTTGCAAATTGATCGTCAGCAGTCCTTACCTGAATTGCAGATTAAATGATATTTCTTTTGACACTTCACTTAAAATAAATTCTGAGTTATAGTAAAACCCTCTCGAAACATGCTATCTATACATATACAGGCGAGCAGAGTTTTAAGAAGGCTAAAAAATTAAGCTACACAAATAAGAATATTTATTAAGTAATCAGGGCATTAGGATATAGGAAAGGGGGCAGGTGTGGATAGGATATGGGTAGAGGTGTTAGTTTTTGTTAATTCGCGATAAAACGAAAAGTCATATTTAGAGGCTAGGATGTTTTATTTTCACGTATTTACATGTTTCGTGCCGCCCAGGAGTGAAATTAAATCGCGAAATAACGCGAATTTTGTGAATAACACCACAAATACCGCAATCTGCGAAATAAAAACAAATTTTCATATTTTTTCCCCACACCAATCCGAACATTTTTGTCCACAAGCCGATAATCGAATTTGGTTGGTGTTCAATTCGAGAGAATGATCGATTGTATAGTTTCGCGAGGGGAAATACTACGATATACGTCATATTACGATATACTGTCGATATTCTCGTTACCCGTTGGATTTTAGCGCTGTGGTAAACAGCTGTTATATCGCGGCGTGAATAGTTTGGCCGACTACCTCCAAAAGGTTATGTGATAGTTGTTCATAATGTAAACTACGTTTGCCTCCTGTTACATCGGTAGCGAGTGTAAATTATAGTAGATAATTCTATATAATTTAATAAAAAAGTGCGCAAATTGTGCGTTATTATCGAAGCTAGTGTGTTATTTGCGTGAATCAGTTGGCGACCACGTGTTCGTCGTATTAGTTCCGAACTTAGCAGTACAGGAAGATGAGACGCGACGTAATTTAATTATTATGACACGAATTCAGAAATAAATTTTGCGTGTGGTTACGAATTTATACTGGCGTGTGACTACAGTCAACCGTGTGATAACAGTGTTTGTTACTGGGCATCGCTCAGTTGAGTTTAAAAATGCCGAAGGTAGCTGTTTCTGCCACAGACAGACTTAAAGAATATAAGAATGAAGGATTTATAATTTCTTGTGGCATTCTTATGTGCAAATATTGTGATTGTCGGTTAGATTATCGCAGGAAAGATGCATTAGACAAACATTGCAAATCGGAGAAGCATTCAAAACGCCGAGAAAATTCGCGTCTTGAAGTTAGTGTTCCTAGAGTGGCCACCTTGAAAGAAACATTATCAAATGCTAGTCGTGTGAAGGATATGAAAGAAGAGTTTATTTTGGACACTACTACTGCGTTTGTGAAAGCTAATATACCAGTAGAGAAACTAGACAATCCTGCTATCCGTACTTGGTTTAATAAGTACGTTCGCGGAAGTGGAGATTTACCATCAGCAAATCAGATTCGTCAGAAATACATCCCCATGATTGGCGAAAGAAGGAGGGAAGAAATTAGGGAAGATATAAAAAACAAAGACGTGTTTCTGCTATGTGACGAAACAACTGACAAGAATGGTAGGTGTGTTTTCAACATTCTTTTTCGTCCATCAGTACCATCAACTGAAATGAACACCCATCTGGCTGCCTCTGTTGTTCTAGATTCTGCCAATAGCGTAAATTGCTCCAATGCGATATTAGACACCTTGAATTCCTATGAAATTGAACGGGAGCGTGTAGTGGCAGTAGTTACGGACTCAGCACGCTACATGACAACATGTGTAACTACTCTTCAAGGATTGATTGAAGAATTAAGTCATGTCCAGTGCTGGGCTCATAAAGTCAATCTTATCGGCTGCGTATTTGAAAACGAGCTGGACGAATTAAACATGTCTATAGTAAAGACAAAGAATGCCTTTTTAAATACGCGAAAAAGAAAAAGCAATTACGTTGCATTTCTAAGGGAGAAATATGAAAACACAGAAAAAGAGAATGAAATTCTAGCTTTCCCAATGCCTGTATGTACAAGATGGAATTCATGGTTTAAGGCTGCAATGTATATGGCCACGCATGTGGAAGATCTGGTAGAATTTTTCAAAACATTGGAAGATTCAAATTCTGGGGTCAAATTTTTCCAACAAGCATCGACTTCAACAATACAATTTATACAATTACAAGCATTGTATGTTTCTGTTGTTGGTGCCTCTCTTATGGACTTGCTTAATTTCTTGGAGGGATCTAAGTACCCAACAATTCACTTACTGGCTGGGAAGCTAGATGACCTTGAGGTAAAGCTCAAGCTATTAGGCGATGGTGGAATGTTCAATCATACGATCCTCCAGAACTTGGAACAGCTTCCTCAAAAGATGCAGATAAAGGCTAAGTCCAAGCTTACGTGTGTTGCCCAGTCAGCTCTAGTGAAAGTCAGTACTTTAAGGACCACGGATCCAGCCAGGAAGACTGTAGAAGCCATCGGGTCATTGTTTGATCCTCGGCATGCACCTAAGAACGTATCTCCCACAGAACTGCTCCAATTTAAGAAGAATGCCCCATTTCTTACGAAGATGGAGTCTCAACAGTTTTTAGAGGCTCACAGCATTTACCTGACTGCAATCAAGAACCAACTGCGTCATGAAGATAATGTGAATGTTCCAGAGATCCTCATGGGATTAAGGCCTGCTCACCGAGACTATGCAACAGCTGCATTAAAGTGTGTGTGGTATCCTTGTTCAAATGTGGATTCTGAAAGGTCATTTTCGAAATACAGTCTCATAGTAAGTGATAGGAGGCGAAAATTGACAGCTGCAAATGCTGAGACTTTAACCATGATCTACTTCCAGTGATTTCACCGCAGTATTTGGATAAAACTGAAAAAGGTATTCACTGAAATGTGTTTCGAGATGGTGAATGTAAAATAAAAATGTGACTTCCATATAAGTATTATCTCATTCTTCCATAGCCATGTTTAACGTTTTACCCTGCTGTTTTGTTTTTTACTTTGTTTTATTAATTGTTTATATTTTTAAATGCACTTATTGTACAAACCTTATCGCTTTCCAAATTTTAACATGTCATCCCCCGAAAAAATAATAAAAACACAAAACACCACCTTTTGAATTTTAAATCAACAAATCTTCAAAAAAATAACAACACTTTCTAACACCTCTAGATATGGGTAATTGTTCAAGATTATGGGGTCGATTATTGCACCGTATTTAAGGTTTCTTTTTGATTTTTGGTCTCAATAATAGGTGGTGTCTAAGAATTGGAAGGATGTTCTGGTGATATCTATTTACAAAGAGTGGGACAGTGATTGTTACTGGCACATCATTTTACCTGTAATCTATTATATGCCAGATTTTGGAAAGAAATGAGGGTAGTTACACCGGAGGTTAACAAGTAAGCAGTACCGGTATGGATTCGGAGGTGAATCCCAATTAGGCCTAGTTGATCTTCAAGCAAATAGGATATACTCGAGGCTTGGATTATGTGGGACTGGTCGACTGCATAGCCAAGGTCCTGGACATAATCTGGAAAGTGGAAGGATTAGGTCTAGGAAAGAGAGTAGTGCAATGAGTGAGAGCTTTCTTGGACATTACATTAGGGTAGCAAGATGCATATCTCAGGGCAGTAAATTAGGACCTTTGTTGTATAGGATTAAACATATCATCTCAAATTAGGTTTTGTTGATGACATTATTATACGTATTTATGGTTGTGTCACATTTCAAAACTGCATACTGTAGTTAGAAATAAATCTGAACAAAAGTCAAGCAGCTATAGGACACAAATTGCATATAACTATTCAGTAGGAGAAATAAGGTGTTCAGTTTGGTGGAGATTGTAGGTATTTAGTGATTACTGTGGGAGGGTATAATTTTAATTGGGGAAACACTTTAAGATATGGTTAAGAAGGCACATGATCATGTGGGTGTTTAAAGATAAGGATATTAGCCTTGTCTCAAGTAAGACCTCAGCTGGAATATGCTCCAGGCAAGTGGGGTCCACATCAATCACTGGTGGACAAAACTTATGAGTGAAATGATTCAGAGAATTCAGCTGATAGACATTCTCGAGGAAGGTTAGGGAGATTAGGAATGTTTGGGGTATATAGGGGCTGATTTGATCATTCTTGTAAATTTAATTTAAGTCAGTGGAATAACAAATGGGGGAGTGGGAAATGAATAGACATTTTGAGCCCTGTGTTTCGAGGTCGTGCTGTGGTTGATTAGTGGGCAGCAGTGTTTTATCATTATAATTGTTATTGTTTATTTACCCTCTGCAGACAATTGAACTGTCTTATGGTAGTTTTATTGTAATTTTGTCCTAATGTTCTTGTCGCTACAGATTGCTGGATATCTGTCACGGCCAGCGTCTGGAGAATGAACAGCAGCTCGTACTCTTCCTGGTGTTCGAACATGTGGAGCAGGACTTGGCCAGCTACATGGAGCGATGTCCACCACCGGGCCTTGGAGCCAACCGTGTTAAGGTAGGATATGTATGGGATACTGGGAGGACGCGTCGATCCATTCCACGCCCACAGTACGAGGTTCGTAGGTAGCCTGGCGTCTATTGGGTGACGAAGGAGTTTCCGGACTGTGCGTCTTGTGTCTTTTGCCAGCTCCACCGGAACTACGGTACTTCATGGTGTAGTGGCTAGCATTTTTAAGTTCTGCCATTCAGCCACATGAGACAAAACTGGGATTCCGGTTTAGTACCTTAGTTAAGGCCACAGCCACGGCAGCCTCCTACCTAAGACCTAGCCCCAATTACAAATGCACATTATCAGACACATGACCACAATTTCTAGCATGTTCAATAATACAAAGAGAAAAACATTTTAGTTCATTTATTGGCTAACAAATTCCTAGCCATTGTAATGATGATAATAACTACTTTTCAGGGTGTTTAGGGGACCTGTGAAATTTGGGTATTTCCTTAAAAATAATTGACCTTCTGAATTATTGTTCAAAAATCACTGCAAACCTTCTATTGTACAAAATGGCAGAATATTTCAGATTTCGCCATTTTTAAAGGCTGTATGGACATTTTAATCAGCTGCTGTATGGGCATTTAACTCTTATATGGTTCCCAAGCAGTAGGCTGACCAACATTGCATCCTGAGCAAAAAAGAATAAGAAGTGGTGAATGAAGAAAGAAGACAATAGTTCATAGCACTCGAAAAGTAGAAGTCTGAAGAAGTTTCCGCAATGCAGTGCCTTTTTCTCATCTTTCATCTGCTTCTGTAAAAAGCTCCATGCAGTGCAGTTCATGATAGATTTGATGAAACTTTTGGAGCTATAGTAATATATTTAAGTAATTAAACTTCCTTAAAAAGAATTTTATTTGTTAATAAAAAAAATAAAAATAAAAACTGCACACATTTGATTGCGACTGTATTTTATTTTCTTCAGAAATTAGCCAACCAGAAATTCAAACATTTTTACTGTCGTACACACTAAGAAAGAAATGACATTATTAAGTAAGTCGTATTTGTATATGTGTGTAAAAGTTGTCAAATTTTGAAGTAAAGAAATCAAAAATTGTGATGCAAGGATGTTTAGGGTGTTTAGGGGACCTGTGAAATTTGGGTATTTCCTTAAAAATAATTGACCTTCTGAATTATTGTTCAAAAATCACTGCAAACCTTCTATTGTACAAAATGGCAGAATATTTTAGATTTCGCCATTTTTAAAGGCTGTATGGACATTTTAATCAGCTGCTGTATGGGCATTTAACTCTTATATGGTTCCCAAGCAGTAGGCTGACCAACATTGCATCCTGAGCAAAAAAGAATAAGAAGTGGTGAATGAAGAAAGAAGACAATAGTTCATAGCACTCGAAAAGTAGAAGTCTGAAGAAGTTTCCGCAATGCAGTGCCTTTTTCTCATCTTTCATCTGCTTCTGTAAAAAGCTCCATGCAGTGCAGTTCATGATAGATTTGATGAAACTTTTGGAGCTATAGTAATATATTTAAGCAATTAAACTTCCTTAAAAAGAATTTTATTTGTTAATAAAAAAAATTAAAATAAAAACTGCACACATTTGATTGCGACTGTATTTTATTTTCTTCAGAAATTAGCCAACCAGAAATTCAAACATTTTTACTGTCGTACACACTAAGAAAGAAATGACATTATTAAGTAAGTCGTATTTGTATATGTGTGTAAAAGTTGTCAAATTTTGAAGTAAAGAAATCAAAAATTGTGATGCAAGGAACTTTTTCAGTATTGCACACCAAATAAATCAAACTATGTATATAATTAGAGGAGTTTGAATCAACCTATTGATTGGAAACTTTGTATGACACGTAATATTTACTGTATGAATGTGCTGACCAAATTTCGTGTTGATATCTGCAAAATTGTAAACATTGAGAATTTCAGTCATCGGTCATCTGTGGCATGTTAATTTTTCAAATGTAAAGTTTGTTGTTGGGCTGGCAGGGGCCCCTTCACACATTCCCTCCAGGAAAATGCTGGGATGACACCGTATTTAAAGTCCCTGCACACGTTACTACAGTCGCCACAGAGAGACAAGCTCACGAGGCTAATTGTTAAGATGTGCCAAATCACTAAAATGCATTTACAATCTTCACCTTTCACCCCTACCCCTCTGGTTGCTAGAACCTGTATCGTCGTCGGTCGATACTCATTTCTTTCCTTCAACACTAATTATTGTGTATTTGATAGTTAAACCCACAGATTGTTACAAAATAAAGACTAAGTAAGTCATTGAAGAGAGAGATGATCGTATTTGGACTAACAAAGGCATGCTTCTTGGTAACTTCGTGATCATGTGTTGTTTGGGGTTAACATTGTTCATGATGTTGCATTGGGAAATCGATGGAGGCCTTTGTTGTTGCGGATCAATTTACATCTTGATGTGTGAAGCTTGGTGGTGGTTAGTTGTGTAACATTTCTGATAAGGGTGGGAATGAAATGGGGGAGGGGGGTCGCTTGGTGTTAGGAAAACAAGGAAAATTAAAAGATGGGTGAATATGGTTCGAACATGAACAAAGACACTGGAGGTACACTCAATTTTCAGTAGCAAACAAACACTCACTGGGAAAACTGCTCTACTAGAGCAATGCAACAAACGACATTTTTCATGCATTTGGTCCAGTATACACTCGTTCTGACCATCGCAATATATTAAACAGGCATTCTGCATCAACTTAACAACTGATACTCATGCCAAGTTACTGATGGTTGGAGTTGACTATGAACAGTCTCGGAACCTACTTGCAAACACTCAACTCTTAATCCCCCTTCCCCAATATTAGAGAGAAAACTACATTGATGTTGTTAATTAAATAATTATTTATTCGTGTAGCTTTAATCTTCTTTAAAGTTTTGCGATTGTTTTGTTTCAGCAATGAATGTTTTTTGTTTTAGGACATAATGTTCCAGTTGTTGTGTGGAGTGGACTTCTTACACAGCCATCGTATTGTTCATCGAGACCTGAAGCCCCAGAATATTCTGGTGTCCTCCGCAGGAACCATCAAGCTTGCCGACTTTGGTCTGGCGAAAACATACGACTTCGAAATGAGGCTCACTTCTGTTGTAAGTTAATGTTATTTGTCATGATATTATTCTCCATTTTGACTGACAAGGGAAGTGATCAAACTCGCGGGGTGGGGGATGGTGGCACAGAGGTCAAGCTATTCGCCTCGCGCTGCGGTGGACTGGGTTTAATATATGTGAGATTTTCGAAGTTGAAATGCCATGTCCTGTGGTTTGGATTCCACGTAAAGACAAGGTCCCGTGGCTCAAGATCACTAGATTTACTGTCACGATAAACTACAAGCTTCCTTCCCTTCCTTGATCAAACTCGGTTGAGATAATGGGGTGAAAACTGGATTGGTCCAAGTTAACACCCAATGCAATTTTTATAAAATGTGACTTGGGAAAATCCAGCTCTTGCCGGTGAGATAACTTTCATGAGTTCTTGCCCAATCATTAAGGACTTTATTTTTTTGGGTGAAATAAAACTGTTGATTTCGGTGTTAAAACTGATGCTATTTCAGTGGGTAACTTACCGTATTTCGTGAAATAAATTCTCATAATGATCGATGTTTCTTCTAAAATCTTCCTTATAGTATGGGGTAAATCTAACAAATTATGTGATAAGGGGGTTTATGTTCGACCCTGACTGTTATATGTCAGGAAACTGAACTGTATTTTAGCCTACTTTCGATTTTTGCAAAAAATGAAAGTAGACTTATGAGATCAACACAGGGCGAAAAAAGTGTGTCTGTCTGTGTGTGTGTATGTGTGTGTGTGAGTCTGTGTGTGTGTGTGTCTGTGTGTGTGTGAGTGTGTGTACTCTGAATGTCTGTCCCCCCCTATCAATTCGAACACGGTGAATGCGAATTGAACGAAATTTGGTACAAAGGTAGCACTAGCAAAGGACACCTCAGTGTCATGTTTTATATCGCCGCCATCTTTACTAAAACTGAATGGCGGCCACTCAAACGTTCAAAACGTAAAATCAAATAACGACTAACCAAATCATCCGATCTCTAACCAAATTTGGTAACAACATACCTTCGTATAGGATGCGTCTTGTGACCAAACTACAAGGTCGTCCGCCATACCATTTCAGGATGGCGGCCGTGCGAATTATGCAAACTTTATAATCCATATCATGGGACCCACCAGTTACGATTATCGAGCCGAGAATCGTTTTAACTGTTCTAAAGGAAGAGGCACGTTCGAAATTAAAAGTTTATTTTGTAATACTATAGTGCAGACGTGATTTTAAAAAGCTGAGCTGATTCACTAATAAGACAAGATGGCAGCGGATATCTTGTGCCTGACTTATATTTCACTAATTTGAGTATTGCATGCAATATAGCGTACTGTACAAAATAAATAAACTTTGTATGAAATGCTTTATATATAAATAATATACTCCAGTGATGAAATCGTTTAGTATAAATCATTATTTGCTAACAAGTTCTATGTAAGTCATTTTATATAGAACGATATTCGTTGACACAATTAGCTCAGTGGTAGAGCGTCAGCCTATCGCTCAAATGCCTATGGTTCAAACCCGATCAGAGCTAGGTTTTTTGCTTGAAATGTTACATGTTTATTGTTTTGTAATGACTCAGATGTTTTAAAATTAAGCGTTATATTGTGCATATTATGGTGTAAAATATATATTTAATTAAAACATAATTCGCCAGCAGATTTACTCGAGACATCTAGCTGCCAAAAAGGTAACTAGATTAACTTCCAGATTTTATTGAAAAGTTTCTTCTTCTGGCCGCTAGAATGCACTCGCTCTGTTAGGACACTGCCGACTGAATACGAGCTGCGCATTCAGTCGGCCGTGGTTAGGATTATATTGTTCGATATTTCACCACTAGATGGTACGACTAGTCTACGAGGGGCTCCATTGATTACTACACCATTGGCATTCTATGCGCATCGAATTTGAAGAATGACAAGATGATACTACGATACATTTTTACTTTTTATTTTAAAGGGTTTGTAACAGCCTATTTTGCGTTACTTGAAAATGTTATTTGAAGTAAAGAACAAAACGATTTCACATAGTAGGTGTTAGTTCAGGTTATTAATTACTACTTTTATTTGAGGCAAATAGCAATCGAAAATATCCACATAGTTTGTATACACACGTCTCTGTAGGGTCATGGAAAGATTTGTTAATTCAATTAGGGTTGTGAAAGCCATGCACAACCAGACGTGTAAAGACATGCCTCAACTCAAAGTTGGATGTTGCCCACGGCAGGTCGTATATGTAATAATAATAATAATAATAATAATAATGTTATTGGTTTTACATCCCTTTTAACTACTGCTGCTTTTAGAGACACCGGGGTGCCGGAATTTTGGCCCGAAGGGGATCTTTAACGTGCCAGTAAATGTACTGACACGGCTCCCTCGCATTTGTGCACCCTCAAATGCCAGCTGACTGCGCCAGGATACGAACCTGCAACCTAGGGCCCAGCAAGCGAGAACGTTACCGCTGAGCCACGCAGCCAGTCCGGTCGATTATGTCTCCAGATCCATAACATTCTTGATATACTTCTTATCTTTCTTTCTTCAATGATGGTAGCAGTTTTTATCTAGGTTGTGGCGTTTGGTAGAGGTAAATCGTTTCTAAGGTCTTCAACAAAGAATAGTTCTATTATACTCTTTGATAATAACGAGTTATAACTATACTCATACATTTAGGAGAAAGTAGGCTATATGTTCTTTACTGAACATCTTGTTTCATTATGAAACAGTTTCTCCCACCAATCAGAGCTCAAGAAACAGTTGTTTGACCAATTAGATAAGGATAGCATCGCACCTGCGCTGAGTTCCACGGTCTTCTAATTTAAATTTCATTGCGTGGCCTATTGTCATAGTAGGGTATTCGAGGAGGCCATGGTCAAATACAAGGCATTCTCTGCGTCTCATGCGCTCTGTTCAGTACATAAAACTGGCAAAATCTCGACAGATATTTATGAATATTTATGTTCGAACATCGAACATAAACAGTCGTATGCAACTCGCCCATAATGGTAATTAAGACACTCGTATGGAAATGATAAAACTTGCATACGCTCGTTTTATAAACATACTCGTGTCTTAATTATTGCCATTATAGGCTCGTTGCATAATGTACTATTTTCTACTTCTTTGCGATATGTAGAGTATCGCTGAATGCTATTTGCCGTTTAGAATTATGTTCATTTCCTTCTTTCTTCATCTTTTTATGCGTTTCTGAATCCCTGCAGTGTTTATCGCATGCGTCTTTTTGTTTCCAATTGGAGTATTTACACATTAGAATCTTTCCTGCAGTGTTAAATACATAGAACCCCTTACTTTTGTATTCCTCGGCCCTCGAGAAAACTGTTGTGACTTTAGATTTAGGCATTTTTATACTCAAATGCTGGATGTTTGCCGATAAGTTTTATCAGTTGCGAACTCGCACTGTTGTATCTATGACCACAGCGCCATTTTATGTAATCGATAGCAGATATAGATTTTCATCGATAGCCTAAGAGATCGTGGAACTGAATACACGTACTTCCGGCTTTGTGTGCATTTGTGTAGAGAATATGCAGCACTATCTATCAAATGAGAAGGAAACCACGATGGTCAATTCCTCAGAAGCATTTAAACGTTTATTGGAGAGCATTTTTGATAATATTTAACATTTTTCGTACCAATTGGAGTATATTTTGTGCAATTCACGCAATAAATCAGATTTCGTGATATTTCGCGAGTTCATGTTGCTGAAATATGCTACTTTAAGTACCTAGAAGGTCATTTATAGGCAAGAAACAAGATATGAAAAACGTTCGCACGTATCGCTATTACCCAAAAATACGGCCCCTACCAATCATATTAGGTGGTGAATTAGAGACTCTATCTGTGAATATCCAAGTGATTAACTATAATGAGCACAGATTACAAGGGCTGTAGCACTACATTGTTGTGTGTGGCATAGCAGACACTTGTTTAGGATAATACAAATGGTAATTAAAACTAGACAAGTGGACTATAATGAACAAAATTACTTAATTGTAATGTTTAATAAATACCTTATTCTGTATCTTGGGTTTTTGTGATAATAGTCTTATTGACGCAAATGTGAGTGAGAGTTGTCTGTTTCTTTCCTGTCGTATGGTTAGGACCCTATTATTTTATTTTGCTAAACTTTGCCTAGGGATTGAAAGTTATGGAAAAGTTGGATGCTATAATTCTCAACTGTTGTATACTACAATAAACTGAGGATGCTCACTTTTGGGGTAGGATATTGTTGATTCCTCCTCTCAGAATGTTCCTTTATTTATCTCAGTCAGGATAAAAAAAAAAAAAAAAAAGAGAGATTGATCTAATTTTCAGTGATTCTTTTTTGGTACATATTTGAAATAAGGAACATCATTTTGAATGAAAGAAGAAATATTAAATATTAACTATACAAATAATTTATAGGATATCCAAATTCTGAGGATGCTATCATAAATGCCAATAACATTTGTGTGATGCCATAATGAACAGACATACAGATAAATTCAAACGTTTAGCATAAATTCAAAGCAATTTGATTTTAATTATATGGATAATTGTTGTCACTACTTCTGCACCACTCTACATGCATTTGCCGCCCGATCGAAGACGGAACACGAGACGTGCATATACTTTGAGGTATATTTCTCGCCACTTACAGAAAACAAATGAACATAGTCTATTGCAATGTGGTTATCCTTTATGCTAGTATTTGTATTCACTGTAGATTTTTGCTCCCATAGGTGTAATCAGTTTATGGGCAAACCACACCACAAATATTGAAATATAACTGTGACATATTCAGAAATCGTGACTGGAGTATTTATATGTGAACTTGTGCAATTGCGACGAGTTGTTGGAAGGAGACGTAATGGTAGCATTCCTAAGAAGATCCATAGATGTACTTGTATTGGTATTTTAGTATCTGCACTCTGATTTGCTAGCATGGAGAAACTATGGAGAAGGTATTATAATGGATGCGAAACAGACTTTATACAAATAACGTGCAAGATGGCTGCTATGACTGAGGGATCTGAGGTAGTGATGAAACGCAGAACTAAAAAGACTTTATGTAGGTAACTTGCTAGATGGCTGCTGCAGCTTTGAGTTTGTAGTAGTGGTGATTGGGAGATCTAAGGAACGAGATGGTCAAGGAAAGAGCCTACTCTAATTATTGTTTATTCGGGGAGAAGGGATATAACATTCAAAAAAAGAAAGATTATCCATGAAGGAATTAAGATTTGGACTGTTGCGACAGTCATAGAAAACTGATGTGTATGGAGAAATCGGAATTGAGTTACTAGAAATTATGTAAGGAGCAGGATCAAAACAGGTATGTTAAACGCAGAAGCGATTAGAATCATGAAAATAATGTGCATTGTGATATAACAACCAGAAAGGGAGTTTGCCCATACTAGAGCAATTTTCCCAGGGAGCGATTGTTTGCTGATATTAATTGAGAGTGTTTTCTCATTTATGTCAGAGCCACAGTCAGCTCTTTTATTACGGATCCCACTACCACCACTTGTTGTATGTATTCACCACATGAATAAGTTGTTAGTAAATTATATTACAGTATATAGTATCTTACCTCTCGTCTAATGATTCTGGTTGATGGTTATGTCACACCATGCCTCGAGAAGGGAGAGTTCTGCTGTGTAACCTTATAAACTGGCGCCCATTAATTTTCAGTCAAAGAGAGACAATAAAATTTTATTACATTTGTCACCACAACTGTGGGGAACCCTATATATTAAGAAATATTCCATAACAGATGGTGTCCATGATGTCTGTGCATATGTTGGCGTAAATTTGGTGCAATACTTTCACTCGTGAGAGGGTTTTAAGACCAAAACTAATACTCTACAAGAGCTTCTTTGTACCTGTTACTACATATAGCTTAGAAACTTGTACCCCATCCAAGAGAAATACCAGCAAACTACAAGCAGTGGAGATGGTTTTTAAGAACTATGATTCAGAAGACAAGGAGGGACAAAATAAAAAATGATGAGATGTGCCATCTTGTTCAAGTAGAACAATCTCTTAACGAGATCTGTGTTGAAGCCAGGCTGAAATGGACACACAAACAAAGAACAGCTAGAGTGTGGTTTGAGAATGAACTGAAAGGCAAGTGACCATGAGGTCGACCGTGGAAGAGCTGGATCGACCAGGTTAGAAATTATCTTGCAGGGAGAGGTCTGGATTTACAGCAAATTATGGAGGAGAAACATTCTTGGAGTGAAATAAATGGAGAACGCTCATTTACTTCACCAGGGAAGCTGGAGCTTGTTCAAGATGATGATGATGATTAGTTTCACTGAAGTGACTAGTTAAGTCTTGCGCTTGGCGTAGCAGTCTAACTATAGCCCGGCATTGGTGAGTTGTCAGTAGGTTTATTAATGGGTCTGAAAAAGAACTAGGGCGAAGATGATGATGATAATTGTTGTTTTAAGGGGCCTAACATCTAGGTTATCGGCCCCTAGGGCGAAGATTTTGCCCTTGTATATGAAGTCTAGATGCCAAAAAAACTTGTGAATAGGGAACAGTTTTATACTGTAAGGAAGAATATGAAGCCAGTGTGCTTACAGTAAAATATGAACAGATTTGTAAATCTATGAAGTTCTCATAATTGCTTTTGACATAAAGCTTGTAATAGTTGATAACAATTGATGTAGTTTAACTAGAAAGTCGGGTGCTGAGGATAGACGTGATTTGCAAAAAGATTTTCCAAGAACCAAAAACCAATGTTTTTGCATGTTCAAGTAGAAATTGAATACTACTAAGTCACAAACAAAATACTTGCTTGATACAAGAATGAGTTTGATGCGGTCCCATTGCTACTTGTACTGGCCTGTTATAGTGAGTATTTCCACACAGGATTGGGATTTTTCAGGAATAAAAACCATTATCTTAAAGCGAAAATTTTGAAAAAGTTTAGAATATGAAGAAGTAGTCAGTATGCCTTCCTTTGGAGGGGAAATAAAGTTGGCATGGTGGGCACATGTTATAGAATTATGGCATGTAAAAGAACCTTCCACTAACTACAACTGTGTGAAGCTAAAGTTTGTAGGTTAGATTTGATTAATGTTCTATTAGTTCCAACGCTCGCCGCCGGTTGCATCTAGTAGTCAAGTTCACAGCTAGGTGTCGTTGACAGTAGCATTTGTTCACCTTCAAATGTAAAGCATTTTGTTACTAGCATAATAGTTGAGAACAACTGAACATAAAGTGATTTCCTACATCTTTACTGATATTTCTTCTCTCTGCAGGTGGTGACGCTCTGGTATCGCTCTCCTGAGGTTCTTCTGGGTCTCCCGTACGCCACTCCGGTGGATGTCTGGTCGTGTGGGTGTATAATGGCCGAGCTATTTCGACTCTCTCCCCTCTTCTGTGGCAGTTCCGAAGGGGATCAACTGGACAGGATATTTCAGTATGTACAGCACTAGTACTGAGTTTTGTTTACTTGCCATCAAGATCTGTTGCACAGCTATTAGCTTATTGTAGCACAGCTTGCAGCTCTCATGTTTTCATCATTAGCATTTGTTATGTAACTAGCATTTATTGTTTAAATATATTTGGTTTCAAAAATTGTAGCTAATGAGAAAGAAAATCTCACATTTGGGACAAATCTTATCAACGTGGAACTATTGAAATGAAGGTAGATGCCATTACAATCTTGTGATCAGAGCAGTATGGTGTGCCATATATCATACTAAATTTAAATTGGGAGAACAAACCACTCTTAAGTAGAGAAGCAGAGAACACTTTGAATGGCCACTGAAATGTGCAAAGTGGGGGTTTTACCTTGGGAAATTAGGATGCACTTCAGAGTTGTAATGATGACAGCTTATGCTGAATGTAGGACAAGCTTTAACACCATATGTGAAGCCTATTCTTGGTGTGCACCAGCAGTGCGGGTTGCATTTTTTGCCTCTGCGACGGTGGCGCCATCTCTCGGCAGAAGTCCACAACACCCTCGTCGCCATCGTGGTGTGAGGCCCCTGTCCTCGAAAAATGGCTAGGCATAGAGCAGTGCTTGTTTATTCCGTTATTTTGCAAAGCATGAAGTTAAATTTGAGAATGGGGACTTGTGCTATGGTCAACTGTCAGAACTGGACTAATAAGGATCACACTGACGACAAGAAAGGTGTGCGTTTCTTCAATATACCGAAAGTTATAACCCACCAATGCTCACTAGCTCGTAGTCGCTCTGAAAGATGACGTGCGACTTGACTTGCAAGAATTATTAGGAGAGACTTTCGAGATGCCGATGTCAAGCCTTACACAAGAGTGTGTAGCATTCATTTTGTCTCAGATAAACATAAAAACTGCATAGCGATCTCAGCAAAGAATATGAAGATATACGTCAAGTATGCAGGAGCTTAAGAGATCAAGTAACAGACCTTGAGGTTGATAAAGTGGCGCAGGCAGCCTTCCTTAAGGCCCAGTGTAGTAGTGTATCCTGAGCATCTGAAGTGAATTCTTACATTCTCAACTTTAATGTTATTGCTCCAAAGCGGTAACTTTTGTTGTTAGAAATGAAACTCCATGGCAGTTATTATTTGTGTTGTTCCTTACACATAATAATAAGCATTGTACGATTCTGTAATAGAATTAAATTCCAGAGTAAAGTCTTTTGTTGTCCGAAACAAAATCCCATGCTTTACCGCCTTTGTCTGCAAAATTGTGTCAGTATTGGAATAAATAAATATCAATTCTCACAACCTTGTGTCAATTTAAATTTTATTTCCCACAAATCTCCAGCAATCTGACATAAATGCACAAGTCAAAGGACCCAACTTTTACAGGAGATCAATACGTCAGAACACCCTGTCCTAAACTCAACTTTTTTCAGTTCTTGTACACTCCCTGTCGCACACCTTTCTATCAAATGTAAGTTCTCAGATTGATTCTAGGTGAATATAAACAATGTAGTTTTAATTACAAGTAAATAACATGGCTATTATTCTGAAATAACTATGTAAGTCCAGGCTAATCTTTAACGTTCTCTCTTCTTTTTAATGAAACAAAATTGTCTTCATCTTCTCACAAGCCTCACTGCAGAACCACTTTTTCCTTGGTTTCGCAGTCATGCCGAGACACAACATGTGGAATTCCATAACCACCTTCACATATGACCATTGGGTCACGATGTGGCATCTGACATGTGCAAATGTCTGTCATCATTGTCTGACCGTGGCTACAGAGGTTGCCGTTCAAGGAAGAGGTCCTTGCATTTTTCAACCATCTTTTTGTGCAGGTCATAATCAGGCAGGACTCGTAATGTTATAGGCTTAATTTCAGGGTGGTCCTTGTCTTGAGCCTACAAGTAGGCTACGGGTCACAATAGCTTGCTCCTGTCACGAGCATGTGAGTTTGAGCCTGAAAGTACCACTTGTCATCTTTATGCAGCTGGTCATCCTCATCAAGGCATTTGGTGGGATTGTCTATCCTAGGGCATTTAATTTCCAAAACTCCAAAGCCTGGGCAACACTCGCAAGAGACACGACCATCAGGAGAAGCACTAATGAAAGGGTATTCAGAATGCAGTGCAAGCACACTTAAAGTGACAGAGAGCTGCCTGTGGCTCTTCCCGTTCCCTGACTGGCCGTGTAATCATTACTAGCTGTAACTTCAAAATCATTACCATGCTGTATATACTTGTTGTGGGCTTTCCTCCTCTCGCTTTGTTCGTCACTCTTTCCTTTACAAATGGTTTTTACCCGTGTGGGGGGGGGGAAAAGTAGGCAACTAGTGAAGAAATTGTGGGATTCCAATGCCTTAAAATTTTTCATAGCGGCGTTAGAGGCGAAATTGGTCCTCGTCACAAGGTAATCGATCCGGTCCATGTCCGGGACCTTTGGCCACTCCTCCATATTTTCCCACCGAAGCTCATACGGGTCCAAATCACACTCATCAATCTTCAACTCATACCGGGCACGATCAAACTGAGTCAATTTCTTGATGTAATCCTCCAAAAACGCCATAATTCCCGATAAAAAGATGAGGCCCCCACACACTACAACGCTTTGTTTACAATTGTTTCACACCAAGATGGTGGCGAGGCTGTTGCGGACTTCTGCCCAGAGATGGCGCTCGCGGCGAGGTGGGCGGAGCCTGCATCGTGCAGCCCAGCAATTTTCAAAAGTCACATCTGAAATTTTTTACAAAAAATAGATTTTATTGATTTCATATTTCTCTTGGAGAAACACATCAAATGGATGTTGTAAGTTGTTCCAAAACACGATATTTGTAGTTAAAAATCAATATTAAAGTTTGACTTTATTTCCAAATCTCGACGTCAGCTTTGTTAAGTCATTTCCATTATCCAATATCTGCACTTTGTTCCTAAAAAAAATAAAAAGAAATAAAATAAAAAAAGACAAACGCTTTAACGGTGGGATTCAGGAAACATTATGTTATTCTTGGTACAAACTCTCACATAAACATAAACTTTAGAATAACATAAAATTGCCCTGAATTTTGCCATTTAAGCATTTTTTTTTTTTTTTTTTTTTTTTTCTCCGTTTTTCTCAATAACTTAGAAAACTGCAGATATCGACGTTTGGAAACAGGCTCCTCATATTATGACCATTTTACTATTTCAACTTGTATGTTTATTGTTTGGATAAGCGAAGGGGTTGTTGAACTACAGTATATTTTGCACAATGTAGGTCATAACAATAATAAAAAAGCTGCTTCGGTTGCGTAGTCGGTAGCATGCTGAGCTTTTATGCCCAAGATCGTGGGTTCAAACCCGGCCGAAGTCGTCGGATTTCTTAAGAACGTTAAAAATCCCTCAGTATGCCTTCCTTCGGAGGGGAAGTAAAGCCGGCGGTCCCATGCCATAGATTTATGGCATGTTAAAGTACCTTCCACTAATTACACCTATGTGAAGCTAAATTAATATAGGTTAAACATTTGACTAACGCTCTTAGGTTCCTACGTTCGTCGTCAAGAGCCGACTGCAGTTGCATCTGGTAACTAATTTCTGAACTAGTTGGTCGTTGACGGTGGCGTTTGGCGGCAAAAGTAGGAACTACTTGAAAAAAATTCAATGCCTGCAGTCCTTACATGAATTAAAACAGATAACACACACTAATACAGTCATCACAATTAACACCGGTTGTCAGACAGATTCTACACACACCCAAAGTACACGGGGCTACATGACCGCGTCGTCGCAGCTCCTAAACTGAGGAACCAACCAACACAATAATAAAAATGTTCAGTGTTATGTGAAGAATTACAATTGTAATTAAGTTTTTTTTTTCTTTCAATTGCATTATTAAGCTTTTTAAATGGGTATTTCAGTTTTATAAACAGACTCTGAGTTTGGAAGTGCAGTTAAAGGAGCATTTATTGTCTGGAAAGCCAACGTGATTTCTAAGTCTGTCGAACTCTTTGGTTATTATTTGCACTGCTCTCAGCAGATTTAGCAAACCACCACTACCACCCAAGTTATGTTGGCTCTCACGACCGGTGAATTATCGTCTTTTTGGAGGCCTTCATAGGGAGGTTGAAGCTGCTTGAGCTTTTAGTTCTCACAGTCAAGTAGTTCAGATGCACTCTATATAACGCGGGAGGGGGGGCTGCGCGCAGTTCGTTACTCCTGTGGGGATCCGGGCGGGGACACCAAGAGCCCGCCAATGAGCCAGCTTGGTGTCCTAGGCGAAACCCCACACAAGACACGGCACAAACCTAGAAGAATTGCTGAGTTTTAATTCACCGGTCGTAAGAGCCAATATACCGTCTTTATGAAATAAAGTTAATGATAATTTAGTTTAGTGCGACGACTGGAACTGCTTTGGGTAGGGGTACGGGGGCACTTCTTTGTCCAGTTGGCTTTAATTGTTTCAAAGTTTTGGCGACACGGCGCGGGCCATAGGTTGGGCAGTCCTGCACTATGTCAAAGAACATCTTGTGGTTGTTGCTTATTGTAGGGGCTGCAACATCATGTTTATTTGGGTGTGTGTGATAGCGTGTATAGAACATCTCTGGAGGAAGTTTGCTTCATAAAATATGTAAGTGTCTATTAAATGTTTTGACATCATAGTCGTCATGACCTGATACGAGTATTCATTTCTCTCCTGCAATTCTTCTTCAATATCCATTCAGGCATGGAGATGTCTTTGGTGGATTATCGAGCCAATCGGGGAAGAAACATTCGACCACACTGGTTGCACCTTATAGAGGGTGGAGGTCATGGTTGAGCCTGGCGTAGTTTATGCCTCTGACCTTCCATATTCACGCTCAAAATATGCGACAGCAGCTCCCGCAGTTGAGCACCATCAAGGATGATCCTCCGTAGTGCCACTCCGAGTACTGTACTCCTCAAGGTCTTCTTAAGCTGGCCCTTATAGTGATTCAGAGGGGCGCCACAAGGTCTCTTGCCTGTACTAATTTCACTATACAGGACCCATCGAGGAAGTCTGTCCTTACTCAATGCGCTGATCATGTCCAATCCATCTGAGTTGGTGACCAACAATGGTGGCTTCATCTTTGCTCTATCAAGAACTGTTGTTTTTGGAACGAAGTCATCCTATTTGATGTTCATAATGTATCTGAGCTTCTGTTGGAGGAAGCGTTCTAATTTCTTCCTGTCGTGCTGATATAGAGTCCAGGCTTCAAATCCATAAAGCAGGGTGGAGATGACTACTGCTCGATACACCATCAATTTGGTGTATTATTCAGGAAGACCCAAGCTACGGAGGGTGTTCAATTAAAAGTGGCACTGATTTTTTCCCATCCTTGAAAGTGACTGCAAGTGACATCTGTCCACGTGTGGATGAACTATGTACTAGAGTCGAGAATCACTGACAAGTTCACCACGATACCTTCATCAGTCAAGGCTTGGTAGCCTGAGAGAGTGACACGTGTTTCATTTTGCCTTTCAACATTGCCATGGTAAGTTTTCGCGCTGAGTGATATGCAATACAGTTTTGTGTTCTGTTAAACAAAAACGCATCTGCAACCTATGACGATTTGAGGAGAGCCTATGGGGAGTCTGTAATGCCTCGTTGTGCCTGTTTTCGTTGGCATAAGGCTTTCAAAGAGGGCCGGGAAAGCGCTGAATTGCAGGGAGAATAAGGTGCACCTGTTACTGCCATTACAGACACAGCGATCAACACGGCAGGTGCCATTATTCGTGAAGACTCGCGTCGGGCAGCTTGCACACATGCTTGGGATATCAGTTGGGAGCAATTGGTAACTGATCACATCCCCAAAAAATGAAGGAACCCGATTGGACAATGGAAGCTTCGCCATGACAAAGCCAGGCCGCATGTCGCCAATGCTGTTACAGGGTTCCTGGCACAAAAAGGCATATCTACGGTACCCAATCTGCCTTGGAGGCTTGACTTGGCCCCAATGGTACTTTTTCCTCAACCCTGTGCCATAAGAGGACCTTAAGGGACATTGATTCGAAAGGAAGTGGGTCAAATGCATTGTATTGGAGGGGAAGTACATTGAAGGGTACAAAAGTCTGTATGTGTAAATCATGACAACAAATGGTTGTATGAGCATTAGTCATCATCATCAACATCGAAGTCCCACTCCAGTCACCCGGGTGTGGTTTACAAGCCTCCTCCACTCCTTTCTGTCCTTCCATTCTTCCTGTTCCATCACTTCTGCCACATCCAATCCAGCTTCTCCAAAATTTGGTCCAACCACCTTCTTCTCGGTCTTCCAACTGATCTCTTTCCCTTGACTACTCTTTCTAATTCCCTTCTTGCTACTCTTTCCTTACCCATTCTTACTTTTAATTGAACACTCCTCGTATATGGGCAGCACAC
This sequence comes from Meconema thalassinum, assembly GCA_946902985.2. Lineage (NCBI taxonomy): Eukaryota > Metazoa > Arthropoda > Insecta > Orthoptera > Tettigoniidae > Meconema > Meconema thalassinum. Next base: position 701,311,194 of record OX336388.2, read on the forward strand.
ATCTGGTTCTCAATGTCCTTCTCTGATGAGCAGTTACTGGAGTGATCTAGGCTACTTGTTCCAGAGGCACACCAGATATAGATATACTGAAATCTGGAAAGACAGTTCCAGGGGCTGGCTGTGCGTGTACCTTTGTTTTAGGAATTTCAGGCCAAACCCATGGTGTAACTACAATGGTGAGGCGGATCGCTCCCTCTCTCTCGTGCAGATGACGTCACAACGGTAGCATTGAGCACTCTGTATTTTACGCGGCTCTGGTCATAATAATACAACTTGAAGGCATTAATAACAGCATTTATTTTTTAACACTGTACATACTTTGTATTGTAAACACTAATAATGATGTTGGTAATTATGAATACGGCGTACCTCGAAACAATATTAATAGTCCTTTAACGAGATCCACTATTTTTACACATTGGTGAATTTACACATTTTGCGATTCAATTTTCTCTGTGAAATGCCGAAACTTATTTTTCTGTTTAAGTCACGCAACCTAACATATGTTCGGGTTCGAGCTAAACAGTGAATAACCTCATATGCAATATTAATATGAGGCAATTTTCTCAAGGTCCTGTTGGTTAATTCATTGAATATAAACTTATCACTTGATAGCGAATTGCCATGAAATTTATGAAACTCAGCCTCCATTGTATTTGCAACTTCCATAAGTTCATTAGAGGAATACAAAAGATTTCCCCTCGAAATAAATTGGATCCAATCTGGGCCTTCTTTACTGGGTTCAAGTTCTTGAGATAATGTTCCCAAGTTTTTGTACTTATCCCTGAATCTGTGTGCTACATATCCTGTAATGTATTTTAAACCTTCGTGGTTCATTTCATCTTTAAAATCTGAGAGATCAAATTCATCGAACATTTCATTCTGATGATTGGTCATTTCAAACAAACTCATGTTCAATTCCACAGTTTCGTAATTTGATTCAACATATAAACTAGAAACTAGTTTTTCTTCGTCAGGAGCATCCACGATATCAGGAATACGTTTGGCAACATTCACTAACGCAGTCTGCGAGAAACAGGTGTCAGTTTTGGTTTCCAATGGTTTAATCAGACACTTTTCGTCAATTTTCTGCTGGTTGCTTCTGTCGATACACATGAGATTTGAAATATAAATTTCGTCAAATGTCAATACAGTCAAGCGTTCCAATTCGGTTAGTCCTGCTGATTTATATTTCATTAGTTTCACAACATCATGCAAAACACCCTGCTCTAAATTCAAACATTTAGCCCAATCACGTAACGTCGTCAGTCCTGGCAAGGGATAGTTATTAGCCCCTAAAAACCGGTAGGCTTTAGAGCTTACACTTCTTAGTGATATAGCCGCTGCTATATCGTCAGAACACCAATTGATTTTCTTACCTTTCTCTGTACTTAATAAATGTTTTATTTGACCTGGAGTGAAGGCTTTACCCAGTATCGTCTGAATTTCTTTGCAACGACTGTTCTTCAGATCGGCGATTTCTTTCTTCAACACCGACTGGTCTGCACATAAATAATCGTACTTTTGTTTCCAAGCTTCGGATTCCTCACGTACCTCCTCAACTAATTTCTTCAAAGTGTTGACCTCATCTTCATGAGGACGAGTGCTTAAAAGGAAAGACATTCGTTGAATTATCAGGTTTATTTTTTTAGACTTATATTGGAACTACAGTAGCCTACGTTTCTATTCACAAGAGCAATATTTCTTTCATATGACCACTAAACTACGGCTGCATGAAGGTCAAAATTAGATTAATACTATACACCAGGCTTTAATTAAACTCATGATATCAATGTCTCAACGATCTGGTGAAAGCAGTGCTTTACTCCGCTAGTTACCTTTCTTCCAAGTATAATAATGAACCTTAGTTGTTTTGTGCGTGTAAAATAAACAAATTCACCTTTTATTATTAAATGAGACTTCAATGTTCAATAACAAAAAGAAGTTTACCTTATTAACTCCTTCTCATTCAAGCAGGTATGTTTAGATTGTATTCCTTCGGTGAGTGTTTCATTGTTATGTATAATTTCACTTATAACACTTTTACGATGCCTCTTTTCCAGCCTCATCGACCGACTTTCAGCTTCTTCCAGAGATCTTTTTCTTTTCCTTTGTGTAATTTGAGGGGATTTTGGTAGATTTTCAGTCGGAATGGCATCTAATTTTAAAGTTTTACTGTGCATTGGAGTATAGTTCAACAATTGCTGTCGAAGTGGAATAGCAAAACTGTCTTTAGTGAAATGAAGAGAACATACTTGAGCTGAAATCATAATAATAATAATAATAATAATAATAATCTCCACTCGTAATTGTTATTTGGTTTGCCTATTCATTTCTATAATATTCTTTAATATCTCAGTTTGAAAATGCGTCCAGAGCTATTGCAATGTTTTAATTTTAGAGAGATATAATTTAAAGAATGATTTACTGTTCTGCTCACAACAGACAGATTAGTTTTAGAAATCATAACTTTCCATGCTTTAAATTAAACATGTCCTCCCTCCTGCAAGCTCTGACCCATGAGCTCGCTACATCTTTGCCTTGTGGAAATACAAAGTATTTTATATTAGACCCTTTTGTTTTCCTGGAGTAGTTGTTGCAACCATACATAGCACAATTCGGCATTGCATCCCACTTTCCGTCGACAGAGATTAAGAAATACAATACTTTCACTAGCAACGCACACACTTGTCAACATTAACATGTTACAATCGACTGCTGATCACATGCGCCTATAGCCACAACTCGCAGTTGCCCCCGTTGTGACGTCAGCCGCACGAGAGAGAGGGAGCGATCCGCCTCACCATTGTAGTTACACCATGGCCAAACCATTCATAAGCCCTAGTGAAACAGTCGACTGACAGTTGCAGCTCGTCTGGTGAATGAGCCGGAGCAGCATTGCAGCTCGGTTACACGGGTGAGGCTTGTAAAACTTTCTGATCGGAGTCTGGCCAGATTGAAGATATCTCCATCAAGTTCCACACCCGCATCGTTCACAGACAATGTCTTGTAGATCATGGCTCCCAGGTACAGGGCAAAGAGTGTTGGTGCAAGTACACAGCCTTGTTTTAGTCCACTAGTGATGGTGAATACACCTGTCCAAACATACCATCATGGTGTGCTTGTATCAGTCCAACAAATTGCTCAGGGCAACCAAACCATTTTAAAACCATCCACATTGCTTCTCTGTGCACAGTGTCAAAGGCCTTTTCCAAATCGTAGAACAGAAGCCCAGAGCAGAAGCACTTCTCCTGCAGTTGTCTCGCACAGAAAATCATATCCGTAGTGCCACTGTAGGGTCGGAACCCGCACTGTGATTCCGGAAGTACCTTCTCAGAAGCTTTCTGGTGGCGATTCAACCAGATTCTAGCAAAGATTTTACCAGCCATGGAGAGCAGGAATATGTCACGGTAATTACCACAGACAGTTCGATCACCTTTTTAGAACATTGTGACAATGGTGGAATTCTTCATGTCAGCAGGGACCTCGTGGGTTTCCCATATTAGAAGGATCAGGGAGAAGAGTCTGGTTTTCAGAGGTAGGCTTCCATTTTGAATGAGCTCAAGGGGAATGTTGTCAGGTCCAGTAGCTTTCCTTGACTTCAGACTATCAAGAGCCATGATAAACTCAAGAAATGTTGGTGGGACTGCCATCCAAGCTTGTGGAGGATGCTGAGGTACATGTTGGAAGAAATCGTCTGCAGCAGTAGAGTTGCGGCTTGAGAGTAGGCTGAAGTGTTCTTTCCAGCATTCCAAGATGTCCAGTCCGGCAGTGTGGGTGTTAGTACTGTCACCAGCCTTCAGGGTGTCTGTTGAGGAGCGAACAGTTCCAAACAGCTCTTTTATGTCAGCATGAAAGTCCCGTAGGGCTCTGGCATCTGACTGGCAATTTTGCTTGAGCACTTGAACTAGTGCTTTCTTCTACATGGAAGTAAGAGAGAGGTAGGCCTAAGCATCACACTTGGCACTGATGAGACTGTGAATCTCTTCATTATTATCATCAAACCAGTCATTCCTCTTTCTTACATCAAAGCCAACAATCTTCTCTGCAGTCTCTTTGATGATGTTTCATGATATGGTCCACTCTAGATAAACATCTTTCGTATTGACTGAATTTTAGTCAGTTGATTTATAACCTAGTCTTGGGAAACAGCATTTACAACTTTTTTCTGAAGTTTGGAGATGTTGAATTTCTTCCTGGAAAGGTTTGAGAAATAAGATCATAGTTTGAGTCTGTGGTCAGTCCAACAGTCATGAATGTTATGTGCTGTCCTTGTAAGCAGAACGTCTTCACTGTCACACTGCCTAGTGAGATGCCAGTGTTTGGAGCGTGGATGCATGTGGTCTTAAGGCGGTTACAGTAGGTAGGTGAAAATGTGTTTTGGTGATAAAGAGCACATTGCAGTCTCCAACACCAGGACATTCTCCCAATGTGTCTTTCCACTCTGGCATTGAAATCACCCAGCAGCAAATGTTTATCTTTGGCTTGTATATTGGATGGTAGAGATGATTCATCCTCTGCATGGGCAGAAATGAGGAAGAGGAATTCGTAGGTTACATGAATTTTTCATTGGCATGACTTGATGCTCTTTATTTTAGTTTTTATGGCATCGTGGCACATAAAGCACTTCAGATTTCACTCGGCCGGAAACACTTAGTTACTCGAGATGATATCTGATTACCTTGGATTCCACTCGGTTGGGTACTTCTACAGCAGAACTTGGAGCATAGGGCTTCTGTGAAGCACTTCTTCACTTCATTTCATGATGCACTCCTCCTCAATCGTCCTCTTCCAGATCTTTGCATTTCCTAGCCTCTTGTGTATTCCAATCAATTGCTGCCTTTTCAATGCTCCACTAAGCTTCCTCAGACTGTGGCCAGTTTCTTTCTTTTATCTGGAGTTCAATTGGCTGTTGGTTCGTTTGCTTGACCATCTTCGGTTGATGATACGTCTTAAGCAGCAATTCATGAAGTCTTGCATTTGTTTAGTAGTTTATGACTGATCTTCCAGGTTTCCCAATCATAAAGGTGAATGGACTGAACATTGGTGTTAAAGAGTCATAACTTAGTCCTCATAGAGATGTCCTAGTTCCACCATATAGGATATAGCTGGACAAAGGCACCATTTGCTTTCCTGATGGGACTATTAACGTCTTATTCTACTCTTCCAAAGATAGAGGAAGGATTCCACTTGATCATCTTTGTCCTGTAAAGACAATTTATCATCAATCTTGATCTTATTGTTCTTATTTATATTTATTTTAAGTCCAGCAGACTCCTCTGCCTTTCCCTTCCACAGCGTAAGTTTCTCTATATCTTAGAGCCAACAGGCAAATATCATCTACGAAATAGAGATTTTGTTATCTCCATTCAATCTTCTTTTTCCAACCTCTATTGACTCTCCTCATCATGCTATGTGATGTTTCAGGAGAATGGTTGGTTCCTTAGTTTAGGGGCTGCGACAACGTGGTCATGTAGCCCCGTGCACTTTGGGTGTGTGTAGAATCTGTCTGATAACCGGTGTTAATTGTGATGTCTGTATTAGTGTGTGTTATCTGTTTTTAATTCATGTAAGGACTGCAGACATTGAATTTCAAGTAGTTCCTACTTTTGCCGCCAAACGCCACCGTCAACGACTACTAGTTCAGAACTTGGCTACTAGACGCTACCGCAGTCGGCTCCTAGCGACGAACGTAGGAACTTTAAGAGCGTTGTTTAACCTATAAGTTAATTTAGCTTCACACAGGTGTAATTAGTGGAAGGTTCTTTAACATGCCATAAATCTATGACATGAGACTGCCGGCTTTACTTCCCCTCCGAAGCGAGGCATACTGAGGGATTTTTAATGCTCTTAAAAAATCCGACGACTTCGGCCGGGTTTGAACCCGCGATCTTGGGCATAGAAGCTCAGCATGTTACCAACTACACCACCGAAGCCGCTCTCAGGAGAATGATGAAGATCAGATGGGTAGAGTAACAAATGAAGAGGTGGGAGAATTGAGTAGAGATGTTTCTGGCGGCTGCTAGGTGACATTCTTAAGACACCCAGGAATAGCAGACATAGTTATGGAAGGAAGTGTCGAGGGGTAGACTAAGATTAGAATGTTAAACAGATTGCCTTGGGTGTAAGGTGTGATTGCTATGTAGAGATGGAATGATCAGTTCGGGTCAGGAAGGCATGGACAGCTGCAGTCAATAGACTGAAGACTCTAACAACAAGAACAACACGCTATCCAACACAAGTACGAATACAGCCTTGCTGAATGCCAGATAATGAGTTCTCCACTAAGTAGGACCTCACATTTGTAATCTTCCCGCATAAGACTCGGAATCTTGTGTGTTACATCATAGTCCTCAAGTGTTTGCCACATAACTCTTCTATTGCTTCTCAAAATCAATAATGGTCAAATATAAGGTGTTTTGCCATTCTGCACTCTGTTCTCTCAGATTATTTATGAGATCTGCTCAGCTACTGACCTACTCCTTCCAAAGTCGTAATTCAGCTACATCTTTGACCTGATCCTTGGAAGGACTTGGTTAGATACAGACAGCAATGTAATCCCTCTCGAAATGTCATACTTTGTAATATCCCCTTTCTTTGGTATTTTGACAATCAAAACTTGGAGATTGCATACTAAATTTATGGAGCTATAATGCCTACAGGCAAGATAGAAGATGGAGAGTGCAGCTTACAAGATAATGAAATAATTATGAAATTATTAAAAGACATCAATATCATTCTGGAATTCTCTACGATTGTACAATGGACATAATCACTTGTGAATTCAAAACATTCTAAAACCTTCTAGAAAATAGCCTACTGAGCAACAGAGCAATGCATGGGAAGACAGAAAACCAGTCGAGCACTCGAATTGTGCGGATTTGTGACGAAGGGTGCCAGACCACGTGCTCAAGTACAAAGTGCGAATTAAGATAAAATTGTGAAAATAGTGGAAAGTATTCTTTAAAACATGTGCAGAGTTAGCATTTTAAAACTACAGATACAAAATAATTACTGAGTTTCAAACAGTGAAATTGTGCATTACAGTAAATGTGGACCAGACCCTGTGCTAACAGTTTATTGAGTACAATTTGAGAACTGCAGTGAAACAGAATATTTTTGGAATATCTACCGGCCGAAATTCAATTTAGTGTTGTGAAAATTGTGAAGATAGAAGCATGGAGGATTTGGACATCATAACCATTGCACGAGCCAATATAATGCAGACTTAAACTAACATCGTGGAGGGGGAGGAGTGCAATTCATCATCATGAGGATAATACACTCATAGGCTAAGTATGTACTGTCTTCCTCCATCGGCCCCACACAAATCTACACCTCATACACTGGGTATAATAACCCATGAGGAGAATAGAGAGAAGGGGATAAGAGCTTTTCTGTACATGATCCGACACTGGTAGCACTCAATGTGTGGCTATACAGAAGGTCAACCAATGAGAGTCGATGCTACACTCCATCTATTCCTCACAAGGAAAAGTACAAAATGGAAAACGTCTTTGTGGCTGGTTGATCGAGGATCTATTCCCAAAATATCTAGAGAATTCTGCAGGGAGTTTGAGTTAGGAAGAGACTTATCCAACAGTCCAAACCACTCTCAATGGAACAATACCAAAACATTTAAAGTACTGTCGTAATATGTAAACGTTGTATCTTGGAAGATCTGTCTGTAAAGCAACCCTGAATCACTTACGGAAAGTCAATAAACTACTTATCATTAAGATGGTATTTTGGCTTAAGCGGGACAATATATAGACACAAGTGCCTTATGAATGCAAAGAAAGGAAGCTTGTAGTGACTGTTAATCTCGCGATCATGAGCCACGGAACTGGAATTCGAACCACGGGATGTGATATCTCACTTCGAAAATCTCACATACATTGATGGGGAAAGGAACTCGGTCCTCCTTGGTGAGAGGCAAGCAGCTGGACCACTGCACCACCATGCCCCCTCCCCATGACTCTTCTTGGAAGTTGGTCTCCAGTTAGAAAGACCATCTCCACTCTTCATAATGTGGGAACTCAAACTAAGGGAACCAAACCTTTGGATAACATCGGAGTTGCAATTTGTGCAATTATTTTTTTAATAGCTCCTAATAGAATAGAATCAGGTGCAGATGACCTAGATGTTAAAAACAGGAATCATAAACTGTTATCCGGTTCTGGAGTAGTATCTGCTGTTCTGCCTTTTGCAGCTGCTTTTGTTACGGTTGTGTTTTCTGTTTCATCCAGTGAGACATGATCGCCATCAGTTGTATTAGAAATATAAGTAGGTCTTACACAGAGAAGTGATGGGTACATAATCGTATGCTTTCCTTAGGGCAGGCTGTTCCAAATCCACAAGTTTGAGTATGCGTACACACGAGTACTCAGCAGTGATGCTCGGATCACGGTTGGAGAGGGACTGGGGGCGATAACCAAAACGTCACTGGGCGAAGGTCATAGTACAAGTCCATGCGCTTCCTGCCAGTCTTGATGTATCCACCGCTTAGTAACGGCCGCCCCTACAGCAGAGCTGTATTGCATATTGCAGGTTTACTCACACAAGCCGGCGAGTACTCAGCTGCTCACGGGCGAGCTGCTCGGCTGGAACAGCCTGCCTTAGGGACTGGTTACTAAGATGATACAAATCACTTCTTGGAGGCTTAGTGGATCCCATTCCAGCCCTTGGACTAACAGTGGATCTCCCCACAGATGGAATCCTATGGTAGAGAAAAGAAATTGAAATCCCACTTCCAATGTCATCATCATCAGCCAATACTCGTATCCGAGTGTTCGTTTCTTCCCTGCACTCCTAAGCTCTCGTGTCCTCACGACGGAGATGCCGCTGATGACTCAGCAGACCGAACCTCGCAAAGAACATGCGGTTGCATACGTCACATCTGATGGTAAGGGGTGGACGTGGAAGCGTTTGGCGGAGATTTCTTCTCTGACGCGCTTCCGTTTCCTGTCTTTGATGATTTTGTTCAAAAAGTAGAACAGCGTCGGAGGTGGTTTTGCGCCAGCGCGAACGATCCTCCGCAAGGGTACACCATGTATCTGGATTGATAGGTACATTCTTGAAGGTTTCTTTGAGCTGATCTTTAAAACGTTAGGTCCAGACTAGAAGCTTCCAGTTTACCAAACCTGCTTCCGTCGCCCTTATCCCATCACCGTTGGACTTAATAAGTTTGGCAGGGAAGAGTGCCACAGGCGGGACTTTGTTTAAGGTGGATTTCAACTTGCCAAGGACAAACCCATGCACTATGATTCTGGCACCACCCACTGCGGCTCATATAGAATGAGACGTGCAGTTACAAGTACCAGAACTGCAATGGACTGCCGCAGACTCTTAATACATGGAAGACTGGCCCCGAGAAATCTCGTAGTACGCTCGGCAGCGGTAGATGACGGGCCCCGGGAAATCTCGGTTTTATACACGGCATTATTTTCGGTCTTCCTGCGACATCTCTTGACCATGTATTGAACTATTTCGGTCTAGCACATTGAGAAGGACATTTGTAGATGTATATGTGCCATCTTCCGTCTATTCATGGCCTTCTTTTATTCTTTGATTTTGTTTCGAAACATCGAACTTCCTGCTGTTGGTTCAATCAATGACATGATGGAGGACTTGTATAATCAGATGATAAGATTTATCGTTTATATTATCGTTCAAATGGCACAAGTTATTGTGAATTAGTGGAAACTGAATGAGAGAGTGATATTCAGGTCTCTAGGTGACGTAATAACAACCAAAGTACATACCGTACTTTGATTGTTGACCAATCTAACCTCAAATATACTCCATCTGCTCTTTCTGTAAGCCGCCACTGCACATTGTGTCATGTTTCCAAATACATCACCCCCTTGAGCACTACTAGGGGTATGTGTACACTCATATCAACTAGAAAGGTAATATCTAGGTTATTTCCACAATTATGTACTTTTTTATAATCTAGTGCACTGGAATATTCTCAGTAGCAAAATGTCCGGTCCGCAGGGGATGTGACATGTCCAGGCATCCAGTCAGCAATGTGTTAATACCATCGAGTTGCGCCTTCACAGACAGTCCATCTGGCATGACCTCATCCGCCTCCATGACCGTTGAGAACCACAAGGGAAGTTCCTCCTCCGTTCGTTTTGCCGTTGGGCCAAAATTACGTAATGGGTTTCAGGGTCATTTCCTACACTGAGGGGACCATCACCCCACCTAAAGGGGCTCATCTGCCAGAAGCCGTTGGCCCCTTCCGGGGGTTGAGTTATTTACCGCCGCCCAATATTCGGCGTTGGCTGTTTAACCCTCCTCCTTTCGCATTCCGGACTTGGGACCGGACAAAGGCGGAGTTACTTGCAATGTAAAGAAGGGATTTGATCATAGTACTGTTGTAATAAGTCCTGAAGATTAAAAACCTTAAGCCAATATTAATTTGTGCATTTATTGTATCGGTTGCGGGCCATTGTGGCCTTCCTCAGCGCAAATAATAATATGAACAGAAATGCAAGACTTACAGTACATTAAGAAGGATTACCCTAAAAGAAGGTTGTTCTCAAAACTATTTCTAAAAAATTAATTGTTTGAAAGCTAAAAAACACATTTGAAAAACCAGATCTGTTACAAACATATGTTAAATGCGAAAGAAAGAAATTTTGGTATAAAAGCAGCTTGAAGAAGGATGTTATATAGACGAAGCATTTTTAGTTTAAGATTGAAGTGGGAATGGGTATAATCATGTAAAATTGTGAAGAAGCTGTGGAATGTTTGCCTATCGTTGAAATAAATATTCCGAGCTGTATTTTTTTTTGGTCTATATAACATCCACATCTCTGTTCTTTCTTCAAGCTGGTTTTATATCAAGATTTATTTCTTTCGCATTTATAGTACATTATGCAACGAGCCTATAATGGCAATAATTAAGACACAAGTATGTTTATAAAACGAGCGTATCCGAGTTTTATAATTTCCATACGAGTGACTTAATTACCATTACAGGCGAGTTGCATACGACTGTTTATGTTCGGGCTGTGCCACGCTGACACTCAAATCACCTTTCTGTGGCTTCCAAGCCACATGGGAATTAAGGGAAATGGGTTAGCGGTTTAAGCTGCAAAAGAGGCGGTATCACTACCACCTCGACCAATGGAGGTACCTGCTAGAGATATTCGCTCTCTGTTACGCCGACAAGTTCTGGCATTTTGGGAGAGTAGGTGGCTAGCTGACCGACTGCCCAGTAAACTGAGAGCGATCAAGGGAACTACTCGCGTGTGGCGGAGCTCTTTCTGGTCACGGAGAGAGTCCGTCATGTTGTGTAGGCTAAGGATAGGTCATACAAGATCCACCCACTCGTACCTAATGAGAAGGGAAGACCCCCCACTTTGTACCTGTGGAGCCATTTTCACCGTGGCCCACATTTTAACCGAGTGTGTGGATCTTGCTGACTTACGGAAGTTACCTTGGTTTGCAGATGACACTCAAACTTATATTAGTCGATGACGCGGTGGCTGCTGATCGCGTTATCCGCTTTATAAGGGAGAGTGGGTTAGGGCCAGCGATCTAAATTTTCCAGTATAAATTGACACAACGACGTGTTCGTTTTTGAATGATAATTTTTTGTTTTTCAATAATTTTTGTTTATTTTTATAATTTTTATTTTTATTTAATTTTTTGTTTTATTAATTTTTGGTCTTTTTAAATTTAGGTGTCCACCTCAAAATTTTAAATTCAATTCCAAATTTGTATTCTTTAATCTGTGTTAAGAGGTGCAGATGACCTCGTAGTTCCGCCCCTTAAAACAACAATAACTTACATAATTATTATAACTATTTTATGTTCAAACATGAATATTCATAAATATCTGTCGAGATTTCGCCAGTTTTATGTACTGAACAGAGCGCATGGGACGCAGAGAATACCTTGTATTTGACTATGGCCTCCTCGATTACCCCACTATAACACTAGGCCACGCAGTGAAATTTGAATTAGAAGGCCTTGGAACTCAGTGCATGTGCGATGCTATACTTACCTAATTGGTCAAACAACTGTTTCTTGGGCTCTGATTGGTGGGAGAAACTGTCCCATAATGAAAACTTGTGCTATAATGAGCCTGACATATAATATTTACACTTCGACATCGTCGAACATAAACATATTTTTGTAACAGACCTGTTTTTTTTAATTTTAGTGTATGTGTGTTTTAGCTTTTAAACGATTAATTTTTTAGAAATAGTTTTGAGAACAACCTTCTTTTAGGGTAAACCTTCTTAATGTACTGTAAGTCTTGCATTTCTATTCATATTATTATTTGCACTGAGGAAGGCCACAATGTGGCCTAAACCGATACAATAAAAGTACAAATTAATATTGACTTAAGATGTTAATCTTCAGAACTTTTTATACTTCGTCAATAAGGAACTGGGCTAACATGGTCATTTTCATGTCACATTATTTATGTATTTATTTATTTATTGCCACAACAGGGCAGTGCCCCAATTACAGTAGCAAACAATTGTTTACACACAGATAATACATGAAAATACATTAAAATACAAAATAAAAATACATTAGAATACAAATAAAAATTGAAAATTAAAGCTTAAAAATTGAAGTTTAAAAATTAAAATAAATAAATAATAAAAAAGAAAGGTTAACAAGGAATATACACAAGTTCAAGACTCAATAACAGTAAATGAAGCATGCTTTTTAATATTTGGTCACATAATGTAAAACTAGATTCATATCTTTAGGTACAATGAAAGATGGTAAGAAAGTGAAACCTAAAACTACTAGCAGCTAAATTTAATATCTTCGTTATAGTGAATCATTTGACAGCCAAAACTAAGTGTAATTTTCTTCTATAATTTATCAAGGATATTCCAAAATCTAAATTGTTGTCAGCTGAGAGCCTGTTGTAAGTACAGCACATTTCAATATCGGTGAATTTTTATGGAAATCTGTATTAGATTTTTAACTATTAGGAGTTCTAGTTTTCTGAGACATTTCTTTCTCATGTTGGAATTTATTTGCCCTAAAGTTTCACTTGTTTCTGAGATACCATTGATAATTTTATACAAATATATTTGCTGAGCAATAATCCTGCGTGTTGCAAGTTTAGTCATTGGAATTCAGACAACAAGTTAGAGTAAGGAATTCTACATCGGATGTCTGTTACTGTGTACTTCTTGTAATATAGGAAGCGTAACAGTTTCTTTTGCAGTCTTTCTATGTGATTTATATGTGACTCGTACATTGGAGACCATACTACTCCATAAACTCCAGTTTACTTCTCACAAGGGGCAGATGACCTCGTAGTTCCGCCCCTTAAAACAACAATAACTAACTAACTTACTTCTCACATACGCATTGAAGAGCGTAATGATTGTCATTGCATTCGTAAATTCCTTGGAATTTCTAAAAATAAAGCCCAGAGTTCTAAGTGCATCATTCACTACCTTATCAATATGATATTTGAAACTCAAATCATGATTTATATACAACCCTGGATCCTTGACCGTATTCAGACTAGTTAAAAAATTTCCATCAATACCATAGCTCGATTCCAAGCATTGTCTTTTCCGACTGAAGATGATGAAATTACATTGTCTAAACTCCATTTGTGAATGTTATCTATATCATTTTGCAATTTCTGGTCATCCTGCTCATTCTTAATAACTCTGTACACTTTCAGATCATCAGTATATAGTACCGTTGTTTTAAGCAGAATAGAATCCTAGTCTAGCCAAATTAGCAGTTTGGTATTTCAGTCAGTCAACATTGCGACGATACAGTACTAGAATGGTGTTGTTGCAGGGTCATCGGCACACCATGCCAGGAGGAGTGGCCCGAGAATGTGTCGCTGCTCTGGACCTCGTTCTCTCACCACCCTGCAAGGAACCTTCAAGAGCTGCTGCCGGAGTGTTGCTCGCAAGGACACAGCGTTCTGCAGGTACAGGGAGAATTGCTTTGTTTAGATTATCAGTACTCAAGTTTTGCCCACAGTGTCCTGAAATGCTCACTCTTGTCGTTCCAGCGAATGTTGGCGTTTGATCCCATGCAGCGCATTAGTGCTGCTGAAGCGCTGATCCATTCCTACTTCCGTAACGACGGCTACGTTCCCGTGAAGGTGGCTCCGCCGTCTCCGTCCCCAGCTCCCGTGCCTGGATCGCTGAGCAGTAGTCCCTCCAACGACTCGGGCAACTCGGCAGAGAAGTGATGCGTATCAACCAGTATTTGAATGGAAGTGTTATCAGTGTCCTTGAAGAAAACATCTGGCATCTTTTGCCGGGAATGTGTCTAACAATGGAAGAAGACGTGGCAATCAAAAGTGTTTTCGGAGACCAGAAATAGATTTCAATTTGATATGGACAAAAGGAGACCCTTCAATGGCTCAGATGAGTGGATGTTGGCCGCTCACCATTATATCCAACATATACGGTACATCTCGGTTGTAAGAGTGGACAGGTTTCCTCTGGGTCCTTTGGATGACACCAGTCATTCAATCCACATCTCATTTCGCTGGACGGGTGGGACAGGACAGGACATAGTGACATTAAACAAGACTGAGGCAACAATGTCTACCTCTACGTGTAAAAGGTAGAATGGTATAGTGAAACACAAGTCTGATATAAGGACTGTGGACATACCTGATAACCTGTGTTATTTTGATGACTGTAGTAATGAGCGACTCTTAATTTTGTGTTTTGGACAAGGGTAGGTGCCCTGGTAAGATTCTGCTGGAGTGTGAGTCAATTACTGCACTCGGTACGTGACGTGATCCGAACCCTAAATCTTTGAATAAGCTGTCCGGCTTCACTTGCTGCAGCCCAGGCCATGTCTCCATCTCGGTAGACTTCTCATTGCGTCCAATGAGCCGGTACACTGATTATTATAAGTGATGTTGCTTGGGGCTCAGGAGTACCTGCATTCCTGTATTATTTCAAGAATCAGAAAAGGACTTAAGAGAACAATAGTGTGCTTGTAGCTGACCATCTGCAATAAGCAGCTCCATTTAAACATAATTTGCAGGTTTCATTGTGCTTTTATTTAGGGGATTAGTCCTAGTGGTAGCTTCTAGGGAAAGGATAGACTTGGCCCGCCTCAGAACAATTCTGCATGAGAGCTGTAGTTGGGGCTTTTAACCTCCGACTGGGCGTCTAAGTGCTGCACCTAGCAGTCATGTTGATTGATAGCTGTAGTTGGGGCTTTTAACCTCCGACTGGGCGTCTAAGTGCTGCACCTAGCAGTCAGGTTGATTGATAGCTGTAGTTGGAGCTTTTAACCTCCGACTGGGTGTCTAAGTGCTGCACCTAGCAGTCACGTTGATTGATAGCTGTAGTTGGAGCTTTTACCCTCCGACTGGACGTCCAAGTGCTGCACCTAGCAGTCACGTTGATTGATAGCTGTAGTTGGAGCTTTTACCCTCCGACTGGGCGTCTAAGTGCTGCACCCAGCAGTCACGTTGATTGATAGCTGTAGTTGGGGCTTTTAACCTCCGACTGGATGTCCAAGTGCTGCACCTAGCAGTCACGTTGATTGATAGCTGTAGTTGAAGCTTTTACCCTCCGACTGGACGTCCAAGTGCTGCACCTAGCAGTCACGTTGATTGATAGCTGTAGTTGGAGCTTTTAACCTCCGACTGGATGTCTAAGTGCTGCACCTAGCAGTCACGTTGATTGATAGCTGTAGTTGGAGCTTTTAACCTCCGACTGGACGTCCAAGTGCTGCACCTAGCAGTCACGTTGATTGATAGCTGTAGTTGGGGCTTTTAACCTCCGACTGGACGTCCAAGTGCTGCACCTAGCAGTCACGTTGATTGATAGCTGTAGTTGGAGCTTTTAACCTCCGAATGGACGTCCAAGTGCTGCACCTAGCAGTCACGTTGATTGATAGCTGTAGTTGGGGCTTTTAACCTCCGACTGGACGTCTAAGTGCTGCACCTAGCAGTCACGTTGATTGATAGCTGTAGTTGGAGCTTTTAACCTCCGACTGGACGTCCAAGTGCTGCACCTAGCAGTCACGTTGATTGATAGCTGTAGTTGGAGCTTTTAACCTCCGACTGGACGTCCAAGTGCTGCACCTAGCAGTCACGTTGATTGATAGCTGTGGTTGGGGCTTTTAACCTCCGACTGGACATCTAAGTGCTGCACCTAGCAGTCACGTTGATTGATAGCTGTAGTTGGAGATTTTAACCTCCGACTGGACGTCTAAGTGCTGCACCTAGCAGTCACGTTGATTGATAGCTGTAGTTGGAGCTTTTAACCTCCGACTGGACGTCCAAGTGCTGCACCTAGCAGCCACGTTGATTGATAGCTGTGGTTGGGGCTTTTAACCTCCGACTGGACGTCTTAAGTGCTGCACCTAGCAGTCACGTTGATTGATAGCTGTAGTTGGAGCTTTTAACCTCCGACTGGACGTCTAAGTGCTGCACCTAGCAGTCACGTTGATTGATAGCTGTAGTTGGTGCTTTTAACCTCCGACTGGCCATCTAAGTGCTGCACCTAGCAGTCGCGTTGATTGATAGCTGTAGTTGAGGCTTTTAACCTCCGACTGGGTGTCCAAGTGCTGCACCTAGCAGTCGCGTTGATCGATAGCTGTTGTTGGGGCTTTTAACCTCCGACTGGACGTCCAAGTGCTTCACCTAGCAGTCGCGTTGATTGATAGCTGTAGTTGGAGCTTTTAACCTCCGACTGGGCGTCTAGATGCTGCACATAGCAATCACTAGAGATATTGCTTTAGCCTGCCAATCACAGGCAGCGATTCGTGTTGATACATCACGACAAATCGAGGCCAACTAGTGCATTGTGGTTTACCATGTGCTCAGTTACTTTCTTTGGCAGCTTGACATATTCTCTAATATTTGTTAGCGGTGTTATTGAGAAACTGACCTGAGAAGAGCAATGTCCCCTATCACTCCATGACAATGACAGCAAATAAGATGTGACATGAGAAAAGGGCAGCTCATGAGCCTTGTCAGCAGCAGTGTTCCCATGTATAGTATTTGGCAGTGCACGAGGTGGTAATATTCCTACTTCATTATCCGAAATATTTTCAAGTGCATTATGTGTATATTCTACCACCACGTATTTATCCCCGAGTAAGATGATGTGTACATGGATTCCTGTGGATGCTATAAGTGTTTTATTCTATTCAGGTTTAAGGATCGAGTATGTCGGGTGATATACACCATCCCGCCCAGTTGAAAGTGACATTGACGCAACTGTATCCAACTGGAATGGGCTGTGTGTGACAGAACAGTACTCGTCAGTGCAGGTTCCTATGCAGCCTTTACATTCTAGGGCAAACATGCGAGATTGCTTACATTGTTAATAATTTTATGACAAAGAAGGCAGAGGAGTGTAAGAATAAAGTGCACAAGAACAGAGATCAGAGTGTTGAGATAGAAGAGGCCTCTCTCTCCAGCTCAAGTGCCAGTTAGCTAACAGGTATTGAACTGCAATGAAAAGGAGGCGACATTACATTGTCCTCCTATGTACAAGAGTGGAATTCCAGAGAATACAAGATCACTTTGTTCCTCAATCCTATATGATCCCACAACCAAGCTTGAAAGTTGATATCACTGTGATCCACCAGCTATAGTCACCAGCAAAATTGACCCGAGATGAGATAGATGGTCTTGTTGGGTTGAAATAAAGAACGCTTTTAAACGTGACATAGTTAATAAGATGAGACTTTGTGGACAACTTGTAGGTATGATGGTTGGTACTCAAAGTCATGGTCGAATTAAAATAAAATATTAAAGTAAATCAACTGCAATGGAGTCGTGAAGCGATGTTGGATTGATTTTGTTGTTGCAGTTGACAGTTGAGTAGACGTGTGAGTATTTGACAGGTCCATTTAAGGCAATAATAATAGGGTCCAAAATCCAGAGTATTAAAACAGTTCATGTGTTTCATAGCTTTTGCTGGCTTATTAGCATTTATTCTCAAATTATAAAAGCTGCCTTGTCAAACACTAGAAGGTAGTTTAATAATTAAATTACACGTACATGTTTCGTTATATCAATGATAACTTCATCAGTGTGGAAACATTCTTAGAAATTATATTAACAAAACCCGAAAAGAAAATGGATATCCTTACAAAAGGTCATTAATTTAATTTAATTTCAAGTTATGTCACGTCTTCTCAGGTTACGCTGCATATGGTTTTCATAGTAAAATATGTACAAATCCAAGATTCCACAAACCAACAAAAAAGTGCATATGTCGCCTGTTTGGGGAGCTATGCTCCCTGTACCATCTTGAAAACTGTGCTGAAAGATCACAATCAATCAGCACATTTGCTAAAGACTGATACAAATCAGTATGGTATTATCTTATTCATTCAATAATTAATATTCTTTCTTTGTACACATTGTGTTTAATAATAAATTAATTGCAATAAATGAAAGGTCACAAGAAGGAATTAATAAATACATAGGCCTACTTGATATAACCAATTAACCTTGACTAAACCAAAGGATTCTTATTTATAGGTTAGCTTTGTATAAATAAGATGTCCAAATGGTTGATGTATTTGCTATCATAGCTCAATTATCCAAGTATATTATATACTCGTAGGTTGTACAAAATAAATGTATATTGATCGTTGCTTAAAGTCATGGCTTGCTGCTCCCAGCCAGGTACAAAGATATGGTACAAAGCATAAAAAATTCCTCAAAAGATAAAAGTTATTTAACCTTGAATAGTCCTGCTGAAAATCATCTGTCGTTTAGGTCTATACTTGCGTATCATCTATCGTTTATATACATGCGTGTCAATCAGAAGGTTGAATGACGTGACAATTTTTGAATGGTAAAACCAACTAACCTCGAATAAACAGAGGACTCTTGTTTGTTGGTTATCTTCGTAGAATCAGCTGTTCAAAATGGTTAATGTATATTATACCATAAGTCAATTAGCTAAGTATATTATATAATATTAGGATGTGTGAAATACTTGGACATTGATATTCCAACCGTAATGAAACAATAAGTTGAGAAAATTCAATTAAGTACAATCATGAAACAGTGCATCAGAAGTGGAACATGCAATGAATGTAATGTCATAATAATGAGAACCAAGGTGAAAAAATGATGGGATTGGGAGAATGATCTAAGAAGCCGAGCGGACGCAAAAATTATAAGTAGTAAAACCACAGATGTTTAGTTGTCTTGGAGATCGTTGTGGCGCTATTGTATTCTTGAAGCGCCAACACGTATTAAAGAACATGTTTAGAAAATATATCGTGTTATAAAAATAGAATTTCTAGAAGAAATTTGGTTATAAATGGGACTTAGTGAGAAGGTATGATATTAAGTATTTAATAAGGTATGGGGAGTGTAATAGGGTTAAAAAAATAAAAATATAGATGATTCGAATCCTTTTTTGTGACCTTTCATTTAGTTAAATTAATGACTTTCTGTAAGGCTATCCATTTTGTTTTTTGTTAAGATAGTTTCTACGAGTTTTTCACGCTGGAGAAGTTATCATTAGTATAACGAAACATGTATGTGTAATTTAAATTATTAAACTACCTTCTAGTGTTTGACAAGGCGGCTACTATAATTTGAGATTAATATCAGTCAACACGGATAATATTTAATACCATCTTCATAATGGTTAATGTCTTCACATTTTATTACTCAATACATTCAAATCCCGTCCAGTATTGGGATGCAGAGTATCTTAAGGAAATTTCACTCTCTTGACAGTTTAGTGGATTGGTTCCAATGTCTTGAAATTTCCCAAAAAATGCTCACGAGTAAGCCTCTCGATAAATATCCTGTGTTGTCGCGGAATTGTGGAGTGTTCTTTCCGCTCTCTTTGAGACGATGGCATTCTTGCTCTTGGGTTTGGCTTCACCTTCTGGTGTAGGGGCAGATGACCTTGTTCCGCCCCTTATATCCTCAATAACTAACTAACTGACACCTTCTGGTGCTGTCTTCTTGTCATCTTTTTCCTTTCTCTTTAGCGCTTTCAACCTGACTGCTTACAACATTAGGCTTTTGCTTTATTCTGCCTTGAGAATTTAAAGTGATATTTGTACTAAAACTGGAAAATGAGGACCTTGAACTGTATGCAGACCTGTTGACAGAGGAGATGCTTATCACTAAGGTCTGGCAGTTCATGCAAAATCATATTTTTGCATATTTATGCATATTTTGGCATTTTGTCATCAACCAGCATCTCCTTTCCCAAGCAAATGCCTGGTGTTGTGACCAGTCGGATAGAAACGGAAGACAAGAAAGTATCAGATAAGGTGAAAGAAGACTAAAGCCAGAATGCCAACACCTGAAAGAGAGCGTATAGACCTCAGGACACTAATCGGGAGGCTCTTGAGCTAGCCCTCAACAGAGATGCACGGATGGCGTGTTGCATGTTAATGGGGATTGTCTGAGTTGCTCAATTTTTATTGAATGTAATACACTGGATTTCGTATCAAATTATTACAGGGGTGTGCAAATTATTAGAATCAAATAAAGAATTTAAATCAGTCACTATTTTTTAATTCAAAATCATTTTATTGACCAACTTTTGTAACCCTACTTAGTAATGTTTTCTCTGTTATCGGGGGGCGTGGTGGCTCAGCGGTCTAGCTGTATGCCTCTCACCAAGGCGCCCGGGTTCGATTCCCGGTCAATGCATGTGAGACTTTCGAAGTGAAATGCCATGTCCTGTGGTTCGGATTCCACGTAAAAAGGAGGTCCTGTGGCTCTTAATCACAAGATTCGCGGTCACGTAAAACTACAATCTTCCTTTTTCTCTGTTATCGACTTACACCTTTTCCCATAAGAATTCTGTCTGGAAACTATAAGAATAGGGTATTCCGAGAGATACCTGAGCTATACCAGGACAGAACTAAATGGAGGCATATCGTTCACAATGTTCCTACCCGGCTTGCCGGAAGGATATCCTGATGATGATGACCTGAGCTTGGCCTATTTTCTATTTTATCATTTCAAATGATCTTGTCGACTTCATCGTTATGCTTTGGTCTACCGTTATGCGTCACGGTTACGGCGTGTATGACGTCATCACGTTGTTCAGTGCATATGCACCGAGTTTGAGTTTACTCCTGGGGTCTGGCGTTATGCGATACGGAGACGGCGAGTGCGTGACGTCATGCAGCAGAGTGCACCTCCCGCTCTCCGTTCCCCGCGCGGGAAGCCTAAGTTAATGGGTAATGGAGTCTGTTGAAAGAGTCCTGGGGCTTCGAACGAAGCGGAAGCCCTCCTGAGCCTTTCTAACATGTGTAGCATTTGTAGCATGCGTCATTTGAAATGATATAAAGTCTAGTCTGTCAGACAGACTGTATCTTTTTTCATTGATGTTGGAATGTACCTGTTAGTCGGGCGATTTCAGTCCATGGTTCATGAATCTTGGAATAGTTCAAGAGCAGATCATCAATAAAATGACTCCAAAACCCTCAGCTCTAAGGGCAGATGACCTCGTAGTTCCGCCAACTACTTAGGAGACTTCGACTCCCTTGGGGAGTCCGATGCCTTGGGGTCTGCATGAGACTGGTTCTCTAACAAAACTGTAACTTCGGTGACATACCAAATGTATCATCCTCAGCTCTATATTTACACGAAAACAAAACGTGTGGCATTTTGCAGTAGCAAAGCTCCTCTGTTAGTGGAAATTCTAAAAATTCATTTTACTCTGAGTTTCTTAATAGAAATATAATTAAGACTCTTGGTTAAACATTGGAAGTAATTTCGGCGCCTTACAAACATATTTAGTGCATTAAGCCGTGAAAAGTATAGATGTTATTTTGGGAAACGGCATCGAATCTAATAATCTGCACACCTCTGTACTTCAATTATTATTGCCATAATGGATCCATCAAAAACTCAATATTGTTATTTGATCTATTTGATGACGCATCACTGCTCTGATTCTCGTCTTAATGCCCCTGTCATGCTTTTTTAAGTGTTGACCATCTCGGGTCAATTTTAATATTCCTGAACTTGACTGACAATGAGCCATTTAATGACAAACTATGCTAGGTGTTGCCAACTCCAAACAACTGAGCGATACAGTGCTTCCAGTTTTAGGTGTGAACTATGCATTTTAATTTTGTGATCTACTTAAGCAGAAACTGAGAGGTGAACTAAGTTATTACAAGAAACAGAACATAGTGATTTGATATTTATTATGTCTTTACCTCATCGAGTGAAGGGGGTGCAGCTTATATGTAATTCCATATTTATTCTTCTGTACACTTTTATTTCATACAATCATTTCTACCTGTGTTCGCATACAGCACAGACGTGGCTAAATTATTACAAAACACTGTTTGATTATTCTCACTGATCAAGATGACATCTCATTCTTTCCTTATAACCTTGTCAATCAGGCAGCATTATACACTGAGTGTATCCAGTATGGGAGGACCATATCACTTTTTAATTCATTACTTTTGAATTGTTACCAACTTTTATTTGATGTAAATGTACCTCACATACAAGGCAGTATTTACTCATGTATTGGCCACACTTTTTACGCCAACTTCAGTGTCCCAAAAAGGGTATAACATTTTCAGAATGGGTATTATAGTATCACTCGGCAATATGGTTGTTAGGAACGATTTAGTATTATACTTGTACGTGCACCATCAAATGTATTGTTCAAATATTAGAGGAAAATGGGCCGTGTTTTCATTATACTTCCTGGCTTAAGTTGTGCAACCCTGGTGGTAGAACATAAAACTTGTGCTTGTGGCCGATGTGTGAGTAAACATGCGTGATAATTTGACCATGTCTGAGCAACACATGGGTGATTTCTTAGTAGATTTACAGGGTGTCTGGGTAAGGAAGGTTACTGTTTCATGTCTTATGACATACCACGAGTATGTGAAATATTTGCGATCATTTAAACACGTACTAGGAAGAAAATGGAACACAAATCTAAGTAACTGTTGTGACTGTGTGACAAAAGTACATGTCTAAAGCAAACCGTGTTTTGTTGCATGGAAAGGCATTATGATTTATAGAGATTTAAAATACTTGAACGAATTCTAATTTTCCATTGTGTGCAAATTTAGGCCTATCTGCTATCCACATTGCCATGTACAGTGGAACCTTGGATTGCGAGTAAAATTCGTTCCGGCAACATGCTTGTAATCCAAAGCGCTAGTAAATCGAAGCAAATTTTCCCATAAGAAACAATTGAAATGCGGATGATTCGTCCACAACACAAAAATATTTATTCGCATAACATTCCTAAAACAAAATACAGTACTGTATAACGTAAAACAAATTAAACTGTACTTTACCTTACAATAGAACCATTGTTGTTGGGAGGGAGACAAGAGATGACATGAGAAGAGTTAGTTACTGTGTAGCACGAATTTCACTAAGGGAATCACTGCTATCTGTTGGCTCACTAGAATTGTCACGAAAATGTGACAATGGATTGTCATTGAACAGATTCATCGCTTGCAATGCTACAGTCTTATTCGGGTGTTGTTTTTGTACACAGTTTTGCACCGTTTCCCACATTTTGCATTCTCCCGAATCTCAGTTTAAGTGAGAGATTCCATTGAGTTTTCCTCCTCCTCTTCCTCGGATGTGATCTCCTCCATAACCTCCACCTGTTGTTCGCGATGCAGGTCCATCAGTTCGTTGGTGGACAGTTCCTGGCTATGTTCTTCCACCAGCTCTTGAATGTCCAGGTCATTCACCTCCAACCCCATGATCTTCCCGAAGGGCACCATTTCATCGACAATCGGCAGCTCATTATCACCAACAATCCCCTCAAAGTTACGCCCAAGAACACTGTCAAGCCACACGTGACGCTCGTATTGCGGAACCTCACTCGCTTATCAAGTTACAATTTATTTTAAATGTTTGCTTGTCTTGCAAAACACTCGTAGACCATGTTTCTTGCATTCCGAGGTTCCACTGTAGTTTATTGTTGCCTGCATAGAACTATGATGATTACAACCTTGGTAAGCAATACACGTGTAGGGGAAGGGATTCTCACGATTGAACTTGTGTCTGTTGATTTTCTGATAAGCTTTGAGGACATTAAAAATTTTCAAGATTGAATTTTTGGTAAAAGCAGTATGCCCTCTTACAATTTCCAAACTTATTGTCAGGCACTCTGTATACATTCCTTTTGTGAACTGCAGTTAGGTAAAGTGTTTATTTTTGTACATTGTGGTTTCTAGCTTGGGATGAACAGTAACTGTATGCTATTGTTGTATGATATACATACTGTATTTTTATTTATTTTATGTGAACTCCGTAGTGTGTTGTTGTACAAAGTGTTGTAGCCTGTGTTTAGTAATATTGTTATGTGACAGTGGAGTAGTAGAGGCTTCCACTTTAGGGTGACATGTTATCAGCTCCTTTGTTCCCAGGTACTGTTGTAGGCTGAGCTACGTAGCCCTCTGGTGCCTTCTGCGGTGAGGAAGTATAATTCTGTACCGTTCAATATGTACATGTAAATACAGTCTTTCTTATGAATACAGTGTGGTTGTTATTATCCCATGTCTGATCCAAGATAACACAACCTTTCAAGGTGTTCTCTCTTCTTGACAGTCGATATTCATGGAATTTACTTGTATGCTAATCTCTATACTGTGCCTTTGTATGGCTCTATCTGGTGTGGAAGAACAGCAAAATATCCATGAAGACCAAACTTCGTATTTTCCGGAGTAATGTCGGGTCCGTTCTGATATATGGGTCCGAGACTTGGAAGGTAACTAAAATCGCCTCCAGACTGCAGACCTTTGTCAACCGCTGCTAAAGATAGATCCTAAACATCTAGTGGCCGGAAGTAATTTCCAACCAAAAACTTTGGAGAAGGACGGGTGAAACTGAGATGGCCTTACAAATAAAGCGACGGAAATGGAAATGGATCGGACATACCCTGAGGAAAGGAAATGAAGCCATTGAGAGAGAGGCACTGGATTGGAACCCACAGGGTACAAGGAGGAGGGAGAGGGAGACCCAAGCAAACGTGGCGCAGATCTGTACACTTGGAGGCTATAGAGGAGGGTAAGACCTAGAGTGAGGTGCAGAGGTTGTTTGCAAACAGGACCAGATGGAGATGCTTCATTGATGCTCCATTGATGCCCCATGTTCCACGAGGGACAACAGGAACTAAGTCAAGTAAGTCAATCTTCTTCTTCTTCCTAGCATTGTCCCGCTGGTGCAGGGTCCGCTTTTTTGGTCATTGACCGCCATTTTGTCCGGTTTCGTGCATCAGCTGGATTTAGGCCGGTAATTTTTAGGTCACCATTTATAGTGTCTTGCCAACGCTGCTTCGGTCGTCCTCTGGGGCGTAGGCCTTTTACCTCAAACAAGTAAGTCAATCTCTATACAGCAAAATCTCGATAATTCAAAACGGTTTTATTTGAAATTTGTCTAATTCCAACAAATGCTCGTTACCTGAAACTCAAGGTACATCTTCATGTATAATTCAAAAGGTAATCGCTATTGTATTCCATGTATGAAATTTGAACTTTTAATTTGAAATATTATTAACATTAAACAATTTGAATTAAAAACAATGTGATTTACAAAATTCATTGCGCTGGGCTTTGAAATGCATATCCTCAAATGCGCAGCTCCCTAGCGATGAAAATATTGACTTTATACTAACAGGTAGTAGCAGTAGAGCCCTTCAAATATTTAGGAAGTCAATTGATGGGAAATGCAAGATTGGATATGGAGATCAACAAGAAAATACAATGTGGGAGTGTTTTCTATCATCAGGTTCGGAGTTTAATTTGGGATAAAAACATACCACTGAAGGCTAAAGAAGTGATGTATAGAGACCGGATTTTAAAGGGAAAGATATTCATTAAAAAGGACCAAAAAGGGGAAAAATATTCAATAAAAAAGGACCAAAAAAAGGGGAAAATATTCATTAAAAAGGGATTATTTAAGAAAAGGGAACTGGTCAAGAGAATAATGGAAATAAAAAGGTATGCATAATCAGTTAATCACTTCTAATTTAACTTTACTGCATTAAAGAATGGTATCAATTACATGTCCAACATTTGAGGATGTTAAGGATATAGGCCTATTCTCTTTTATTAGTGTCCTTGTGTTACAGTGTTTATTGCATTAAGAACAAATTGAACCTGATGACATTTAACATTTCAATATGTTTGAAGGTCAAATTTTGTCTCTTTGAATTTAAAATATCTTGAAACAAAGAAAATGAGTGCTCAACATCAACAGAAACCAGTGGTTTTTACTTGGTTTTTACTCTAAATCAGTGCACTTCACTAGTTTTCAATGTCTGGATTCTTTGCTAAGCTTGCCTTAAGTTTTTCTTTTGCAAATCCCTCAAGCATGTTGTCAGTTTTTTCAACCACACTCCTCTGCACCTCCTTGGATAAGCACTGTTCTTCCAGTTGCAAGATGGCAGCAGGAAGAAACTTGAACGTATGCACTGCGTACAGCTCTGTCTCCAAATTCGGGTCCTTCGCTCGACCCACAGCTGCAGATTCAACATCGTCCAAAGACTGTATAAATTCCTTTATCTTAGTGAAATGTTCACAAAGGAAAACAGCACATGAAATCCATGTCCCCCATCTAGTTATGATGGGAAACTTAGGTAGTGGTAGGCCTGTAACTTCCTTGTAAAGCTGTATTCTACTTCGAGCTTTAATCAATGTCTTCTTAAGTTCGGATATGAAGGCATTTGCAACAATATATTCAACCCTTATTGCTTCACATACCCTATGCAAAGCATGAGCAATACAAGTTGTATGGTGGAGATTAGAATACATAGGCTTCAACTGTGCAAATGCTGAGACCATGTATGATGCTTGGTCCGTAACAACTTGCCACACTTTGTTGTACTGTATTCCTGATGGCCAGAGTTTAAAACAACAGTCATTGAAACTCTGCATTATAGATGTAGAGTTTACTTTTTCCAATTTGTACATGGCAGCCAACATTGGTTTTGATGGGTCTCCTGTCAATGGCATCACAAGAATGTTTAGAACAGCTCTTGAAAGTGAATCGGTTGCTTCATCCAAAATGAAGCAAACTGGATGGTCTCCAACAACCTCCTTAACTTTTTGTACATTAGCTTCATAAATTGGTTGTAAGTAACTCTTTCTAAGTGTACTTTCATCAGGGACAGTGCGTTGTGTGTATTTTTCCAAGAAACTCTTCATTGCTGGGTTATTTACCTTATTTAAAGGAATTCCACACTGAACAAGGGTAACTGTGAGGTCACTGAAAAAAACGTTTCGTTCCCCGCTTTTTTGTTCGGCCTTCTGAAAAGATTCCTGTAAAAAATGACTGTTTGGAAACTTTCGCACGATAGCTTTGATTTTCTCATGTTTGGCATACTTGAGATGCTGAATTATTCTGTCCTTTATATGTTTTCCATCTACTTTAATATCAATATCACATAGAGAACATCGAATAACGGTACCATCCGTTTCGATTAAATCGTCCTTGAAACTGCTTACCGCTCTTCGCATTTTATTGCTAAAAGACTACTTTGCCGTCACAATTACAAGCTACTGCTGCCACTTAACGGTGCGTCCTATTCTCTATGAC
Source organism: Meconema thalassinum (assembly GCA_946902985.2). NCBI lineage: Eukaryota > Metazoa > Arthropoda > Insecta > Orthoptera > Tettigoniidae > Meconema > Meconema thalassinum. The sequence goes on from OX336388.2 coordinate 701,338,720, forward strand.
TCCGTTTCTGCTACTGAGGCGAGCAAGCTACTGTAACGAAAGAGAATAGGCTGTAACTGCTTCACACATTCTGGAGGGGATGCGACGAGTCTAACATCACCTGCGGGTGGGGTGAGGCGGTGCAGTGGGCGAGTTCAACTCTGGGGTGAGTTCGGTATAGAACCTGTGTTAATTCTTTCTTCCCTTATGCTACATCGGTATTTTATGCAGGTATTTTCCCTCAAAGTGAAATAAATTCTTGAGGTTTTGCCGTATATTCTTAAAAAAAAGGGGGAAATAAGGGCAGATGTAGGAGAAAAAGGAACAAGGGCAAAAAAAAAGGGAAAAAAGGGAAGTTAAAACACAGCATTCTTGAGTTTTAAATACAGTTTTAACCCATAGTAACGATTATTTCTTGTTCCCAATTAAATTAAAAAAAAAAAGGTATTCCCTTTAAAATCCGGTCTCTAGTGATGTACAAGACCATTACCTACCGTACCAATAATGCCATATGGAGCAGAAACTTGGCCGATGACGTGGGGAGATGAAAGTAGAATACAGGCAGCCGAAATGAAATTCCTGAGGAGTATGGTACAGAAGATGATGATGATGATAATTGTTGTTTTAAGGGGCCTAACATCTAGGTTATCGGCCCGGTACAGAAGACTAGGAGTGATAGAGTGAGAAATGAAGACATTCGAAAGGAAGTAAATGTACAGAAGCTGAATGATAAGTTGGGGCGTGATTGAGATGGTATGGGCAAAGATGAATGATGAAAGAATGCTGAAACAAACTGATGGAGAGACGGATGACTGGAAAGAGAGGACGAGGAAGATCTAGAATACGGTGGATAGATGTAGTGGAAGACAGTGTGAGAGAATGAAACCTGGGGTGGAGTTCAGTGGTTGAGGAAGGTTGGTGGACAGAGGAAAGTGGAGGGGTGTCACATTAGTTTCGACCTGGCCTAAGCTGGAAAACTGAAATTGATGATGATGATGATGCCTAACGAATAATCAAACTATTGTATTGTCCATGGAACAATCGATTAGTTGTGTTCAATTGCAAAAATGGTTGTATGTTGTTCTTGCATTCACGGTTATGGCCATTTATTTTTTTTGGAAAAATTTCACAATTGCGACAAATTATGTTGTAACTGAAATGCCAATGTCGCAAGCGCGACACTTTGTGTAGGCATTCATTGAATCAGTTATAACACTGCTAAATTTAACATATTCATTTTATAATGGGTATGACATTGACGCCAAGTGTTCGAATTTCTCTTGTTACCCATCGAAATTGCGATGAAGATGGTGTGTGAGGGTTGGTATACCTGCAAAGAGAGCAGATTTTCTTCGTCCCGCACATGTGGCTAGTTACTGCCTGCTATCGTGCGTGCTCGGTTGTGCTGTCTATATATCCTTCACTTCAGTGCTGTGTTGCTTATATTCGTGTGAAGAGTGTGTACTTGTTGAAAGCAGATTGGCTGATGACAACCTAAGTGATTCTAGTGATATTCGAGAAGTTCTCGAGAAGGAATGGAATGGTCAGAGTTCGTGACATTTTCTCCGATGGCTCCTTACTAGATTTTTCTTCTGATAGCGGAGAAGAATATATACCAGATTCTGAATCAGGTTCTGAAAGTGATTCTGACGACTCTTAACACTAGCGTTCCACCCAGATGATAAATCCGTTCCTGTATCACCAAGATGGTGTAGGGTGTACCCGTCAGAACAGGAGTTGGATGTTTCAGACAAGTTCAGTGTAAGAAATCCTGGCATTAGAAATTTCCCACCTAGAAACAGTGGGCCAATCCAGTACTTCTATTTTTTCTTCTCAAATTTTATCTGGCAACTCTTGGTCAAGGAGACGAATAGCTATGCTGCGGAAAAAAAAAAAGAAAAAATTCTCTAGGTTGCAATCATGGGTTGATGTCACTATACCTGAAATGAAGAAGTACATATCTATTGTTATAAATATGGGAATAAACAAGAAAGAGAATGTACCTATAGTACGGTAAATTACTGGGAAACCTCCTTTTCTCAGAGAATGCCGTTCTTTTCGTGTATGATGCCTCTCAATAGGTTTCGGGCAATAAGTGCAATGTTACACATCAGTCCTCTGCAGCACATTCCCAAAGGACAGCCTGGATACGACCCGTGACAAAGTGAGAGATTTCTTGAACTCGATGAACGAGGCATTCAAAAGGTACTTCATTCCCAGTCAGAACGTAGCCATTGACGAGAGTATGATAGGAATGAAAAATCGTTGTACTTTCATACAATATATGTTGAATAAGAGGCATGCCCGCTTCGGCATAAAGAAATTCGAGGTGTGTGATAGCCAAACTAACTACGTTCTACATGTAGAATTATATTCTGGGAAGGACTATTTGTCAGAAGGCAATAATCCATTCACTGAAAAAGTAGTCTTGAATCTGATGTCCAAAACATTACTGCTGAATAAAGGTTACCAACCTTTTACGGACAATTACTACACAAAGCTGCCACTTGCTCGAAAACTGCTTGATAATCAAACATTTTTGATGGGAACTGTGAGTTATGCCACCAAAGATTTATCTAAAAATGTTTTGAAAGCTAAATTAGGTGCAGCAGAGAGTGTATATTTTAGAAAAGATGAAATACTTCTTGGAGGATACCGTGAAAAGGTAACTCGCAAGCCTGCTTATGCGATTACTACAGGCTGCCACGCAGAAGATAAACTGATACAAAGTAAGGGTGGGCAGAGAGTTGTAAAGCCAGTGCTTATACATAAGTATAATTCCTTCATGGGAGGGGTTGATGCAAAAGACAAATCTGTATATCATGTTACTTGTTCGAGACCCACACGAAGGTACTGGGTGAAAATCTTCTATAACTTGTTGGATATGGCCCTTCTGAATTCTTATCTTTTGTACACACAAAACACTGCAAAGCCTACCCCAAGACATGAATTCATGGTAAGCTTAGTCGAAAAGGTGGTTCGTGAGCAAGGACGTCCAACAGAGGGCAAGACTGGGGGAGCTACAACATGAACTTGTTCATCTTCCTGGGAGGCAGGAAAGGTTGTGCGTCATGTGTGGACATATGAAAAAAAAGAGGACAAAGTCACTTCTGGTGTCCTAGGCGCAATTGTGGTGTTCATCGAGAATGCTACCACAAATTGGAACATTTCTGGAGGCCTGTGAGCTGCGGCAGAAAAAGGAAAATGGAGTGAGTACCGATATTCAAGTGAAATCAGAACTGATGCTGAGTGCTACTGAGAAGTCTCTATCTCTTTGTGTTTGTAAAGGAACTGAGTAGCTTACACATTTTCGAAATCTCCATATATTTTGACGTGTTTTGTATATAACAAATGTATCAATAATTTTTTCCTTCATTCAGTTTATGTGGAACTGGGGATATATTTTTGAAATAAAATTTTACTTTTTATGAAGTGTAACTTGCCAGTTATGTCTGTTATTATTTAATAAGTTTACAAAACATGTAATTTGAACCTTTCTGAGTAAAATGACATATGGTAAGCCATGCTTCTAAGTAAGTAAGGGAGATTAAATATTTCTCGGAAATATGCTTGCATAGGATCACTAAATAGTCTGGCAACTCAGGAAATATAGCTGGCATTTCCAGGGTTAATAAAAGGAATGTTCAGAGCGTTTTTATTTATTATTTTTACAGTAAGAGCAGTAAGGTTATGTTGGCAACTATTTTCTTCTCATACTTGACCATGATGATGATTAGGGCTCGGATTTTTAGGTAAATTAATATTTTAATGTAATTACATATTTTAAACATTTTGTCTAAAATTACATAAATTTCTGCTTTTCACTATTAGCACATAAAAAGACAATATTTACATTTTTTTAAAAATCAGTATGCTAGATCTTTCAGTTTATTGCATTGTTCTGTGTTACTTCAAAGGGAAAGAACCTGTGAGCTATCTAATCTTCATGCAGAGCATAATATATTTGTTTGCAGCTGTGTTTTTCTTATCTTACCGCCCCCTCCCACTCACTGTGGAAGCCGAGGATGCCTAAATTAAAAGCAACTGCAAGTTATCGTATGCAGCAGTATGTTGCAGAATTTAAGGATAATTTTACTTCTGATAGGGGCATATTGTTCTGCCAACCATGTGGGGAAAGCAATCAAGGCTGAACAGCGATCTCAAGTTACACCACACCTCGAGGGCAAGAAACATATTGCCGCAGTTTCGTGCCTTCAGAAGAAGTGTTTTGCGATAATTGTTGGTCATTTGTGATGGACAACCTGAAGATGTATCTCGTTGTGTATTGTAATTCTTCAGCAGTCAGTGAGGCATAGCATAAATTGCATTCATGAATACTGCATATTGTTTATATTGTCATTAATAAACTAAATTATAGTTAAATATTTTTACTTTTTTTTGTCACATATTTCAAAAATATTTAATACATAAAAAATAAATATTTTCCCGAATTTTAGCACCTAAAATCTGAGCTCTAATGATTACAAATACGTTTTGAGGTTCATTTTTCTTTATATGAACAACAGAATGTATATTTTGCATTCTCCTCATTTTGTTATATTTTTCAATATGATGGAGGTTATTTCAACGCTGTGAATGTTATAGGATACTAGTAGTAGCACCCGGCTTCGCCCGGTGGAATGATCATGAAGTCTCAAAGTCTCCTTACGCTCTGTGTGATGAATCATATACTGTATACATCTATTTATTTATCATTACGTATTTTAATGAAAAAATGAAAATCCACAGCCTGCTTCCAGTCTCCGACCGGGTCAGGAATGGAATGAATGAAGCCCCTATCTAGCGGCGAGGATATGAATTGTGCCGGCTGCCGAGGCCCGACGCACTCCTCTGGGGCAATGATTAAATGAATGACAGATGAAATGAAATGATAATGGAGAGTGTTGCTGGAATGAAATTTTGACAGGGAAAACCGGAGTACCTGGAGAAAAACCTGTCTGCCTCCGTTTTGTCCAGCACAGATCTCACATGGAGTGACCGGGATTTGAACCACGGACCCAGCGGTGAGAGGCCGGCGCGCTGCCGCCTAAGCCACGGAGGCTTCGTATTTTAATGTTGATAGTAAAAACTACCTTTCGAACTTACGAACTAATAGAGAACTTTATGTGGTGGTGATTCGTAGTATAATGGATTCAACATCCAGGTCATTGGCCCTTAATGATGATGATGATAATAATAATGAAAATGGAAATGCCTAAGAAATCTTTTCACTAATTACTCCCTGTGACTGTAATTTTGTAAGCAGCGCAAGAGTTAACTATTTATGCAATTTCAGCACGAAAGCATGGGTAGGGACGGCGTGATACAGCCCGCATTGTCAGCCAACGATAGACTCGTTTAAATATTCTTACAGTTACACCTCAATTCCCAGCATCTCTGGACCCCTACTACAACACGGAAATACTTCCAACAAGGTTGGTACTTAGGGCCTTAAAACATGGTTTTTGGGTCCTTTTGTTTTATTTATACAAATCCACACCGTTTCACTGAATTGAACCAAATTTTACGTCCAGAGTTTTGTTTCTTTCATTGCAAGGCTTAAAATGTGCCGTCTTTATACAAATCTACACAGTTTGACCAAACTAATCATAATTTTATGTCTTGAGTTTTGTTTCTTGTTTTGCGAGGCTTAAAATTAGCCTAGATTGGTCCTTCTGCGACAAATTTGATATTTTGTCTACAGTATGTGCCACCTTGAATTTTTTGTTTGTATTTTGGCGGCTTCGGTGGCGTAGTTGGTAGCATGCTGAGCTTCTATGCCGAAGATAGTGGGTTCAAACACAGCCGAAGCCGTTGGATTTTTAAAGAGAATTAAAAATCCCTCAGTATGCCTTCCTTCGGAGGGGAAGTAAAGCCGGCGGTCCCATGTCATACATTTATGGCATGTTAAAGAACCTTCCACTAATTACACCTGTCTGAAGATAAATTGTATAGGTTAAGAATGTAAACAACGCTCTTAGGTTCCTACGTTCGTTGCCAAGAGCCGACTGTGGTGGCGTCTAGTAGCTAAGTTCTGAACTAGGCCTAGTAGTCGTTGACGGTGGCGTTTGGTGGCAAAAGTAGGAACTATTTGAAAAATTAAAAAGTCTTTGCAGTCCTTACTTGAATTAAAAAACAGATAACGCACACTAATACAGTCATCACCATTAACACCGGTTATCAGACAGATTCTACACACACCCAAAGTACACGGGGCTACATGACCGCGTTGTCGCAGCCCCTAAACTGAGGATCCAACCAACCAGTATTCCTGTAAATTATTTGTAATCCTCTCCTCAATATCCACCCATCAATTTCTTAATTTATGTAGACCTACAGCAGCAACCAGGCAACAAGAATCTCCCTGTGAACAGGGATTGGCTCGAGAGGAAATAATAGGGGGACGCAGTGTAACAACATGATCGGAAACCATGAATCTTGTGAACAGACAAACAGTTGTGAGTAAAATGCGACCACATGAGGGCACGAGACCAATATTTTCAATTCAGTTGAGTCTAACCTGACAGCCTTTGGGCTTGATAAAACCTAACCTTTCCTGAAAGTAATTTCAGGTTGTCATGCTCATCAGACCAGCATAATAATAAAGTACGCCTCAACTTATGTCCTACATTGCTGGCAATTATAAAGACAAACACAAAAATACAGTAACCATGCAGAACGGAAACTCTCGACTGGTCATAAGAAATCCATTCATTCATGTTCTCAATCCGTAGATTGGTCGGCAGCAATCCTCCTCCTTCCATTCTTCCCTGTCGCCAGTCAGTCTCTTCATGTCTCTGTATGAATGGACATTAACATCTGTTATGATCTGTTTGATGTATTGCAGTCTCGGTCGCCCTCTACCTCTCTTGCCCCGAATTATGCCATCTAACACAGTTACCATAAAGTCATTGTGGCGATGGACATGTTCTATCAGTTGGTCTCGTCGTTTCCGTATTGTTTTGTGAAATGCTCTCTTTTCATTAATGTTTTTGAGCACTTCGTCATTCGTCACTCTTGCATTCCATGGAATTTTTCCCATCTGCCGCCAACACCACATTTCAAAGCGGCTTCGGTGGCGTAGTCAGTAGCATGCTGAACTGCTATGCCTAAGAGAGCGGGTTCAAACCTGGCCGAAGTCGTCGGATTTTTTAAGAGCGTTAATAATCCTTCAGTATGCTTTCCTTCGGAGGGGAAGTAAAGCCGGCGGTCCCATGTCATAGATTTATGGCATGTAAAAGATCCTTTCACAGACTAAACTTGTGTAAAGCAAAATTGTTAGGTTAGATTTCGTCAGAACGCTCTATCAAAGTTCCAACGTTCACCACTAGGTATCATTGATATCTGGTGGCAAAGTTGGTACTACTTGAAATTGAATGGAACTTGTAGCTCACCCTTTAGGGTGTCCGCTGGAAGCAGCTACAGACTCAGGCGAGCCGAACATGTCCTCGGACACTCCTGGCACTAAAAGCCATACGATAAATAAAATAATACCACATTTCAAAAGCTGCAAGTCTTCTTTTATCAGCACATCCCATTGTCCAAGTTTCTGAGCCATACAAGGCTACACTCCACACATAACATTTTATAAATTTAATCCTGGTCTCAATAGATATACTCTTTGAAGTCAGAAGGGATTTTTTGCTGTTAAATGTAATTTTGGCTTGGGCAATTCTAGCTTGAATATCAGTTGAACTTTTTCCAGTGGAAGTATGTTTACTCCCTAGATAGGTGAAAGTGTTAACTTGCTAAAGTGGAGCACCAGCTATGTGAAGAGCTGCATTAAGTTGTTCTCTAGCACATACCATTATTTCCGTCTTTTTAATATTGATTTTCATATTATATTTTTCATGTAGAATCTTGTTCATTTCCGTGAGTGCATGTTGCAGTTTCTCTTTGCTGGTTTCCAGGACTGCTATGTCGTCTGCAAACCTTATTGTCGTGACTGCTACTCCGTTGATCTTAACTCCTCTCATAACTGTCTTACATTCCTCAATGCCTTTCTCAATATATAAGTTGAAAAGTGCAGGCGATAAGCTGCATCCCTGTCTGACTCCTTTATGAATACAAGCTTCTTGCACTACTCCGCATATGTCACAATGCTTTTTTGGTTTTTATAAAGTTCATAGATTATCCGTCTATATCTGTAATCCAAGCCAACATTAGTCATAATTTCCATGAGAATATTCCAATTCACATTATCGAATGCTTTTTCAAGGTCCACAAAGGCAATGTAAAGTGGTTTTCTTATATCCATCATTTTATCAATTATTTCTCGAATTGGTAATATGGCTTCCCTTGTTCCTCTGTTCTGCCTAAAGCCAAATTGATCTTCATTCAGATTTTGTTCTATTTTGCTTTTTATTAATCTGTAAATTATTTTAGTCAATATTTTTGATGCATGCGATAAGACGCTATGGGTACGATGTTCCCTACATTTCAGTGTTCCCTGTTTCTTTGGTATTGGTATCATGAGACTCTTTGTAAAGTCATCTGGGACTTGTCTATTTTTATATACATTTCACTAATCAATCCATCCAGATATTTGTGTGTCTCAGAATTCAATGCTTGTAACATTTCTGCTGTTATTTTATCATACCCTGGAGCATTATGTGATTTCAGTTCATTCACAGCATGAAAATATTCTGATTCAAGAATGGATGGTCCTAAGTTATCATGCGAAATAGTATCTCCATTTTCCAGCTCGGTCAATTGTGTGGGGTCTGCATACAGATTTTCCAAATAATTCTTCCACCTCATCACTACGTCCTTGCTCTCAATCATCAACTTCCCATATTCATCCACTATGCAAACACTAAGCCCCTTTCTCCTTTTAAATTGTTTATTAATCAAGTCGTAAGCTTTTTCTATTTGTCCTTTTTTTAAACTATCTTCAATTTCTAAGCATTGTCTCATTATATAATCCTCTGTTGCCTTCTTAGCTTCCCTGTTTACCATATTTCGGAGGCTATTGTGACAACAAATTCCTTCATCACTTCTAGTGTTTTTATACTTTCTTCTCTCCGCTATAAGCTCAAGTAGTTGATCAGTGATCCAGGGTTTCTGAGGTGATGCTTTCATCTTTCCAACTGTTTTATCAGCCACTTCAAGAATTGTTTGTTTGAAGCCAATCCATTTTTCATTCACTGTACTAGCGGATATATCCTTTATCCTTTCCTATATCTGGTCTTGGAATTGCAACTTAATGCTGGCATGTTTAAACTTGCCGATATCGAACATTTTACGGCCTTGAATAATCGGTCTCTTCTTTTTGAGGATCAACTTACAATTAGACTTCATTAAAACAAGGTTGTGGTCACTCGCAACATCCGCCCCAGGATAGCTTTTACATTGTTTGACTTGGTTGCAGTATCTTCTTGTTGTTATTATATAATCTAATTGGTAACGTGCTGTATCGCCAGGGGCGGTCCACGTATACCGTCGCCTCGCAGGATGTTCAAACAATGTATTAGCAACTATGAGATCATTTTGTTTACAGAAGTCTACTAAGTGTTGACCTCTATCATTTCTATTGCCAAGTCCACAATTACCAACTGTTTTCCCATCTTCTCCTTTGCCCACAACAGCGTTCCAATCACCTAATAAAATGAGGTTCTCATTATCTTTTAGTTGATCCAATAGCTCTACTATTTGTTGATACACCTGATCCACTTCCTAATCAGTACACTAATGTCGTGAAGTTGGCATGTGTAACACTATATCTACCAGGGGGTGTCAACCAGATAGGGATTATTTGGCACCATCGGTGTAGTAGCGCGGCCAGTCGTATGGAGCGCTGTATATCGTCTTGCCATCATATGCATGATACACGTTGTAATTAAATTGCAAACATATCCCTATATTTAGTCAATAAATATACACATAATTCCTAATTGACATTTCCTTGCAATTATCTTGCTCACAGACGATAATTACGGCACTTATCATTAAATAAACATTATTTTTGTCGGTTGGTGGCATTGCCTTCCTGCACACTACTTCTGTTCTGTTCAAACATGGCGGTGTATTTACATTTTCTGTACATTACAGCAATATTTCTTCCCCAGAGTTTTCGATTGATTTCGCCTTAAATAGGGGCCGATAACCTAGATGTTAGGCCCCTTACAGCAACATTTATCAATCTCAATCGCCTTAAATACATGTGTTTCTTGATGTTCTGTGAAAAAGAAGTGCCATAATCTTGGCGTTTTCAATTGGATGTAACCTGTAAACCAGTACCGGTATTATTTCTGTTGTAAGTACCGATAATGCATTATGTATTATTCAATTGATTTCTTAAGAGAGCGCTGATATTATCGATAGGATTCTTATGAGAGCCATGCATTATTATTTGCGGACTTCCGTAGTCGTAGAAAGCTAGATTTAATGACTTTAATTTAATTATTTTTTTGTTAGATTTTGTATTTCATGGTTTCTGTACCTCATTATGTATATTTTGTATGTAGGTTATGGGAAAACATCACTCAGAATCTTGTGTTCTTGGCTGTAAAAGTAAAGGTTGGAGATACGCTCCTTTCATCGCTTCTCAGTTGATGACTCAAGGTATGTATCAATAATTAGGCTATTCTGTAATTATTTAGTCAGATTCCTTTGATGGCACTTTTTAAATTAAATTTAAAGTGATGATCCTCACGTCCTACGTGGAGTAATCGCCACTGGGAGGGAGTATGGAAAAACAACGCTCGGGACAGCTTCTGTCAGTGCGGGGAATCAAATCTCCAACCTCCAGAGTTGCTGCAGCCCCCCATTGGGGGCGCTATGCTCCCAGTTTATATCTTGGTTTAGAGTTCCCACATTTCTATACTCACGGCAGTGTCCACATGAAAACTCCACAAACAATTCGATCTTGGAAAGGAAGCGTGCTAAAGCTTGAAAATGTGACGCATCTTGTTCTGCCCCTCGCTCTGAGCACTATACCGCTATTGCGTGTTCAGAAACAGTCAGCAATGCTGTGATCATCCTACAGTCAGCTCTCAACTGTAACTGTTTAAAAAGAAAATTAATTGTTTTGTACAATAGACTTGGGGACTACCTTGCGCACCCTCTCGATAACCTCTGTCTTGCTGTCACTGGCAGTACTTGTAACTACTGTAGTTCTACATCTCAGCCCTAGATGGGTGAAGTGTGACCTTCAGCGCCCGGAGTAGAATGCACTGTTTTATTAATTCATTCATTAATTTTGTACACTTGAATTAATCGTACAGCATGTGGGCTGTAACATGTAGGCCTACAATGACTACGATGCGACTAACATAACCTAATCAATTTGTAAGCGACTTGAAGAGTTCGAAACTTGTAATTACTGTCTAATTAGGTCTACTCACTCGGCCAATCTGACAACTGCCATGTTATAAGTATTTTTTTTTTAGTAAGATTTCTTGATCCAAAACCTTGACTTAATGAAGCTAGTTATTTTTATTGGATGATGTGTGTAGGCCTAATATGTGGTTCAATTTTGTTTTTTGTGTGGGGTGAGGTATACCTCCCACCTACACCCACTCCCCAAATATCAAGCTGGAGGAATTTTGGGTATTAGTGACCCATGTGGACTCACATGTGGATTAGTTACATTAATCACAGGCTTAAAATTTTAGTTATTTATTGAAAGATGAGGGAGGCAGTCCTATGGGTTGGATCAATCATAGATGTCCATTACATTAATAAATAGCTTCTGTGTTTTACTAAAATAAAGGTAGCGCTAAATGAACATAGAACGAGCGATAACATTCTCTATAATAGATGAATTAGCCAAAATACCTTATGAAACGATGAGAAATAAATCAGGGAGCGATGTTTTAATAGAAGTTTCCTCCTCTGCCGTCTGTGACCCACCCAGCCATCCCAAATAGGATCACAGCATATAGGCTATAGGCTAGCAAAAATTACAGCTGTGGGTGCCATTGTTCAAATCAATCATCTTCAAAATAGTACCATAACAGTACTGCCAAACAAAGAAGTGCCCAGTTTAGTCTCTAGTGTGCAGCACTCGGTTCACTGCTCTTAATTAGGCTAGTGTGTGCAATATTTTCACTTCTCTGTAATGATTTTTTTTCCCCCACGGCTGAAATGAGTTATTTTTATTATATGCTCTGTAATTATTATGCAGTATATCGCTCCGCTGTAATAAATATGTATAATTTTTTGGTACAACATTGGTTTTGATAATGGTTACAGCCTAACGCATCCCGATGAACTACTTTTTTTGATCAACAGTGATTTTGTATCCCAGTTCTTTTTATCAACAGTGATTTTGTATCTCGCATGTTGGCAGCAATGTGTGCGCCTTGGTGCGTGCCGCTAGAGTGAGCGATGATGACAGTTGAACGAGATGCAAGCGCTGTCGAAACATGGTAGCCGTTTTTAAAATATCAATAAATAGAAAAACGTATTTACGTACTTAAGCACATCATGAGGTTCGGTAGTGACCAGGGTTCCTAATTTCAATATGTAATATCGCCCAGGAGATGAAACAAGGACACAAGGTATGTAAAAGTTACATTCATGTCTGCTGCAAGTGTATAATCCGCGTTCCACTTACATTCAGAATTAAGGTAGCACTGAATGAAAGTAGAACGAGCGATAACATTCTCTATAAGGGGCCGATTATATTCTTGGTAATTAGTGTCAATGATTTTCTGTAACAGCGAGATGGATTCAAGACAAATATAATTGGTTTATTGTATGCCAAAGTAATGGTTGATATAGGCTAGCTAGTATATTTATTCCCACATGTTACTTTACCTAGGTATTAATTCTGAATGAAAGTAGAACGCAGCTTATACACTTGCATCAGACATGAATGTGACTTTTACATACCTTGTCTCCTTGTTTCATCTTCTGGGCGATATTACGTAGGCCTATTGAAATTAGGAACCCTGGTCACTACTGCACATCATATATATGTGCTAAAGTGCAGGGTGCCAGGAAATGTTCTCTGCAGATGCGAGAGGTTGCGTCATCAGTTTAGTTCGCAGCACGGTGTCCCTGATAGGGCGAAGGCCACATGTGTGGGCTGTGAGCTGTCGAAATCGTCAGTGCGTATAGTTAGATTATTGGAAGAGTGCAACAGTATGTTATGAATGGCTGGGTGAGTATAAAGTTTACTGTTTGTTATGATACAAGCGACAGCCGTGCTGCCAACGTAACTGGTGAATTAATCTCTCGCAGCAGCTTGTAGGCACTGCGGACAATATACCCTGGCGCCCAGTAGGTAAATATGTGTTTCTATATTTTGCTCTTTTAAAAACGGCTGCCATGTTCCGACAGCGCTTGCATCTCATTCAACTGTCAACAAGGTCCACTCTAGCGGCACACACTGAGGCGCACAAATTGTTGCCAACATGTGGGATACAAAATCACTGTTGATAAAAAAAAGTGCCATACAAAATCACTGTTGATAAAATAATCATTGATCTGGACGCGTTAGGCTGTAACCATTGTCAAAAACCATTGGAATGGACAAAACGAAGGTTAGAATGGTCAGGTGTTGGCAAGGTTGGTAGTACTGTTTTGATGATAGTTGATGTGAACAATGGCAGCCACAGCTGTAATTTTGGGATGGTTGGGTGGGTCACAGAGAGCGGAAGAGGAAACATCTATTTAAACTTCATTCCCTGATTTATTTCTCGTCGTTTCATAAGGTATTTTGGGTAATTTATGTACTATAGAGAATGTTATAGGTGTATTATCCAGAGTAGGGATCTGACAGTTCGGCGGAGAACTGTTGAACTAAAGGCAGCGATGCCACGAATGCTGCTGGCCACCACGCGCATACTTCCATCCTCCCGCTCCTTTCCTCATGCTCATAATATCATTAGCACCGTTATTACATTTATTACATTTTTATTCAGATGGTTTTCAAAAATCTTAAACAAACCAATGCTTAAATCTGTTCGGTGCAAACTGTAAAACAAAATATTAGCCCGTCAAATTGAGGAGAGGCCTAAATTATTGTAATAAATAGCAATAACAATATTACGAATACTATCATAAAGCAAAAATGATCAAAGCGAAACGACAACACGTGATTGTTTCCGTGATTTTTAGTTATTTATATTTCCTGTAGGCTAGAATAAGTTTCAAGTCATAGGTAACACACAATTGTATTACAAAATATAGGCTCATTGTGTAGACTATTAAGTCACCCTTTAGAAGACAGAAGCTAATCACAGTAGTCTTACTAATTACAAGAGCAGAGGCGGTAGCCTACGCTCCTGCGTGCGACTGAATGGAATTAATGTTTCGCCTGATGCTCAGAACTGACACTAACACTGCTATATACATAAATAACGGTCTCTAATGAATTATAAGTATAAATATAAGTATAAAGTATAAATAAGTATAAATCCTACATGAAAAAGTAATTAACGAATTAAATCAAACAATTATAACTCATTAAAAAAAAAACAGATTATGAAACGCACCAAGGTGAGTGTGCACTGGAGGCAACCAAACAAGCGACTGATCGGCGACAAGCACGTGATGAAATAGCCTCATTCAAATTGGCAGCGCTGCATAGTTTCCATGGCAACAAGTCATGCGAGCGATCTAGTCGTCAGCTGTTTTTGCCCAGTGGTGCTGAATTGTCAGATTCCAACTCTGGAAAATATACCTATAGGTAGTGAGTTATTGTTCTTTCAAGGGGCGGAACTATGTGGCCATCTGCCCCTTATGGAGAATGTTATCACTCGTTCTACTTTCATTCAGTGCTACCATAATACCACATTGTGGTGTGGTAGGTGCCACTCCTAAGGTCCTGGGCTAGTTTCCAAGTAATTTAATTCTGATCTGAGGGTTGGAACGACTCACAATCAGCTTCGTGAGCCAGAACTGAGAAGAGGTAGGTTCGATTCTCACCTCGGCCATCCAAGAAGTGGTTTTCCGTGGTTTCCCCACTTCCACTCCAGGCTAACGCTGGGATTGATCCTAACTTAAGGCAATGGCTGCCTCCTTTCCACTCGTCACCTGAATTACAAAAAGTAGGCTATACTGCTCGGGTCCATTTTCCATGTTCTGTGAACTTGCGGGGTGAGGAGAAAGAGCAGGGGAGGGTCAGGTGAGAAGAGAAGGGCCTGTCAACTGCCCGCCGTGATATCTGGTATTCCTTTCTATTCCAATAATGCTAACTTAGGGCTGTTGCTCAAACCACTGTGGTGTTACGAATGAGTGAGTGATTCACCGACCAATGTATTTGGTTCTGTACTATGCACGGACCAAGGAACCTCATCACTCGTCAACTCTTCTGCGATGCACATTTCTCTCAGGTTCACGCAGCTTAGACCCGAGCAGTACACACTACTACAGATACTACAATAACACAAGATTATCATACAAATCCTACATACTTCCAAATACATGGGGCTAAATGAATTAATATCAACAACACAATGATTCTACAATAAGAGATTCTTTTAAAATGTAGTTATAGTAGGTGCAACCATACACATATCAGCAAATTCAAGTTCTCCATTTGAAGCATTACATATTTTATTAAGTTTACTGCTTCAACATACAAACTTGCATGTGTTGTAGGAATTTGCTGTTCATCAGTGTTAACCATGGCATAAAGGAGGGAAGAGGTTCATTATCCTGTGCTATAGCCTACTGTTATGCCTTGGCAAGAAAGAAGAAAGGAACATGCCTCAACACGTACTTTTAGGAGGACCAGATTTGATTTCTGTATTTTTGCTAAGTGTGATCTTGGCTCTCGCTGTTATTTTTCTTCGTTGACAACTTTTTAAATAAAACATGATGATTTCTAGCAGTATTGAGTGTTTTTCTTGTTTTTCATTGAAATTCCTATTTCTCCTTTCCCCTTCACAGCATGTCATAGAATTTACTGTATTAGTGTGCGATGATTTTTTTGATGTAGCCTACTTACTGTATTTCACCCTGTAAAAATTGGTGAACTGGATATATTTTAAAAGGGAATATGAAATGAACTACTGTATAGACATTTTGTATTATCCAATTATTTTTCTGAAATTTCAGTCTCCCAATGAATTTGGCACTAAGTAGCCTACACTAACAATTTTAGTGTGATCTGGTTACACCACCTGTTTACTTAGCATTCTCTCTTAACATTTTACTGTTATTGTTAACAGCATCAAGCATTTTAAGATATGAATATTCTCCCTTCCCAGTACTTTTCCTTTGCAGTTTATTCTAATAACTGATTGGTTATAGGCCTAATTAGGCCTACTGTGGTTAATTGGAAGGGACCATATTTTTAAGGTGAGTAGTAATATGCTGCAGGCCTTTTAGTAGCCTAATTCTTGTCACCAATGCAATATGCTCCAATTGCAACTGAAAGAAATGTAAACATGTAAATTATTGATGAGGTCATGTCCTAAAATAGGGGCAGATGACGTCGTAGTTCCGCCCCTTAAAACAACAATAACTAACTAACATGTCCTAAATGCTGTGATTGTTCATTTCAGAGTTCAGGAATTCACAATTTCCCACTTAGGTATTTGTGACAGACAGTTGGCAACAGTTATTTTTGTCTTTTGTGAGAAAAGAAGGACAAGGAACAATGCATCCAAGTCTTTTGAGTGTTATTTGTAATGTGTGTGCATTTTTTCTTGTGAATAAATATCTTTTCATTTTCCCGAATAAGTACGAAGTGACGTTTCTGTTCGTAACATCTGGCGACCGTGACAGGACATAGAAAGGAAAATGAGCGATACTCGAAGTTTGATCAGAAAACGTGGTGTATACCGTGCATCGTTCACGAAAATTGTAGCTTCACTTCAAGTTTTGTTGGAGAAAGAAATAAAGGACATAGTCGCTATCCGAGGAGATTACGCCTTAGTGGAAGAGAAGGCTAACCTCATAAGTAATCTGGACCAGGAGATCTTCCAACACCTCATGGAAGATGCGGTGTCAGAAGAAGACCTGATCACAGAAGTAGACGGGGTAGATGACTATAAACGCAAGTTTCATATGTTAGCAGCGGCTGTTTCCGATGCTCTTGCAATGGAGAGAAAACGTGAAGACGAAGTCCAGTCAACAGTAAGCACCAGTAACACTCATAACCTAAAAAGTAAATATCGCCTTCCAAAGATCGAATTCCGAAAATTTGGTGGAAATCTACGAGATTGGTTAGGTTTCTGGAATCAATTTCAAAAGATTGATGAAGATGAAGGGTTAGATAATGCCGATAAATACGAATATCTTATCCAAGCAACATTGCCAAACTCCAAAGCTCGCGACATCGTTGATAGTTTTCCAGCCACAAGTGGAAATTACCCTAAAGCAATACAGAAACTTAAATCACGTTTTGGCAAAGATTCTTTGTTGGTGGAAGTCTACACTAGAGAACTATTGACAATGATGAATTCTTGTAGTAGTCTTGACATCTCATCATTATATGACAGACTCGAAACTCAACTTGGTGCTTTGGAGAGCCTAGGTGTAACTTCCGAGAAATATGCAGCAATGTTATTTCCTATGATTGAATCATGCTTGTCTATAGATGTGTTACGTGCCTGGCAGAGGAGTGGCGGTGGGAAGGAATGTGAACCTAGTGAACGTCTTAAAGGTTTGATGAAATTCCTGGAGAATGAAGTAGAGAGTGAGGAAAGGATCAAACTGGCCATCCCAAGTAAAGGTAACATCAATGTGAATCCTGACAAGTCAAAAGGTACGAAGAAAATTGACATTTACAGTGAATCGCCACCTACCGCAGCTGCACTTGTGGATTGTAATCTTAAACTAAACTGTATATTTTGTGATATGTCCCATGCTAGTTCAAACTGCTCCGTGGCAAAGCAGATGGCTTTAAAGGAGAGAGTCTCAATTGTGAAGAATAAGAGAGCATGTTTTCTCTGTCTGAAGAAAGGACATGTTTCAAAGATGTGCAGAAGTCAGTTAAAATGTGATTCCTGTAGCAAAAAACATAACAGCCTAATATGTCTAGGCCCAACACATTCCTCTGAAGCTACCAATGAGAAACTTCAGTCTCACTCTTTGATTTCAAATGAAGAACGTAGTGGTGTGCAAGGTGTTATTTTGCAAACATTAAAGGTGAAGGTCATTGGAGAATCCTCTGCAATGGAGGTAAGGGCTCTACTGGATACTGGCAGTCAGAGATCTTATATGCTTGAATCAGTGGCACAGAAGTTAGGTTACAGTAGTCATCGCACAGAAATGCTACGCCATTCACTATTTGGTGGGGTAGTCACCGAAGAGAGACAGCATATGTGCTATAGGATCTACATAGAGAGTTTAGGAAAGCCTTATGCCTGCAATTTTGAAGTCTTAGGGCAACAAGTAATTACAGGGTACAATACTATGTTAAAGGGCCCATGGTTGCAAGAACTAAGAGCAAAAGGGATACAGAATTATGATACTGAAGGTCCCATTGAACTATTAATAGGCGCTGATGTCGCTGGAAAGTTAATGACTGGACATACGTGTACACTAAGCAATGGTCTTGTATGTATTGAGACTCTGCTGGGGTGGACTGTGATGGGTAAAGTAGTTTCCGGAGATCAATCAAGCATGACCAACCTCGTCACTTCTCTCTTTATCAGAGATGCTTCAGTTGAAAATCTGTGGGAACTGGACGTGCTAGGTATCAGCGATCCTGCCGTAAAGAAAACTAAAACTGAAGAAAACTTTGCAACAATGGAGCACTTTCAGAAAACCGTGTCTATTAATGGAGAATTTAGGTATGAAGTCCATTTACCCTGGAAAGAAAACAAATCATTTCTTGTATCTAACAGGGTCATGGCTGAGAAGAGGTTAGTCAACACAAGGAAGAAAGTGGAAAATTTTGGACTAGGCGAGACGTATGAAAATATTTTCAACAAGTGGGAAAGGAGTGGTGTTATTGAACCGGTTCAGGAGGATGAAAACTTCAGACACTATCTACCGCATCGAGCTGTTGTGAAGGAAAGTAGTTCAACGACACCTGTTCGTCCTGTATTTGACGCCTCAGCGAAGGAAGCGGGAACCCCTGCTTTGAACGATTGTTTGTATGATGGCCCCAACCTGATTGAGCTAATCCCTGCTATTCTTCTTAGATTCCGAGAGAGGAAAGTAGGAATTATTGCAGACATTGAGAAGGCCTTCCTTCAGATAAGCATACGGAAAGAAGATCGAAACTATGTCTGCTTCCTGATGTGGCAGGACGTTGGGAATAATTACAAGATCTTCAAGCATGCCAGGCTGGTTTTCGGCTTAACTTGTAGTCCGTTTCTCCTGGCGGCGGTCTTGGAGTATCACCTGAAGAAGTACTTGGAAAACCCGCAATTCAATCCCCTATTCATCGAGAGACTTCTACAGAGCTTCTACGTGGACAACGTTGTCACTAGCCTTGACAGGGAATCGGAGGTGGGCGAGTTTATCAATCAAGCTAGTAGGGTATTATCAGAAGGCAGTTTTAATTTGAGGGGATGGCAGTTCTCTCAGGATGATGACCAGTCTGCTACCCTTTCATCTGTTATGGGATCGACAGGAGGATACACTTACTTTAAATTTGCATTGGTTGAATAGCCTTCAGGTGGGAGAAGTGACGAAAAGGACAATTCTGTCACTCGCACATCAAATTTTTGATCCAGTTGGTGTGACATGTCCTGTCACCCTTTGTGTTAAACTGTTGATTCAAAGAACCTGGAAGACTCATATAAGATGGGATAGTGCAGTTGATGAGAAGTCCAGAGACGAGTTTCTGGCCTGGGTAAAGGATCTACCTCACCTGGTAGAAATCAAGATTCCTCGATGGTTTGGAAGAAGTGACCATGTGCAAATTCATGTCTTCTGTGATGCCAGCCAACTTGCATACGCAGCAGTAGTCTTCATAAGATGCGATTCCAACAATCAAGTGAGTGTACAGTTATGTGATGCAAGATCTCGTGTGGCCCCCCTCAAGGAAGTGACAATCCCCAGATTGGAATTGCTGGCAGCTACAATTGGTGCACGGTTGCTTAAATGTGTGTTGGAATCTATTTCACTGGAAGTTCATGAGTTTTTTCTCTGGTCTGACTCGTCCACAGTTCTAGCATGGATCTGCAGGACTGAGAACTGGTCGGTGTTTGTCCGCAATCGTGTGAATGAGATCAGGAATTTGACCAATTTAAACTGCTGGCGACATGTTCCAGGTTCATTGAATCCAGCTGATTTACCGTCACGTGGCTGTTCTGCTTCGCAATTAGTAGCCTCTCGATGGTGGGAGGGACCTGCCTGGTTGTACGAATCTCCAGATTGTTGGCCTCAAACAAAAGTGGTGTATGACGAAGAGAGTATCGCAAAGGAAATGAAGAAAAACCCTGTGAATTCTATGACTGCAACCAATGAAGGTCCCCTCTGGTATGCCAGGTATTTTTCCAGCTATCACAGAATAGTTCATCTAATCGCATGGATTCTTCGTTTCTGTAAGAATTGTCTTAGACGTGAGAGGATCTCGCAAGAAAATCTGCAAGTTGAAGAGTTAGAAAGGGCTGAAATTAGACTCATTTCTATAATTCAACGAGAAAGCTTCCACGGATTAGTTGATAAACGTCTATCTTCACTACATCCATTCCTGGAAGATGGTGTTCTCAGGGTTAAAACGAGACTACTACTGCGAGAAGATTTGAAGCAATTCAGGTTCCCAATGATTCTCCCGGTGAACCATGTCATCACCTCTCGCTTGATTATGGATGAGCACGTGAAAGAAAATCACATTGGAGTACAACTTCTTCTTAATCATCTGAGACAACGCTTCTGGATCATCGGTGGAAGGAGGACAGTTAGAAAAATTATAAGAAAATGTGTCAAGTGCCGGAGGCATGATGGACAACATACCGAAATCGCTCAGGCCCCTCTGCCCCTGGACCGCATACGGGAAGCCTGTGTATTTGAAGTGATAGGAGTGGACTTGGCAGGTCCGGTGTTCCTGAGGGATGAAAGTAAAGCTTGGATTGTAGTTTTCACATGTGCGGTGTATCGCGCTGTTCATCTCGAAATGGTTACTTCTCTCTCCACAGAGGCGTTTGTGCAAGCGTTCCGGCGGTTTGTAGCAAGAAGAGGACGCCCCTCTGTGATTTACTCAGACAATGGTACAAATTTCACGGGTACAGATAACGCGTTTCAAAGTGTTGACTGGGAGAATATTTCCAAACACCATTCGGTTGAACGTATTACTTGGAGATTTAATCCCCCTAGTGCTCCTTGGTGGGGAGGCTTCTGGGAAAGGTTAATACGTCTAATTAAACAGCTTCTGAAACGAGTTTTGGGTAAAGCCTGTCTAACTTACCAAGAAATGCTTACCCTTCTCTGCAGTATAGAAGCCACCATAAATGCAAGACCGCTAACATATCTGACCGATGGATGTGAAGATATAAGTCCACTCACCCCTGCCTGCTTTCTACAAGAAATTAAGACAACTGGAGTTCCAGAATGTGATGCATTGGATGCTATAACCCTGAATCAAAGAAATCGTCATCTTCTGAACCTAAGAATGGCATTGAAAAAAAGATTCCAGCAGGAATATCTGGGACTTTTGGCACTCGGTAAACAGAGTTGTAAACCAACTCTTTTGTTCAAGAGAGGTGACATTGTCCTAGTTGGATCAGATGGCACTAAGAGGATAGATTGGCCCCTTGGAAAAATTGTGGACTTGTTCCCTGGAACTGATGGTAATACAAGACTTGCAAGGGTTGTTACATCAAAAGGAGAACTCTTGAGACCGATACAGCGACTCTACCCACTAGAAGTACCTGATGAAGACAGCACACCTTTAAGGACTGGCTTGAATAAGAAAACGGCTACTGCTTTAGGAGAGCCGACTGGAACTGGTGTTCAACCCCCAAAGACTACACGTTCGGGTAGAACTGTCAACGTTCCTGCAAGATATGTGGAGTAGTTGAGGATGTCTTGTTGAGGATGTCTTTCCTCAACGGTGGGAGGATGTGACAGACAGTTGGCAACAGTTATTTTTGTCTTTTGTGAGAAAAGAAGGACAAGGAACAGTGCATCCAAGATGGAGTCTTTTGAGTGTTATTTGTAATGTGTGTGCATTTTTTCTTGTGAATAAATATCTTTTCATTTTCCCGAATAAGTACGAAGTGACGTTTCTGTTCGTAACAGTATTATTAAAAAAAAATATATATTGGTATTTTGATTGTGATTTATTTCTTGTTGATCATATGGTTATCTCCACACTTAAAAACGTGCTTTAAGTATTGGGAAGATTGTGATTTTCGGAACATTGAAGTGGGCAGAGCATTTAGGATGAGAATATTTAGCGGAATGAGGGGAAGGGGTGGGGTAGGCTACCCGCACGGCCGTGCTACACGTCAACTAGTACCGCGGTCAAACACCAGACAGCGCTGAAGTCTTAGGTGCCAAGAATTAGCATGGCTGTCGGCTATCTGTAGTAGTAGGTAATCTGTGATATCTACTGGGTCATTTTCTAACCTGACCATTATTATTCTGTCGCTATATTGCACTTAGCTTTTTACCTTATTAGCCATATGTCGTTGGAGGATGATGCCTACTCCTGCATAGCTTCCCTTTTCTCCAGAATGTATAACTCTCATATCACCACTACCAAAATCCCCACTTTCTGGCCATCGTAATTCAATCACCCCTTAGATGTCTATCTCGAGCTTAGTCATTTCATACTTTACATGCTCTAGTTTTCCGCAGATCATGAGCGATCGTACGTTCCAAGTTCCTATTCTGAGTGGTGGGATTGGAATTCTTAGCTTCGATACTGTCCTCCACCGGAGATCCGAATGGAGGACTATTTTACCTCCGGAATTGAATTTAGTTACAAAGCCTGTCATATTTGCTGCGTAACAAAGGATATCCATAGGATCTTTAATGAAATGGTTTCCTCTTGCCTTTTTCATCCTATGCCGTTGGCCTTACCGGTAGGCTCATCTGCCTTTAGGAGTAATTTCTTACTCCAAGGGCAAGAGAGTGCCCTTCTTTTACCCGCTCATCCTCCCCGAAGGCTCTTGGCACTTGGTAAAAGGTGTCTTCTTATCCCGGGAGATAATCGGAGCTGACATCTGTCCAAGTGTGCAGATGCCTTTTTACCTATTAATCTCGATCGATAACTGGGCTGCCTTCACCGCCATTTACGCTGTTCTGAAATACAACTTCTCCACTGTAAGTGCCGTTAAGGTGTTCACCGTAACCCTGGCAAGGACCCTTACATGGTACTACCAGCCGGGTCAGCTGGACCAAGGTTTTTTATTAGAGGTGTTACTCATCTATCAATCCCCATTTTGTCCTGACTTGTGACAGGCAGAGCCTGGCTTCCCAATTATTGGGCCCAGGTTGGTAGGGTTATAAGAAATACAGTACACGTAAAAAGATTTTTTGTTTTATAATAACTAAGGCTTTACATACAACCTGCCTAGATGTATGGTTTCGTTCAGACAGTGGATTAACCCAGTAGCGACCAGTTAATGTGTACCGTATCAGTAAGGAATTTTGTTTCTGTACTTGGTTGAAGAAGTTATTCTCTACGAAAACAACAAAGATATACAGGAACAAATATTATACAATATTGGGGAATAGTATAGATACATTACACTACAAAATTCCCCTAGACACAAAATGGCATCATCCATAACAAACATGGACAACACTCAGGGTTTAAACGATGCATACATATTAAATTCTATGTGTTATACTCTGATTTACAAAAGATGAACGGTGAAAGCTGTCATCCGCTTGAAGGGTGAGGTGAGGAGTGGAGACGAGAGGGGTAACGGTCTCCATAGCAACAGCGAGCAGTGTTGCAATAAATGCCGACACAGCAGTGAGCACATGGTTTGACACAGTGTTCTACTGTGCCTTGACTCGTCACTGCCATTAGTATTATCCCGTGCATCTATTGAAGTGCATTTGCTTATTTTTTCATAGACTACACAGTAAGAGTTATCGTTCTGTGTTTGTTGGAGGCGTGTGTATATACAGATTTTGAGTTTATTACTTTTATTCGCATCATCGTGTCTATTTCCGTTGCGTAAAAATGGCATCGGTACGTGCTCGCGGAAGGCCCAGGATCCATGAACGACGTCAGGCCGTGATATGACTCTCCATAGCCAAGCAAGGGAGATGGTATGTGCTGTTAGGAATTTTATGGAGGAAGAAGAGGAAAGTATGTGCTTATGGGAGGAACCTCTGATTCCATTTGTTCAGGTGAGGAAAAGAACTGCTAAGGCTCTTGGTGTGAGTGAAACCACTGTGTAACGAGTGACGGAAGAGAAGTACCCGTCTGATGATGCTGGCCTGTCTAAACTATCAACTCCAGGCCAGGAAAGGCAGAGAGAAGGGGTGGTCACTAATTTAGATAGCTTTCAGCAAGATGCTGTTAGACGGCATATTTATAGCTATTATTTTAGGAAAGAAATTGCCACAAATCGCAAACTTCTTGTTTCGCTCAGAAAGGCAGAATTATTACAAGGATGTCTTTCTACACTGAATAAAGTGTTGCAGGATCAGGGATTTAAATATAAGAGAATTTATGGCGGGAAGGTGATCATGGAGAGGTCAGATAATGTGGCTTTGAGATGTCAGTTCCTAAGTGAAATTAAGGACAAAAATGTTACGCATATTGTGTGGTTAGATGAAACGTGGGTCAATGCTGGTCACACAGTGTCTAAGAGTTGGAGTGACAACTCAGTTCAGGGGACAATGAAAGCCCGTCAGGCAGAGGGGTCGATTTATTATTCTACACGCCGGGCCATCACACGGCTTTGCTAATAATGCGCTTTTGCTCTTTAGGTCGAAAAGAACTGGTGATTACCATGAAGACATGGACTTCAACCAGTTTTTAAAATGTTCCAGGAACAATTATTACCCAACATCCCTGAACACAGTGTTATTGTATAATGGGCAATGCTTTGTACCACACAGTACAGATAGACAAAGCTTGAACAACTTCAAGTACGAAGCCACGAATGTTGGAATGGCTCGACCGCCATAGTGTACCATGCAAGAGCTCTCTGACAAATGAATCCTTCTCGGTAGCACTGAATGAACATAGAACGAGCGATAAAGACCTTATGAAACATTGAGAAATAAATCAGAGAGCAATGTTTTAACAGATGTTTCCTCCTCCGCCGTCTGTGACCCACCCAGCCATCCCAAATATAGCGAAAATTACAGATGTTAGTGACATTGTTCAAATCAATCTTCAAAACAGTACCAAAACTGCCAACCTCGCCCTTACGGTACTACTTGAAACAAAAAAGTGCCTAGTACAGTCTCTAGTGCGCATCATTCTTGCGCAGCACTCAGTTCACCGCTCTAATTAGGCTAGTGTGTGCAATATTTCGCTTCTCTTTTTTTCCATAGCTGAAATGAGAGTTTTTTTTGTTATCTGTTATGTAATTCCTATTAGTATATCGCTCCGCTGTAATAAGTATGTGATTTTTTCCCGCACAACTGTGGTTTTGATAATGGTTTTGTGTCAACCATGCCCTGCTAGCTGCACACGGGCAAGGCCACACCTACACCCGACCTTCCAACCTTCTTATTGTCCAATCCAATGGTTTTGGCAATGGTTACAGCCTAACCCGTCCCGATGCTTTTTTTTAATCAACAGTG
Source organism: Meconema thalassinum (assembly GCA_946902985.2). Taxonomy (NCBI): domain Eukaryota; kingdom Metazoa; phylum Arthropoda; class Insecta; order Orthoptera; family Tettigoniidae; genus Meconema; species Meconema thalassinum. The sequence goes on from OX336388.2 coordinate 701,364,274, forward strand.
ATTTTGTATCCCACTTCTTTTTATCAACAGTGATTTTGTATCTCACATGTTGGGAACAATGTGTGTGCCTCGGTGTGTGCTGCTAGAGTGAAAAAGAAGCTTTTAGTTTTACGTGACCGTTAATCATGCGATCGTGAGCCACGGGACCTCCTTTTTACGAAGAATCCGAACTACAGGACATGGCATTTCACTTCGAAAATCTCGCATGCATTGACTGGGAATCGAACCCGGTCCACCTTGGTGAGAGGCCAACAGCTTGACCGCTGTACCACGACGCCCCCTTGCTGCTAGATTGAGCCTTGATGACAGTTGAACAAGATGCAAGCGCTGTCGAAACATGGCAGCCGTTTTTATAATAGCAATAATTAAAAACACATAGCTTATTCACGTACTTTAGCACATATATCAGGTTCAGTAGTAACTAGGGTTCCTAATTTCAATACGTAATATCGCCCAGAAGATGAAACAAGGACACAAGGTATGTAAAAGTCACATTCATGTCTGCTGCAAGTGTATAAGCCGCGTTCCACTTACATTCAGAATTAATATCCTTCTCAACCTTATACGGCAGTGCAAGCCTAAACCCATGTAGGCTACCATGTGGATGAACTGGCGAGAAAGGATGGCAATGAGATCATCAGGCTGCCCCATATCATTGCCACTTCAATCCTATAGAAATGATATGGGGCCAAGTGAAGGGTTACGTAGCACGGCATAGTAAAAAATTCACACTCCGTGAGGTTGAGAAGCTTACCGTTGAGGCTATTAGGGACGTGACTTCAGAAAACTGGAAGCATGTTGTGTTAAGAGTGCAACGAGAACTGGATGAGGCCACAAAACGTGAATGTATACTCGATGATGGGGTAGTTCGGTTCAACATTTCCCTGGGAAGCAATTCCGGATCCGATTCAGAATAATAATGTTATTGGTTTTACGTCCCTTTTAACTACACCGGCTTTTAGAGACGCCGGGGTGCCGGAATTTTGCCCTGAAGGGGATCTTTAACGTGCCAGTAAATCTACTGACACGGCTCCCTTGCATTTGCGCACCCTCAAATGCCAGCTGACTGCGCCAGGTTTCGAACCTGCAACCTTGGGCTCAGCAAGCAGGATCCGAATTCAGACACATGTGACGAAGAAGGGGCTATGAAAGGAATAGAACCCATAATTAGCGATTAGATAAGTTTCATTATTTATTATTATTTTTATTTATTTTATGATTATTATTATTATTATCAAAAGCCTCCGTGGCTTAGGCGGTAGCACGCCGGCCTCTCACCGCTGGGTCCGTGGTTCAAATCCCGGTCACTCCATGTGAGATCTGTGCTGGACAAAACGGAAGCAGGCAAGCTTTTCTCCGGGTACTCCGGTTTTCCCTGTCAAAATTTAATTCCAGCTACAGTCTCCACTATCATTTCATTTCATCTGTCATTCATTTAATCATTGCCCCAGAGGAGTGCGTCAGGCCTCGGCAGCCGGCACAGTTGATATCCTCGCCGCTAGATAGAGGCTTCATTCATTCCATTCCTGACCCGGTCGGAGACTGGAAGCAGGCTGTGGATTTTCATTTCATTATTATTATTATCATCATTGTGTTCTCATTTTGTTGCATCGATTGTGCTCTTTCACACGAATACGGGTGACACACCACAGATCCCAGTATTTGTGTCTTCCTGGAAGCCTCTTGGAATGTTATGAGTCATGATCTGCCTCAGTGGCAACGCAGCATTTCCCCACGTGCTAGCTTTGACAGCTGTTAGCACTCATTATTGGTAATACAGAGTATAGTAAGGCTTTACATACAAACACAAACCTAACCCCACATCCCCTTGCTTGCACTACTAACAATAATTTTCGTCCGGATTGTCACCTGTTAAAATCAGAGAGGAGCTAAATGTGGAACCGTTAATACAGAAGATACGGAAAGCAAGACTGAGATGGTTCGGACATGTGAAGAGAATGGGAAAGGAACGAGCGGCAAGAAGGGAGTTGGAAAGAGAAGTTAAGGGTAAGCGATCAGTTGGAAGACCAAGAAGAAGATGGATGGATCAGATTCGGAAGGACATCGGAGAAGCTGGATTGGATGTGGAGGAAGTAATGGAGCAGGAAAAGTGGAAGGACAGAAACGAGTGGAAGAGGCTTGTTAACCACACCCGGGCGACTGGAGTGGGACATTGATGATGATGATGATGATGATTGTCACCTAACCAATTAGCGACCAATGGTTTCGTTCAGACAGTCGTCTAACCAATTAGCGACCAATGGCTTTGTCTCGCCATTGCTTTAGAAGAGTACAGTTCAACTTTTCCATTAAATTGAACTAAAAGTAATTTATGAACATTCGTAACTCACCACTACACCTCTCATTTGAACATATGTGACTACATCGGCATGTAACGACGTACTGTTTGAAACCTCACACAGCTGACAAACGTGATGGCATTTCAAGCCGAAACATCAATGTTAGCATGTCATCTGTGACGTCATCGACTGCACTAAAAATTCCCCCTAGACAAGTACGTATCCAGATATAAACTTGAACCCAATATTGTTGTTGCATACGTTGTTCGTAATTTCTTCAACTGCCTATAGCATTTCTTAGGTTCTTCCATGTCATACTTCTTAGTGAGGTTATTCATGAGAATTTTGCATGAACGCATGTTGATCTTTTGGAGTATGTCACTCAATGTCCTCTTACATTCACACGAGGCCTGTAAGTTGAGGCCTGGAAAGTCACAAATCCAATTTCAAGCAACATATTTTGTGCAAAACTGACAGCCGTTGAACATCATTGAGAAAAACCAACGAAAACAACCCTAGGATCCTTTCCATCATGAACCACGCAAGACCAGCTACTTGGACAGAACATTCAGTGGGAATTTTCCTCTATCATACTCCTCCAGAAAGTCACTGGGGATGGAAATTTCAACTTCCCTGTCAGTCTGCACCCAAAATGAACATGTGGAACATTTCTTCAGAAACAATTCTTTTTTGACTGTATGCCCAGATATATACACCAAGATAGGCAAAACATTGTCAGGAATTTCCAACATATCAAAATCGCATTCTAGAACACTGGAGTACTGCTCAATATTAACAAATTTATTGAAGCTGTCTGAGCAAGGTAGGAGGGTTTTCAAAGGCACAAGCTGATTTTGGGAGCAAAGTAATAATGTGTCCTTAAATCTTAATTTTCTTTCTCTTTCAAGCAACTGCATATAACTTTTGTAGTAGTTGGTAGGAACTAAATCTACCTTCTAAATTGTAACTCTAAAACTTCCTCAATAGTATGAAGTCAACTTTAAGATGCTGAAAAAGGTATGGGATTAGAAGAAGAAAACTGTCAATCGTGTTTATCAATGACTGAAAGGTTTGAGGGCTTAAACTCTCACATTTAGGGACACTTTGTCTGCAATTCTTCAACCACAATGACATTTTCTTCAAGGAATCCACTTGTAATATACTGTCAGCCCTAATTGGTTCCCTGAAAACATTGTTGAATCCCTGATCTTCGAATGCACTCTTCACATTGACAATATGCCACCAGTTACAAATTATTGTCAAGAAAGCCGCAGTAAGTTCACAATTTGCAAAGTTTGTGTCCTTTGATGACATACATTTAAGAGCAGCTACATTTCTATCATCAAAAACCTTAAGGGCCAGATTAACATTTTGCTTTTGGATAGTTGAAAGATATAATACCTTAAAGGAGAGTAAATGCCCATATTTTACTAAGGAGTCTTTTTCCATCTTGTACAACTGTTCCAAGTGCTTAAAATCTGCTGTAACAATTTTTTCAAAGTCATCGAAGACTGGATACTTCAAGCACCTTTCACCTTTAGCAATCCAGTTGTTGCGTACACACTTCAATATGTGTACCATGTCAAAAATTATAAACAGCTTCCGTGTACTATCAACAGGATGCACAATCGATGGCTGTAAAATACGATTAGGTGTCAGTAATTCGAAAGCCTTATTATTTACAGCATTATTATCAGACACGTGTGACAAGACAGTAAACCCAATGTTCTCGATCTCCCTAACAACATGCAATAACATGCTTTTAAGCTGATCAGCTGTTAAATTATGGACAGGTACAATGCTTACAACATACTTATATTTGGAGACAACGCTGGATATCATGAAGACCTGAGCAGTCGTACAGCAGTTTCCTTATCATTCTTACTGACACCAAATATCGTATCACCTTTCAATGTCATTCGGGGTTCAATGTAAATCTCATCCAAGAGCACATTCACTAATAGTTCACGATCTTTCAAGTAGGCTACTTCTTCTTTAGACTAAGATACTTACCGAGCAACTTTTGTAGATTTGATGGATGAGGCAGATAAATATGACCACTCCGATGTAAATTTTTGTACACTGATGACGAGTGAACATATATGGAAGCTGCCAAGAGTAACGTGTCTCCACTGTACCTATGATTGTATGCCTTAACATCTAAAAAATTAATTTGCTCTATTAAAAACTGTAATGGTGTACAATCATCACTCGAGAAACTTCTCTGTAGGATGTTCACAGCAGCATTCACTGCTGACAACTTACTTCCATTTTCATCGCACACAGAATTTTCAACGAACTGAAGTAGTTATTCAAATGAATTTTTGTTAGTAATGCAAAGGAAGTTTTGTGGCACTTTAAGTTTGGGAATCTGCAACCCATTGACAGCCAGCTCAATGCTGAGGTTATTAAAAATACACACAACCTGTAATTATGGGCACTGCATCACTCACATTCATCAAGCACTTCACCAACTTGTCTTCTGTCTTGATATGTCCATTCCTGCTTAAATTTATTCCTGTTGGAGGAGAAGTGTTCAGATATATCTGATACACTATGCACAGAATTCTCTTTTTCGTAGTATCAGAAGTCTTCCAAGCTCGCGTCTATGGCTTTATCCAGATTTTCTTTCTCTGCATCACACAGTCTTCTAGAAGAAGGCCCAGGAGTGGATGGATATCCTGGCAAATTCGGAAATATTGAAGGTACTGCATCAGGCTTCAACTTCGGATAACTCCTAACAAATGTCTTTATTTCTCCATCAACTATAAATTGCTCTGTCCTGATAACAGAGCTTTCAGGAAATTGTTTCATACAAATTATAGGCTTGCTCACTTTAGAGAAGTCGGTGGGAATTTTTCTAAGCCATATATTTCTTAATTTTTCGTCCTTAGGAAGAGAAAATGTAGAAAGATTTTCATGCTGAGATCTGTAATTATTGCTCTTACATCCAGCCACATTACAGCATCTCGGCATTTTGATTTCTTGTAAAAGGATACGGTACATTCATTAAATTTCTAACTTTAACTCAGATAATTAACTTAGCATGCATTCCAATAGTCCTTAGCATCCACACTATTAGGCCAACATAAGTTCGTACATAACCTGCACCACTCGTGCGTTTATTATTCTGTAGAAATAAAGTATCGCAGGTGTTAAACCTTACCCTGTAGGCTTCGTGATTATTACAGCTACATGATGCACCACAACACAAGTTGGATGTGAAGTTGGAAAACACTAACTATTCTCACACTGCTATTCACAAGAAATTAACAAGTCGACTCAACCGGGGTCACTACTTTGCTTACGTCACAGACAAGATGGCTGCTCGCACTGGGGCCAGTATCTTTCGTAGGCAACGCACCCTGTCCCCAAGCCAGAGGAATTACCGTGCCGAAGTTAATATCTCGCGGCCGGGTTGGGTTTCGAACCCGGATTCCTTTCGGACAGAAGGGTTGGGGCATATCCACTTCGTGAAGCAGTAACAACAGGTTATCAAATGCTCTATTTTTGTAGGATTGTTCTCTCACTCTCAGCTGTGTTACATGAAGCGTTCGAATCAACTGATCACTCGGGAAACGCAAGTCAAGTTAGAACAGTGAGAGCCTTGAGTCGTGTGGCGGGCGGAGAGTGATTAGTCATTGCCAGTTGACTAGCATTTACCGTTACACCAGGTTGGTAGGTTCCTTAGTTTAGGGGCTGCGACAACACGGTCATGTAGCCCCGTGTACTTTGGGTGTGTGTAGAATCTGTCTGATAACTGGTGTTAATTGTGATGACTGTATTAGTGTGTGTTATCTGTAATAATAATAATAATAATAATATCGTATGGCCTCGGTTGCCGGGTGCAAGCTTTGTTATTTGACACCCAAAGGGTAGCTTGCATGTCGAATTTCGTTGTTCCTTGAAGCACTATGAAAGTCACGGAGGTTAGAGATCTAAGCTCCTTGAACACTATAGCGCTTTCTAGTAGAGAAATGAGGAACTTTGTGTTGGCGGAAACTCCCGAGATTAATTTTGCCATTATGAACATGGCCTACTGATTTCAAATGGGTTCTTTGACATGCCAACATCGTATGACATGCATGTCGTATTTTTGCCGCCTTTCAAGAAAAAAATCACCACGGCCAGGAGCGAACCTGCAAGCTCGGGGTTAGTAGATCGACACGTTAACCACTCACCCACCGTGGCAAGCTTGTGTCATCTGTGATTCAGGTAGAAGGACTGCAGACGATTATTTTTTCAAGTAGTTCCTACTTTTGCTACCAAATGCTACGGTCCACGACACCTAGCTGCGGACGTGGCTACTAAATGCCATCACAGTCAGCACCTGCTGGCGAACGTTGGAACAGATATAGCGTTATCAAACTAACCTACAAATTTTAGCTTCCACAAGTGTAGTTAGTGGAAGGTTCTTTTTCATGCCATAAATCTATGACATGGGACTGCCGGCTTTACTTCCCCTCCGAAGGAAGGCAAACTGAGGGATTTTTAACGGTCTTAAAAATCCGACGACTTTGGCCGGGTTTGAACCCGCGATCTTGGGCATAGAAACCGTTACACCAGCGGGTTGGGAATCACCGGATGCGGTCATAGCATTGATTACTTCCCCAACTGGCAAAATATCTTAGTTCAGAGAGTTAAGACTTGTGGTGAAGTACTATAGTCTGTCTCGTATCCCGTGAACATGGTTAGGTATTGAGCAAAACATCGGATTTTCATAGTGAAAACTTATCTTCTCAAGAAGTTTGAAGTAAATGTGTTCGTACGTTTCAGCGCCATGCGATATTTACTTGTGGGGGAACCTCAAACAAAAGGTATACAGAAACTATCCGCGTACTCGGGAGAAATATCAGTGAGGATGAATTTCAGCAGTGTACCAAAACTACCTGCGTTGGTACAATGTACCTGTATGTTTAGAAAGTGAAGGACAGCATTTCCAGCAACTACTCTGAAATTCATATAAGTACGGTTCATATGATTATTTAAATTCGTTAAAAAGTGTAAATGTGTTAAACTAGTCGGGCGCTACGCTGCTGCTACACACAGTGTCCCGGCCGTTACACGGAGACTGCGATGCCCCGATCTATAGTGAAGGCTCTCACTGTACGTATAATCAACTTAACTTATTACAGAAACAGGACTGCATTCATTGCTACAAATTAGCCTAGGTACCGGAATACAATACTGCAGAAACACACTTCTTTTCTTTCTTTCTTTCTTTCTTCATATGGCTTCGGTGGCGTAGTTGGTAGCATGTTGAGCTTCTATGCCTAAGGCCGTGGGTTCAAACCCGGCCGAAATCGTCGGATTTTTTAAGAGTGTTAAAATTCCTCAGTATGCCATCCTTCGGAGGGGAAGCAGAGCCGGCGGTCCCATGTCATAGATTTATGCCATGTAAAAAGAACCTTCCACTAATTACACTTGTGTGAAGCTAAACTATAGGTTAGATTTGACTAACGCTCTTATGTTCCAACGTTCGTCGTCAGGAACTGACTGCGATGGCATCTAGTAACCAAGTTAACAACTAGTTGTCATTGACGGTAGTATTTGGTAGCAAAAGTAGGAACTACTTGAAAATTGAATGTCTGAAGTCCTTACCTGAAATAAAAATAGATAACACACTCTAATACAACCATCGCAAATAATACCGTTATCAGACAGATTCTACACACACCCAAAGTACACATGGCTACATGACCGCGTTGTCGCAGTTCCTAAAATGAGGAGCCAACCAACCTTCTTTGTTTCTTTCTTTGAGAAAAGGAAGAGTTTTTTTTTTGTAAACTCAGTTTAGGGGCTTGGAATATCTTGGTCATCATCCCCGTGTGTGTTGAACTTGTCTGTGTTTATGTGATGACTAGTAGTTTAGCTGCATTAGGGACAGGTAGGTGCCCCGGAATTTGAAGTAAGGTACTATGCCGGCATTTTCCTGAAGTTTGTGTGGATAAACCACACTTAGGATAGTCGCTGCCAGCGCCGGGATTCAAACTTACGATCTCCGAACTTGCTGCAGCTGCCCACGCGGTCGTTGTGCACGATTTAACAAGCAAGGCTGCGCCGCGGGAAAAGACAGAGAGAAGGAGAGTTTTTTCAGCAGTAGTTAGTTATTGTTGCTTTATGGGAGCGGAACAGTGAGGTCATCTGCCCCTTTAAGCAGTAGCTTCGTGTAAACATATAGGCTACAGAGTGATTTTAGGTAGATTTCATTAGAAAGCTAACTATTGCAATGGGTCCCATGTTTCGACTTCCGGAAAATTTCGACATATCTTCGCGTTTCACATCCCCCAGACCCCAAAACCACCGTCAGTTCAAAAGTTTATATATAATTTATGTATATATGTATATCAGTTTCTTGTGGACACGATGAAAATGAAAATCCACAGCCTGCTTCCAGTCTCCGACCGGGTCAGGGAATGGAATGAATGAAGCCCCATCTAGCGGCGAGGATATGAACTGTGCCGGCTGCCGAGGCCTGACGCACTCCTCTGGGGCAATGATTAAATGAATGACAGATGAAATGAAATGATAGTGGAGAGTGTTGCTGGAATGAAATTTTGACAGGGAAAACCGGAGTACCCGGAGAAAAACCTGTCTGCCTCCGTTTTTGTGGACACGATAACTGCCGTAATTTTGCCCCAATCACTTTGAATTTTTTACATAATAAGTATCCCATTAAATTCTCGGTCGAGTTCGTTAATAGGCAAAATCGGTCAAAGGGGGTGAAAATAGGGGGCTTTTGTCGAAAAAGTGAAATATCACTATAACTCTCTTAATACATGAAATATCGAATCCATTCAAAGTTCATAATATGTGTCGGATAAGTGCCAAAAATATATGTCAAATAAGTTTTTTGATAGCACCAACCATTGACCAAAGGGGTGGAAAAAAGTTTTTTTTTTTTTTTTTTGCTGGAGCGTGGCCAGCGGCCATCTACCAGGCGCGCGTATGGCTTCCGCCAGCCAACCGAATTGGACCGCTGATTGCGTGGAGATAGGAACCGTAACAGAGTACATTATTAATGGTAAATTCACCAGCAAATCATGATTAACCCTTAGCACTCGAATTTGTGCAGCTGGTCACATACCTCAACTCTGCTTTTTTTTTTTTAGCGTATGGCTTTTAGTGCCGGGAGTGTCCGAGGACATGTTCGGCTCGCCAGTTTTGTAGCTGCTTCAAGGCGGACACCCAATGGGTGAGCTAAATGTACCGTCGGTGTGGAGTGTTGTCTGGGGAGGAAAGTTTGAATGTAAGGACGAGGATGTGGAAGGTAGCGGCTGTGGTCTATAGTTAGGGACCAACCCCGGCATTTGCTTGGAAGGAAGATGGGAAACCACAGAAGACCATCTTCAAGGTTGCCTGCGGGGGGATTCGAACCTCCTCGCCTCCCGGATGTAAGCGACTGCCAGCAGTCATGCCGTAACGACCACGGCTAACTCACCCGGTAACTGTGAATTAATTTACTGGAAATGTATGACTCTAATACTCTATTACTGTACTAGGTTGTCCTCAGCATACTTTTGTGTTCCATCGGATATCTCTTTCAATGTTTCGTTCGTGAAAAATAGCATGGAAATGTCTATCGATTTTGAAAGAGACTAACCAAGTAGGCCTAATGGTTGCTTACCTGAAGTCAAAGCATGCGGGAATTTCATAAAATCAGCTTGAGAATTCGTTACCCATCGTTTGATGAACCAGTGTCTTTTGCAACTTCAGATTCACTGGATATTTCTCAAGCGCCTGATATTCACTTCCCGAATCAAACTCAAGACAATCATCTTCACTTGAATTCAAATCAATACAATTGGGCTAATACCGGGACAGCTTTCTTGCCTCATTTACATGCGACCATTCTTGTGTCTTCCCGCTGTAAACACAAAGTTCGATATATATATCGCGTATTGCCTGCCCAATACACCCGAAGAATTATGTTCCAAAGGTCATGGATTCTCTAAAGTTTATGTAGATATTGTCTGAGAATCGCTAGCTGCCATTAAAATGTGTTTATCTTGGAGTAACAATAATGTCGGAAGGCTTCCGATATACGAGCGCAACATGACATCAGATGTCAGAACATTCCCGACATATGAGCTTAAAAGGTTCAAGAACTTACCTATTCACAGAAGATGCTGAAAATGTTCTCCTTCAGCTGACAGACAGGCACTGTACCGTGTAAATAAATTAGCGTTTGCACGTTGTAATTCCCTTCTGTTGTGAGGGATATCTGTGCCGCACATTGTTTCAGCATCTACTTTGAAAAGGTACAACTGTATTACGTAAATTTAACATGTTAGTACCGGGTGAGTTAGCCGTGGTCGTTAAGGCGTGACTGCTGGTAGTCGCTCACATCCGGGAGGCGAGGAGGTTCGAATCCCAACGCCGGCAACCTTGAAGATGGTCTTCTGAGGTTTCCCATCTTTCTTCCAGGCAAATGCCGGGGTTGGTCCCTAACTATAGGCCACAGCCGCTTCCTTCCAACTCCTCGTCCTTACAATTAAACTTTCCTCCCCAGACAACACTCCACACGTGACGGTATTTGTAGCTCACCCAATGGGTGTCCACATAGAAGCAGCTACAAACTGGCGAGCCGAACATGTCCTCGGACACTCCCGGCACTAAAAGCTATACGCTAAAATAAAATAAACAAGTAGTTCCGTGAAGAACTATACAGCCTATTTTCATATATCCTACTCATGTTAATTGCCTCTACCAACATACAAAATTTCAGTTTGAAGGTTGTGATAGATTCGTAGATATTGAGAACCGTCTAAATATTTCAGATGGTCGCCAGGTTGGATTTTTATTGTTGTACTATTACATTAAGATTATTGTGTACGTGCGGTATTCAAACTTCAATCGCATGATTGGAACACAAGAAGTAAAAACGAGATTTTAAAATTTCGACAGCTGCCATCTTGTGATTATGCAAACAATTGAAATAAATTATATGCCAGTGGATTAACATATGTATAAGCATTTAACGCGCAACGTTTCACTACACTCGGATAGTTAATTCGCGAGAAACGTCCATTTAAATATTTATACTTCACGTCGCCGCCATGTTGGATTTGTGCTCACTAGGTTACTGAAAATCCTATAGGTGAACATATGTTCATAGCCTCTATGAACATAAAAAAATCAGTTTGTTTGCTATAAAATATTCATAGATATTGAGAACCGTCTAAATATTTCGGATGCTCGCCATTTTGGATTGTTATATGTATAGGCCATAGAGTTATGTACCATTCAAGGAATTATAGCCTAGGTTCATTATTCAAACTTTCACTTCGATCGCATGATTACGACACAAGAAATAAGAAATTTATTTTAAAATTTCGCACAGCCGCCATCTTGAGGTTATGTAAACAATTGAACTAAATTAGATGCCAGTGCATTACAATATGTAAAATCATTTACTGTACCACATTTCACTGCGCTCAGAGAGTTAAATCACGAGAAAAGTCTACTAAAATGTTTCAACTTCGCTTGGCTGCCATGTTCGTTTTGTAATTTACATGTTTATGAAAGTTACATAGATAAACTTGTATCAGTACCCTTTATCACGGTACAAAATTTCAGGGTGATATCTGTAACAGTTTTGGAGATATAGAATGTCAGTGAAATATTTCGCACAGCCGTCGTTTTGAAGTTATGTAAACAATTGAACTAAATTAGACTCCAGTGCATTACAATTTGTATAAACATTTGCTGTACTAAGTTTCATTACGTTTGGATAGTTAAATCTCGAGAAAAGTCTATTTAAAGTGTCAACTTCGCTTGGCCGCCATGTTGGTTTTGTAGTCACCAGGTTTTTGAAAGTATCATAGGTGAACTTCTAGTAGTGCCCTTTATCACCGTGCACAATTTCAGGGCGATATCGGTAATAGTTTCGGAGATACTGAATGCTGGTGAAATATTTCGCACAGCCGCCATGTTGGATTGGTGAGACACAATAAAATTTGAAGGGCACGGTCGGGATCGGCCAGAATAGTGCTATGATCTTACCGAGTTTCATTGTAATCGCTCCAGCCGTTTAGAAGTTATTAGGGACACACACACGGTCAAAAGGTGATCTCATAAGCCTATATTTTCATAAAATGAAAATAGGCTAAAAAAGAGCATGTTAGTGACTATTGCGAAAGTGGTGTGTACTGGCTCCAGGGCGAATACTTAGAAGCCGCCACTGGTCTATACTTATTCCGTAGAACCACTGACAAGAAATCACTCCATAGGAATCTAGGAGACCGTTCTTTTCTGTTTGGGTACAAAGCGAAACAATTGTAAAGCGCTTAGTAAGCACTTGTGGTGTGCATATTTTGATTTCCTGCTCAAGTCAATTTAAGCATAGGAAATTTTCAGATTTTTTTTATTGGGCGCCACCGCCGTTTCGATCCTCTTATAAGAGGATCCAGACGGCGCGGCGCGGTGTTGGACGTCCTCCTGGTTCCTAATTGAGACGGTAAATGGCAGGCTGGGAAATGTTATTTCTCTTCTTTTTCTCGACATTCTAGTGTATTGCATCGTTTTGTGTATTCGCCACGGTAACAAGACAACCACATTACAGTAAGCCACCAGTTAAAATAGTATCGGTTGAATTAGAATCATAAAAAACCAAAATGGTATAGATAACATCATTCCTGAAGTTCGTCACAATAATAATAATTCAATAGATCGCAGATTAACATACTTGAACTACATTATTAATAAACCAACAACTATAGAAGAGCTTCAAACCGAATGAGCAATAATATCTGCCTTCTTTCGGAGGGGAAGTAAATTCGGCGCGGCGGGCCCATGTCATAGATTTATGGCATGTAAAAGAACCTTCCAAGACTACAATTGTGTGAATCTAAATTTGTAGGTTAGATTGATTAACACTCTATTAAGTTCCAACGTTCGCCGCCAGTTGCGGTGGCATCTAGTACCCAAGTTCACAGCTAGGTGTCGTTGACGGTAGCATTTGGTAGCAAGAGTAGGAACTACTAGAAATTGATCATCTGCAGTCCTTACCTGAATTACAGATAACACATACACTAATACAGCCATCACAATTAACACCGGTTATCTTACATATTCTAGACACACCCAAAGTACACGGGGCTACATGACGGCGGTGTGTCGCAACCAACCAACCAACCAGTAATATCTGTAAATAAGATTGACACGTTGTACAAGTTTTTACAAACCTTTGTAATCTAAAATATTGTACGGTACTGTATATATAATACTAGCAGCCCGCCCCGGCTTCGCCCGGGAACAGTTATGAATGCATTACGTGATAAGCGCTATTTTTTCGATATCAATGAACTACGACCTATATCTGTTTTACGTCTCGGCATGATGGGTTAAAATCACTGACTGGACTAATAATAATATTATCATGGAGATGCATGTGCAACAAATTCTTGTCAGACGTAATTTAAGAATGGCGAGGTGCATGAAACACAAATCCCCCTTCCGTCCAATCTTAACTTGACTGTGTATTTTGCGGAACAAAAAGTTCACAGGCGAAATGAAGAAATGCCGAGTTGCACTTCCAGAGAAACTACAAACACAACCACTCTTCTCTGAAGTCTTAACTCAACACGACTCGACAGTTTGCTGCTGGCTGTATCTGGGTCTCGTACGATAGCTAGGCTCTAACTGGGGTGATAGGCTCGCCCCTAGCTAGCTCGTAAACTGTTGTTGGAAGAGATGAAAATGTAAAAACGTATGTTTTGCCAGAAGCCATGGTTGTGTTGGGTCAATGCTTTTTACAGCGTGTTTTCTGATATGATGTATTCTGTGATTTCAGCATCTTGTAGACAATACGGTTCATGTTCCCGTCATACATAACCCTACCGGAAGTGGTGCAACAGCACTACATTGCTGACGTCACGAAAGCTCACCAGAGTCAGTATTTCTCGTTGGCCGTGGGCAAGATTGAGTGACGTCACGCGTACCTGAATATTAAAATGCTCATATATTTGGGCGATTTATTGAAGATAAAAGATAGAGATATGCTCTCACGGACATTTTATAGAACTTTTCATGCTAAACAATTCTTACAGTCATAGTAACTTATATTGAATTTTTTTAACGGTTAAGTCTAAGTGAACCAGATCTGATGATGAATGCTTGACGATCGAAACATGTCATCCATTTAAAGTACCCCCCCCCCCTATTTTTGGACATAAAAGCATGTTATTTGTAATAAACGTCCCAAATAATGCTCTACATTTTCATTTTGGTCAGCACTCATCACTCATTTCCTGTCGTTTACAGTAACTTCCTTCCTAGCCTAGCAAAATAAATATGTCTATAGCTTTTGGAACGATATTATTTATGGTCGGGTCAGATTTACCCATGGCGCCAGTCCTCGCGTGACAATTTTCGGCTTACGTTAGTCGGAACAAGCTGTAAGAAATGAGGGGGAAAACCCACCTCTTTTGGTGTAGGATACCATGCACAGACCATGTCACAAATGTTGAGGTTCTCCAAAAAATGAAAAAAACTAAGGAAGTATTAACCACCGTGAAACTCAGGAAAATCCAATACCTAGGACACATCATGAGGAATACCACCAAGTACCATCTCCTACAGTCTATTCTTCAAGGAAAAATACCAGGGAAGAGAAGTGTTGGACGAAGAAGAATATCCTGGTTAAAAAATCTCACAGCCTGGACCTCAAAAGCATCTACTGAATTATTCCGAGCTGCAAGTGATAGGAACAGCACAGCCAAGATGGTAGCCAACATCCGGAACGGATAGGAACCATAAGAAGAAGAAGAAGAAGAAGAACAATCACATAGCTCACGTTCTTGTTGATCCATGTTTAGGGTCTAGGGACACCTTGGTCATCAGCTCCTTTGTTCAAGAAAATTGAGATGACTGGTATGCCGCTATTATCAAGGTCAATTATACTGTTACGACAATTGTCATTTTTCTGCGTGTTAAGAAAAATATAAATAAACCTCATTTTATATTGGGAATAGTTCATAGGAAAACACCAGCTGTAAAATTACTGGTTCAAAATACGTACGACTACGACAAAAAGCGAGTGGCACACTATGTGTCAAAATGACTCGGCGCCAGTCTTCGTGTTATATTTTTTCATGCCAGTCCTCAAGGGTTGAGAGTCGCGCGTGGTCACGGTAACACAGGAGTCTATGTTCCCAACAATTGCTGAGCCAAAAATGGGCGAAAGGCAGGTTTCTGGGGGTCGGGGAGGAAGCTGATGTGTTTGCTTGGGGGAATAGGAACTCGACCGTTCCCAGGATAAGGGTAGGTCTTCAACAATGGCGGATAAGACCATGGATACACGCGTAGTTGAAGCTCGTGTCACAATTGTGAACAGAATCCTCCTCGTTGTGCTGTTCTGTAGAAGCTGGGTACTGGCGGCAGAGGAGCCCTATGTAAGGTGAGTTGATAGTCCTGACCTCCCTTTGTACTGTACTGATCTACACTTCGGGAGTGATGAACCAAGTACAAACTTACCTAAATTAGCCGAATTACCTTGTGTAATGATGAATAATAATTGTAGAAACGATGTCCTAATAGATGTTTCCTCCTCCGCTGTCTATAACCCACCCACCATCCCCTTTTTATAACACCACTTATAGGCCTACATGGTCTTCCACTCAAAGTGGAGAGTCGGACGATCACATGACAGCTCGCTGAGCTTAGGGTCAAGAGAGAACCCGTACAAATCGTATGTAAATAACGAGTACACAAAATAACACATAATCAAAGCAAAATAATTATTCACCTTGTCACAGAAGATGTTGAAAATGTCCTCCAGCTGCTTCTACACATTTCTGGCATCGTCTAAGGAAATTTTCATTTGCACGCGTCAGTTCATCTACCGAGATAGCCTCAATTTCTTTGGTTATATTCTGTTTGAGTTCATCTAGAGCAGGGCCATCCAGTCATTGCGCTCCGGGAGCACTGGGCAGTCAGACTAGCGCTCCTTCCCCTACCACCACTACACTGTTGCAGCGAGGAGACTGAGACAGACGGACGAAGTTCGGACCGCGCTGACAGTCGTGCGGCCGACGGCTTTTGAGGGTTTGTTGACATCATATTGATAGAGCTGTTTTACCATAAAAAATATACCGCATATACAAATTAATCGAATTGTACTCCAACGTATTGAATGTGCAGGAAATGAACGCAAGTGTTGAGTAAGGAATATTGCGATTTATTCCAAACTGAAATGTCAACATATAAGGGAGGAATATTCAACATTTTGCCAATATGAACAGATAGTACAGACCTTGAGTGACATTTGATCCATCGTTTTAAGAGGTTTTAGTTTTGGAGGAAACAATCTTCTCCAAATTGGGTACAATATTTCTGGACATAGCTTTTCGCAAACAATTGCGCAAGTTTCTATCGCTCTTCGTTGCACGATGTTTACTATCGGTATGCTTAAGAACCGAAAAGAAACGCTCACAAATGAAGGCTACATTGAGATGAAAATCGACAGAACTTTACATGCATGTTTATAAAAAAGGGTTTTTTCTCATTGCGGAAAGCCGCTGTAAAATTCTTCTAAACTTCGTGACAATAGAAAGTGGTCTTTAAGACGAACATTGCACTACAGTTCAATCAGCTCTAACTGAAATAGCTGTGGAACACTGTCTGCACTAAGAGAAAATGGTCGAACAAATACATCTAACACCGCTCGGAGTTCGCGCTTAGCCAGCCAAGCTCCTCCCACCACTACCTTCCACCAAAGTGCTCGGAGCACTGGCTTAGAGCGCGGCTGGAGCGCTGCTTGGATGGGCCTGATCTAGAGTGTGAGGGTTTGTTGCATAAACCTTATTTTTCAGTTTTCCCCATAAATAACAATCGCAAACCGTAAGATCTGGGGATCTTGCGGGCAACAATGGTTTACTAATTACCCTGTTGTCGAAAATTTCCTCAATTAAATCTAATGATTCGTTAGCCGTATGCGCAGTTGCAGAGTCCTGCTGGAAATATCCAGATTGGCATTCAGTGTCCGTCAATTGTTCAAAAAAAAAAAAAAAAATTGGTACGAGAATGTCATCCCTATATTTCCGCCCAGTGATTGTGGTTTCAAAACATATAGGCCCTATTATCCTGTCTGCAGTTACTGCTGCCCACACTCCCATTTTCACATCATGTAGGGGTGTTTGATGTATGAAATTAACAGGTTTTCCTCAAGACCAGTACCTGTTATTCTGACTTGAAACATGTCCACTTAAATGAAACCTTGCTTCATCAGAGAATATTATTAATTTCGGATCAAGTACCCCATCATCAACACTCCTTAAAACCCAGTTACAAAAATTTACCCTGCTCTCATTATCACTTGGAAGCAACTCTTGAACAACAGTAATCATGTATGGTTTCAATTTTAACATTTTTGTAGCTCGCCACGCGGAGGTAATCGAAATTTGTGTTTGCTGCGAAAGTTTTTTGAGCGATTTTGTAGGAGTACGTTGTAATTTTTCCCCTACCTCGCCTAATTTCTCCTCAGTAAGCACTCGCTTTTTTACTCTTCATTTTCTAACCACAATCGAATCTGTACTTCTAAATGTGTTCACAAGTCTTCTTACTGTTTCTCTACCTGGAATGGTCGCACCTGGGAATTTTCCTATATACCGCCTTCTAACTTCTCTACAGAAATTCGTCGCACATGAAAATCTTTTTTTTAAAATGTGTACGCAGGTTGAGGCATTATTGAACCGATAGGCTTTAAAACTCAGCAATAACACGTTATAAAAATTTTGGAACACAAAAACAATTAAACTATGACTACTAACACGTACACACGTTATCTCTACTTAGTATAAAACCAAGTCCCCGATTCTTGGATGTTACAGATAAACTCGAGAACCACTGGATGGATTTTGATGCGGGTTTCACCATTATGTAAAGGATATCTCGTGGATGATTTCTGTAGAAAATAATTTATTTATGATCAAAGGAAGCCGAGCAGTAATGATTTCAGTGGAAAAGTCGGAAAAAAAAACCTGGCGTCCGAGAGCTTTGTAAGCTTACGCCGGGCAAACCGTTAAAAATATCTAAATACTATGAGTGGAAGAATTGTTCAGCATGAAAAGTTCTACAAAAAAGTCCGCGAGAGCATATGTCTATCCTCAATACATCGCCCACTATAAGTGTTTTACGTTTTAATTTCTTCCAACCATGTCCATTCAACTACTGAGGCGACAGTTTACGAGCTAGCTAAGGGCGAGTCTGGTTGGTTGGCCCCTAAATCCCTCTTACAGCCTAGCTAGCGGGCGAACCTATTGCCCCAGATACAGCCAGCAGCAAACCGTAGAGTCATGTTGAGTTAAGACTTCTGAGAAGGGTGGTTGTGTTTGGAATTTCCGTGGAAGTGCAACTCGGGTTTTCTTCATTTCGCCTGTGAAACACAGTCAAGTTAAGATTGGAAGGAAAGGGGATTTGAGTTTCATTCACCTCGTCATTCCCTGGAAGTGCAACTCTCATTTCGCCTGTGAACTTATCGTTCCGCAAAATTCACAGTCAATTTAATATTGAACGGAAGGGGGATTATATTATATTAAATTATACTGATTGGCGTATAATCTCTACTTAGTATAAAACGAAGTCCCCGATTCTTGAAAGTCACGGGTAATCTCGAGAACCACTCAATGGATTTTGATGCGGTTTTCACCATTCTGTAAAGGATACGTCGAGGAAGGTTTCTGTAGAAAATTATTTGTTTATGGTCAAAGGAAGCCAAGCAGTAACGATTTCAGAGAAAAAGTCGAAAAAAATCCTGGCATCCGTGCGCTTTTTAAGCTTACGCCGGGCAAACCGTTAAAAATATCAATATTATCTGCTCACTTAGACCATTTCTCCACGGCCACTTGTCCCTACAGCGTGCCTGATAGCGTATGAGATGTGATACTGCTTCCCGCTTTGAGGGTTCATTCACGTTTTTTATCAGTAAGCCACCGTACCTAGCGTCAGTTTCGTATCCAACTGAAACCGTATAATCGGCATGTTCTTTGTACATGCCCGTAAGACAGTTTGATGCTTTAAATTATCACTTGTCGCACACATGTTCTTGTAAAGGTCTTCTTGCATCCATGTCGTCATAAATCTTGTAAAGTCGTTTAGGGTCATTGTGGCTTGGCTATGGACGGGGAACTGTCGACTATGTTGGCGTCAGACGTTGGAAGTGCGGTCGAAAACTAAAAAAATAAGGGGCGGTTGACTCACCTGGTACGGTATAATAAGGAAACTGTAACACCCTTTAAATAATAATAAATGAATACGAACCTTTAAAAAAATCGAATAACAATACATTCTATTAGTGAGCCGTCTTTCTTGTGCAGAGAACATTATTTAAAAGCCGTGCCTATATAATGAAATGGGGGCCTACATTTTCTACACCTACAATAAAAACTTTTCATAACTTACCGAAGATGTATCCAGTTTTGCCTTCTTTATGACAAAGCGGTCGATCGTCTAAATCAGTGGTTCTTAACCGGTGGTCTGCGAGTGCTTCGGGAGTGGTCTGCGGCAGAAAAGGGTCCACCAGCACGTATATAAAAGTGGCCAACAAATGCGAATTTCTTTAAACGATGTGCGTTGAACGAGAATCGTCCGAATGTATTCGCGGCGATGACTATCAGGTTTAGAATTGAAATATCTTTAAAATAAGTGTTATTGAGGAAGGGTTACAACTGATAAGGTGTATTGGGGGGGGGATCCGTAGATGATTCAGTTTCAGGCTGAGTGGTCCGCAGGCGTCTACGGGTTCAGAACCACTGGTCTAAACACACCTAATGTGACGAAAAGAAGAAAGAAAAGAGCAACTATCAAACAATCTCGACTCTTCCCCAATACTACCACCTACAAACGGTATCTCTCCTCTCGCACACACACACAACTACCGCAAATCCCGACAGAGGCGACAATCAACCACGCTGCGCCAGTATTGTAGCCTGGGACATTTTAACACGGCTATTTCCAGGAAATGGAAATTAAAAGCTGACAAGAGAGTGTAAGTTGACAAGCTAACTGGCCCCCTCCAGAGAGGTCTCTTGCTAATAGGCAATCTCCTTATTTCTTGGTAGACTTTTGTCATCACCACCTGGTTGTATCCCCAGTACTAGGCACCTACTGTTCTTGTAAAACACCCCCATGTCACAATTCTAATTGCTAGCCTGTTTTTTCAGCTCCTCCAAGCAGTGCAGACACGGAAATAATGACTGGCCGTGCAGAGATTGTTAGTACACTCTTTGTCAACGCATTTACTGTATTTAACATTTCGTTGCTGATTCTAAATTTGTTCGAGCCGTAAGAAAATACGAAGGTTTATGCCCACCCCAATTTCTGTTTTTTTGAGGGGGGGACCCTCTGCCCCCCCCCCTCTTCTGGCTACGCCACTGCACACATTTATGTCTGTTGTTGTGACCAGAAAATTTGAGACAGGCTTCATCTGTTCACACAATGTTCGAAAGCATGTTTGGTTGTTCAGTCAGTTGATTGTGCATTATCTCATAAAACTGTAGTCTACGGTCTGGATCGTCCTCCAGAAGGCCATGCAATAGGCTTAAGGGCGTCTGGTGCAACAGACGTTGTAATGATGCCCTCGGGATACGCATGTCGCGTGGACTTCTTTGGACTGTTTACGAATGTAAGAGTTACCTTGATCGCATTTTCCTGTGTCGATGTCGTACGTGGTCATCCTGCCTTCTGTGCATTGCACTGTAAGTGTATACCTACTTTTGGACCACCCTGTATGTAGGCCGTAGAGTTATGTACTATTAGATGACGATTATTGCATAGGTTCATTATTCAAACGTTGACTTCGATCACATGATTAGGACACAAGAAATAGAAACTTCATTTTAAAATTTCGCACAGCCGCCATCTTGAGGTTATGTAAACAATTGAACTAAATTAGATGTCAGTGCATAAACATTTTCTGTGCCGTGTGTCACTGTGCTCGGATGGTTAAATCGCTAGGAAAGTCAATTTAAATGTATCAACTTCGCTTGGGCGCCATGTTCGTTTTGTACTTAACAGGTTTTTGAAAGTCACATAGGTGAACTTCTAGTAGTGCCCTTTTTGTTTTATCACCGTACCAACTTTCAGGGTGACATCAGTAATAGTTTCGGAGATACAGAGTGCCAGTGAAATATTTCGCATGTTGGATTGGTGAAACATAATAAAATTTAAAGGGAACGGTCGGGGTCGGACGAAGTAGTACTATGACCTTACCAAGTTTCAATGAAATCGCTCCAGCCGTTTAGATTTTATTAGGGGACACATACGCACATACACACACAGACAAAATGTGATCTCATAAGCCTATATTTTTCATAAATGAAAATAGGCTAAACAAGTAGTTCCGTGAAGAACTCAATAGCCTATTTGCATCTAGCCTACTTATAGGCTATTAATTGTCTCTATCAACATACAAAATTTCAGTTTGAGTGCTGTAATACTGTATATTGGTAGATATTTCTCGTCAGTTTATTCCAAGGAATGCGCCAAGTATGACAATTTAGGTGCAAGTGACCAGGACATACACCCATTGCTTGATGTACTGGATTCTAAACAGATTAGTATTTCTGATGTTAAGAATGCGATACTAAAAATAAATCAAAAGAAAGCCGCTGGCCCAGACCTAATTCCTCCATACATAATCAAAGGCTGTGCAGAGGTGCTGGCCTATCCTTTAACTATAATATTTAATATAGCCATTCAAACTGGTACTTTTCCCAGTCGTTGGAAAATTACCAGGGTAAGTCCCATACATAAGTCTGGACATAAGTCTGATTTTGATAATTACAGACCCGTGGCAATACTGTCAGCCATTGCAAAGCTCTTTGAACAATTGTTATATCAGCATATATTTCAGCACGTACAGTACATTATAAGTGACTTTCAACATGGCTTCATGCCTAAAAGATCAACAGTAACTAATCTAATGGAGTTTACTCACAAAGTATCAGCAGCAATGGACAAAGGAAGTCAAGTTGATGTAATTTATACAGATTATGCGAAGGCATTCGATAAGGTAGATCATGATATCCTCTTAAATAAGTTAGCATATTATGGCTTCTCCTACAATTTGCTGAAGTTGTTCACCTCATATCTCAGTGAACGAAAACAGTTTGTTGCTTGCAATGGATGTGAATCCTATTCATACTATGCCCGATCAGGCGTCCCACAAGGTTCAAACCTAGGCCCTCTATTATTCTTACTGCTTATCAATGATCTTACTAGGTGTATTAAATATTCGAACGTTTTGTTATTCGCGGACGATGTCAAAATTTTTAGAAATATTCAGACAGAGCAGGACTGTCAATTACTACAAGAAGATCTCAATAATGTGGCATCCTGGAGTAAATTAAATCACTTGAACCTTAACATAAAGAAATGCTCAGTTATGAAGTTTACTAGAAACAAATTCCAGGTGATGTTTCGGTACCGGATATTGGATGCGTATCTCACTATTAACAATTCTATCAAAGACCTAGGAGTCCATTTTGATTCAAAGCTAACATTTTCATTGCACACTCATGAAATGGTAGCTAGTGCTTATAAAATGCCAGGCTTTATAAGAAGAAATTCTAAAGATTTCGTCAACCCAAAAAGTATAAAATTATTGTTCAATTATTTTGTTAGAAGCAGATTAGAATATGCATCCAGCATCTGGAATCCCTGGTACTTGAACCACATTAGTGAAATTGAAATGGTTCAGAATAAATTCCTAAGATATCTGCAGTATAAAATGACGGGTATTTATCCGAAATATGATAGCTATGGAAATCTTCTAAGTTACCTGAATTATACATCTCTGGCTAACAGACGAAAAATTGCAATTCTTGTTTTTGTCTTCAAAGTATTCAATAACCTTTTGTATAGTCCGTATTTAATATCACAGTTTAATTTACGTGTCCCACCTCCATCAACTAGACCTAAGTTTATTACATTTTACTGCCCAAGAACTAGAACTGAACAGCATAAACATTCCCCAATAATAAGTGCTATTCAATTATACAATGAACATTCAATAGCAAACAACCTCGACTTATTCAGTTACACATATAGTTCCTTTGTTTCTGCCTGCTGTGCGATCACATGAACTCGTACATTCCACCTACCAATTACCTGCACAGTATTATTATATTTTCGTATTTAGTTGTAGAATTAATTTGCATTACAATCTCAGCATTATGTCTGTCAATTATATTATAATTTGATAGAATTGTGTAACCAAATGTACATGTGTTTCTTTTTATTAGGCATATGCCTGTTAGAAGCACAATAAATCCAAATAAATAAATAAATAAATATTGAGAACCATCTAAATATTTCACATTATATATATATGAAGGCCAAGTACTATTAGATGAAGACTAATGCGAAGGTTTATTATTCAGACTTCAATCGCATAATTAGGACTCAAGAAGTAACAAGTAGTTCCGTGAAGAACTATACAGCCTATTTTCATATATCCTACTTATGTTAATTGCCTCTAGCAACATACACAATTTCAGTTTGATTGCTGTAATAGATTCGTAGATATTGAGAACCGACTAAAAATTTCGGATGGTAGCCATGTTGGATTTTATATATGTAGGTCCTAGAGTTATGTACTGTTACATGCAGATTATTGTGTACGTGTAGTATTCAAACTACAATCGCATAATTAGGACACAAGAAGTAACAAGGAGATTTTAAAATTTCGCACAGCTGCCATCTTGAGGTTATGGAAACAATTGAAATAAATTAGATGCCAGTGGATTACCATTCGTATAAGGATTTACTGTTCCAAGTTTCACTACACTCGGATGGTTAAATTGCGAGAAACGTCCATGTGAATTTTTATATTTCGCGTCGCCTCCATGTTGTATTTGTGAACACCAAGTTATTTAAAGTCCTATAGGTGAACTTAAGTTCATAGCCCCTATGAACATTAAGAAATTCAGTTTGATTGCTATAATAGATTCGTAGATATTCAGAGCCGACTAAATATTTTGGATGGTCGCCATGTTGAATTGTTAAATGTATAGGCCATAGAGTCATGTACCATTAAAGGAAAATTATTGCGTAGGTTCAATATTCAAACTTTCAATTCGATCGCATGACTACATCACAAGAAATAAAAACTTAATTTTAAAATTCGCACATCCGCCATCTTGAGGTTATGTAAACAATTGAACTAAATTAGATACCAGTGCATTACAATGTGTATAAATATTTCCTGTACCAGATTTCAGTGCGTTTGGAACATTAAATCGCGAGAAAGGTCTATTTAAAATTTTCAACTTCGCTTGGCTGCCATGTTCGTTTTGTAGTTAACTGGTTTCTGAAAGTCTTATAGATGGACTTCCGTAGTGCCCTTTATCTCCGTAAAAGATTTCAGGGAGATACCGCTAATAGTTTCACAGATATGGAATGCCGGTGAAATATTTCGCACATCCGCCATCTTGTGGTTATGTAAACAATTGAACGAAGTTAGATGTCGGTGCATTACAATGTATATAAACATATACTGTACAAGTTTCATTGCGTTTGGTTGGTTAAATCGCGAGAAACGTCTATTTAAAAGTCGCAACTTCGCTTGGCCGCCATGTTCGTTTTGTTGTTACCAGATTTTCAAAGGTCATATAAGTGAACTTATAGTTGTTCCCTTTATCACCATACAAAATGTCAGGGTAATATCGGTAATAGTTTCGGAGATATTGAATGCTGGTGAAATATTTCGCACAGCTGCCATGTTGGATTGGTGAGTCGTATCAAAATTTGAAGGGCACGGTCGGGGTCGCAGGGAATAGTGCTATGAACTTACCGAGTTTCATTGAAATCGCTCCAGCCGTTTAGATTTTATTAGGGGGGGGGGACACACACACACACGAATCACACACACACACACGCACACACACACGGACAAAAGGTGATCTCATAAGCCTATTTTTTCAAAATTGAAAATAGGCTAAAAACGATATTTTAAATTTTCGCACAGCCGCTATCTTGGGGTTATGAAAATAATTGAAATAAATTACATGTCAGTGGATTAAAATTTGTATAATCATTCACCGTACGAAGTTTCACTGCGCTCGGATGGTTAAATCGCGAGAAACTTCCATTTAAATGTTTAAATTTCGCGTCGCCGCCATGTTGGATTTGTACCCACGTGGTACAACATACAAGATTTCAGGTTGATTGCTATCATAGATTCGTAGACATTGAGTTCCGTCTAAATATTTCAGATGGTTCGCCATGTTGGATTCTTATATATGTAGATCATCGAGTTATTTACTATTAGATGACGATTATTGTGTAGGTTCATTATTCAAACGTTGACTTCGATCGCATGATTAGGACACAAGAAATAAAAACTTAATTTTGAAATTTCGCATAGCCGCCATCTTGAGGATATATAAACAATTGAATTAAATTAGATGTCAGTACATTTCAATGTGTATAAACATTTGCTGGTGCCGTGTTTCACTGCGCTCGGATGGTTAAATAGCAGCAAAAGTCGATTTAAATGCTTCAACTTCGCTTGGCCGCCATGTTCGTTTTGTACTTGACAGGTTTTTGAAAGTCACCTAGGTGTACTTCAAGGAGTGCCCTCTATTACCGTAAAAATTTCAGGCTGATAACTATAATAGTTTCGGAGATATAGAATGCCGATGAAATGTTTCGCACTGCTGCCATGTTGGATTGGTGAGAGATAATAAAATTTGAAGGGCACGGACGGGGTCGGACGAAATAGTGTTTTATTACCGGCGGGGGGGCACACATACACGCGCACACACACACATACGCACACGCACGCACAAACACGGACAAAAGGTGATCCCATAAGCCTATTTTTTCATAAATGAAAATAGGCTAAAAAGGGTCAAGGAGCGGAAAGGAGCAATACGTAAATTATGGGTTGAACGTGTGGGCCACGTGTGACCGCACAATAGTAGTTGTGTTGGGGACATTGTGTTGTTTTGTATGTCCGGACGTTTATCTGACAACAATTAAATAGCAAAGATAGTGACAGCGAATGTTATCAAGAACTTGCCGGCCAACGCTAGGACGGCCCAGTCTCAGCTGGGACAAAGGTGCTATTTGTGCTCTCGAACGCAAGACAGAAAGGTCTCATATGTTGGTGACAAGTATTTGCATGGCCCATTCTCATTCCATAATCATTCTGTGAGGACTGTTTTGAAAAGGTGAACATTGGTCTCCTTGTGATATGAGGGAAAACATATCAGTCAGCTTTTTCGCTATGATGTCATTGTTGCAAGTTTGGGGTATTTACCCCCACTTCACTGCCACAGACCTTGTTTAGAAGAATGGTTATTTTATTATTTTGCTTCAAAACTATACGATGGTTCTAAAATTGAATTAATTTGTATTACCTGTCCATAAGTTACAGAATTATCTTATTCGATTTAAGAACTACTAGCTGACCCGTGCGAGAAATCTCGCATGTTCATAAGCCACACTTTCCCCAATAGGTTTATAACGAGAAACTTGCAAATCACACACTTCTTACAAAAGTCGATATTTATGAAATTAGAATGCAATTCGTCACTACTAATGTTATTTGTGCTGAGTCCATTGATTGACAGTGAACCTGTATATGAATTAACGTTTAATAGTTTGGACATGAAACAGGCGTCCCTACGGCCAAAATGCGAACTGAACAGCAATTATGTAGCGTATTTTCCTACAGCAACAATATTTACAAATCGTACACTAATTACAAGAATTGATTTTTTTTGAAATTAGAATGCAATTCGTCACTGCTAATGTCATTTATGTCCTGAGTCTATTGATTGACAGCTTAGCTGCAACACTAACCAGTTATTCGATATTTATGAAATTATACGATTTGATTTACTGTTTCTGAAATCCATGCAAAATGATAAAGGAAAGACCTCAGAATGTTAAAATGACATGAAACAGGCGTCACAGCGGCCAAAATGTGAAGTGGACAGCAATTAAGGAGCGTATTTTCCTACAGCAACAGTATCTGCAAATCGTACACTACGTACAGTTTTTAAAATTATTTTTTAAGAAGGAAGGAAGGAAGGAAGATTGTAGTTTTACGTGACCGTGAATCTTGTGATTATGAGCCACGGGACCTCCTTTTTACGTGGAATCCGAACCACAGGACATGGCATTTCACATCGAAAATCTCACATGCATTGACCGGGAATCGAACCCGGACCGCCTTGGTGAGAGGCATACAGCTAGACCGCTGAGCCACCACGCCCCCTACGAAAATTATTTTTTAAAAAGAAATTATAAATATTTATGAAATTAGAGTGCAATTCGTCACTGCTAATGTCTATTTTCTTTCATTTGAATGCTCATTTGTCACGATCGGTCGCTTGTGAGCTCCGCAGGTGGGATCTATGATGTAAGCTACACTATTCTATAGTAGTTGAGGGGGTAAATTAATATTTAGCTCTGAATATTCAAACAAGCCACTCTAAAGCGATACTGTTGCAGTGTTTTTGCATTGTTGAGTTGTGCTGGAAGTTTGAACACTATGGCTGACAAGCGAATGGAAAATAATGAACACACCAGTACCTGCCAAAACCTTCAGTTTTTTTTCTAAAAAAAATACAGGGTATAATCGTCATTCTGCGAATTAAAACGGCAGACATGGGTTAGCCGCGAGTGCGAGAATGGGCCTACCTTATAGGGCACTGGTTCTTAACCTGTGGTCCGCGGACCACCGGTGGTCTGCGAGTGCCTCGGGAGTGGCGCGCGGGAGAAAAGGGTCCACCAGCTCGTATAAAAGAGTGGCCAATAAGTGGGGATTTCGAAAACTATGTTCTTTGTACGAGAATTGTCCGAATGTATTCGTTGTGATGACACTCAGGTTTAGAATTGAAATATCTTTAAAATAAGTGTTATTGAGGAAGGGTTACAACTGATAAGGTGTATTAGAGGGGTGGGGGTCCGTACATGATTCAATTTCAAGCTGAGTGGTCCGCAGACGTCTACGGGTTCAGAACCACTGTTATAGGGGGAGGTTAATAAGCCTCAACCGACATAAAGCAATATGGTTTCCTAATGTATGTATGTATGTATGTATGTATGTATGTATGTATGTCTACCCCTTATTATTCCCGTTTGCCAACGGGGTCGGGGATGAGATGCGATGGAAGTCTTTGTGGCGGATGATTTTTACGGCCGGATGCCCTTCCTGACACCAACCTCATGAGAGGAGTTAATGAGAGATGAAATGAATGATGGTGAATGAAACTGGGCAAGGATGTGGAAGGAAGCGGCCGTGGCCTGTCAGAAGGTACCGTCCCAGCATTTGCCTGGAGTTGAAAATGGGAAACCACGGAAAACCATTTCAAGGACAGCCGACGGTGGGGCTCGAACCCACGCGTCTACCGAGTCAGCAGAGAGCTTGGCCCCATGGCCTAACGCAGTGCTTTAGCGAGCTCAGCCACTACTGTCGGTAATATGGTTTCCTAATAGCCCAGTCAAATTAGAATTTTTTCGAGGAATTAATTTCCAGAAAGCTGGAAATCGTTTTAATACCTTTGTTTGGTCCTAAATGCGTGTGATCCGAGTTTGAACCATCCCAAGTGTGTGTGCATAACTTTTGGGACCCAAATAAGCTTGAAATATTCCCTCGTTTTTTCAGATTTTTGCTTGTACCTCGAAAAACGGTACGCCGGCTGGAAAATATTCGTCAGTTCAATATTGAAGAGGGTTAAATTCTGCGCCGAATGAACATCTAAAACTTCAAATTTGGTTCAGTGGTATAGCCGAAATCAAAGGTTCAAAACTGGGAAAACTTCTCATTTAGGTGCAAACTTACATTTTGCGTCTTTCCAAGACCACATATCTTTGAAACAGATTCTCCTGTTGAAAATCCCATAGAATAAAAGTTGTACAGTTGTAGAGAATAACATTTCACGTTATATAGACAATTTTCGTAAGTCTTTTTAATTTCAAATGACTAGTTAACTAATTTAATCACTACTATAATGATATTTAATTCAATTCCAAAATTAGCGACTCTTCCCGAAAAAAAAGGCAGGTTCATGTTATGACTTAATGATGAAAGTATGAAAAGTCAATCTACCTACTCTGATCACTGCTAAGAACATTTCAATTCAAATTTCTAAGATATACGCAAATCAGAAAACTAGTTATATAAATGTACACACTCTGAGTAGTGATTCGGAGTAGTACGAATGAAAAACATTTTAATTAGAACAAAGTTGTATATTGGCATTCTTTAATTAGTAACCATTGTTAATATTAATTAATAAAGTAATAGGAACATTTAAAATTGACTACATTGATAAAATATGAATAGAAACATGTTATAAAAATCAATACTCATGCAGCAGAAAATAAGGCAGCATTCATGCTCGCATTTTCTTAGATGTCGATGGCCCTTCATCTACAAAGCTCTCAAGCTCTCAGTTTTGCCTCACGAGGCTGAGTGTACCCCGTTCCAATTAAATTTCTTGATGAAACCTGGAATCGACCCCGAACCTCCGCTAGTCGGTACACCATTTAGTGGTGGTATATAAATACATAATGGACACTAATAACTCATAAATACTACACGAGAAGTATACAACTGAAAAAAAAAAACAACCAGCTATCCAAGTGCCTGGTCGGTGAAAAGCATGTGGTCAGTTAGCGTCATTCAAATTGGCAGCACTGTATGGTTTCCATGGCAACAAGCCCCGCGCGCGAGTCGTTAACTGTTATTGTTTAGTGGCGCCGAAACGTCCGATTGCTTCTATGAAAAATACAACCTATAGTCGTAACTTCATTGCAAAATTCATTTTTAATTAAATATTTTAAAAACAGCAACCAACAAAGTTACAAGTACATCCCAATGAAAATATCCATTTTTACGGAAGGACGTTCCTCTACCTTGCAGTGCAACTAAACCAATGTCTTGTAAGCAGGTTACTGCTGTAGTGCACCAAGGGGCAGATCACCTCTCTGTTCCGTTCCTTAAAAATATCAATTATCATCAGAGTGTGGAACAGAGTAGCTATTGATATGCCGTAGACCTATATAGTTAGTGAAACAGGCACCTCAATTTAGCGATTACATTGCATAATCCCAGGTTTTAATGACAAATTTGCACTTCCCACAGGTTGAATATTACCACTGGACCGTCGCCAAGTCAGAAGGAGCTGCGAATCACAGAGAAAGAGTTCTTAAAGGACCTCATCTCTGGCAATTCGTTCCTATACAACAACCAGGAGGATTTATCGACCAAAACAACCGGCAAGAAAGATACAGATGTGAACATCTATATAAACAGCCCAAGGTTTATGGTACGACTTGGGAGAGGTGACGATGACCTAGCCACACAACTCATTCAAGATGTCAGTGAAGTCAACGATGGCATGCCAGAGAAAAGTCACGCACTCAAAATACCATCAGATATAGATATAGTCATACATAACGTAGACATCTTGGAAGAAATCTTAAGAGACAATCCAAAATTACTCCATAAAATATTGAATAACGTAACTGGCAATAGTTATAATAAGAAATCCTTTGAAGAAAAACGTGCCAAGATACCTAAGAACACGATAATTATAGGAAAAAAATTAAGTAATGCTATTCTGCAAAACGTTACAAGTAATAATATAAATTATAGTAACCTTCCATCCACTAATCCTGCGTTGAGGAGTGAGAAGAAGACTGTAAGCCACAGCGTAAAGCATGACACTCTTACCACTGTAAGCAATTCGCCTCACCACCTAGAAGATGGAAACTATTCCCAGAATTACATCAAAGTGTATAAAGGAAGTGTCAGTCCTGCTCTGAAAGTGCCGAGTCGTTCTGATCATCACAAGGGTGCTGTTACAGAAAAAACAGCTTCAACTATTATTTGGGAATTGCCCGATCATTACAATCCCTACGTATGTACAATTGGGCAAAAAAGAATAGAAACAGCGGAACCGGAAGAGAATGAACAGCTTGTAGTCAATGACATGAACACATCGGGGCAAAAAGAAATAGAAACAGCGAAACCGGAAGAGAATGAACAGTTTGTAGTCAATGACATGAACACATCGGGGCAAAAAGGAATAGAAACAGCGAAACCGGAAGAGAATGAACAGTTTGTAGTCAATGACATGAACCCATCGGGGCAAAAAGGAATAGAAACAGCGAAACCGGAAGAGAATGAACAGTTTGTAGTCAATGACATGAACACATCGGGGCAAAAAGGAATAGAAACAGCGAAACCGGAAGAGAATGAACAGTTTGTAGTCAATGACATGAACACATCGGGGGAAGAAATCTTGCAAAAGTTAAATAACTCGACGCCTTTATATCACACGCTGAAAATGTACGTTCCCCAGCTGAAGAAATCATTGACCATCCTGGAACCTGAAGTCTCTGAAGGAAGCAGGGACGAATATGTTGCAACTGAACCGATTCAAGTGCAGGAAACACAACAGCCACATTTTCACGAAGGAATTATTAAATTAAATGGTACTCTGAAAATTAATGACCAAAAAATTGCAGAAAACAAAGTAAAAATCTATATTCCACGACTCTCTACTCCTGAGGATGGGTTTGAAAATGTTATGCACACTTCACAGGAAACAAGTTATACCACAGATGAGGCGACAATATACAACCTGGCCAGCTCGGAACTCAAACAGAAGAAGGTACTAATCTTTCCCGCTCTAAAATTTGGGAAGGTGAGGACTAACACTCCCTTCTATTGGTCACTAACAGCAGGTACCTTGAATCCCTTGGTCTTGGAAAAGGGAAACAATGGTGAGAAACAGAAGTTGAGGAGGAAGTAAAACAACATAAGGAGGTCGATAATTCACTTGTATCGAGATAATAAAACTGCTCACTGGTGAATTATTCTGGTGTTCAAAACGGCTAACTACGAGGGCTATTCCAAAACTAATGTCCGGTAAAATACACATCCAAAATCATTTTTTTCCAAAACAATTGTTTTATTGACATTCCTTACGTCTATCTCTATTTTTCTGCATAATTTCCATACTTATTTACACATTTGTCACATCGTTCCACAAGCTTTTGAATGCCTAAGTCGTTGAACTCGACCGCCTGCGAAGCTAACCAGTCTATAACAGCTTCTTTCACTTCATCATCTGAGTCGAAGCGCTTGCCGCCAAGAAACTCCTTTAGGTAGCGGAACAGGTGGAAATCACTTGGCGCCAAGTCCGGACTGTACGGTGGGTGGTCTATCTGTTCCATCCAAATTTCTTGATTAGAGTTTGCGTGTCATTCGCAGTATGGAGTCTGGCATTGTCATGCAACAACAACACTCCAGACGACAAAAGATCACGTCGCTTATTCTGGATTGCACGTCGAAGTTAAGTCAGGGTAGCGCAGTAGGCTTTATTGATCGTTGTCCCTGAAATAGTGAATCGTCGATCTTCACGAATTTTGTCGTCAACCGCATGAACCAACTCGTCTGAAATCACTGATGGTCTGCCAGAGCGGGGTTCATCGTGCACATTTTCCCGTCCTTCATTAAAGGCTCGCACCCACTGCCACTCATTATGTTACGACCGTACACTTCAGTAATCTGCCGATGAATTTCTGCCGCAGAAATGTTTCTTGCAGACAGAAACCGTATCACTGCCCTCACTTCACAATCGGCGGGCTGATTAATTGACTTAAACATTGTGAACTGACACTATCAACATCCCACAGCAACAGTAACAACGCTACTGGCGGCTTTTGCCGCGCAAGCATGCCAGGAGTGAGCGCGCATGCGTGTTTTGCCCTTGGCGCCGCTTTCAAACATTTACGGCGAATCGGACCTTACTTTTGGAATTACCCTCGTATTTTAGTTATTTTAAGAATGTTGTTTGAAGGTTATATTTCTTCTTGTGTCGTTTCCTTTTACACGTCTGCAGCTTCCACAATTTGCTGTAATTTGTAGATGGTGCTGAAGATGAACAGGGATGTGCGAGTTATTAGACTTGACGCCAGTTTCCCAAAATTCCATGCACTAAATATGTTTGCAAAGCGTTGAATTGATTTCAAATGTTTAACCAAGAGTTTTAATTATATAAGGTGGGTTCAAAAAGTAACGAGCCGGAGGATGGAATGCGCAAACCGGTGACGACATCGGCTAATCGTGGCGTGTGTAACGAGGTGTGGGTCCGACCAGAGCGTGGAGGGTCACAGCCCGTCGCAAGAGGGCACGCGTGCATGTCACGTGACGATACAAAGCGAGCAGCAGCATGCATCAATCGTCCAACGCTGACAGTCGCATTGCAAACAGTGACATCGAGGTGTCAAACGAAGAGCAAAGAGGTGTTGTTCGGTTTCTGACAGCGAAAGGAGTAGGGGGAACGGACATTCATCGCCGAATGTCACAAGTGTACGGCGAACACTGCATGTTTCTTGCAAGGGTCAAGGCGTGGCACAAGCGCTTCAGGGAAGGACGAGTGTCGTTAGCCGATGATGCCCGGTCTGGGGCACCCCCCTGCATTACCGATGACAACGTCCAGCTGGTTGATGCACTCATTACCCAGGACCGCCGAGTGACAGTGAACGCCATAGCCGCCGTGGTCGGATTGAGCGTCGGAAGTGTGCACACCATCATGAAGGAACGACTGCACTTGCGCAAAGTGTGTGCCCAATGGGTGCCCCACAGTCTTCAACCACACCAGGAAGGATGTCGAATGGCCTACTGGCTTGGTCTTGGTTGGACGATTGATGCCTGCTGCTGCTCGCTTTGTATCGTCACGCGACGTGCACGCGTGCCCTCTAGCGACGGGCTGTGAACTTCCACGCTCTGGTCGGAACCACACCTGGTTACACACGCCACGATTAGCCGATGTCGTCACCGGTTTGCGCATTACAGCCTCCAGCTCGTTACTTTTTGAATGCACCTTATATTTTATTTTAAGAAACTCAAAGTAAAAGGATTTTCTAGAATTTCCACTAACAGAGGAGCCTTACTAATGCAAAATGGCACACGTTTTGTTTTGATTACTTCGCTCTACTTTTCGTGTGAATTTAGAGCAGAGAGATTTGGGGTCTTTTTATACTGATGATCCGCTCTTGAATTATTCAAAGATTTATGAACCATGTGTTGAAATCACTTGACTTAGAGCAGACATGGCCAATCCTTTTAGGGACATGGCCAGATGCAATACAAAATAATCTAGATTGTCCGTAAATAAAACTACACATGTTTAAACATTTTCTTTCTGAATTTTAAATCAAACAAAATTTATAAGCTACAATAGTAGAACACTTAGGAAAAAAGAGACTAATAGTCAGTCTGAAAGACTGGATTTTATATCATTTTAAATGCTAGCAGCCGAGTACCAAGAAGGCAGTGCGAGAACAGAGTTTCAAGATTCTATTTTGTTTCTTCACTGCCTACTTGATTGTTCTCGCACTGCCTTCTTTAAACTCTGTTCTCGCACTGCATTCTTGGTACTCGGCTGCTACATCGTACTATGACGTCACACACTTCAGTGTATTCTCGGTACATTTCGTCCCGTCACCGTAACGTAACGCCAGACCTCAGCGTAACGACGAAGTCGACAAGATCATTTAAAATGATAAAAGAAGTCATCTTCTTCTTCTTGGTTTGTTGAGGCCCTTTGGACCATGTGGTTCCTAACTCTGGCGTTACGTTACGGTGCCGGGACGAAATGTACCCAGATGCACTGAGGTGTGTGACGTCATAGTACCGCTTGGTGCATGTGTTCCCTGACAATCTCTACTTCGTTAGTATAAGACAAACATCCCCGATTCTTGGATGTCACGGGTAATCTAGAGAACCACTGGATGGATTTTGATGCGGTTTTCACCATTCTGTAAAGGATATCTCGAGGAAAGATTCTGTAAAAATTAATTTATGTATGATCAAAGGAAGCCAAGCAGTAAGAATTTCAGTGAAAAAGTCGAAAACAAACTTGGCGTCCGTGCGCTTCTTAAGCTTACGCTGGATAAACCGTTAAAAATATCAATATACTATGAGCGTAAGAATTGGTCAGCATGAAAAGTTCTACAAAAAAAGTCCGTGAGAGCATATCTCTATCTTCAATATATCGCCCACTATAAGTGTTTTTAGACTGGATGGAAGGGGCACGACTCCGCGCGCTCTGGTGAGCCTGACGGCATCCCGCGCGCTTGACCTTGCTTTTCCCTTGGTTTGCACTTGCCGTTCGCGATTAATTTGAAACAAGATAAGCAAGACAAGTATTATGCAGATAATTTTCTAACATGTGAAGAGTCTTTGGCTTCGAGCGAAGCGAGAAGCCTCCAGCCTTTCTAGCATTTTTCAGGATTTGTAGCATTTAAAATGATACAAAGTCAAGTCTTTCAGACTGACTGTCACTTTTTTCACAATCGGGTTGAAACTGGGATGAGCTGATTCTTAGTAGCGCAGCTAAATGGTGGTCTGTTGATCTATTTCTGACGCTATTTTTGCGAAGCTTCATTGTAGAAAACACCTATTCACATATATAGGAAGATGCGAACATGGCAGTTATCTTCTGTGCATAAGATTTCAAGTTTGGGAAGCTTGATTTTGGTAGGTACTTGTAGAACTCAATTTTCAAAACGTTGAGGAATAGATGCTTCAATTCATTGTTACATTGTAACTCAATCAGTCGTAGTATTACACAAAACGCATCAACACAATGAGATTGAAACAGGTTTTCACTTCTAGGTATACAGAACAGAAAATATGACCTATGTGTAATTGTAGGTAATATAATTGGAAACCATGTCGCGGGCCTGATTAGACTAGCTCAAGGAAGGGAAGACCCCCCCACATTGTACCTGTGGAGCCGTTTTCACCGTGGGCCTAATTTTAACCGAATGTGTGGATCATGCTGACTTACGAAGAAACCTTGGTTTGCAGATGACACTCAAACTTATATTAGCTGATGACGCGGTGGCTGCTGATCGCGTTATCCGCTTTATAAGTGAGAGTGGGTTAGGGCCAGCGATCTAAATTTTCCAGTGTAAATTGACTCAAGGACTTGTTCGTTTTTGAATGATATTTTTTTGTTTTTCCATAATTTTTGTTTATTTTTATAATTTTTATTTTTATTTAATTTTTTGTTTTATTAATTTTTGGTCTTTTTAAATCTAGGTGTCCATCTCAAAATTTTAAATTCAATTCGAAATTTGTATTCTTTAATCTGTGTTAAGAGGGGCAGATGACCTCGTAGTTCCGCCCCCTTAAAACAACAATAAAAAGACTAGCTCAAGGGCCGCACTTGGCCCCTCGGGCCGTACTTCTCCATAATAATATCGTATGGCCCCGGGTGCCGGGCGCAAGCTTCGGTATTTGACACCCAGAGGGTAGCTTGTATGTCGAATTTCGTTGTTCCTTGAAGAACATTGAAAGTCAAGGAGGGTAGATATCTAAGCTCCTTGAACACTAAGTTATAGCGCTTTCTAGTAGAGAAATAAGGAACTTTATGTTGGTGGAAACTCCCGAGATTAATTTTGCCATTATGAACACGGCCTACTGAATTCAAATGGGTTCTTTGACATGCCAACATAGTATGACATGCGTGTTGTTCTTTTGCCGCCTTAAAAAAAAATCACTACCACGGCCAGGAGCGAACCTGCAAGCTTGGGGTTAGTGGCCCGACACTTTAACCACTCACCCACCGTGGCAAGATACTTTGCCCATGACTGACTTAGAGGGTACATTCTAATGTCAATGAAACGTAGAAAACGAACCCAGCTCAGGTATCCCTCGGAATCCCCAATTCTGAAATTTTCCAGACGCAATTCCTTATGGGAAAAGGTGTAAGTCCACGGCGGAGAAATCATTGCCAAGTGGGGTTACAAAAGATGCCAGCAGATGGTCAATAAAATGATTTTGGATAAAAAATTGTGAATGTTTAAAATTCTTTATTTTATTCAAATAACTAGCAACCCAACCCAGCTTCGCCCGGGAACAGTTATGAATGCATTACGTGATAAGCGCTTTTATTTCTCCAATGTCAATGAACAACGACCAATATCCGTTTTACGTCTCGGCATGATGGGTTAAAATCACTGA
This sequence comes from Meconema thalassinum, assembly GCA_946902985.2. Lineage (NCBI taxonomy): Eukaryota > Metazoa > Arthropoda > Insecta > Orthoptera > Tettigoniidae > Meconema > Meconema thalassinum. The sequence goes on from OX336388.2 coordinate 701,401,573, forward strand.
CTGGACTATTAATTATATTTTCATGGAGATGCATGTGCAACAAATTCTTGTCAGGCGAAATGAATAAAACCTGAGTTGCACTTCCAGGGAAACTCCAAACACAACCACCCTTCTCAGAAATCTTAACTCAACACGACTCAACAGTTTGTTGCTGGCTGTATCTGGGGCAATAGGTTCGCCCGCTAGCTAGGCAGTAACAGGGATGATAGACTCGCCCTTAGCTAGCTCGTAAACTGTCGCATCAGTAGTTGAATGGACATGGTTGGAAGAAATTAAAACGTAGAAACACTTATAGTGGGCGATGTATTGAAGATAGACATATGCTCTCGCGGACCTTTTTGTAGAACTTTTCATGCTGAACAATTCTTACATTCGTAGTATTGAGATATTTTTAACGGTTTGCCTATCGTAAGCTTACAAAGCGCTCGGACGCCAGTTTTTTTTTTCGACTTTTCCACTGAAATCGTTACTGCTCGGCTTGCTTTCATCATAAATAAATTATTTTCTACAGAAATCATCCTCGAGGTATCCTTTACATAATGGTGAAAACCGCATCAAAATCCATCCAGTGGTTCTCAAGTTTACCCGTAACATCCAAGAATCGGGGAGAATCTTTTATCTTCAACTTGTGCAGAGAATCAGCACACCTGCCAGTGTTGGTTCTTATACGGTTAAGAGCTGACCAGATCTTCCGTGGTAATTCAAAGCCAAGTGGCTTGGTCGTTATGCATGGCATCTTCAGTTGTTATGTTGTGATATCGCGTTAATTTCTGAAGACATATCTGATGCGCAGAAGCAGAGGAATAACAAGCAGAAAAAAATAGAGCTTCATATCTCTTATGTAAAAACTAAATTTATGACTACCATAAAAAATGAAATTGATATTAACGCTAACAAAATTGCTAGAGTAAAGGAATTTAAATACTTAGGCGAATGGGTTACAGAAAATGGCAATGTAAATAAATATGTAACATCAAGAATGCAGAAAATGAAGGTTGCTTTACAATACACAAAAAAATGTTTATAACAAGCAACGCTTGTCATCGAATAGTAAAATTCGCCATTACTTAAGAGTGATTAAACTGGAAGTTCTTTATGCTTCAGAAACGCTCAATTTACAACCTAAAACATTAAAGGAACAATTAGAGATTAAGGAAAGAAAAATTATGCGAAAGATCTTAGGGCCCAGAATTAGAAATGGCATACACTATCCCAAACCCAACTCTGAAATATATAGGAAAATCATACGAGACTTACTTACAAATTTCTGCAGAACAAACGTACAAGACCAAAGTGGTACAAACAGGTGGAGATGGTATCACCAGATCTGATGAATAGAAATGTAATCAGGAATATTGTTCACACAAGGGGATTTAAGGAAGATCAGAAGAAACCTACACGACGTGCTTGGTCGGAGGAACAGAAACTACAATCCATGCATATGAAGAGCTATTGGGCAAGGAGGAAGGCTCAACATACGTTGATTCCGCGTGTTCCCAAGTGACCCATCCGCGAGAAGGAGAAGAAGAAGAAGAAGAAGAAGAAGAAGAAGAAGGAGAATTATGTTGAAAAAGTAAAGGTTATCTACGCATACTAGCTAGAAACAATAATGATGATCATAATTGTTGTTTTAAGGGGGCCTAACATCTAGGTTATCGGCCCGGAAGAAGCAATAATAACATTCATACCGTATTGAAGTGGGAATGATACGGGTTGAGTTACTGACTCCTCTCAGTTTATTCACACAACCGCTGGAGCTGTCTTGTTACGTGCCCCGATTACGGAGAATGCAACAACCAGTACTATTTACCTGAGTTATCATTGTAACGTACTTTTTCTTCCATATTTTACGCCCTCATTGAAACACTTTAATCAATACTAATACAATTAAGTCTAACAACGGTATTTGGAGATTAGCGATTCAGCTTCAGCTTCTTCTGCACCAAAAATGTCTTCATTCTATCTGACCTGGCTGCCCATTGTTCATCTGTGATGGTGTAGTTTTTCCGTTCGAATGTTCTTAATGTGAATCATAAGTATTTATTCCTTAAAATATTCTTGTCTATTTTTAATTTGGAGCATCGTTAAATTTAATTCATTTAAATCATGCTGGATCTCTTTGAACCAGTTGTTCTTTGTGTTACTCCTCCAGAAGTAACTAAACAGCTGTTTTATTAGTCTGGTTTCTGGTAGGCGTGAGATATTGCAGAAAAAAAAAAGATTCTCCTTTTCCGCAATGTATCTATTATTGATTCACTCTCTCGATATACCTTCTTCTTGTTTCTCTCCTCAACCTGGCGGTTGGTGGGTAGCATGAATGTCTTCGTCCAAAGGTCTTCTATCCTGAGCCCGCTGTTTGATCAGGTCAGGTCCTCCGATGTCATCAAATAACTCTGCTCTTGGACGTCCTCTTCCTGCCTTGCCTTCCATTTTCCCTTCAAGCAGTGAGATGCACCATGGTGAATGCCGGAGTAGGTGGCCTATCCAATCATTTCTACTTTTTTTTATTGTTTCCGTCAGATTGATGGTTTCTTCTGCTCTTCTTAGAACCTCTTCATTAGTTAGCCTTAGTACCTATATCACTTTATTTGGCAGTAATCGCAATTGGCCATTTACTTGATATTTTTGTTTACTTTATTATAAGTTATACGGTATGCAACAAGTTTTCTATACACCAAGAAAATGAGGTTCACAGGAAGTTCATCATTCTTCAAAACCAACACCGTCACCGGGTGCATCATCACTTTCAGTTGAAACTATCAGGTTGTAGAATCACAAACAGGAGGAACATACTTCCAAGCTATATATTTAACATCCTTTGCCTTATTTGTAATGATCTCAAATTATACAAGTCGCCTTGACAAACACTAGAAGGAAGTTTAATAATTAAATTACACGTAGCCTACATGTGTTGTTATATCATTGACTAGCAGTAGTGCCCGGCTTCGCCCGGTGGATTTATTTGTTTTATGGATGATAATGAATACTACTACATGAGTGGCACATGATACTTAAACTAACAGAAAACAAATATTTTAAAAATATAACTTTTTGTGGTGGTGGTGGTGGTTGTAGTGGGGGTGATGAGTAGTACAGTATAATGGACGCAACATTCAGGTCATTTTCCCGTAATGATAATAATGAATAGGGAAACGGCTATTTACTAACTACAGCAATGACACATGTAATTTACAAACGAATTAAAAAAATGATTAGAAAGATGAGTACCGGTAAGTGAAATAAAAGACACTGCATAGGGCCTTATCTCATTGGCTGTTAGAAATGTAGAGACCAACAGTGTCGTATTTTGTCGCATAGAACCGTAGGAAATTAATCAGAACACTTGGGAAAACTTCCGCTGTCCCGAGCTCCGGAGGTAGCAATATTATCATTTATCGCCACATAGCGCTCAACGATAAGGTTCGGAATAAATGAAAATAAATTTGAAAGCACCAACGCTTATTGCAGCTGATAACCTCAATGTACTGCACCAACACCATTGCACTTATACAGAGGGATAATATTTTCATGATAACTGTTTTAAGGGGCCTAAGATTTTTTTTGCACTAATAACTCCCCGTGACCGCAATTTATAAGCAGCGCAAGATTTAACTATTTTCGCAATTCTGCACCAGAACACTGGTAGGGGCGACGTGATGCAGCCCGAATTGCCAGTTAACAATAGACTTACTAAAATACTCTTACAGCACTACTACGGACATAAATGGTTCTAGGGCCTTAACGTGGTTTTCAAGTTCATTTTGTCTGTTATTCTAAATGTAGGGAATGGAGAGAGTTGTCCAAAATATCTAGTGGACAGTGTTACCAGCAGGGTTTCAAAGTGTATGTAAAATTTGGTGCAATTAGGAGGAACGGTGTAGATTTGTGATAAAGGGCCTAAATGCAGGGAATGGAGTGGTCTGTCCGAAATTTAAAGTGGTCAATATCACCCGCAGGGTTCCAAGGGGTAAGTATACGAAATGTGGTTCAGATCGGTGAAACGGTGTAGATTTGTTCCAAAGGCCCTAAATGCAGGAAATGGACTGGTCTGTCATAAATTTCATGTAGACAGTGTTACTCGCAGGGTTCCAAAGGTAAGTAGGCCTAAACAAATTTTGGTTCAGATCGGTGAAACGGTTTAGATTTGTGCCAAAACGCCTAAATGCAGGGAATGGAGTGGTCTGTTTGAAATTTAAAGTGGACAGTGTTACCCGCAGGGTTCCAAAGGGTAAGTATACACATTTTGGTTCAGATCGGTGAAACGGTGTACGTATAACTAACCATAACGCCAGCGCATGCGAATAGAGCTGCTCGTGAGCGCTTGTTCTTCCGACTTACTGAACAAAAATAAATCATTAAGGTTACATGAGAAGTGTAGCCTAATGCTACATATCCTAAACTATTCCTCTTGAATCTGGCTATCATATAAAACAATATTTTTTTGAATCCGAATGGTAGTTCCAGAGATTAGAGCGTTTAAACACACAAACAAACAAACTCTTCAGCTTTATTATATTAGTTGTCACTGTTCATTTTCCTTGGGTTTGTTAGGTTAAGAAAATGGTGCTTGCTGGGGGTGCTGTCCATTACCTCAAAGTTAGAGATATCTAGTTTCTGGCAGTGGGGTGATGGAGGGCCTTGCCAGTGAAGCATATTTTCTAAGTTCCTTTTTTCGATGCTGTTTTTTTTATATATATCTTTGATTATTATTTTAGATTCCATGCTGTTAAAATTTTGTGAGAGGTCTGGTTTAGTACTGAGTATCTTTGAGAGTATCTATGGAGATTGTAGAAATGTATGAGTGAAGAGGTTAGATGCTTATTGGGTTCGGTCTTGGACTTAGATAAGGCTTTTGTGGAAAAGAGAAGTATCTGTTGACTTGGTCTGATTCTTATTAGCAATAATGATTTGGTTTTGTGTGATAAGATCCCGAGAAGTGAAGTGTTAGAGATTGATGCTCATTGTTAAATGAAAAGAATAAATGGAGAAAGATGTTTTTTAAAGTATCTCTCATTGAGTATAATAGCTTGCCACGGTGGGTGAGTGGTTATAGTGTCGGACTACCAACCCCAAGATTGCAGGTTCGCCCCTGGCCGTGGTGATTTTTTTCTTGAAAGGCGGCAAAAATACGACATGCATGTCATACGATGTTGGCATGTCAAAGAACCCATTTGAAATCAGTAGGCCATGTTCATAATGGCAAAATTAATCTCGGGATTTTCCGCCAACACAAAGTTCCTCCATTCTCTACTTGAAAGCGCTGTAGTGTCAAGGAGTTTAGATATCTAACCTCCTTGACTTTCATAGCGTTCAAAGGAACGACGAAATTCGACATGCAAGCTACCCTCTGGGTGTCAATTAACAAAGCTTGCACCAGGCACCCGAGGCCATACGATATTATTATTGAGTATAATCAACCATGACCGCGAATATGGACAGATGAAATTATGACGCCACAACGTGAGCATCGAAAGAGGGATACGGACACGAATAAGGAAAAGAAGAAAGAAAAGTAAACTTTAATAAAGTTAGTACAGTGCACGAATGGAGAATATGGAGTGTAGTTTGACATGTTATTGAGCGGGCAGTACCCTAGTTTGTTTCAAAGGCTAAGTAATGAATTCGACGCAGAAATTAAGAAGTATGGAGAGCCTTTGAAGGAGTATTTAAGGAAGGAGTGGAATGTGGCAGTGGAGGAGAAAGAAATAGGAGCAGAAGAAGGTGAAAGAGAAGGAGAAAGAGAAGAAGGTGGAGGAGAAAGGGAAGTTGTAAGAGCACAGAGTGGAGATCATATGTATTGTAGTGAGATAGTACGTGATGCTGGGGGGGGGGGGGGGGGGGGGGGGGGGGGTGTAGAAGATGGTAATGGAGGGGAAGAAGGAATGAAAGATGAACACGATATAGAGGAGGAAGAAGTGGAGGACAAGGTAAAAGAGGAGGAAGTGAATGAGATAATTGAGATTAAGGAACAAGAAGATTATGAAAGATGTGGAGGGCGTAAGGAAGAAAATGGACAAGAGAGAGAACAAGAGAAAGGAGAAGCGGATAACGGAGAAGGTGAAATGGAAGAAACTGAAGAGAAAGGAGAAACGGATAAGGGAGAAGGTGAAACAGAAGAGCGTGAGAAAGCAAAAGATATGGGAGAAATTGAAGAAAAGAAAGGAGAAGAGAATCAGATGAGGTTGGTAATGAAGACAGTAGCATTCAAGAAAAAGAGGCTAAAGATGAGGATGAAAGTGCAAGAGTGAGCCATGGAGAAGACAACATACTAGAAGAAGATAAGGTGAAGAAGAAACAGTGGAAAACAAAGTGGAAGAAGAGAAAGGAACAGTTGAGTAAGACAAGACAGACGAGGAAGAGGTGGAAAATGTGGAAAGGAAGAAAGTGGTTGAGAATGAAGACAAAGAGGACCAGGAGAATAGATAAAAGAATGAGTTGGAAAGCAAAGCGGAGTAGGAAGAAGATGAGATGTCAGGTAATGGAAGATAAGAGAGTGAAGGATCAGAAGAAGAAGAAGAAGAAGAAGAAGAAAATGAGGAAGGGAAGGAGAGAGGAACGGTGGAGATGGAAGATGAGGAGTGCACGGTACGGAATGACATGGCGGATAAAGAAAAAGACGAGATGGAAGGCAGAGAAGAAAACCGAATCCGAGAAGAAGACGCCAAAAAGGAGCTCAAGTGGTAAACTTGGAGAACAGGATGCCGAATCGGAAACGCTGAGTAATGCTGATGAAAATCATGATCAGTTTATGGATGTTGATGGAAACGAATATTTATACATTCGAGATGGTAATGGCATCGAAGATAGCAGTTCGGATGATGAAAGGAGTGGAGATAGCATGCCTTTATCAAATGAACTCATTTCTTTAGCGCTTCGAGACTTATTTGGAAAGTGGAGTGGCTTGATGACGATTATGTAATTCCTTCGGAAGTAGTTAGGTTATTTTAGTTAGTGTGTTTGTTAATTCTGTGTATGTGTGATAAGTTTACTAATTTATTCTTCGTTTTTTATATGTATGTGATATATAGGGGGAGGGGGGGGGGCGTATTGTCACTGTTCATTTTCCTTGCGTTTGTTAGGTTAAGCAAATGGCGCTTGCTGGGGGGTGCTGTCCATTACCTCAACGTTAGAGATATCTAGTTTCTGGCAGTGGGGTGATGGAGGGCCTTGCCAGTGAAGCGTATTTTCTATGTTCCTTTTTTATGCTGTTTTTATATACCTTCTTCTTATTTTTGCGTTTTGAGCATTATAGAGCGCGCTTGAACTTGTTTATCGGCTTGATGATATTCGCCTTCCTATCTTCCCAAAATCTCTTCATGAAGTCCCTGTGCTGCTTCTTCCGTTCTTCTGTCCACTTGGTTCCAGTCCTGCCACTAGTTTTCACCCTAAACTTGTGCTTTGTTACTACGGTCCTGAAGACTTAGCGGTTTCTCAGAATATTTTCTCCAATGTTCAACTCTTGCAGGTCCTCTCTTGATTCATCCAATCAGGCTATCCTTGACTTCTGAGAATTTATTACATTGAATAACCTTTTTGTAAGTCTATAATCGTCCATCCTGAAGAGGTGTCCATAAAATGTTAAACGTCTTCTTCGTACAGTGTTGCTGAAACTATCTGTGTGACGGTATATATCTGAATTTCGTCTTTTAATCCAAATTCCGTTTTCTTGTGTGGGGCCGAATATTTTTCTAAGAATTTTACGTTCTTGCTTTTGTATATTTGCAATTTTAGAATGACCTCCTAAAGCTATGGTTTCTGAAGCATATAGAGCTTCCGGTAGGACAACTGTTTTGTAGTGTTTCAGTTTTGCATTATGTGACATTACTCTTTTATTATAGTGATCCCATGTTAGTCTGAATGCTCTGTGAAGTTTTGAGGCTCTTTCTGTGTTAGCCAAACTGTCCAATCCTGAACGAAGAATTATTTCTCCAAGGTATTTAAAAAATTCTACTTGTGATATTGCTCCATACGCTGTTTCTATTTTTAGCCTACTTTTCACATTTTGCAAAAATGAGGAAAAAGTAGACTTATGAGATCGATCCGGGAAAATGTGTGTGTGTCTGTCTGTCTGTCTGTCTGTCCTTCTGTCGGTCTGTCTGGCTGTGTGTGTGTCCCCCCCCCTATCAACTCCTAAACGGCTGCAGCAATCAAAACCAAATTTAGTATGAGTAAAGATGTGCACCGGAATATCACACGTCCATATTTGAAAATGATGTCAGTGCTACCAACTGCTGAAAAAACGCACTAGAAATTTGAGCTCCATGTTGGATATCTTGCAAGGTATGCATGGGAGCTATTCCAAAATTGGCACACATGTAGATAAGACTATTTCAGTTTAATTTTCAGGAGGCCAGCCATGACAGTGCTGCCAAAATAATGTTAAGCCTTCTGATAGGTCCAATGTTTAAATGCATATAACTTCTACACTATCAATTGGATTTCAACCACATTTTGTATGCAATATTTTTAGCCTACTTTTCACATTTTGCAAAAATGAGGAAAAAGTAGTCTTATGAGATCGATCCGGGAAAATGTGTGTCTGTCTGTCTGTCCTTCTGTCTGTCTGTCTGGCTGTGTGTGTGTCCACCCCTATCAACTCCTAAACAGCTGCAGCAATCAAAACCAAATTTAGTATGAGTAAAGATGTGCACCGGACTAGCTCACGTCCATATTTGAAAATGATGTCAGTGCTACCAACTGCTGAAAAAACGCACTAGAAATTTGAGCTCCATGTTGGATATCTTGCAAGGTATGCATAGGAGCTATTCCAAAATTGGCACACATGTAGATAATACTATTTCAGTTTAATTTCCAGGAGGCCAACCATGACAGTGTTGCCAAAATAATTTTAAGCCTTCTGATAGGTCCAATGTTTAAATGCATATAACTTCTGCACCATCAACTGGATTTCAACCAAATTTTGCATGTAATATCTGTACATAAACAGATATGACTGAGCGTATTCTTAAGAGCCACCAGGGCTGCCAACTGTTAATAATTGCTCTCTCTATTTTTTAAAAATCCAAATGCCAATATATCAGAAAGTATGCAAGCCAACAGCTTTAAACTATGCACACGTATATTCTGACATTTTAGATTAATTTGGAGTAACTTATATACGTCAGTTCTACCAACATGATTATAAGCCTGCTGATAGTACCAATTTTTAAATACATGTAACTTCTATACTATCAGTTGGATTTCAACCAAATTTCGTATGTGTAATGTGTACCATAACAGATATGACTATAAGTACTGTTAAGAGCAATCAGGGCTGCCAACTGTTAATAAATGCTGTCTATATTCTTTTTACCCTAATATCAATATATCAGAAAGTATGCAAGCCAACAGCTCTATACTTTGCACACGTATAGCACCTGACATTCTAGATTAATTTGGAGTAATTAATACAAGGCAGTGCTGCCAACATGATTCTATGCCTGCTGATATGTCCAATTTTAAAATACATGTAACTTCTATACTAACAAATGGATTTCATCCACAATTGGCACAACAAGATATCATAATAATTCAGATTATTTCTGACCAGCACACGCATGGTATTGTTGGCAACATGCTTTTACGCGTGCTGATAGATCCAGTGTCTAACTGCATGTACCGTCCATTGGACTTCAACCAAATTTTGTATTCTATACCTTAAGAGGTGGAACTAAGAATATATTCAGTCACCAGGGCTGCCAACTGTAGTGCTCTATTAGGCTACATTATTCCAGGTATATTTTGAACTAATTAGATATTTCGATATTACCAACTTAATTTCGTCATTACTCTAGATAGGTTCATATACTGTAGAATAATCATTGGCATGAAAAGTAGGCTGTATAGTTCTTCACGGAACTTCTTGTTACATAAACAGATATGACTGAGCGTATTCTTAAGGCCACCAGGGCTGCCAACTGTTAATAATTGCTCTCTCTATTTTTTCATCCAAATACCTATATATCAGAAAGAATGCAAGCCAACAGCTTTAAACTATGTATACGTATATTCTGACATTTTAGATTAATTTGGAGTAACTTATATACGTCAGTTCTATCAACATGATTATAAACCTGCTGATAGTACCAATTTTTAAATACATGTAACTTCTATACTATCAGTTGGATTTCAACCAAATTTCGTATGTGCTATGTGTACCATAGCAGATATTACTATTAGTATTGTTAAGAGCAATCAGGGCTGCCAACTGTTAATAAATGCTGTCTATAATTTTTTTACCGTAATATCAATATATCAGAAAGTATGCAAGCCAACAGCTCTATACTTTGCACACGTATAGCACCTGACATTCCAGATTAATTTGGAGTAATTAATACAAGGCAGTGCTGCCAACATGATTCTATGCCTGCTGATATGTCCAATTTTAAAATACATGTAACTTCTATACTAACAAATGTATTTCATCCAAAATTGGCACAACAAGATATCATAATATTTCAGATTATTTCTGACCAGCACACGCATGATATTGTTGGCAACATGCTTTTACGCGTGCTGATAGATCCAATGTCTAACTGCATGTAACGTCCATTGGACTTCAACCAAATTTTGTATTCTGTACCTTAAGAGATGGAACTAAGAATATATTCAGTCACCAGGGCTGCCAACTGTAGTGCTCTATTAGGCTACATTATACCAGGTATATTTTGAATTAAAAAGATATTTCGATATTACCAACTTAATTTCGTCATTATTCTAGATAGGTTCATATTCTGTAGAATAATCATTGGCATGAAAAGTAGGCTGTATAGTTCTTCACGGAACTTCTTGTTTCTTTCTTGTTCTTTTGCTGAAAATTCTGCATGTACTTGGTTTTTTCAAATGACATTTGAAGGCCTGCTTGTGATGCTATTCTGTATAATGTCTCAATAGCATGCTTAGTTTCTTCTTTGTTCCTAGTGATAATCGCTAGGTCATCTGCGAAAGCCAAGCATTTCACATTGATTTTGTTTCCAGCAGTTCCTATGCTAACGCCTTTGATGTTCTTTTCCCACTCTCTGATGACATTATCTAGAACCAGGTTAAATAGAAGGGGTGAAAGTCTGTCTCCTTAGCGAACACCTGTTCGTACTTCAAAAGAGTCAGAAATTTCCCCAAGAAACTTCACCTTCGATGTTGTATTGGTGAGAGTCGGACGAATCAGTTCTCTGGTCTTCCTGTCCACTTGAAGTTCTTCTAGCGTGTCAAACAGGGTCTGCCTGTCCACAGAATCATATGCTTTCTTTAGGTCCACAAAGGTGACAATTGTGGGGTTGGATCTGCGGATCTTCAAAATCATCTTCAGATTCCATATCTGTTCAGCACATGATATTCCGCTTGATATTCACCAATCAAATGGTATGTTTGTTTCTCTAGTCTGTTCAGAAGAGCTTTAGATAGGATTTTATAGGCCACAGATAATAGGGATAAACCTCTATAGTTATTTGGATCAGTTTTGTTACCTTTCTTGTGCAATGGATGTATTAATATCTTTGATTATTATTTTAGATTTCATGCTGTAAATTTTTTGTGAGAGGTCTGATTAGTAGTGAGTATCTTTGAGAGTATCTCTGGAGATTGTAGAAATGTATGACGGAAGAGGTTAGATGATTATTGTGTACGGTCTTGGACTTACATAAGGTTTTTGTGGAAAAGAGAAGTATCTGTTGACTTGGTCTGATTCTTATTAGCAAGAATGATTTGGTTTTGTGTGATAAGATCCCGAGAAGTGAAGTGTTAGAGATTGATGCTCATTGTTAAATGAAAAGAATAAATGGAGAAAGATGTTTTTTTTAAGTATCCCTCATTGAGTATAATCAACCATAACCCCGAATATGGACAGTTGAAATAGTATAGAAGTATAGATAACTTCTTCAGCGTGGAAAAATCTTAGAATCTATATTAACAAAAACCAAAAGGAAAATGGATATCCTTACAAAAAGTCATTAATTTAAAGAAATGAAAGGTCACAAGAAGGAATTGATAAATACATACTTGATATAACCTATTAACCTTGACTAAACCAAAGGATTCTTACTCGTAGGTTAGCTCTGTATAAATAAGATGTCCAAATAGTTAATGTATTTCGTATCATAGCTCAATTATCCAAATATATTATATACTCATAGGTTGTACGAAATAAACGTATATTGATCGTTGCTGAAATCATGGGTTTCTGCTCCCAGCCAGGTACAATGATATGGTACAATGCATAAACATTCTTCAAAGATAAAGTTATTTAACCTTTAATAGTCCTGCTGAAAATCATATAGGCCTACTTAGCTACGCTAATTGAATTATGGTATGATATACATTACCCATTTTGAACAGCTGATTCTACGGAGATAACCAACAAGCAGGAGTCCTCTGTTTATTCGAGGTTAGTTGGTTTTATCATTCAAAAATTGTTACGTTGTTCAACCTTCTGATTGATTCAGCAGGACTATTCAAGGTTAAATAACTATATCTATGTTACGCATTGTACCATATCTTTGTACAAATCGAAACAAGTCATCCAATTAACTCCCAAGCGACTTCGGTTGCGTAGTTGGTAGCATGCTGAGCTTCTATGCCTATGATTGCGGGGTCAAACCCAGCCGAAGTCGTCGGAATTTTTAAGAGCGTTAAAATCCCTCAGTATGCCTTCCTTTGGGGAGGAAGTAAAGCCTGCGGGCCCATATCATGTAAAAGAAACTTCCACTAACTACAATTGTGTGAAGCTAAAATTTGTAGGTTAGATTTGATTAACGCTCTAAGTTCGAACGTTCGCCATCAGGTGCTAATTGCGGTGGTATATAGTAGCCAAGTTCACAGTTAGGTGTCGTTGACGGTAGCATTTGGTAGCAAAGGTAGGAACTACAGTAGAACTCCAATTATCTGAATCAATTGGGACCGGACTCCATTCGGATAATCAAAAAATCGGATAATTGGATATACATACATGGTATACATACGTAAATAATGTATTTTAAAGAAAAAGGCCTTATTTTCGGTTCTGTATGCATTTTTAGCCTATTTTCATTTATGAAAAAAAAAAGGTTTTTAAGATCACCTTTTGTCCGTGTGTCGTCTGTGTGTGCGTGTGTGTGATGGAGTGTGTGATGGAGTTTTGTGTGTCCCCCCTAATAACCTCTAAATGGCTGGAGCGATTTCGATGAAACTCTGTAAGTTCATAGCACTATTCCGGGCGACCCCGACCGTGCCCTTTAAATTTTGTTACGTCTCACCAATCCAACATGCCGTCTGTGCGAAATATTTCACCAGCATTCAATATCTCCGAAACTATCACCGATATCACCCTGGCATTTTGTACGGTGATAAAGGGAACTACTAGAAGTTCTCCTATGTGAGTTTTGGAAATCTGGTAACTACAAAACCAACATGGCGTCCAAGCGAAGTTGCGACTTTTAAATAGACGTTTCTCGCGATTTAACCTACCAAACGCAATGAAACGTGGTACAGTATATGTTTATACACATTGTAATGCATCGACATCTAACTTCGTTCAATTGTTTTCATAACCTCAAGATGGCGGCTGTTCGAAATATTTCACCGGCATTCTATATCTCTGAAACTATTACCGGTATTACCATGACATTTTGTACGGAGATAAAGGGCACTACTGGAAGTTCATCTATGAGACTTTCAAAAACCGGTTAACTACAAAACAAACATGGCGGCCAAGCGAATCTGAAAGTTTTAAATAGATTTTTCTCGCGATTTAATGATCCAAACGCAATTAAACTTGGTACAGCAAATGTTTATACACATTGTAATGCACTGGCAGCTAACTTAGTTCAATTGTTTATATAACCTGAAGATGGCGGCTTTGCGAATTTCGAAAATTAAGTTTTCATTTCTTGTGTTCAAATCATGCGTCCAAATCAACATTTGCATAATGAACGTACACAATAATCATAATCTAATAGCACATCACTCTATGGCCTACATATATTAAAATCCAACATGGCGACCATCCGACAAATTTGGACAGTTCTCAATATCTATTAATCTACTACATCAATCAAACTGAAATTTTGTAAGTGTATAGAAGCTATACGCATAAGTTCACAAATAGGACGTTCAATGAACTGGCGAGCACAAATCCAACATGGCGGTGACGCGAAATTTAAATATTCAAATGGACGTTTCTTGCGTTTTAACCATCCGAGCGCAGTGAAACTTGATACGGTATACTGTATGCTTATAAAAATTTTAATCGACTGGCATCTAATTCATTCAAATTATTTTCATAACCACAAGATGGTGGCTGAGCAAAATTTTAAAATCCCGCTTTTATTTCTTGTGTCGTAATCATGCGATTGAAGTTTGAATAAAACACCTACACAATAATCTTCATGTAACAGTACATACATTTTTGGCCTATAATATAAAAATCCAACGTGGTGACCATCCAAAATATTTAGACGGTTCTCAATATCTACGAATCTATTACAGCAATCAAACTGAAAATTTGTATGTTGATAGAGGTAATTGATATTAGTAGGATATATGAACTACTACGGAACTACTTGTTAATTATGTAAGTAAATGAAAAGGCAACACTTGTTATATAGCGTACAAGTGCTGTACAATATTAGTAAATGAAGGTCATTATTTGCTGAACATCTCGGTCAAAGTAAGCTCATCATCCCAATAATGTTCGCCCTGCGCCTACTCTAGCTTCGTGGAGGGAAGGACAATAGCGCGCGAAGACAGAATCATTATTTTGCGAATCGCAGTACGTTTCAGTCTTAGATCTTTTTTCTGAAAGCGATTCGGATAGTTGGAGTTCGGATAATTAGAATTCTACTGTACTTGAAAATTGATCGTCTGCAGTCCTTACCCGAATTACAGATAACACACATCAATACAGCCATCACAATTAACACCGGTTATCACACAGATTCTACACACACCCAAAGTACACGGGGCTGCATGACCATTTTGTCGCAGCCCCTAAACTGAGGAACCAACCAACTAACTCCCCTGCCTTTTTCTTTTACAAAAGGTGTGTTAATTAAATTATACATAATTAATGTAATATTTTTTTCAGGTTAGGGTGTTTAAATATTGTTGGGCCCAGTCGTATTGACCGACTGAAAAGCATCTATAAGAGATTACTGGGCAAACCTGAAAAATACCTCAATACTTATGGTTTCACGTGTGTTTTAAACACAATCGTGTCTATTATGCTTTTATTTCTGGATAAAATAATGATGCTATATTATTTATTATTGTAACATGTTTTCAACTCTTCAATGGGGACTTTGTCTGCTTTACTCTAACTTACTATACACCAAATAGGGCATTTACCGAAAAAAAAAAACATATTAAAAAAAAGTCAATTTTACCCTCCAGGTTGGTTTTTCCCACAGACTCAGCGAGGGATCCCACCACTACCGGCTCTACGGGCAGTGTCCTGGAGCTTGGAATATCTGGACGGGGGGATACAACTGGGGAGGTGTGATCAGTCTCACCTGCAAAGCGAACAAGGGTCTCATGAGTGATGGGAAGGGAGGGGAGAATTGGGAGGGATAGGCAAGGAAGAGGGAAGGAGGCGGCCGTGGCCTTACGGCAGGTACCATCCCGGCATTCGCCCGAAGACGAAGTGGGCAACCACGGAGAACCACCACTTTGAGGATGGCTGAGGTGGGAATCGAACCCCCTCTACTCATTTGGACCAGCCGAGGATGAATAGACCCCGTTCAAGTCCTCAGACCACTTTTCAAATTTCGTGGCACAGCCGGGAATCGAACCCAGGACCTCCGGGGTGTCAGCTAATAACGCTGACCACTACGAAACGGCGGCGATGAAAAAAGCATTATAGCAAATAAAAAACTAAAGTCTAAAAATAGCAACTTACAATTCTAATAAACATGGACGTCCTTACAATGTCATTGTTATTCATGTATTGAACTCAGGAAGGGCAATTTGAATGAAAATATTATTGTTGTTGTTTGAGTCTTCAGTCTTTTGACTGGCTTGATGCAGCATCTCCATGCCTCCCTGTCCTGAGCTAATCGCTTCATCTCTACATAGCTACCACATCCTACATCCGAGGCAATCTGATTAACATATTCTAATCTTGGTCTACCCTCACAGTTATTATCCTCGACCCTTCCTACCATAACTAAGCTTGCTATTCCTGGGTGTCTTAGTATGTGTCCTACCAACCTCTCTCTTCTCTTCATTAGCAGTCGCCAGAAACATCTCTCCTCTCCCACTCGTCTTAATATCTCTTCGTTTGTAACCCTATCTACCCATCTGATCTTCACCATTCTTCTGTAACACCACATTTCAAACGCTCCAATTCTCCTCTTTTCTGCTGCACCAATAGTCCAAGTTTCACTTCCATAGAGTGCGACGCTCCAGACAAAGGATTTCAAAAATGACTTCCTATGTTCCTAATATCTAAATCCAGTGCTTGATTTGTAAAATAAGAGGTTCCGGTACTGTTGGCTATCGGATGGTGGTGGGAGGAGGGAGGGGTCTTTATGGAATATTGAAATATAGAGTTCGAAAAACGATATTTTCACGCTTTTCTGAACACCTTTAAAAAATAATCAATGGACAAAATAGCAATCTAAATTTGATTGCAGTTTTAAATTAAATTGAGTCTGCTGTAGCAACATTTTTCTTACCATAGCCGTTGGCCTATATTAAATTTTAATGTAGGACAACTAGGCTACCATTCAAACAATGTACATTATTTCAATGTATTTTTTACGTAATTAAAAAAATTAAATTCATTCGGTTTGAAAACACACACATGTTCACCAACAATCTTTTATTTCTGGTTTTATAATTTTGTCTTTACAGTTTTGTGAAATAATTATTTATTATAAAAGGTACTGTACGTAAACATGTTTTACCTCACAGTTTATAAAATTGTCCAAAGTTTAGAAAAGATGTTGTTGTATGTGCCTCCTCTCTCTCTCTCTCACCTTGCTGTTAGTATCCAGAGCGGAGTGCCGTCCCCGAAACAACCAAGAACCCTCGTACTTTGAAGTGCCGTCGGGTCAAAGATCAAGTTGACCTTGTTTTACAACTAACGTTCCACAGTTCTAAAAATCATGTTATATACGGTATCTGACTTTTCCGCCGATCAGAGGTTTCGTTACGGCGTGCCGGTGCGTACCGTCACAAATCTAGCCCTGTCTAAATCTATATTCGATGTCAACAGATTCCTATTTTTGTAGAAATGATTTCCTTGCCTGAGCCAACCTACATTTTATATCCTCTTTGCTTCGTCCATCACTGGTTATTTTGCTTCCTAAGTAACAGAAGCCTTCTACTTCCTTCAACTTTTTCACCTGCCAATTTGATATTAGATATTAGATACTGTCTGTCTGTTAGGTAGTCAGCCCGAAGGCTGGTTGGATCCTCAAAAAGCACCGCCGTTAGGTTATGTGGGTATATACCCACAAAAACCCAAGGCAGCACTATATTGAGGCGTACTAAGCAAGATGAGGAGTGAGGTAGTTTGTCATTGCTTTCCTCACTGAGTCAGAACAGCAGTACTAACTCTATGAGTAGAACCTTTCACAGCATCCACAGGCACTGACTGTGCCCTGAATGTCATTACTAAGCACCACCCATACCTCAGTAGCTTCCATATAATCACAGCCTTGAGTGAGACTGAGACATCGGTGCAAAGCCACATTTTACTCTAGCCTGTGCCAACAGACAAATGCAAATGTACTGCATTCATCAAGAGATGGCAAACAGGCCAATTAGATACATTATAGTAAAAATGTTGTTATTTAAATATTAATATCTTGAATTTCCATGTAATGTCAACTGGTCTTTAAATCAGTTATTTAGGAAGTCTGTGGAGGAAGTTATAAAGTTAATATTGTTTGAGTAGCACTTACTGCCCCTGGAATTGTTCATTGTTATCATTTATTAATCTTTATATTGCTTGCCACGGTGGGTGAGTGGTTATTGTGTTGGACTACCAACCCCAAGCTTGCTGATTCGCTCCTGGCCATGGTAAGTGATTTTTGAAAGTCGACAAAAAATCTTCGCACACGCAAGTCATACGTTGTTGGGATGTTAAAGAACCCATTTGAATTCAGTAGGCCGTGTTCATAAAGGCAAAATTAATCTTGGGATTTTCGGACTGGTTGATAATGCGATGCATTTTAATTTTAAAGCGTTTGTAACCGCCTATTTTGTGTTATTTGACCAAAATAAAAAAAATGATCCTACATAGTACCAGTACGCTATCTGTTGGTGCTAGTTCCGTATAAACAATGAAACAATGTTTTAAAGCTTTCGAATTTGTTATAGGGTAGAGGGCTAATGCTAAGCCCACACAATTACTATTAAAGAGAAGAACAAGGCTTTGGAAGGACTTTGATCCTTAGTGGAAATCCAGCGCATGCGTTCTTCACTTAAGTCAGCTGACAGATTCTCGACAGATATTTATGAATATTTTATGTTAGCATATATATATATTGTACCCATGAGATGACTTTCCATGGAAAATATGCTTCCGCGTCCAGCTAGCAGCAGCTCCATGGCGTGTACCGTCCAACCCACCGAGCGGTTACATATTTAGGATTTGAAACTAATAGGTCGCGATGACCTTAATTTCTCCTATCTCTTGGCATTGACCTAATATGTTTTGATCCTGCCTCTTTAAGTCATTGTTAATAGCTTTCGCATATCCTATCAATTTTTGATCCCATTTACTTTCGCTCTTTTCTAGTCTCTGATGTACAGTTCTAGTAAAATCGGAAAACTGTCTCGTTTGGCGTTCGGTATTCGTCTCATTTTGGGTTTGTATATCCTTAAGATCATTTGATAGCTCGTCTAACCTGCTGTTTATTTCATCCTACGATTGCTTACATGCCTGCAAATTATTTTCTAGTTTCGCCTCTATCGATTCAAAACGTTTATTTGTGGTAACCTGCATTTCTAAGATAATGCTTACAACATTTTCAGTTACTTCGGTCTTAATAGTTTCCTGCATTTGACAAAATTTAACGTTTATTTCAACCTGATTTGAATCTAATCGGTTGTTTATTTCAGCCTGGTTTGCGTCTAATCGACAGTTTATTTCAACCTGCTATTTATTTACTTCAGCCAACTGCTGGCTTATTTCCTCCTTATTTGCCTTGGCTTCCTCCTTATTTTCATCTCTTACAGCATCAAACTGCTGTCTTAATTCTGCAATGCACTGCAGTATCACCTCCGTGCCAGACATCCTGTATGTCAATTCAATTGAGATATAGGCAGGCTTCACGGTTACATAAATGGATGCGTTTCGAAGAAAGACTTCAGACACTATACACCCATTGTAAGATTTTTCTTTAAAATTGGATTGTGGATAAATTGTGAATTGGGTATGCAACGCTAGTACCCGTCGGCACTTCTCTTCTCAAACAGAGAGAATATATGTTGCTTCAAAAGCCTAATAAACTCAAAAATCGCTCAAACACAGTTTGAGAATTTTTTTAAATGGTTTTCCCCATGAAATACCATATAAATTCTATGGGGTTTCCATAAATCCCATAAGCTCCACGACCTTGGGCGCCATGATAAATTTGGTACCAGCCCCACGATGCCTGGGCCATGATAATTTTTATACGGGATATTTATCAAAATTTATATTTCGTCGGATATGAGCTTATATGTGAGTGGGTACGGTCTTTCCCTACTTCATGCTATTCAGTAAGATTACTAGAGTTGTTTAATGTTAGATTTCGACCGACTTCAGTTGTACATATAGTTCAAATCCATGTACATAATACCCATATCCCATGTACCCATGTGATGACTTTCCATGGAAAATATGCTTCCGCGTCCAGCTAGCAGCAGCTCCCGGGCGTGTACCGTCCAACCCACCGAGCGGTTACATATTTAGGATTTGAAACTAATAGGTATCAACTCTGCAATGACAACACACAACTCTATTCTAAAGGATTTAATTGTAGCTAATATCATGGCTTATCACACAGCAAAACAACATTACATTTACATTTATGAACACAAAGCAATAAAATTGGAGCGTTGAGATGATATCAACAGAGAGTCCCTTACGTTACACTCATCTCCGCCCCCATGGCTGGCATCCTAATCCACTGACTAAGTCTATATCAGTCCATGTGGTTTAACAACCATGCCGTGTCACTACACAAAAATGCAAAAATATCACTCCTTCCCTTAATTAACATTCACACTTTATCATCTCACAAATCCAAATAACTTTTGCTTTAATTTTATACTGCAATTACCATTGCAATCACTTCCACGTGCGCTAATGCCCTGATAAACAAACACAAACAATGTTAATCTTACAACTTTCTAATTAACTAGTGCATACAATTATTAACTATACAATATGTGTACAGTCATGCCTTATTCCTTTCTTCCCACCAAAACATTCGAGTCTACCATGCGTTTACCAAATCTTTACTTGTAAATCCACTTTATGTCGTAATGGGTTCTCATCCAAATCATTAATATGTTACCGTTGTGTCAAGTTGGGACATACTGATACCCGTCGCTACGGTATAGCTTCAAACGTGAAGTTTCAACCTTCAAAACTAGGTGTCTCTGTCAGTATAAAAGCATAACTTTTACCATTTTGTAACTTGGCCAAATATTAAGATATCAGGACGATTCTTACTTAGCAATGTGTCTCACCACACATGTAATTAACATTCATTAATACAATACTCAGTTTATAACATTCAAGGGATCACAAATTTATAGTTCTTACATCCTACTCCAGTAAGATACCGATAGAGGTTCACCCCCAACCTTCACTTCTGTATACAATGGACCCTCGCTGCGGGGAGTCAACAACTTGGCCGCTACCTCCCCTACTGCCACACTCTTTAACTCGCTTACACTGAGCGACCTTCTGCTTTCAGACATAACAAACCATGCAAGGTTACAACGGCCTCTCGTGCACTGGTGACCTAATTGATACAGAATATGCTTGGAAATATGGACTTGTTTAAAACATTGATACCTATCGTTAGGATTTAATGGCTGGGCTCACAGGCACATTTAATTCAAGCCAAGGAAACGAGATTCATCAAACATGGAGTCCCGCGGATTAGTCGGTGGCTAATGTTAAAGACCACGGTAAGGGCACAACTTCCCTTCGTGTCGAATTCACTCTAACAGAGATGAATTAATTCATACAATTAGCTGGCTCATGGTCGATATCACGCGTAATGGCGAGGTTTTCACAGTTGTCCTTCCTATGTCAATGATTCGAGTCCGGGCCGCTTTTTTAGCATTATCTGAGCTAGGGTTCCCACTATGTACGCTCGATTGCTTCCCATATCATCGTATGCCATCGGCTATACGAGACTTCTTACGTCGACTTAGCAAACCTGACTTTCCTGACTACTCATGTGGATGAACTCTTCCTTAATTATTAAGACAATCTCTATCAATTAATCTTATTTGCTTTTGCATCAATCTGCAATTCAATTCGCTATTAAACATTTCCATTTTCCATGTTCTTATCATCGTTCCGTACATTGTTATTTATATGATTCTTTGTGACATCATAACGCTGATTTTTCATCTGAGCGGTCCTTTAAATTTTAATAACATTGCTTCAATATACAGTTATTTACCTTAAAACATGTTTACATACACTTTCCCTGATGTTTATTTATTATTGTTATTACTGACACACCTTCTCTTGTCCCGACACAACGTAACGATAGTTATATCACCAATAACTGAGCTACCGTGCTCATTACATTTTTAACCCTTTAATCAATTGCCATTTCTACGTTAATTGTAACGGAGTTACACACGACTCGGTGTAAAACGAACATCTTTAACTTGAACAATTTTCCAACACAAGAATTAAGGCATGAAAGTCATACCTTTCAAGATTCAAACTTTCATTGGCATATCTTTAGATATTTCGACATACAGTGGATTATATCTTACAATAAAATCATGGTTTCATGTACTCACGTATCTTCCATGGTGGATTCGCCCACTTATGCTCCATTATGCCTGCCATAATTGCACTTAGCAAGGCATTATTACGCTTTGAACACACATGTTGCGTGGTTTTTCCACTAAGAAATGCACTTCACTTTCATTTATCACATTGAAGCTACTGCTTCGTTTTGCCATATAACACATTTATATCGATCACTACACTTGTAAAACATACATTTTAAAATATACAAAAATTACTGAAAACACACGATATTTATATACACTTTCCTCACTTGGCGATGCTTCCTGCAGAATTACAGGTTCCGTAGAGCTTTCCTCTCCCGAATAATCATGTCACCTGATTGCAAGTCTCGTAACATCTGCACGAAAATCACTAGCGTATCTCTGTTCCTGGCAAATCCCTCACGATTCCCAATGTTCCAGTCTAGTTATAGCTCCTAGATTCCATTCTTAAGGAAACATGCCTCTCCCAGCATTTCCTTTGTTCCCAATGTCGATCAGCTTGTATCAAATTGTACATTATCGATAATAGCATAAGTGTGCTCCATTATCGATCTGAACATTAATAGTGTGGTATTCGTGTGAAAATCCTTCACCCGTTTTAACAAATTATTTATACATGCGTGCTTCTGATGATGATGATTGAGTCTTCAATCTTTTGACTGGTTTGATGCAGCTCTCCCTGCCTCCCTGTCCTGAGCTAATCGCTTCATCTCTACATAGCTACCACACCCTACATCCGAGGCAATCTGTTGAACATATTCTAACCTTGGTCTACCCCTACAGTTCTTGCCCTCGACCCTTCCTTCCATAACTAAGCTTGCTATTCCTGGGTGTCTTAGTATGTGTCCTACTAACCTATCTCTTCTCTTCATTAGCAGTCGCCAGAAACATCTCTCCTCTCCCACTCGTCTTAATACCTCTTCTTTTGTAACGCTATCTACACATTTATCTTCATCATTCTCATGTAACACCACATTTCAAAAGCTTCAATTCTCCTCTTTTCTGCTGCACCAATAGTCCAAGTTTCACTTCCATATAGCGCCACGCTCCAGACAAAGGCTTTCAAAAATGACTTCCTAATACCTAAATCTATATTCGATGTCAACAGATTCCTTTTTTGTAGAAATGCTTTCCTTGCCTGAGCCAACCTACTTTTTATATCCTCTTTGCTTCGTCCATCACTGGTTATTCTGCCTCCTAAGTAACAGAAGTCTCCTACTTCCTTCAGCTTTTCACCTCCCAATTTGATCTCCATAGAGGTTTCTGATTTATTTCGGCTGCATTCCAGTATTTTTGTTTTACATTTATTAATTTTCATCATGAATTCTTTCCGTAAGACGGAGTCTATACCAGTCAAAAACCTCTTCAAATCCTCAGGCTTGTCGGCCAAGATGACGATGTCATCAGCAAATCTCAGAGTTGAAATTATTTCTCCTTGAATCTTCACTCCCACTTTAATTTTTTCTCCAATTTCCTTCATTGCTTGTTCAATGTAAAGATTGAAAAGTATGGGTGATAAGTTGCGGCCTTGCCTTACACCTTTCTGAATACCAGCTTCTCTCTCATGTCCTTCAGCTCGAATGACTGCCGTCTGGTTTCTGTATAGATTGTATATCACCCTCCTATCCCTGTACTTTATTCCAATAGATTTCTAAACAACGTAAACTCGGCTAACTGATATGTTCTGCGCTGCGCTTGTCTATTGTACATTCCACTTGTACATATACCACTATTACTGTTCTCATACTGCGCCTACTGTTTCCCTGAGCGGTGCGCTCCTAACAGTGTCTTGTACAGTCGCACGTATACTTGTATATACGTACATTGTCCTGCACTACGACGCTTTTCATACTTTTCTACAGAAATAAATTTGCATATGTATAAAATACATTGTCTTTGCGTTGTGAGGTTCTACTGACCTATTATAATCACTTTCACTTGACATTGTACGTTGCACTTTGAGAATAATACTCACTGATTACTTAAAATATTAAAGTATTGGCCCGCAGCGTCCCTTTCTTGTCCAGAGTGGCGTGGTCTCTGCCCAGATTCTTGTACAACTGTCTTTAATTCGTACATTACACTGCACGGCTAATGTATTTAATAACTCTAAAAATGTTTAAGTCTTTGTGCGCGCGTCCTTTCCTGGACCCGGCCGACATACGTTCCGCGCTAGAGTCTGGTACAACTGTCCTCGACTGACTCCTCGGGGCGGCTTATATGGCTTTCCACATGAAAAGTAGGTCCCTAATTCCCCCCGGAGCTTCATCTCTCATCTAAATGCCTTTCCTGGCTTTAAATAACGTTTTTCTTGCCCGTCTTGTATCGTTGGTTCGATGACTACTTGCGTGCTCGAGGTTCGATTAGCCAATTAATTAAAAATAATTGATTCCTTCACGGCGTCAGGACGCTATGTCCGCGGTTCTTCCCCTATTCACTCTTGCGATTCGTTCGCTGACCTAGTTCAACCTGTTCTTCCGGACCTTACTTATTCCAGCTACGATTTGGACGTTTTATGGCTTGATAATTAGCCTCCTCGAATTTGATTCACATTGGTGCAACCCTCATATGTCTATCATATTCCATTTGCGAGTAATCTTCAAATTACCTTTCCCGCGCCCCCTTCCAACGCGCTTCTCCATTGTTCTTAGGGGAGTTTTTGGTCCAACATCTGGTTCACTCACCCTCCCCAGACAGTATAAATAGTTCCAAGTTACTGACGTGTCGCCACGAAAACGCGCCTACTTTCTAAAGTCATTAGTTGGATGTCAAAAGGTCCAAATCCTAGTGCTCTGCTAAGAAAATCATGCACTTTTTAGCCAAATACTGCCATATTCTTCCATTATTTCTGTGTTATATCCACCTATAACCGCAGAATTTGCTTGATATCACCTTGGTTATTTTAAGTGTCCCGTCTCTAGGGGTTTTCTAGACTAAACTCCCTCAGAGACCCTGGGTTCATTTCTCGCTGGCAATTCGTCTGCTCTCATTTTCCCAGTGTCCCAGGTTCGACGCCCGTCAGCCTAATACACTTGGGTACAATATATATATATATACACACCGCGGACAGGCCAACAAGGCCCACGCAAATATCACTTCTTTATAGGTCTAGTTTCCTTCTTTCTCTTCCAGAAGTCTTTCATCCTGGTCGACTGCGCAGCTCTTCTTTCAGCTGTCCATTCTCCTCTGTTGAGATTCATAATCTCCCTGACAAGAATTTTGAGGCCAAAACGTTTTTTTCTGTACTCTGTTCGATTTAGACAATCTTCTTCAGTAATTTTGAATTTTTGAAGTTTTTCTTTCATTTGTTTTACATAGCCTCCTTGCCCTTTATAGTTCCAGATTTTATCAAAAATTTGTTTGTTTAACCGTGAGCAATCCATGCGGACCATATGTCCGTAGAACTGAAGTCGCCGTTTTCTGATCATCACTTCAAGGTTGTCGATTTTACTATACATTTCTGCATTGGATCTCAGTCTATAACCTTCCTGTGTTTTCCTAGGACCATACATCCTTCTTAAAATTCTTCTTTCTATCTTGAGCGAATCCTCCATTCCGGTTACATTTGTAGTTTCCATGCGGTACAAGATGACTGGTCTAACAACTGTATTAAAATGTCGTAATTTTGCATTTATAGACAGGTTCTTTTTATTGTATACATTTTTTGTACAAACATTTATTCTTTCCAATTTCCCTTTTTTGTTCTCAATTGCCAATTTATCCGTCCCATTGCTACTAATTATTTCTCCAAGATATTTAAATCTGTAAGCCCGCTTTTTCCGCCGTTCCTTTTAACTGATCAATTTGGATAATAGCTTCTTGTTCTGATTCAGAAAACAACGCTACGTCGTCAGCAAATGCTAAACCTTTGACTTTGTGGTTCTGATTCTCTGTACCAATTTTAGCATTTGAATCGTTCTTCTCCCAAAACGTCCTCATGACTTTATCCAAGACCAAATTGAAAAGCAGTGGTGATAGACTGTCCCCTTGTCTTAGCCCAGTTTTTACCTCGAAGTGCTCGCTAAATTCATTTAAAAATTTGACTCTGGAAATCGTATTAGTTAATGTAAGTTTTATTAAATTTTAGGCTATATAATTATAATAAAGTTATAATATTATCGTCGAACATAAACAGTCGTATGCAACTCGCCCATAATGGTAATTAAGACACTCGTTTGGAAATTTTAAAACTCGCTACGCTCGTTTTATAAACATACCAGTGTCTTAATTATTGCCATTATAGGCTCGTTGCATAATGTACTATATTGGCATCTAATTCAATTCAATTATTCTCATAAAAGCAAAATGCGAAATTTTGAAATTATTTTTGTGTGTGTTCTAATCATGCGATCGAAGTGAACGTTTCAATAATGAACCCACGCAATAATCTTTATCTACCGACAGCAGTGGCTACGCTGGCTAAAGCGCAGCGTTAGGTCATGGGACCAAGCTCTCTGCTGACTCGGTAGACGCGTGGGTTCGAGCCCCACCGTCGCACAGTGTGAGATTTTGCCCATCCAGGGGAACTTTATTCACTGGCTAATGTAAACTTATCTGTGGCAGATTTTGGTTACCTCTTGAATTAAAATAAAGTTTTTAATTTGTAGTTAGAGATTAAAATGTTTTATTTGTATTTTTCGTCCAAATAATTAAAAAATAAATAAATAACACACATGTTTGACAAACGTAAGACACAAATTTGACTAGTGTTACCGTCAAATATACAAAATATATATTGCTCCTGGCTTTTGATGCAGTCAGATTCATTGAGATTAAACTTTGGTGACAATGAGAACTAAACAATTTTCGGTCCATAAAATTAAAACGTAATAACAAGGTACGACACAAAACATGCGCAAACTCAAAGGAAAGTTTTCTGATCAAGTCTGTATCACTGCAGCTATCATCAGAGTGATTATCCGAAGCATTTACAACAGGATCCCTTAAAAGTTCTAAAACTTCGGGCATGACTACCGAACGTTTCGTTTTCGGAAAAGCACGTAAACTAGTAATATATGGATCGGATGTAATAAGCGATCTATGGACCAAGTCCGTGTCTGTATGAATTCTGGATGATTTTCGTGTGAAGAGTTCCCTGTATTTTCTCTTGTCTTTATTCCTAGCTTCCTGGGCCTCTTCTGATAGCCGGCCTATTGGCAAGATACTTGGGGCTATGATGTCTTTACCGTGATACAAACCTTTATGGACGCTTGTTAGCATATAATACCAGGGATAGAGTGTCAAATACATTTCCAACGTAGAACGAACATACTCAGTAAATTTATCTGCATCAATCGGGAAACCACAATAAGAGATTCTAAAATTACATGAAATCTCTTTATCAATTCTACATTTACTCCAGTTATTTCTGATGATTTTTCAGCATTTCTGAAAAACTTACGGTCCGTATTGCCATCATTCGTGATTCCTGATTGTTGCTTGGAACAACTGCTAATAGCCCGAGCTGACAACCAAATTCCTCTAGGACTTTTTTTTCACTTCCATTTTAGCTTTCATAATATCCAGTCTATACGAGATGTGGAGAACACATTCGAAAAACCGTATCCAAGAATGCAGGGGTGACAGTCCCAAAGTCAAAAATGTTTCTTGAACTTCTTTCTGGGAAGGAGTACGAAGTTTATTAATTTCGCTCGGTTGAGCTCCACACAAATAACATCTTTGGGTTGAGGAACAATCAGATACTGCATTACAAATTTTTCCGTCAATCGTACAAAAATCATGTTAGGCTTGCAGATGAATTCCCTGTTGCCCACAGTTATTATAATAGGAGTGAGATTAGCTATTTGTCCTTCAACTTTCTGTCCTTCGCTTTTTACAGCATCGACTGTTTCTTTTGTAAAAACAAACTTTATGGGGCGGCAATATCTAGTTGAAAATGGAGCTGGATTTTGCCAAATTACAGATTGATGGTTGTCGTTTACACTGTAAATTTGAATAGGTACCATGGAGATGCTAAACAAACTTTCGTCTGTCGATTTTTCATCTGCAAATTTTTGACGATACACACTCTGTTGGGCACCGTCACAGCCCCACTTAACAGCAATGTTAATGTTACTAACAACACCGGGCAAAGTCATGAGTACATCTTCTTGGGTGCCATTCTGAAACAGACAGGACGTTTGGTCGTTATCGCGCAATCTTGCGCAGGATATTTCTATCGTTGCTAGTATTATACTTAATAAGCTATAGTGTGAAACAAATTTCATGTCGGAACACGATGGAACACCTGAGTAGAATCCTCTTTGACTTTCAAGAAACTACAATAGTTTTTGTTCATGACAAGCCTCTTTTCAAAATAGCATTGTAACCTAACACTTCAATGAAAATTTAAGTTAACATACAAAATCTTACCTTCAGATATCAGCAATACCATTGAAGCACAGCACTGACCACTCTGCGTCACAGCGCTCGTCATCAGTCGAATAAACATACTGCACACTGCACGGCTGTTGCAGGGCTCTGAGAGCGTACGCGTCTTTACTTTGTTTTAAGCCCCAATTGACAGACGTAGCGGATGACTATAGTACAAGTGCGTAGCATTTTCTTTTGACTGGGATATTTAGCGAACTAAATGTCATGTATTTTGTGAAAAATAACATGGTCGGGAAATTGAGTAAAGTTCTCCTAGATAGGCAAAATCTCACACTGTGCGTCGGCCGTCCTTGAAATGGTTTTCCGTGGTTTCCCCCATTTTCAACACCAAGAAAATGCTAGGACGGTCCTTGCCCAGTTTCATTCATCTTCATCCATTCCATCTCTCATCCCGACGCGCAGGTCGCCTACGGGCGTCGACTAGAATGACCTGCACTCGGCCTCTCAGGAGGTCACATGACAAAGAAAATCTTCATCTAATGGTACATAACGCTATGGTCTACATATAGAACAATCGAACATGGCGATCATCTGAAATATTTAGACGGTTCTCTATATCTACGAATCTATTACAGCAATCAAACTGAAATGTTGTATGTTGATGAGGCTATTAACATGCGTTCACCTACACATTAAAAAAAATCACAGTCAGTCTGAAAGACTAGACGTTGTATCATTTCAAACGACGCATGCTACTGATATCGCGCCAGGAGTTGGCAGTTGGGTTTGAACTGCAGTTGTCTTCCCGCTCACTGCGTATCGCGCATTCCAAAAACATTAAGTTAGTCACTACTTGTTTCACTCACTCAGCACATTCCTTCTTTCACTGGCTGCGTGTCGTGTGCTGCAATAACAGCGATTGGCATGCGCGGAGCCGATATATTTAAGTTTGGAATATGAGGGCCGCGCATGCGTACTGCAAGACACCCCGTCACAGCGTGTTGGACTGCCATCTCCTGACGCGATATCAGTACAAATGCTACACATGTTAGAAAGGCTCAGGAGGGCTTCTCGCTTTGCTCGAAGCCCCAGGACTCTTTCAACAGACTGCATTACCCATTAACTTAGGCTTCCCGCGCGGGCACCTCTTCAAGGTTCACGGGAAGAAATGTGTTTCTTGTACTTGTATTAGAGATGTGTTTGGTTGAATAGAGGCTGGCTGCGTGGCTCAGGGGTAACGTTCCCGCTTGCTGAGCCCAAGGTTGCAGGTTCGAAACTGGCGCAGTCAGCTGGCATTTGAGGGTGCGCATATGCGAGGGAGCCGTGTCAGTACATTTACTGGCACGTTAAAGATCCCCTTCGGGGCAAAATTCCGGCACTCCGGCGTCTCTAAAAGCCAGGGTAGTTAAAAGGGACGTAAAACCAATAACATTATTATTGGTTGAATAGAGCGTAAATTGTGTACTTTTTGATAGCCGTTTTGTGGCCTATCATCCCAGGCAAGCCGGCGGAAACCTTTGCCTCCCTGTCAGAAGGATCATTTGGCCGTAAATTTGAATTAGTGTAAGGATGTAGTATGAGTGTCCAGATTTAAACAATAGCCTACTCCATGAAGGGGTCGTGACTATGCCTTATATGTTTGTTTAATGAATAGTGTATCTGAAATAAGGGAAGAATACTGATTTACAGATTTGTGGAGTGAGTTTCTGATTTTTAAATAGAGTTTATGAAATTTATGGTAAAGGTGAAGGAGAGATGAACATGATTAGACAATAGCCTACTCCATGAAGGAGTCATGACTATGCCTTCTGTGTCTGTTTAAACTATAGAGTAACTGAAATGAGGGACGTATACTGAATTTGGTGTTTGTAGAATGTAATTTTCGATTTTAATTTGGGTTTTCGTGAAGCTTGTTGCGGAGTTGTTATTTCTCTGAAAAGGAGTGTTTTTGCCCCAGGCAGGCCTGTGTTAGATCTGGCTAGACTAGTGTAACGGTAGAGAGTTGGGAGATGAGTTGTAGAACCTGGGAGCGAGCAGTGGCGGGCTGAACATTAGGGGGCTATTTTGAGTGAGAGTAGGGATGGAATATTGGGACTGGTTCGATGCTTTGCTCTGACATCCTGCACACCTCTTTAGGAGGCACCCTGTATTCTTATTTCAGACTGACTGTATTTTTTTTGCCGTGGCATCGTGCACACCTCTTTAGGAGGCACCCTGTATTCTTATATGGCATCTTGTATATCTCTTTAGATGTCACCCTGTATTCTTGTGTTCGCTTCGCTCAAAACCCCAGGTCGCTCGACGCCAGGCCTCTTTCAACAGACTCCAATAATCATTAGCGTCTGCTTCTCGCTCCCCGCGTGAGCATGACGTCACGTTCCCGCGCAGCTGCATGACGTCACTTCCCGCGCGGCTGCATGACGTCACGTCCGTCACCGTGTCCGTGTCCGTAACGCATAACGATGGACCCCAACCATAACGACGAAGTCGACAAGATCATTTGAAATGATAAAAAATACTCAACGAATTAAGCTTGAATTTTGGATGAATATAGTACATATAGTACCTGGAAAAACACAGAGCACTTGCGGTTTCGCAGTATAATATATTCTTCCTATTTTGGCCCTTTAGCACCCAGCATAGACTAACGTAGACTATAATATTCGGGAGGTCCCAGAGGGATACCGAAAAACACATTTTGAGACTCTAGAACAGTGATCTTCAACCCGCGGCCCGTCGCGCATATTTCAGCGGCCCGCAAAACGATTTAGTTTCAATAATTCATATTTGATAGTATTTCGATAGCCACAACAGTGTTACGTTGATGTATCGATGATAAAACGAACAAAGAGTTCAGAAGATTGCATCATTTTGTTGATTTATAAATGTTATCATACTTCGTAAGATGCAGTAGGGAATTTTGTAAGTGGCGAAGCAAGTGTGGCAACCCTGTGACTCAAGGTCAGTCAAATGAGACTGCTTTCCACGGTGCACTAATCAGTATAGGCCGGACGTTTGTTTTAGACGATTGCCCTTGACCTTGAAGCCAGCGGGTGAGCCTGTACACAGTCACTCACTCACCCTATCGCTTCACATTTGTCACCACCGATCTGATGTAATGGAATTCCAGACTTGAGCACGTAGCGACACCGACTTGCAGACAGTACAGTCAACGTCGAAGTATTGTGTGACCCGGAAGTACACGTTACGTATTTACGAACAGAACGTCATTTTATTTGCCAATGACTGTACTTCAGTGAGACAGCGTTGTCAATCATCGGACTGCTTGGGGCAGCTGATAACAACACAGGTACTGCAGTAACTCGCCTCCAGGCTTCCATTAAGATTTTTCACTCGTCTAAAACAAACGTCCGGCCTGTCACCTGATCTCTCCTAGTGAGTGAACGCTTGTTTATGCTTTGTGAATAATGGCTATGAGTAGTAACAAACTGTGTGAATGTGGAAGACTATCCCGGAAACATAGAAATGAAACTTATTGAGTTTCAGTAATATCGATTTACAGGAGAAGTTGAACTTTTGGGGTTTTACTCATTGCATGTTGAAAAAAGATCAATTTCCAGCAATCAGATCTCATGCTCTGTCGACGGCATCCCTTTTTGGCGGCACTTACATCTGCGAGCAGTTATTTTCCAAAATGCAGAATGTAAAGACGACATTGAGAAATCGTGTTTCTGACACTCATTTAGAGAACTCGCTTCGAATTGCTTCATCCAACATAAAAGCCAATATTGGCATATTAGTGAAAGAGAATAATTTAGTTTTGTGTTTTGTAACATACCTCACCGGCACGAAAAACGCAACACCCAATAAATGATGTGAAATTATTGTGTAATTTATCTATTTAATCAAAGTGAAGCACTTTAACCTATTTTTTTTAGACGGGGTATGTTATTGGTGTTGCTTTGCAAGCAAACAATGAAGTGTTGATTGTTGATTGCACTAGCCTCAATTGATTTTTCCCGCGCAACCTGGAAAACACATCACTGGATGTAACCCAATAATGTGTTCCCGCTCTTATAGCGCTTAGTGTTGTACTTTCAATTGTTCCCTTTTCAATCACACGTGTTTGTGGGATCTTTCTGTGATTGTCGTAATTAGCTTTCTGGAGCAAACATGCCCTTAAACCCTGAACAAGCTGCAAAAGTTGTTGCTTTGGTGGAAGATGGTTGCAGCATGCATTACATTGCAGAAGTGTTGAGGATTACAGCTTCCTCGATTTCCATAACCGTACGAAGGTACAGGGAAACTGGAGGCTTTGCAAGGAGACCAGGATCAGGCCCGAGAAGAACAAAATCGAAGAGAGATGTCCGCTTCTTACAACTTCAATTTCTTCACGACCGTCACTCCACCGCCATTGAAGCACGAAATCGACTCCTCCAAGTTCGAGGGGACGATGCTAGTGAGAGAACCGTCCGAAGAAGATTGGAAGAAGCCAATCTTCAATCCAGAAGACCAGTTACAGACCCAGAACCTACCAGAGAACATCGCACAGCTCGACTACGTTTTGCAAGGGAACATCATGGCTGGACGGTACAACAATGGGGACAAGTGTTGTTCGCCGATGAGTCGCGGTTTGGCCTCCGATCACCTGACGGAAGAGAGAGGGTCTTTAGAAGGCCAGAGGAAAGGTATTTCTCTTGCACATTCTCATCCAGGACGCCATTTCAGGGTGGTTGTGTGATGGTGTGAGCAGGAATCAGTATGGCTGCAAGGACGGATTTGGTCTTCGTGGAGAATGGGAGCCTCACTGCACATCGGTATGTGTAGGAAATCCTCCTGGAGCATGTTGTGCCTTTCGCTCCATTTATTGGTGATGATTTCACACTAATGCAAGACAATGCACGCCCACATGTTAAGAAAGTTCTTGGGTGAAGCAGGGATTCATGCTATGGCTTGGCCTGCTCGAAGCCCTGATTTGAGTCCTCTTGAGCACGTTTGGGACCGGCTGGGGAGAAGAGCCCGTCAGTGCTATCCAGAGACCCTACAGGACTTACGGAATGTCCTCCTGGAAGAATGGGAGATGATTCCTCAACAGGACATTGCAGCATTAATCAGGAGCATCCCTGAAAGATTGAATGCCGTCATTGGTACAAGAGGTGGCAAAACACGCTTTTAAAGATGCGAACTGAGGTCTCCGAGATCATCTCCGAGGTCTGTGAAGTAATGTGTGAAGTGTATAAAATCAAAACAGAAGTGAGGACCTTTAGGACCTTACTCAAAATTTCCCGCTCTTTTAGCGCGCTTTCCTTGAAGTGTGCATCACTGGCTTAATTTTTAAATTTGTGTATAATCATCTTTTATTTTCCATTGTTAGACACCTACATGGGACCGTACTACAATATTTCTTCATCATAAAGTAGATTAGTGTTATAAAAGTGTCATAAATTTGAATTAAATTTCAGTTTTTGTAAGAAATTGAAGTGTTGCGTTTTTCGTGCCGGTCAGTATTGATTTCACTATGATGTTTTTTTCTTCCAACTCGAAAGACAATTTTTATATAGATATATAATAAGATAAATGAGGCCCTCAAGCCATTACATAACAAAAAATTTGTCCCTTCATTAAAATAAGGTTGAAGACCACTGCTCTAGAATCAACCATCACCGGTATACAGTATTTAAAAACAATTTCAGCTCTTGGAAACTGACCAAGATCTGTCATTAGAAAACTGTTGTCAGCAGTGGCGGTTCTTGCTATAGCGCAATGGCGCAATGAACCCCCATTAAATTTGACAATATATTTAGCATTTTGTCCCTATACGTAACAGAAATATTTGCCAGAAAACAGCGCGGAGTTCAAATGCAGTTAACGAGCGCGAGGAAGTGAAGCCGGCGCAAGATTTGGTTTGAACCCCCAGTCTTGGCCAATCTTTCCTGCAGAGAATAGGCGAGTAAGGTAGAGCGTCGGCACGGTACATGTAGCGGGGGTTAGAAGGAAAGGGAACAGTGGATACAAGCCTAACTTGTATCCGTCCTACACGCATGCGCAATAAGATTGCTGAATTCGTTCACTAGTCCAAGACCGACTACAATAAATCAGACCATAATGCCACTATCGAAATCGTAGAAAATGGCGGTAATCGTAGGGGATTGTTTACATTTGGTCAACCAACATTAAAGTGGGTCTGCTGCGAGAATTTCGTTCAAATGTCGCATATTTCAAGTGATTTCGAGCTGTTATATATTGTAATAGTGTACCTTAAGTAGTGAAGTGCACTGTGAATAATTATAAATGCCGAAGATACGTAATGTGAGAAGCATTGGCTGTTTATTGTCATTACTGTGTACCTGCCTGTAAATTTAATACTGCTGAAGATACTTCAACTTTTAAATTTCCTAAAGACAAATCTTTGAAAGAGAAGTGGATGAGAAATATTCACCGGGATCATTTTCGAAGTTAAAACAGTTGTATTTGTTAACTTAAACATTTCGAACCTAAATTTGTGGTTATGAAAATTGCCATACTAACCCCTGATACCATTTCGACAATTTTCCCAAATCAACCGTCCTACACAACTCCTGTTTGTTAAAGTAGATGATGGTAGTTTTAATGACATACCAGCAGTGTCAGTGTCTTCTAAAGTGTCAAGTTCTTTAAGTGTAAATATATTCTATAAGAATCATGAATCAATAATCTTTGTGTGCTTGTGGAAAAAATTCAAGTGGGTACTGTAATCTGATGGAAGCAGTGATTTTAAATGCAACAGGTATGTAAATAGAATTATGCTCCTGTTAGTATCATAAGCTAGGGGGCCTGGGGAGTTATCCCCAAATTAGGTTTGTTTTTGTATATACATTTATGTCTGTTACTAGGTTAGGTAGGCCTACTGCCTGGCCGAAAATTACTGTTAGTAGGCTACCACAAGCAAGGGGGACTGGGGCGTTAGTTGCTGGTTAGGTTTGTTTTTGTATTAAAAACATTAATAAGATAGAATGTATGTCCGTTGGAATTCTATACACATGGAATTTGAAGAATGACAAGTTCATAATACAGTAAATTTTCATTTTAAAGAGTTTGTAACATCAATTGTGTGTTATTGGCAAATGCTATTTGAAATAAAGTACTAATGAGAGTACTTATGCGCCATCTGTTGGAGTTAGTTCAGGATGTCCCGATACAGATAGAAGCGAGTGCGATCTCACAGCTCTCTACGCTCAAAACAAACAACCTACGGCCGTGTTTACCTATACATAGGGTTGGCAATATCTTATTTGTCAAATAAGCCACGCCCACTGGCCGACACAACTGAAATTTCACTATATAGCCCTAAGTCGTGTTATAAATTGGGATGGTGGGTGGGTTATAGACAGCGGAGGAGACTACATCTATTAGCAGATCACTGTTGTTAAAAAAAAGGCAGTCATCGGAACGCGTTAGGCTATAACCATTGTCAAAAACCATTGTTCTGGATGCGTTAAGCTGTAACCATTGTAAAAAACCATTGGATTGGACAAATCGAAGGCTGCGGCTTTGATTGTGCGCAGCTATCGGGGCAGATTGATACAAAACCATTGATCTGGACGTGTTAGGCTGTAACCATTGGATTGGACAAAACGTAGGTTAGAATGGTCGAGTGTTGGTGCGGCTAGTACCGTAATGGTGAGGTTGGCAGTACTGTTCTGACGATGGTTGATGTGAATAATGGCATCCACAGCTGGAAATTCACCTATAGCCTATAATAATAAGGGGTTTATTGCAGCCAATGCCCATGCATATAATGAATAAAATCTAAAATCATACAGTAAACGAATTGTTATTCCCTAGGAATATCAAAGATTCATGTCTTAATGTGCAGAATATGGCATGGTATCTTCGGTTGAACTATACCTTCCGATACACCGGTATCTGGGGAATATTTAGGGAGATCAGTGACGTCACCGTGATCTCACGTTGACGTATACGAACAAAAGGATGACGTACATATGTACGACGAGATACAAGTAAGAGAGGTACTTTTGAACATTTAGGCGAATGGTAAACTAAACTGAACTTACGCCGAAATACATATTTCAAAATATCATAGTAATTTGATACTTAAAATGGCTAGGAATATATGCCAACATTAAATATTATATTGCAGCCTGATTGTTCATCATTTTATCCTTCGATCAAAGGCAGCATACACAATAACTAAGTTATAGGCCTACTGGCAAAAAATACAAGTCGTACATACATTAAAATAAAAATAAGGTTAGGCTGGTAATGACTAACAATAAAGAAGAAAAAGTATGTTAATTGGTATTCAACATTCATATGTGTGTGAATATGCATAAGCCTATAACTAAACAATTAAATAGATGCTTGGTGAACAAAAATACATAGCCTGCTTTATTTATACAAAACAACCACATGTTCAATATTCTTCAAAGCAATGGGGCATGGTGGCGCAGTGGTCAAGCTATTCACCTCTCACCAAGGTGGACCAGGTTTGATTCACGGTCATTGCAAGTGAGATTTTGGAAGTGAAATGCCATGTCCTGTGGTTCGGATTCCACGTAAAATGGAGGTCCCTTGGCTCATGATCACAAGATTAACGGTCACGTAAAAACTACAAGCTTCTTTTTCTTCAAAGCAGGTCGAAACTTCGACCTCACATAAGTCATATAGCAAACGAACAGGTCCTGCAGGGAAGATCCCTTAAGCCGAATTATTTTTATCGTCTCCAAGACTGACATCATAAAAGTATACTGGAAAATGTGAAATTTTATGCCTATGCTGATGAAGAAAGTAACAGTAAATATTAGGCTACTTGTCGTTCAATAACTCTC
This sequence comes from Meconema thalassinum, assembly GCA_946902985.2. Classification (NCBI taxonomy): domain Eukaryota; kingdom Metazoa; phylum Arthropoda; class Insecta; order Orthoptera; family Tettigoniidae; genus Meconema; species Meconema thalassinum. The sequence goes on from OX336388.2 coordinate 701,438,646, forward strand.
GGTCTTTTCTTGGGTGGCTGAAGCCGATGCTGTGGGAAATTGCAATTTGCAGGTACCGCATCATCTTTAAGCAGTGGTTTGTTTCTATTTGAATGAAACAAGTAGCATGTTTATAAAAGTTTTCACAGCTATAACCCATTTCTTTAATAGGCCTACATCTGGGCGTTTCCATGGAAATCTGTAATATAAGCTAGACGTAGGTTATAATTCTGTGACTAACTTAATAACTTATAACCTACAATAGGGCCTACGTGTATTTGTCATACGTGCTATTTAGGCCTATGTCAAAATTTGATGTAAGACATATCCATAAACGCAGAATAGGCTACTTCGAAATAAAGTAGACCGTAAACCTACCGTATTATTGGAAAATACCATACATATAACGTTGCACAGAGGTACGTACGTTCAAATATATGAAAAGAATCACGACATATCAGCTGACATGCAACCTAGAGTTAAATGGTATGACAGTTTTTGGTGCGACTAGTTACGCCTGGCAGTGCACCAGGAAGCAGTTTTCAGCGAGGGTTACCATGGGAGGAGTTGTTCCAATAGTACCGACAGTTCAATGGTCTCAGCTCGCACCCCCCCCCCCCCCCCCCCCACTCTTCCAATCGTCAAAAATCATAGTGTCCGTGGCGCAAAAATCCTACCAATGTTCTTTGGCTCTAGTGTGTCCATGAGTTTTACATATCCTGGAGTAGAAGGTAGCAGCATTTGAAGTCTGAGTTGTTCTACATTATAAACCTCGCGAGTCACCTCTTACACCGGTCTTGAAGGTGTATACTTTGATAAACCCAAGGCCTTCTTTATGTAAGTCGCCTTCATTTTCTCCATATTGTTCCAAATACTTCATATTTAAATGTGTCCAAATGCTCTCCAGTCCATAAGTCACAATACGGGTAACATTTAACCGCAAAAGTTTTAAGGCTGTTTTTATAGATAGCTTAGTCAAATGTTTTATGTCGTTGAAGGCTTTGGTAGTGACGCTGGGTCTATCCTTGATTTGCAGTGTGAAAACATTGTCAGTTGACTAATGTAGGACCTAAGTAGGACTACTTATAATGTGGTACACCCTCAAGCGGTTTTCCTGCAATGTGGAAAATTGCTGGCTTTCCCCCTTTCCTAAAGGTCATAGATTTAGTCTTGTTTCTGTTTAACCTAAGGTCATTGTGTAACACCCATAATTCAAAGGGGTCGAGAGCAGATTGCAATTCGACCTGTGAACTTGAAGCGAGCACCATGTCATCTGCGTATATAAATGAGATTACCCGCTCTGATAATATATCTGTGATATTATCTGCCATAGCAGTGATAAATAACACGAGGGCTTAATGGGTCTCCTTGTAGCAGCATGCCTGTAGTCTGCTCAATTGGGCTTGATGTTGTAATGCCATCGTTAATGACTATATTGTTAGAGCCTAAAATACTTTTGACAAGATGTTTAGTGTAGCTGTTACCTCTCAATAGTCTGTCTAGTTTTTCCAATATTTTCTTCCTGCTAATCGAGTCAAAAGCTTTAGAGAAGTCAATGAATATGGATTGTAACTTTCCCTTCGGTACCGACAGGGTAGACGCAATCTCAGTTTGAAGACTTCGAATTGCCTGGATTGTGCATCTTTCTCTCCTAAAGCCAAATTGTGAGTCACAATGCTATTTGGGATGGCTGGGTGGGTCACATACAGCGGAGGAGGAAGCATCTTTTAAAACATCATTCCCTGATTTATTTCTCGTTGTTTGATAAGGTATTTTGGCTAATTAATGTACTATAGAGAATATTATCGCTCGTTCTACTTTCGTTCAGTGGTACCATTCTGTTTTAGACCACCTCGTTGTGTAGTGCCTAGCATTCTTGGCTGTCGTCCCGGAGGTCCGGGTTTGATTCTCCGGCTCTGCCAAGAAATTTAATTCTCATGTGAGGGCTGGGATGGGGTGCACTCAGCCTCATGAAGCAACTTAGTAGAGGAGGGTTCAATTCCCACCTCAGTCTTTCTGGAAGTGGTTTTCCATGGTTTCCCCACTTCTAATCCAGGCGAATGCCAGGATGGTTCCTAACTTAAGGCCATGGCCGCTTCCTTCCCACTACAATACCCAATTTACAAACACACTAGTTCAGCCATAACAATAACACAGGTTATCACACAAATTCCACACACAAATACATGGGGCTACAAGACCACGATGTCGTAGCCCCTAATATAAGCAACAACCATTTATATTTGCATTTTATATTTGCCTAGGCCCTTCATGGGCTGTATAGTGTCAGGGGTTGACTTTGTTGTTGGTTGACTATTCTTGTAGTTCCATTTAGAAATATTTGCATTTTTTAACATAATGTCTTACCTCTGCTTTATTTATGTCTGTATTTTTAGCTACTGTCTGTTCTCGTTGCTTGTAGCGAAATACGTCAGGGTTTCATATTGAATTTGTGCCTTATTACATAAAAACTTGTAATTTCTGGCGGAATTTAATCAAATATGCGAATGTTTGTCTTCGAATTTGCCGCTATTTCGATGGCGCCATGCCCGCCAGTTGCTACAGCTGTTCCCCTACGATTTCCGCCATCTTGGTTTTGATGTTACGGTCTGAGATATTGTAGTCGGTCTTGACTAGTCCAGCGACACAAGCCCTTCAAGGTTGCGGTAAAGATACACTCCGCCATCTCTTGACGTGTTTGTAAAATAAATGCGGCCAATGTGAATAAACAGCGAAAGTGCTCACCAGGGGCGCTTTTGAAAGGGTGTTTCAGGGCTGCCACATTAGACTGTTTATATGCATCCGTAATTTATCCATGAATGTATCTATATAAAGTAAACTACCTAGATATTTATTGCATTTGAAGGCTAATTAAATAAACGATTCAGTTAGATTGAAATAATACCAATAAAATAGCGGAAGAAGGTGTCTTGTTAGTTGTTACGCTCTGAAGTTATCCAACTCACTACTGTAGTTCCACTATTTTCTCAGGTTTAAGTTAGTCACACTGTCAAGTGCTGGAACGTAAATCACTTTCAGTATTTCCTTGAGCCTATTAACTGCGCGAAATTAGTGACTGTGTAATTCGATTATTTTTTCCGCGTCCTCCAGGGGCTCACATCTAGTGGGACGTGGGTTGGCGACCACGGGACCCCAGCTGAGTCCGGCATTGCTTCCACTTACTTGTGCCGGGCTCCTCACTGCCTTCTTTCCTGTCGACCTCTCTTGGTCAACTCTTGTTGTCTTCCGACCCCGACGGTATTAGGGTATCCGAGGCCTCGGGAGTCTTTTCCTTTCCCGCCTTCATTGGCCCTTCTCTCACCTTTCCTGATCCCTCATTCTTCGTGGGATCAGCCTTCTTTTCATTACTGTTCCTTTTCTGTTTAGGATTCCTGACCTGTTTTTATGAATTGGCTCGCGGTATCTCTAAATTACATTTTGTGATTTTTTTTCACTCAACCACATTTTGTAAGTTTTTTCAATCTACATTGCACTTTGCAAGTATTTTCGACCTAAACTCCATTTTGTAAGTATTTTCAATCTCAATTGCGTTTCGTAAGTACAGTATTTTGAATCGCGGGCTTCCACATATTGAGTATTTTGAATCTACCATACATTTTGTAAGCATTTTCAAATTCAATTGCATTTTGTAAGTATTTTGAATTTCAATTGCACTTTGTGAGTAATTGGAATCTGAAACGGCCTTTTTCAATCTCACTTGCAGTGTGTATTTTCAATTCCAATTGCATTTTGTAAGTATTTTGAACCTCACTTGCATTTTGTACGTATTTTCAATTTCAATTGCAATTTGTAAATATTTTGAATTTCAATTGCATTTTGTTGAGTATTTCGAATCTACATTGCATTTTGTAAGTAATTTGAACCTAAACTACATTTTGTGCCAATCTAAATTCCTTTTATGAGTATTTTCCTTCTAAATTACCTTTACCTTTTATAAGTATATCCATTCTTCATTTTGTGAGCCATTTCAATCTGATACTCGATTGCTGTAAGATTTGAAGTGTTGCATGTTCTTAACCAGGCTCATTACCAGACGGAGCCTGACATACAGGTGCGTGATTGTGCGTGTGTTTGAGAGAGAGATAGAGACAGAAATCTTTGAGCTTCACTAATAATGATGATCCAGGGTTCTAGTTCTGGTTGAGGCGAATGATTTGAACTCACTGTGATTGAAATAGCTCATTGTAATGTTCATAACTATCTGTACGAAATTTGAGGTACCACATGTATACTGTTTATCTTTGTAGTAGATTAAGGGTCCGACATTGAACCCCCAGTCCAGAAAGTCACGAGCCGCCACTGGTTGTCAGCCCAAAGATTTATACGAAGCAGAGACCCTCCTGATGAAAAGAAAAGGGGCCTTGAGTGACGTGGAGAAAGTTGAAAGACTTTCCTCAGGAAAATTCATGACCCGAGATTGCTCCCAGATGGAACCTACAAACTAAGAGCAAACTCCGAACTGTATCGACAGTTTGAAGCGGTCAACACAAGTATGCGTCGTAGGCAGCTGAAGATCTACGAGTTCCGTCTACGAATGGCTTGCCACGGTGGCTGAGTGGTTATCGTGTCGGTCTACCAACCCCAAGCTTGCAGGTTCGCTCCTGGCCGTGGTAAGTGATTTTTGAAAGGCGACAAAAATCACGATACGCATGTCAGACGTTGTTGGTATGTCAAAGAACCCATTTGAATTCAGTAGGCCGTGTTCGTAATGGCAAAATTAATCTTGGGATTTTCCGCCAACACAAAAAGTTCCTCTTTTCTCTACTAGAAAGCGCTATAGTGTCAATGAGCTTAAATATGTAACCTCCTTGACTTTCATAGTGCTCCAAAGAGCATTAAATTCGACATGCAAGCTGCCCTCTGGGCGTCAATTAACAAAGCTTGCGCCTGGCACCCGAGGCCATACGATATTATTATTATTGTTATTATTATTATTATTATTATTATTATTATTATTATTATCTACGAATGGACAACAACATGCTTACCAAGAGGATCTTCTTCTTGGTTATAAGATTGGACGCCTGTGGCTCAATAAGTACAAAAAGACTTGGATTTCACACCTTGGCGTCCAAGATCGTTTCAAACTTTGCGATATGGTTAACTCTTGGCCTCCACCACTCGAAATGACTACCGGTAAGTCTCGGAAACTCACCTCACAGGAAAGGAAAAATTATTAGGAGGGCTTAAGAGAAATTGGGAACGAATGAGAGCATCAAAGAAGAACTCGTCGTAAGTGCTCCTCAGTGGGCTTAAATCCATAATCCAAGGAATGAATGGTGACCCGTGACCATGACAACGGTACCCTTCTAACTAAAATACAAACAAACGTTATGATTCAACCTTCTTAAATAAAGTTATATAATAATTTCAATCCCAAAACGATATCTATACTAATATAATAAAGCTGAAGAGTTTGTGTTTGTTTGTGTGTTTATGTGTTGAAACGCGCTAATCTCTGGAACTACCAGTCGGATTCGATTTTTTTAATATGATAGCCTGATTCAAGAGGAATAGTTTAGTCTATGTAGCATTAGGCTACACCTCTCAGGTAACCTTAAATATTGATTTTTGTTCAGTAAGTCGGAAGAACAAGCACTCCAGAACGGCTTCAATAATACCGAAGTTTATTGTTGCCATGTAATGCGGGCCGCATCACGTCGCCCCTACCAATGTTCTGGTGCAGAATTGCGAGCTGCTTATAAATTGCAGTCACGGGGAGTAATTAGTGCAAAAAGATTTCTTAGGCCCCTTAAAACAGTTATCATCATGACAATAGTGTACAGCATCCCAGGGGTATGCACCCCTTGGAGTCCATCCCCCCGGCATCTGGCTAAATCCCCTAAAATGGCAACTCTTGGAAAGCCGGGGCAACATCCATTAATACTGTAAGGACAGCTTGCTACTCCATAAAGCAGCTCAAGCCTTACGTAATCATTACACTCAGCGACATAGTACTAACTGGGGCAGCATGCCAACACAATGCTGACAGCAGGGCGTCAGAAGGTATAAGAAGACGTCCTAATGAGGTCAGAGGATCTCTTCATTGTCAGTGCTTCATCGAGACGGCCGAGGCTACGCTGGTGTCAACCGAGGTGAGTCAGTCAATCGTGTTCAGAGTTCCTATTTTTGTAACCTGTAACCCACCACTTGTACACATTGTGAACATAATCTCATTCCCTACAAGGGAGTCCTACTCAAAACTACAGACCAATAAACACTTGGTCCACACTCTACACACGCTTTACTGTTTATACGCCTTTTTACATCCCAACGCCCTTCCTTACTCCCGTCACGGTAAGACGTGATAGACGGTAGTCTAATAGCGCTAACTCAGGTACCTTTGTGTTTCCCGAGCCGGCTCGGCTGCCAGTAAGCAGCACGTGCCACTCGGCTGATACGAGCAGATTCAATTACATAATAAGCAGTCAGCTGAGCGACCAGAACAGTGACCCTTGTGTTGGGTCCCATCCCTTCAAACACTACTACCTTATTCATAGGAACGCCCCCTAGTTCCTAGCACACCACAACACCCTACACTGGTCAGCTTACCCTGCCAAGGGAGGCTACCCTTCTTTTAGGCACCACCTTATAAATTATTACAACAACTCTCTTTTAGATCCACCCCCAAATTAGGGATCTAAAACACTGGTGGAGGCGCGGTCCTACGCATAGAGAACAGGACTCAACCAACGAGCCCTCGTAGGTAAAACGACCCCTTCCGTACCGCAAAAAAGCCAAGCAAATAGTGAGAAAATTTTTCCCCCAGACAAAAAGCACCATTTTTTTTGTGTGCTCCAAACTAGCTACACAGGGGAAATTCTTAATAAACCAACCCCCTAGCCCCATACAGAATCAGAGAAATATAAGAATACACTGTCAAACACGCACAGATTTTTTTTTATTATTCTTATTGTAGGCCCATACACTTCAGTCAGAATGGCACCTCATGCAGAGATTGCAAGCCATAGAGGCAATAGGGGCACGCCAATATTATTAACATTATTGTTCAGATGCCAGAGGCACATACAAAGCCGGCAAACACAAATACGGGCACTCCAAACAAAAATCGGGGCAATACAGGGCAAACAGCCATACACCCCGTCAGAGGGTAGGACAGCGCGATTAAGATGCGCACATACACTCTTGAATCACATACATGAACACCTCAATAGGATCCATGTCCAAAGAAACAAAATATACCAACAATTAATCACCACACATGGTCCCGTAATAGATAATGCAACCCTCGAGAGAATGAGGGTGCACTACACAGGTTTACACGCCCAGTACAGGGAGCTAATTCGCGTCCAAACGCTTCTCCAACTAGCGGCAACAAAACTATACAGAGCACAGAAACATTAATACATTAATACAGTAATTTGCAAGCAGGCCATGAGCCTCAATAGGCAGTACACCCAAATTTGGGACAAATACCGTGAGCTCCAAGCCAATAAGGCCATTTTTTGAGTTCATGGTAGGGCCACCAGCCCAGCCGAGAGAGGACATAAGCGTAGATACGCTAGTTCGACAATTTGCGAGGATGTCCCTCTCGCCACGTACTGCCACACAATGGAAGGAGTTCGCCGTGGCCACAGTCAAGAAGACGGCCAGGCTAGGCTCCAACTTACTACAAAATAAACCTAACACAAACACACGTCCTTCAGCTCCGGATCGGAAGGCAATTTTGCCAAACCGAGGGGCCGAGCCTAGAACAATCCCCTCGGAACAAAGGGACGAGAGGGAGTTGAAGCCAGGGCCATTAAACACACACGATATGACAAGGAAATAAAGGGACATAACCACGTCATGGGCTGAGGACGCAGAGCCCGCCCCACAGCACATAAAGCCTACGTACACGTACACAGATAGGCTAACACATTGGCAGGAGTCGGCCGTGGCCAAGGGCCAGAAAGCGGTCAGGCTACAGGCCACCACATTGCCGGGGCATAAACAGGCAGTTAAGCGGCCTTTACCGCCAGTTCAAAGGGCAAATTTGCCAGAACGAAGGCGAACACCGGCATTAGTCGCTCAGGATGCACGATATACGCACGAACATGTTGACCAGGCATTACCACACACTACACGGGGATTAGGAAAGGTGTTCTCACCTACCCCACAAAACCACGCAGGCAAATATATACACACTCCCGTAAAATCTACTAGGGCAGCGTCAAGCACAATTAGGCCCTCGAATACAGGTACATTCAAACCTATAGACACGCGCTACGGTGGAAGTAGGCCAAAGCTTACTTTGCTAGAAATTCCGCCGGAAAGTAGCAAAGGAACACCCCAGTGGATTTCAGAGGCCTATAATCTAATAACAGGGCAAAACCCTTCACCTTTCTGAGCACTGAAGCTCGAAAGAGGATAACGACTTCCACCAGGGCCACAGAAATAAACTAACATCGCTAACACCAACATTATAAGCCACATGAGTTCTTTTAAACGGGGGCGATAAGAAAATAGTCCAACGAGTACATCATAAACATAAAATTGCATATTTTTCTTTCTTATTTTATGTATATACAGTGCAACATAGCCAAATTAGAAGGAATAATTCTAAACCCTTCTTGTTTTTTTTTTTTCGAAACCATGGCATTTTTCTCGCAGGCCATCAATGGTTATTGGGCGAAGTGGTTAACGCCATAACGTAAAGTCTCTACTATGCAAGCCAAGTGGAAGCCAAGCAGGCTTCAGGCCGGAAAGAGATATTTTGAACACAGCTTAAGCATAAAATCACAGCATAAAGCTTAAGTGAGTCTTTCTAGGTAGGAATGACTAAACGTTCTATGTTATGGTTCCATAGTTTGATAGATTCTCTTCTTGCGGGCGAAAGCCGTAAGTGTGGCAGGAATTAAGAATCGCAAACTAATTTCAAAAATTTGGTGAGGTGTGCTTTAACCAACTGGAAAGCCCAATTGCACACCGGGACGAGACACTGTCATTTTGTTGAGTTACAATTATTTTGAAGGGCAGGTTTGACTCCCACAGTGCACTGGCTTTGCTCGTGACGTGGATACAAATGTATCAATTACGTCTTGCAATGGCCTTCCTAATGTGTACTAGACAGTGTCGGTAGACTCCCCTGAGACGTAACCAGATTACGGTAGTACTCACGTTACCAAATTGGTAAATACTACACTCAGGTCCCAAGCAAATTTTTTTTATTTTTTTAAACATTTTTTATAGTGTTCACGACATAATTTTTAGAGACTATCGCCACCTGCTATTATTTTCTTTCAAAGTGCCCTCTTAATCCAGAGCGGGGCATAGCTCATTTTTTTTCTATGGCGCAGGCATTAGGCCCGATGAAAGAAAGGTGGCCAAGTTAAATATATATATATATTTAATACATAGGTACACGTAAAGACCGTGGAATACACACCCGGGCAATTGGTCATGGTCTCCAATTCTGCCCGTAAGAAGAACGTGTCCGAATTTCTCCTGCCACGCTGGTCAGGTCCCTTCAAAGTCTGCAGGAAGATATCTGACCTAAATTATATAGTGAGCGTGCGCCATGGGAGAAAACTCATAAAGGACACTATTCATGCCCGCCGGATAAAGGCATATCATACACGTGAAGCTCACACACCTACACGTACAGGAAGGCACACTACTAAGAGAAAAGGAAACGGTCCCGCCGGCAGACGTGGGAAGAAAGCCAAGAAATAGCCCACTGACCGCACCGGGATACGATCCTAACACCCCACAGAACTGTCCCGGAGACACGCGGGCATAATGACATTTCGTACCATTGTAGGGACATAATCGAACCACGGCACAGTAACACAAAATCTGGGGACACAAATGTAGGCAATGGAAAGTTCTTCGACAGTACGGCCAACGCATATGAGATTTCCGAAGTGAAATGCCATGGCCTGTGGTTTGGATTCCAAGTAAAACGGAAATCCCGTGGCTCATGATCTCCAGATACGGTCACGTTAAACCACAAATTCCCCTCTTTTCTTTCACAATGCGAAAAGCACTAATCACAGGCACAGAGAGTAAGCGATTAAAAACACATGTGCCGGACACACAGCGTTATCAAGACAAGAAGCGAGCGCGCAAGACATTGTAATCCGATACCACCATACTCAGCAGGAACGCAGGCCTCAGTGATAACCTGCAAGCTTACAGACAACAGCTCTCCGAGCAGAGCGCACGGCATCATTCACGCCCGATTTAGAGACCCTATATCTTCCAAAATTACACTACAAGGGGAAATAAAAAATATACCAACTCTACACAGGTATGCATGCTTTCATTTGCGCATTGCGCATCCACGGGAACGTGCCATAATATATGCGGCACGGAAATGATCACACCAAATCTTTACAGACAACCGGATTCGAACCCACGACCACACACCACACTTGTACCAAAAACTAACTATCCAATGGTATTTTTGGTACACGGAACACAAGCAAAAAACAACACTGGGGAAGCCCCAAGCCCTGAAACACAACGCAAACATAAAACACAGAAAATGACATAAGGTCGCGGGTCTGAGTTCCAGTAAAAATTTAGACACAAAGGAAAACAGCTATTCAGGCGTCCAATCATACTGAAGGTGGCCCATACAAGTGCATGAACAGGGAATACTACATTTCCTCCCACCAAAAGCCAGACATAAAATTTCGAATTACACCAGACATGGCGAATACATTTCCCAGACGCAGGTAGGAAAATTTCGCAAGACACAAGTCTTAGGAAACAGTGGCCACACAATGTCATTACCTAACTAGGTCGAATTGCTACATTAGGCCGCTAGGAATCTAAAAACAATGACCACACTTGCACACGTGCAGAAAGGCACATACCAGCGGGCGACATACAATAACGTCCCAGCCTGATGTTACACATGCCCACTGCTGACTTGCAAACTATTTACACTGCAATACTGCGATGACTAGACGCTATTGCGTATCGCCAGTGACCGTAAAATTACAAACACATAACAATTATAACACCATACATTTTTTTTCCACACTGCAAAAACATTTGGCAATGGACAAGACGTGACACAGCGGAACTTATCTTGGGCCTATAAGGGCACGTTCGCAAAGACGTAGACAGGCCACGGGCGCCTCCCGCCCATACACAATATACACAGCAGGACTTAGCCTTATAACAGACCAACCGTCCGCGAGGTGTAGCGGAACGTAGTCACACACACACATACACACACGCGCTCACCAATTAGGAGCGAACACAGGGACTTTGAGGAAACAGGACCTCCCCTTAATAACTTCTTTTCGCGATTCTATTCCCGAAATAAATCATTCCAGGCGACTAGGACATGACCAGTTGCACCACGACCACTGGCCACATCTACACTGCAATTGGCCGACCAGATTAGGTCATGCAGCTCTACTATCCCAAAGCGCGGATAGAAAGCCAACATGGACCAAGGGAGGATGACAGGAGAACAGGCTACCAGCGTACCACCTTACTCCCTTCCCATAACCTTCTCACGCCCAACATAAACAACGCAGACATAGCTACACGACCAAAAACAGCTACACTACATACAAAGTACACACAAAGGGGTTGATGGACTTCATGCGTCTAAAAAGCAGGCATGCTACGCCTTGAGTCACGATGCTACCACCTGAGTATTAGGGGTGTGTCAGCAAACATTAAAGAAGCATAATGCGCCTCTCCAAATGAGAGAGGAGGCCATAGATATACATTAACCATTCTTTGGCACTTAAACACTCCCGCATGAAGGAACATACTGGTATTATGCCCCACCCCACACCTATCCATACATGAAGGCAGAAACTTCATATCCAGACACATGCATGAATATCCCATCCATTCACCAGGGATTTTAATATCAAACCTGCATGAATTTTCGTATCTTTGCGATCCCGGGAATTGCCTCCCCAATCCACTCACTATAGGAGCATCCCAGCGGCATCACCGGTTCCAGGCCACCACTAACGTGGAACCCAAAGGTGCGCAAACCCTTCCTACCATACTTAAGCCCACTCAACAAATAACTACCCCCAGATCCTAATAACAGGGTACCTGATATCACAGACCCTACTAACACCTCCATTAAGGTAAAGAAAGCATTATTGCTGGAAAGCTGACGTAGCGAGGGTAGACCAGAAGTAGCCTATGTACTTAGAAGATCTACAACCCCGCAACACTGGAAATATTTTACATTTTACACAGATACTCTACCATTTACACAGGTTACGCTACATTTTTTTTCTTACAAAGGAATCTGATACGACTTGATGGTTGACAACGGCGTAAGCCGAAGGTCAGGAGCACCACACCGGAGCAGAACTGGGGAAGGCGAGGTGGACCCTTCCCCCAGTTGGCTCGACAGCGCGGCGACCTCACTTAACTGACGACTAGACCAAACAGACGAACTACGTAAGGTCAAAGCATTCGGGACCGGACACGGGCAAACATCGAGATCTAGGGGTGCATATTAGCCCATCCCCCTTGTCGGAGAAGGTTACACCCACTATGTGTCCCGGTCATCGAAGCCGAGATCTGCAGGGTGACTTTCTGAGGATGGCGGGAGAAATAGCTCACTCAGCGCCGGCCTCGGGAACTATCCCTAGAGACGACCCATTATGACTAGACTTCTAGTTAAGTTTAAATTTAAGTAGGCACGGCTTCCATAGCGGGAAGCAAAACTCCTATGCGTTGGAGTGGAAGATAACTGCGAAATACATATTACTGCGGCCCATAGAGGCAAATTCATATATCAATGCGAAAAGCATACTACGGCGGCCCATAGAGGCAAATATTACTGCGAAAAGCAGACTGCGACGGCCGATAAAGGCGAAGACAATATTATGCCATTGGACCACACTGTCCAATGCCCACATAAATGGCGATGCATCGGGCAGCCAAAGGGCATTAAGAGAGGGGCAGTGCGCGCACCTCACAGGAGCCAAGTGGGCGGCTCAACTACGATAAATCGGAACAGCAAACGGTCATGAACAAGGAAGTTACAGCGGGCGAAACGGTTAGCTTAGTGGCACCGTAAGCCGCCTGCGAATAGGTTAATACTAGTAATAGTCGTCGACACCTAGAATTAAGGGGACGGAATCCAGCGACCCTAGAGACAACCGGTGTTTCTGGGGCTCGTGCGGGTGGTGTCCTGGGGATTTAATTGCCCCAGGCGATCGTCCTGGTCCAAATTTAGCTGTAAGACGGTTGCATTTGACACGCAACCTAGGATTAAGCAAATTTACTGAACGCTGTTGCAACGTAGCACAGCATCTTTCGGCAATAGATTAAGGCAACCCTCTCGGTTTAGATATAGCAATTTTTTTATATATATATACCATAAGTAGTGTAAGATAACGCCGTTCGGCGCCTGATAGCCCAGAAACCCGGCATCAGGGTAAGGCCGACGACTAATGATAAGGCATGACAATTCGTCGTAAACCTACATTTAAGACAATTTTTTTTCATATATAGATCATATAGAATATTTCGGCACCTGGTAACTAAAATTCGTTGCCAGGGTAAGCCCGATAATACATTAAGTTAAACTACATTAAGATAACAATACATTAGGATAAGTAAGATTAGGACGCCAAATTAAGCTAAGATAGAAATCTAGCCGGCATAGGATAAGAATTGAGTAAGGCGCCAAGGGCGACTGAAAGGTATACACAGGTGTGAATGACAACAATGCATTGGCCGATATAACCATTCCCATGCGTTCTCTTTCAGGATGGCAGAAAGGAAAACATGGATAGCAGCACACCCACTAACAAAGGATTTATTTATCACAGGTCAAGATCATTGTACTGTATATACACCCTGTAAATAATATCACGAATCACACACAAATGTAAAACACTGATGTCACACAAACATATACACTTTCCCACATTTTCAAGTCGCGCCGATAAGGTGACGGCGACGCGATCAGCAGCGTGAAGTGGTCGTGGGACACTGAACGCCACTGACGCAATCCTTAGCAAGCACTTGAATAATGAGTGACCTACGGCAGCCAGGGACAGCGCAAGGATTGTAAGCGCTCACCTTTGCTTCCAAGGTGCAATTTTCTCACCCACGGGGGAAAATGCACGACAGGTGTGAATTAGCGGCACAGCCACTAAAACACATTAAAATGGCTTGGTAAATCAAATGGCCATGGATGAAAGGGTAGGACCAAGGCCAAATGAGAGCGCTACAGAGTGATCACGTAATGAGAAATGAGTACAAAAGAATAGCGGGCACGCAGGTACATTTAGGATACGGCCGTCTAGACATAAGTAGCCTAATAAATATAAATGTATAACAATGTAACAATGTAACATACAACAATGTAATAAGGTAACGTAATAATGCAACAATGTCACAGAAAATGCCACATATTTGTTCTCATACACGCACTGATTTTCATTTCTACCCTTCTAACTTAAAATTTGTCAGGGTGTTCCGTTTTTTCCCACACAAATAAACACTTTGATTATATCCCCTAAACTATACCCTGGAACACCCATTTTTTTTCTATTCTCTCCTATCTTTCTATATGCAGGGAGCACTTTTTCCCCAAGGTAAAGCTAGACGACACAATTCCTCGTCTAGCTGTTTTTTTTTCCTCCCTGCACAACATGTAACGAATCAGCATCACAAACCATGTTTTTTTTGAAGCTAGCAATATGCCAGCAATAGCAAGGGCAATTTTTTTTATTATACATGTCAAATTTCTTTTAATGTCAAATTTTTCTCAAATATCAATTTTTTTACCAATGTTAATTTTTCCGCGATATCAAATCTTTCGCAATGTCAATTTTGTTTTTGTTTTGTTTTTTCACAATGTCAATATCAGTGTATACATATATCTGTACATCCCATAACCCTCCCCTCTGAACACGGGCTGACCTCACACCCACACTTCGATACGACACCACCAGGAGATACGAGGGGGTTCCAAGGACCACTACGCCAACATCCCAACCTCCAGTTCCGTTCCCGTTCGCGAGGACGCGAACAAATGAAGGAAGACGCTTGTACAGCATCCCAGGGGTATGCACCCCTTGGAGTCCATCCCCCCGGCATCTGGCTAAATCCCCTAAAATGGCAACTCTTGGAAAGCCGGGGCAACATCCATTAATACTGTAAGGACAGCTTGCTACTCCATAAAGCAGCTCAAGCCTTACGTAATCATTACACTCAGCGACATAGTACTAACTGGGGCAGCATGCCAACACAATGCTGACAGCAGGGCGTCAGAAGGTATAAGAAGACGTCCTAATGAGGTCAGAGGATCTCTTCATTGTCAGTGCTTCATCGAGACGGCCGAGGCTACGCTGGTGTCAACCGAGGTGAGTCAGTCAATCGTGTTCAGAGTTCCTATTTTTGTAACCTGTAACCCACCACTTGTACACATTGTGAACATAATCTCATTCCCTACAAGGGAGTCCTACTCAAAACTACAGACCAATAAACACTTGGTCCACACTCTACACACGCTTTACTGTTTATACGCCTTTTTACATCCCAACGCCCTTCCTTACTCCCGTCACGGTAAGACGTGATAGACGGTAGTCTAATAGCGCTAACTCAGGTACCTTTGTGTTTCCCGAGCCGGCTCGGCTGCCAGTAAGCAGCACGTGCCACTCGGCTGATACGAGCAGATTCAATTACATAATAAGCAGTCAGCTGAGCGACCAGAACAGTGACCCTTGTGTTGGGTCCCATCCCTTCAAACACTACTACCTTATTCATAGGAACGCCCCCTAGTTCCTAGCACACCACAACACTCTACACTGGTCAGCTTACCCTGCCAAGGGAGGCTACCCTTCTTTTAGGCACCACCTTATAAATTATTACAACAACTCTCTTTTAGATCCACCCCCAAATTAGGGATCTAAAACAATAGTATGCCTCTGTATAAGGGCGATGGTGTTGGTGCAGTATACTGAGGTTATCAGCTGCAATAAGCGTTGGTGCTTTCAAATTTCCTTTCCTTTATTCCGTTCCTTATCCTTGAGCGGTCCAGTTCTGTAAAACAAATAAATCCACCGGGCGAAGACGGGCACTACTGCTAGTTTACGATAAAGGGTTGGTCAGACATGTATAAATTTATTTATTTCCTTAATCGGCACTTCTTAAGGGACATTCAGTAGGTACTCAGTTTTGTCAAGCAACGGCCGAAATCTTTCTTTCTTTCTTTCTTTCTTTCTTTCTTTCTTTCTTTCTTTGAACCACCAGGAAGAAGGTATCAGACGACGTTCTCGGACCATCTCCTCGTTACCAATGGTTTGAGCAGCCTTCTTATTTAACAGGTAGTCCAAAATGGTTTATTGTACAATGTCAATCTATCTGGAAATGTTTTTCATAAAAACTACATTTTTATGTTCTCCACACGCATCATATTTTGTCAGAATTGAATGAATTTTGCCATTTTTGTTCAGAAAAAAAACTATGAACTAAGTTTCTGAGTAAATTTTAGGTTTCATTGTTCTGAGGCAAGAATAAAATATTTTACATAAAAAAAGCTACATTTAAGAAAATAGGCTATAGTGTAACCTTCTTTCAAAAATAATTACAGCTAAATCTGTGAAGTTACTTGAGATATAAGTAAAAATTCAGACTTTCACGACCGGCGTTGAAATAAGAATCTCTGTTTCTGTTCTAAGGACATTATTTTGTTGTCCTGACGTTTCGCTGAAAACTGCGATCAGCATGTTAACAATTAAGTTTGTAGTATCGAAATATACCTGGTATAATGTAGCCAAATAGAGCACTACAGTTGGCAGCCCCAGTGACTGAATTTATATTCTTAGTTCCAACTCTTAAGGTACAGAATACAAAATTTGGTTTAAGTCCAATGGATAGCATGGACGTTACAGGCAGTTAGACATTGGATCTATCAGCGCGAGTAAAATCATTTTGGCAACAATGTCATGCATGTGTTGGTTAGAAATACTGTAATCTGAAATATTATGATCTATTGTTGTGCCAATTTTGGATGAAATCCATTTGTTAGTATAGAAGTTACATGTATTTTATAATTGGACCTATCTCAGGCTTAGAATCATGTTGGCATTACTGACGTATTTTAGTTACCCCAAATTAATTTAGAATGTCAGGTACTATACGTGTGCAAAGTTTGGAGCTGTTGGCTTGCATACTTTGTGATATATTGATATTAGTGTAAAAAATAGAGACAGCATTTATTAACAGTTGGCAGCCATGGTGGCTCTTAGAATACGCTCAGTCATACCTGTGTGTGTACACATAGTGCATACGAAATTTGGTTGAAATTCAATTGATAGTATAGAAGTTATATGCATTTAAAAATCGGACCTATCAGCCGGCTTAGAATCTTTTTGGCAACACTGCCATGTATGGCTTCTTGTAAATTAAACTGAAATATTATTGTCTATATGTGTGCTTATTTTGGAATAGATCCCATGCATACCTTCCAAGATATGCAACATGGAGCTCAAATTTCAAGTGCGGCTTTTCAGCAGTTGGTAGTACTGACATAATTTTCAAATATGGGCATGAGATATTCAGGTATATATCTTTACTCATACCAAATTTCGTTTCGATTGCGGCAGCCGTTTAGGAGTTGATAGACACAAACACACACACACACAGACAGACAGACATACTGTACACACATTTCCCCGGATCGATCTCATAAGTCTACTTTTTCTTCATTTTTGCAAAATGTGAAAAGTTGGATAAAAATACGGTACTGAATTTTTGGTTTCAATGCTGACGTGACTTTAATGTTTGCGTTTTTTGCATACTTTATGAATAATTCCTAGATCTTAAAGATCAATTGAATTTTAATTACAATGAAATTTGGTGTACATGTTAATTTTTAAGCTTAGAGGGAGCTATACAAATTTCATAAGACACATAAATGATCCCTCAGTTTGTTAATGCTTGTATTCTACTTCCGTGGGAAGAATGCGGCGTCGCGTCGCACCGGTATGCAGGGCGGTACTGAGCATTGTGTCCAGCATAGGTCAAGGTACATCACACATAAATACTCGCGAGGAGAAAACGTGCCCGCTACAGCACGTGCCGAGCCGGTTATTCAGAACGGGTTTATGAAGCCACTCCCCCGCACTGAAAGTGGAATCAAACGAGATCAAAAGTATTCAGGTAACTCAGAGGCTGCCATGAGCGCTAACTGTCGGTACATTGCCAATGTTTCTTATTGATAGTTGGTTCCGGTCCCTGCTTTCAAAATGCGATATTTCCATTTATATGAGGCGCACGGTTCCAAAATCCGCCTTATACAGTTTTTAGAAAAAATGAGTTTTTCGCTCTTCTCCATAGCTCATATGATTTAGCATCTTCATCAACAAGAAAATATTTCATAAACCCATCTTATCCCATGTAAAATGAATTCAGGTGTCGTTTCCAAAACCTGCCTTACCCTAAGATGATGTTTCCAAAATCCACCGAAAGTGGAACGTATCTCTAAGAATACTCTATGGAGAAGGCTTCAGTACGATATTTATGAAGTTCTATGTACACTGTGTAAGTGTGTATTCTTTGAAACTGGTGGCAATGCTTTTCCCAATTATTTTGCGCCAGTTATTCACACGCACTTCTGGATAAACATTTCTTGATTTTTAATATATTTTATGACTTTAAAGAACATAAACAATAAAACAATTTCGACTATAATATCACTTTATGACGAAAGTTATCATTATACAGTTTTAGTTACGTTTCCAAAATCCGCCCTTATCCACCATGACAGTTCCAGAACTCTCCTTATCCAATATTAATTTGTTAATATCTTTCTTGTATATCACGAGTTGTATGCAGATCGTAGGAATATTGAATAAGGGCATATATCTCGATATAAAAATATGAATAAATACATTAATTTTACTGAATTTGAAAAGAAAAGTTATTTTCGTCTCCTGAAAAATATGCCAAAATGGATAAGGTGGATTTTGGAACCGTGCGCCTCATATGTTATCCTATAAAATTCATGATTTGATGTTGATGGAGGTTGTCCGCTCCTATGATATGGTAGCTGCAAGGTTATCAGCCCCTGAATTCATGTATCATGCAGATAATGGAGACCGCCTTCTCGAATCTTAAGGAAGGCTCAACCAACAGTCTCTGCTTGGTAGATTCGCTACGTATCCCACTGACTAAATGATCACAGAGATAATCGTAGTCGATAAATGCTTCAGACTCGCTACATACTGCGCAATAGTCTCATGTTCCAACTGATTCCGAAGGCTAAACTTATACCTTTCGGCAATAACAGAAGGTGTCGGATATATAGTAAATGTTCCTTAATAAGTTTAACTAAAACCTCATAAGTTTTAGACGAAGGACTGTCCAGTGTATACAGATCTCGTATTAACTTAAAGGTTTTCACGCCCACAATTGTCAAAAGGGTACTGACCTTGAGTTCCTCACTAATTTTATTACAGTGCAAAAATAGTTCAAATCTTTCGATATAGGACTCCCACTGTTCCTCAATTGCGTCTAACTCCCCGATATTGCCTATAATTCCAGACATAATCGGAATTTTACCAAATTCGAAAATGGCACTAAAATCAAGCAGTTCCTCTTCCTCCACAAAAGTGGCTTCGGTGGCGTAGTCGGTAGCATGCTGAGCTTCTATGCCCATGATCGCGGGTACAAACCCGGCAGAAGTCATCGGATTTTTTAAGAACGTTAAAAATCCCTCAGTATGCCTTCCTTCGGAGGGGAAGTAAAGCCGGCGGTCCCATGTCATAGATTTACGGCATGTTAAAGAACCTTCCACTAATTACACCTGTGTGAAGCTAAATTTTAGAGGTTAAGAATGTAAACAACGCTCTTAAGGTACCATTTGGCTGCACACTATAGAGACAAGCGATCGAGACAGACGACAGCGACGAGAGACGGAGACAAGTCAACGTGTCGCCACTCACGTAATTTGATGACGACCTAGACTGACGACACACCTAGACATACAATAGGTGTTTATTGGGATGTGCGTGCACACATTCTTTGAAAAGTGGTTACGAAAAATATTCTAATGATAAGGTTGCTCGAAGAGGAAGAGGACGATGATGTGTTGCTGTGTTATTTGTTGCGAAAGAAACCGAGAAAACCTATGAGTTAAATATTCAAAACCAGACGCGAAGAAGGATCTTTCTAGATAAATAATTCATGTTTTTGGGCTAATGCCGTGTGTATTTAAATTAACCATACTTTTCGAAGAAACCTTGCCTCCTCTTTCAATGGAATTAAACAATGTGGCCAATTAAAGTATATCAATGAGATTACAAAAAATAGGCTATAGATAACTTCCTCTGTTCGTCACCAGAGAGCAGCTGCCAGAAATTACTGTATGGACCATGTTAGAACGGTGGACAGAGTAGTAAGTAAGGAGAAGGTAAAGGGGGCGGGGTGAAAATATAGAGACTCCTCGTCCTCGAAGAATGAGGATGTCCAAAAGAAAGGGGGGGGGGGAGGGTTAGATGGGTATAAGGAAACTTAAACAAAAGGGAAGTGATCTGAACGATACCTACCGTCATACAGGCAACGGCGAAAAAACAGATGGAGACTCCTCCAGTGACGAACAAAGGAGATCAAATCCAGGCTCTGTAGCCATAGAGGAAAAAAGTACAATTTGAAATAGGTGAAGAACAGAGAGACTGAGAGGAACTATCTTCCTAGATCCTTAATAACTGGTAGCCAAGTGTCACTTAGCTGATATCCAGTGTCTCTGTTAAAATTATTGGGATTTTTGCACTGGATATCAGCTAAGTGTAAAAATCCCAATAATTTTAACGGAGACACTGGATATCAGCTAAGTGACACTTGCCTACTAGTTATTAAGGATCTAGGAAGATAGTTCCTCTCAGTCTCTCTGTTCTTCACCTATTTCAAATTGTACTTTTCCCCTCTATGGCTACAGAGCCTTTATTCGTCACTGGAGGAGTTTCCATCTGTTTTTTCGCCGTTGCCTGTATGACGGTAGGTATCGTTCAGATACACTTCCCTTTTGTTTAAGTTTCCTTATATCCATCTAACCCTCCCACCTCCCCCCCTTTCTTTTGGGCATCCTCATTCTTCGAGGAGTCTCTATATTTTCACCCCGCCCCCTTTACCCTCTCCTTACTTACTACTCTGTCCGCCGTTCTACCATGGTCCATACAGTAATTTCTGGCTGCTGCTCTCAGGTGACGAACAGAGGAATTTATCTATATTTTTTGTATTTTTTTGTAATCTCATTGATATACTTTCTTTGGCCACATTGTTTGATTCCATTGAAAAAGGTTTCTCCGAAACGTATGGTTCTAATTTAATTACTCACGGCATTAGCCCAAAAACATGAATTATTTATATAGTAATCCGGGCCGTGAAAGCCTTAATATACATAAGGATCTTTCTGTTTGTTAATAAAGAATCATTTATCTTTAGAAGAAGAAAAGTTCAGGAGTTACTTTACATTAAAACCGTAAGCAGTTTGATCAAGTACATTTTATTTCCGACATTTTATCACTTCATAAAACACGTGCTGCGTCCGCTTGTCCTGAGACACTACTGCTCTGAGAGCGGTCTCCTACGGTTCATCTCGGTCGCCGATCTGTGTCGCCTGTCTCCGTGTCGCGCTCTCAAATATACTTCATTTGGTTGAATGGAGAGCAGATCGAAAGCGACCTGTCTCGGTCTCGCAACTCTGTTGTCTGTCTCGGTCGCTTGTCTCTGTCGTGTGCAGCCAAATTGTACCTTTAGGTTTCTACGTTCGTTGCCAACAGCCGACTGCGGTGGCGTCTAGTAGCTAAGTTCTGAACTAGTAGTCATTGACGGTGGCGTTTGGCGGCAAAAGTAGGAACTATTTGAAAAATTCAAAGTCTGCAGTCCTTACTTGAATTAATACAGGTACACACACTAATACAGTCATCAAAATTAACACCGGTTCTCAGACAGATTCTACACACACCGAAAGTACACGGGGCTACATGACCGCGTGGTCGCAGCTCCTCAACTGAGGAACCAACCAACGTTATAGATTATGTTTCCAAATATTTTTATTTTTTGGTGAGGGGTTAAAACATACAACTGATTGTCTTCACCAGCCGCCACTTGGAATTCTAATCATCCTTAACCTGCGAGGACTGGCGCATG
Organism: Meconema thalassinum; assembly: GCA_946902985.2. Classification (NCBI taxonomy): domain Eukaryota; kingdom Metazoa; phylum Arthropoda; class Insecta; order Orthoptera; family Tettigoniidae; genus Meconema; species Meconema thalassinum. Next base: position 701,460,753 of record OX336388.2, read on the forward strand.
GGTATTTTTGACCCGAGGCTTATCTTTATAGTTTCTAGAAGGTGCCACCTGTACCCAGTGCTGCCGCTCTGTGATCGATCGAAGAATCGCTGTGATGTCTGGCCAAGACCAACTACAATCCTCAGACCTTAATGTAACCCCCCTTAAAGGATAAGTTACCTTGTTTGCACTCTCCCCCCATTCCTAATATATTACTACTGCTACCATTAGAAAGAGGAGGAGGGAAACCGGGTCCAAGCCCGTTGTGTGAAAGCGGGCCTTCGCCCCAAAAGCCGGCAACAACCTTTAATTAGCCTGGTAAATAAATACGTACAATACTGTATAATTAACAATAGTTTAATATCACCAGAAGAAAATAACCTCGAACCACATTAATTACACTACAATATACATGCAAGAACACCTTTCAATAACAACAAATACCTTCCACCTTCATGCACTACACTAATGCATGCTCAAAATCTGATGTAATGGTACTCACTGGTTTTCAGTTCATCCTCTCCTTTTAGAACATTTAGGTTCTGTACTTACCCCCATATCATGGGCAGTGGCATATATTCATTTATTTGGTAATAGAATCAGTTTGAGCAGGAAGGAATACATATTTTCAGCAACCTGGCCGGTGCTTGGAGGTCTCCCCACGGAGCATCGAAGTATAACCTGTTATCAGGTCTCGCAATTAACATATCAATCTTCACCTTCAATACACTTCGAAGACGCAAGCAGGTTAAAACACACTTCAGGTTAAAGTGCGTATAACATCTTCAAACCCCTTGCTAGTATTCACAGGCCAAAGCCTTACGATAACATGAGTAAGATCCGTCAAACAACTCCACAAGTCAGTCCAAAACCAGATATTTTTCACATAAAGCCCCTGAATTTCTCCGAACGATACGGTAACTCAAGATGTACGTGTTGAGGTAAACATTCTCGTTAATTAAATCATTATTTAAATAAACCAACATATTCGCTTTCCCGCAAAGCAAAATAGGAAATCAGCAGCATAATATCGCGACTCCAATCGCCAAGAATACCGACGTTCAACTCTTTTTACATAAAACAATCTATCACCTAAAAGCAAAGAAACTCGTCATGACAACGGAGATAACCAAAACAGCAAGGAAAAGCACTAAAGGTCATAGGACCTCATGGACAAGAAAACGCACTACAAAGATAAAATAACAGAAACAAAATCAAACCCTTCCTTAATAAACTATCACCGAGAATGTTTCCCGCACACGCTTCTGTTCAAATTTACATCAGGTCACAGTTAAGGTAAAGTAATGAAGGTGGCGATGAAATCTAATAGTCGACGCAAATCACAATTAATTTAAGTTCACAGAATCAACTTCTCATCGGCACTAAGTTAGTAGTTTTACGATTACGCCCGTCAAAGATTCTAATAACCAAGTCTCTCATTCTTGACAACAGTCCGACGTTCTCCCTTCTTTTAGGTAGATTTCATTAGAAAGCTAACTATTGCAATGGGTACCATGTTTCGACTTCCGGAAAATGTCGACATATCTTCGCGTTTCACATCCCCCAGACCCCAAAACCACCGTCAGTTCAAAAGTTTATATATAATTTATGTATATATGTATCTATATATATATCCGTTTCTTGTGGACACGATAACTGCCGTAATTTTGCACCAATCACTTTGATTTTTTTTACATAATATGTATCCCTATAAAATCTCGGTCGAGTTCGTTAATGAGCAAAATCGGTCGAAGGGGGTGAAAATGGGGGGCTTTTTTTTTTCGAAAAAGTGAAATTTCGCTATAACTCTCTTAATACGTGAAATATCGAATCCATTCAAAGTTCATAATATGTGTCGGATAAGTGCCAAAAATTTATGTCAAAATAAGTTTTTTGATAGCACCAACCATTGACGAAAGGGGTGGAAAAAAGTGGGGTTTTCGGGAAACATTAATCATCGCTCTCTCTTAATAGGCACAATATCAAAACCGTACAAAATGGAAAATATTCCCCTAATAATTACCTAAAACTTTTGTCTGAAAGAATTTTTGATATGACCCACCATTACGCCAAGGGATGAGAAAAATGATTTCGGAATTTTAAAAAAAGTCAAGTGCCATCAGATGTTACCATAACAACGCTTTTAAATTGATGAGGGATGATCTATCAGAGGTTGCCAAGACAACGCCATTGACGAGATCACATTCATTTTTAGCCTACTTTTCACACTTTTCAAAAATGAGGAAAAAGTAGACTTATGAAATATATCCGGGAAAATGTGTCTGTCCTTCTGTCTGTCTGTCTGTCTGTCTGTCTGTCCTTCTGTCTGTGTGTGTGTGTCCCCCCATATCAACTCCTAAACGGCTGCAGCAATCGAAACCAAATTTAGTATGAGTAAAGATGTATACCGGAATATCTCAGGCCCATATTTGAAAAAGATGCCAGTGCTACCAACTGCTAAAAAACACACTAGAAATTTGAGCTCCATGTTGGATATCCTGGAAGGTATACATGGGAGCTATTCTAAAATTGGCACTCATGTAGATAATACTATTTCAGTTTAATTTCCAGGTGGCCATACATGACAGCGTTGCCAAAATAATTTTAAGCCTTCTGACAAGTCCAATTTTTAAATGCATATAACGTCTACACTATCAATTGGATTTCAACCAAATTTTGTATGTATTATGTGTACATAAACATACACACATCAAAAAAAGTTTTGCATCACCTCGGTTCCCAGATCTCCGGCATATAGACGTTGACTGTGTATATTGTATCCAAGATACAGTCCCTTTGACTGTTCATAGATGTCACTAAAACTGCTCAAAGATGTAAACAACCATGCATGAGCAGGGCCTATTAGACGGAGGGGGTACGACAGCCGATCAGTTCCAGTCATTCCACCAGGACGAAGGTACGCTGCTCATGTTGTCTGTAGTTCTACCATGCCTAGAAGGTCAATACCGCAGTTCGATCGCGTCCGCATTGTTACTTTGTGTCAAGAAGGGCTCTCAACAAGGGAAGTTTCCAGGCGTCTCAGAGTGAACCAAAGCGATGTTGTTCGGACATGGAGGAGGTACAGAGATACAGGAACTGTCGATGACAGGCCTCGCTCAGGCCGCCCAAGGGCTACTACTGTAGTGGATGACCGCTACTTACGGATTGTCGCTCGGAGGAACCCTGACAGCAATGCCACCATGTTGAATAATGCGTTTCGTTCAGCCACAGAACGTCGTGTTTCAACTCAAACTGTGCGCAATAGGCTGCATGATGCGCAACTTCACTCCCGACGTCCATGGCGAGGTCCAGCTTTGCAACCCCGACACAATGCAGCGCGGTACAGATGGGCCCAACAACATGCTGAATGGACCCCACGGAATTGGCATCACGTTCTCTTCACCGATGAGTGTCGCATATGCCTTCAACCAGACAATCGTCGGAGACGTGTTTGGAGGCACCCTGGTCAGGCTGAACGTCTTAGACACACTGTCCAGCGAGTGCAGCAAGGTGGTGGTTCCCTGATGTTTTGGGGTGGCATTATGTGGGGCCGACGTACGCCAATGGTGGTCATGGAAGGCTCCGAAACGGCTTTACGATACCTGAATGACATCCTCCGACCCATAGTGCAACCATATCGGCAGAATATTGGAGAGGCATTTGTCTTCATGGACGACAATTCTCGACCTCATCGTGCACATCTTGTGAATGCGTTCCTTCAAGATAACGACATCGCTCGACTACAGTGGCCAGCATGTTCGCCAGACATGAACCCTATCGAACATGCCTGGGATATGTTGAAAAGGGCTGTTTATGGACGTCTTGACCCACCAACCACTCTGAGAGATTTACGCCGAATTGTCGTTGAGGAGTGGGACAATTTGGACCAACAGTGTCTTGATGAACTTGTGGATAGTATGCCACGACGAATACAGGCATGCATCAATGCAAGAGGACGTGCTACTGGGTATTAGAGGTAGTGGTGTGTACTGCAATCTGGACCACAAATGCTGAAAGTCTAGCTGTATGATGGTACAACATGCAATGTGTGGGTCTCATACGCAATAAAACGAGCTGAAATGTTGTTTGTGTTGATCTCTATTCCCTTTGTATTTAAAGGTTCCGGAACTCTTGGAACCGAGGTGATGCAAAACTTTTTTTGATGTGTGTATATGACTGAGTGTATTCTTAAGAGCCACCAGGGCTGCCAACTGTTAATAATTGCTCTCTATTTTGTATCCAAATATATCAGAAAGTATGCAAGCCGACAGCTTTAAACTATGCACACGTAAATTACCTGACATTTTACATTAATTTGGAGTAACTTATATACGTTAGTTCTACCAACATGATTCTAAGCCTGCTGATAGGACCAATTTTTAAATGCATGTAACTTCTATACCAACAAATGGATTTCATCCAAAATTGGCACAAAAAGATATAATATTTCAGATTATTTCTGACCAGCACTCGCATGACATTGTTGCCAACATTACGTGTACTAATAGATCCAATGTCTAAATCCATGTAACGTCCTTTGGACTTCCAACCACATTTTGTATTCTGTACCTTAGGAGATGGAAGTAAGAATATATTCAGTCACCAGAGCTGCCAACTGTATTGCTCTATTAGGCTACATTATGCCTAGTATACCTTATTTCGAACTAATTAAGACATTTCGATATTACCCACTTAATTTCGTCATTATTCTAGATAGGTTCATATACTGTAGATTAATCTATGGCATGAATCTTAATTTTAAGAAAAGTAGGCTCTTTAGTTCGTCACGGAACTTCTTGTTCCATCTGACTATGAGGGAAGCGGCTAACTGGTAGTATGCTGAACTTCTATGCCCAAGGTCGCTGGTTCAAAGCCAGCCTAAGTCACCGGATTTTCTAAGAGCGCTAAAAATCCGTCAGCATGCTTTCCTTCGGAGGGGAAGTTACAACGTTCGTTGCAAGTTGCTGGTTGCGGTAGCATTTAGCAGCCAAGTTCACAGCTAGGTGTCGTTGACGTTAGTATTTGGTACAAAATTAGGTACTACTACTTAAAATTGACCGTCTGCAGTCCTTACCTGAATTACAGACTAATACAGTCATCACACATAACACCGTTTATCAGACAGATTCTACACTCACCCAACGTACACGGGGTTATATGACCACCTTGTCGCAGCCCCTAACCTGAGGAACCAACCAACATCTCTGCGGGAGATAAAATTTTGCGTGAAGAAGTAACATACTGTTAGATAGTTACACATTAGTTCCAAACCTTGCATAAGGACAGTGTGATCACAAGTATAAAAATGAACCCCTAATGACAAGAAGGTTACCATCCCCATAAGACAGTAAAATGAAGGGTACAGGAAATAAAAACCAGGTAAGTCACTCTTTTCATGAAACCCAGAAAACAAATTTTTATTTGTAAAACGTAATAAGTACTTCACATACAGACTATTTATTTAAAACAAACTGAAATATTGATGTCTGAAGTGTAGCGAACCATGTAAAGGGGTGCTTAATGCCCAGAAAGTCAGTAATATGAAACAATGCCAAAAATTCCACTGTAACACCGATTTCTTCAGGAAAAGAACCAGGTAAGTCACCTGAAACATACAGAAAACCAGGCAGGTCAGCCCCTACAATTTTGTCTGTATGACTGTAAGAAAATATAATTAGGCTATTATATTCAATAATATAATATTATTATTATTTTTATTATTATTATTATTATTATTATTAAAGCCATGGTAACTCTCGATTTATCATTCATGTGCCAATCCCTGGAAAAATTTCACTGCTGGCTGACCACAAAATTTCATGAGACTCATTATATCCTGGTACTTAGCTTTGGAAATAGGAAGAAGACCTGAGGGCAATTGAGAGATTTGTTACACATCTAATTTTAACGGAAAATTTTGAATGAGAGCATTAGATAAAAATATACGAGTATTAACAATTTTACCTGAATAGGACAAAGAAGGTAGCTGGAATTCTCCCTTCTTCTGTGTCGAAACACCTTTGTCAGCCTTTTTTATGATGCTGGATTCGTAGGAGCCATTATAAGTAGCTCGCCAGTTCAGCAGTCGAGGGTGGTTAGATAAGGCCACAAGTTCCCTGACGGGTTGGGTCTTAAACGGACATTTGAGTGCATATTTCTGATCTAAAAGATCTTTCCAAGCAAATAGCATTTCCTTGCATACTGTCACCACAACGAATGGTGATGGTTTCAATCTTGAATTTTCAATCATGCTTATGAACTCTATGAACTCGCTTGGAGTTTCCATTCTTTGTTTCATATTCCACAGCCCAACGTCCTTATCACTTTCCATGTATGAATGTCCTCGTTCTGGAAATGTGATTTTCAACTTCGTTAAGCCATGGATGAGATTATCAACAACATAGTGCATCAAGCGAAAAATAGTGAAATTTTTGTTTTGCCCTCCAGCAGAGTCACAAAATACTTGGAGCTCTTCAAATTCATCATCAAGGAAGTTCATAATGAAATGAAAGAGACAGGAGGCAACCTCGTTGGGACCTTTCTTGCCAATAGCCTCATGGTACACATAGAAAACCGACTGCCCTGTAGAGAGAATGTGGATATTGCATGAATACATTGATAGCTGACACTTGTAGTATACATCGTTGGTACTTATATTTGGTATTGGATCATTTTTTGGCAAAATCCATACAAATTGCTTCCATCTTCTTTGATTTCATAGCGTTGTGTCTTGCATCTCTTTTACGTTGGTAGAATGATTCTGCTTTTCTTTTGAGAAGAAAATTCAAGGTTGTCAGCTTTTTAATTTCGTCTTTATCAATTTCTGAGGACAGCACTTTTAGTTTGGCTGAGAATTTGTCACAACGAGTGCATGTGTCACTACGTGGGTATCCAAACGATATGTTAAAATCCTTGTTCATAATGCACCTGTAGGTTTCGTAGGATACATGAACTGCCGGATGACGTTCTTTAAACATCAGAAACATCTTCTTCACATTCAACTCTTCAGGCAATATTTTTTTTATCATTCAATCTGTAATGACTGTGCCTGCCTTGAAAGCTGTTTATGTGACTGCATATCAATGATCTTGTAGATTGGTCAAGCTTCCGGTGAATACATGTATGATTACCTCTCTTATCTCTTGGTGGACAACCAGTCATTTTCAGGCTTTTCTGTACATATTCCAGTTTATTTTTTGTGATACCATGCATTGCACAAAATGCTTTTGCACAAACTGGTATATCATGATTATGGTCAGATCCATTACCAACTCGAACCCTATATGCAAATGTAGCATCTCGTAATTTTGCGACTTCTTCTGCCTGGCGTGGTCTTCTTTCCTTTACACGTAGAACTGTTATCAACCCACCCAAATATGCATTCTGATCGTTGTGTGTTTCTAGATTGTTGAAATTGCGTAGTATTTGAGCTCTTTCTGCTTCAGTGGTCACGTCAAAACCTTTAAGATGCGAGCACATGCAAGCATTTCCTCCCTCATGGGAACATAACCGTAATTTCTTACCAACATCTGCAATCCGACCAGTTTTCTTCCGTTTCTTAGGCTCATATCGTGGTATACAGTCTTCTTCATTCTCCATCTTAACAGCACGTCACGATATTAAAAAGTATTGGAATAATAACTTACAATAATAAGCGGAATGTAATAACACAGCGTACTCACGAGAGGTAGTCCTACAATTAATTATTTCAGCGATCACACTGCTCTCTGTTGGCAGGGAGATGAGTTGCCATGACTTGCCTGGTTTCTTCCCTGTAACAGCTGACTTACCTGCTTCTTTTCCTGTATGCCAAAACTTTGAAGGTAAATAAACCCATGACTAACCTGTTTCTTTGCCTGTTTCATACGTTTAACAGATGGTCCTTCCCATGGAGAATCTAATGGCACCTCAAACTAAATTTCGATTAAATAGTGACTTACCTGCTTCTTTCCCTGTACCCTTCAAATGTTTATAATATGCATAGAAAGACGAAAAAAATGTTAACTAACCTCCAATTGTAAAATACTTTCTCGCAATAAATGAGGTCTGATCCTCCTATGAAAACCTGCATATTTTGCCTATTATTGCCTATCCCCTAGTTTGCCCGGTGAAATCTACCTCCGCCTTCCGGCGTGCCGAGAGGATTTTTATATATATATATTCATAACTCCGCCGTGGTACCAACATGCCCTCGGACATCGCCCTCTGCCGTCTGCCAACTTGAAGATCCAATTTTCTCTTCTCGCCCGCCGACAGAGAACATTCACCAAGGAAATCAGGAATTAGGAGACGTGCCAATACTGACACGTTCCAAATGGGTTTTAGAAGCAGTTCAAATCATAGGTTAGGATTATCAGTGAAGTTGATGGATAGAAAATGTGTTGTACATGTCTATCCTGACATGGTCCAACGGGGTTTTAGAAGCTATCTGGGTACCCCAGTTAAAATCATAGGTTTTGATTATCAGTGAAGTTGATGGATTGAAAATGTGTTGTAGGAGACATGTCTATTCTTACATGGTCCAAAGGGTTTTTGAAGCCATCTGGGTACCAAAATGTGACATGTGGGGCAGGGTATTATTAACCAGAATGTGACAAGCGCTAGTAACCGTCACACTTAATGTAGAAAAAACATGGCGGCGACGGTTGCCCTACCAATAGCTAAGATCATGTCATCGGGCTTGTCACAGTTCGTGTAAATTATTATTTTTACTCACCTAAGAGCATAAAAGATATCACAAGACGAGACTAGGTTCCGTAGAAATATGCATCAATAATTTAGACTTACCTAAATTAATTTATCTATATAGTGCTGGTCTCGAATTATAGGTTTCTTCGTCTTCACCCAAGGGGCAGCTACAATAGTATCACTGTTTCTGTGGTTGAATAAGAAGCTTTTTGGCGAGTTATCACGATTTGTATTTAAGTTCGGTAATTATAGATTAATATTATTAGCAAAAAATCAAACAGATTATGAAGTAGAAGAGAAGAAAGTACCCGGTTACTTAAGTGCTGTCCCAGCACATGCAGAGTATTTGTGTACACAATCGGAATGAGAATAGTTGCCTGAATTAATCGAACCAACGCCATAGAGATACAATTCAATGAAGACCTCTCGTGGAATTGTTTAAAATCTCGGGTAAAACATCATACCGAATTAGTAGATTGAAATATACAAAGAAGTCGTCGTGTGGATATCAGAACATAATTATCGAGATTACTACACACAAGGGACACGATAATATGTTACCATCTAGCCCATTAAACATTTGCTGTTACCGTTTGGAATAGATGTACGCTGGAAATAGTTGATTTAGTAAAGTAATGTAGGTAGGCAAGCGCCATCTCCCTTTGGCTCTGGTCTTGGCTGTTGTCCCAATAGCACAACGAAAAAGTGGCGTAGTTGGTAGCACGCTGAACTGCTGTGCCCAAGATAGTGGGTTCAAACCCGGCTGAAGTCGTCGGATTTTTAAGAGCGTTAAAAATCCTGAAGTATGCCTTCCTTCGGAGGGGAAGTAAAGCCGGCGTTCCCATGTCATACGTTTATGACATGTAAAAGATCCTTTCATAGACTAAACTTGTGTGAAGCTAAATTGTTAGGTTGGATTTCGTCGGAACGCTCTATCAAAGTTCCAACGTTTACCACTAGGTATCATTGATATCTGGTAGCGAAAGTTGGAACAACTTGAAGTTGAACGGAACTTGTAGTTTACCTTAAGGGTGTCCGCTGGAAGCAGCTACAGACTCAGGCGAGCCGAAATAAATAAACGAAAAAGTTGAGCACGCATGTGCAAAAGGCAGAGTGCCTGCTGTGGTCCTTTTTCGGGTGTGTACTGCAAAACAATCTCCTCGGGTCTGTAAAGTGATGTTTAGGTATTTGAACTGGTTTACCGATGGCAGTTTTTCTTCCATTCATTTAGATACCCTCGTCAACAGAAAAGAGTTGTGTAACTTAACTAAGCTTGCGCACGAGTGTGTGAAACACGTACGCTGTAGCGGCAGATGTTCATTTCTCGAGAGCCATAGTATTTTCTAAATATACAGGGTTAAAACAAATGATTTAAGCGATTTCATGCACATGCATTATTGAAAGTATAATATATACTGTAACTTACAGCATTGACACATATAGCAATTAAAAGAGAAACTCATCAAGTTTCTTGAGTCTGCTTGCTACAAATTCTCGCTGTGCCGTCCTCGAGCCACACGGCAAATATCGATACGGTAGTCCGACTCCGACCACACACGCTGGAGCATATCCTGGTCAATTTTAGTTACAGCCACATGAATCCGTTTTCTCAGTCCAACAAGGTTTACTGGCATGGGTGGTACATAAACTTCTTCTTTGATAAACCCCCATAAAAAGAAATCACACGGGATCAGATCAGGTGACCGGGGAGGCCAGCTCATAAGACACCGATCTGCACCTGTCACAAGATGACATTAATCGACGCTATCAGTTTTGCACTTGTCAGAGTTGGACTACCGTATCGATATTTGACGTGTGGCTCGAAGAGAGCACATCGAGAATTTGTAGCAAGCAGACTCAAGAAACTTGATGATTTTCTCTTATAATTCGTATGCTATATGTGTCAATGCTGTAAGATATATAGGCCTACCTTCAATTGCCTAATGCTCTTCTTCTTAAGTATTCAATCCATGGATTTGTCTGCGGCAGTTCTCCAGTCGGCTCTATTTAGTCTATAGCTTTCCTACCGGATGAGTTAGCTGTGGTCGTTACGGTGTGGCTGCTGGCAGTCGCTCACATCCGGGAGGCGAGGAGGTTTGAATCCCCCCGCCGGCATCCTTGAAGATGGTCTTCTGTGGTTTCCCATCTTCCTTCCAGGCAAATGCCGGGGTTGGTCCCTAACTATAGGCCACAGCCGCTACCTTCCAACTCCTCGTCCTTACATTCAAACTTTCCTCACCAGACAACACTCTACACGTGACAGTACTTTTAGCTCACCCCATGGGTGTCCGCCTAGAAGTAGCTACAAAACTGGTGAGCCGAACATGTCCTCGGACACTCCCGGCACTAAAAGCCATACGCTAAAAAAAAAAAAATCCTCTTCTTCACAGTTTCTGCATCCTACATCAGACATGATTTGCTGCACATATTGTAGCCGTGGTCTTCCTCGACATCTTTTGCCTTCAACCATTTCCTCCAATACCGTTTTCAGCAGGCTATCGTGTCTCAAAATATGTCCTATCAGTCTAGTCCTCCTCCTCTTTATGCTTTTCCATAAGGTATAATTTTCCTCCATCTTTTTAAATACTTCAGCATTCGATATTTTTTCTGTCCAGCTAATTTTTAGCATTCTTCTTTAACACCATTGTTCAAAAGAATTTAACCTCCTTTTTTCTTCTTTTCCAATTGTCCACGTATCGCAACCATAAAGGGTAATACTCCAAACATACGTTGTTAATAGTCTTTTTCTGGTTTTAAGATTAATGGAATTTGTAGTGAATAAACGTTTCTTTTTGTGAAATGCTAATTTGCCTAATGCATGAGCATGAAATCGCTTAAATCATTTGTGCTAGCCCTGTATATTCCTAATATGGTTTTCTCTCTCTTTCTCGCGCAAAAATAAAGATTTTGCGATCAGAGGCGAAGCATTTCTAAGAAAAGCGGTGGCCTGCACAATGAACAGAGCATAAGGGACTCGAACAATAGTTGAAGTAGGTGGGATCAACGTATATTAATTAGTTGCTGTTGCCTCAATTCGAGGCTTGAGAAATCTTTCGCCATTAGTTCCATTTACATTTAATAATGCTCGCATCAGTTTATCTCATAAAATATTCATTTATTTAGGAATATAAATAGAATGGATGTTAATGTTGCGCTATAAAGCAGTGATAACTTTTGGTTATAACAGTAAAAGCTGAAGTAACAATACAGAACTTGCACATTTTAGTCTAAAATCTAAGAATAATATCGTATGGCCTCAGGTGCCGGGTGCAAACTTTCTTATTTGCCGCCCGGAGGGCAGCTGGCATGTCGAATTTTGTTGTTCTTTGGAGCTCTATGAAAGTCAAGGAGGTTAGATATCTAAGCTCATTGACACTATAGCGCTTTCTAGTAGAGAAAGGAGAAACTTTGTGTTGGCGGAAAATCCCGAGATTAATTTTGCCATTATGAACACGGCCTACTAAATTCAATGGGTTCTTTGACATGCCAACATCGTATGGCATGCTTGTCGTGATTTTCGTCACCTTTCAAAAATCACTTGCCATGGCCAGGAGCGAACCTGCAAGCTTGGGGTTGGTAGTCCGACACGATAACCACTCACCCAGCGTGAGGGACGATGAACACCACACCTGTCTCACTCAGACATCACGTGAACGAGAAGCAATTCAGAATAGCGACAAACAAACAAACAACTGTGGATTCTTTTGATTTCAGAAATTGTGAAGAAAATGATGATAAGTACGAGACCAAAAATATTAATTTCTTAAAGCGGAGATTCTTTTTATCGAGGTAGTAAAGTAAGGCATTTATTAGCTGTAACATTGAAACAGCAATGTGTACTGTCTACTTACATGCGGTATAACATGGCTGGTTGGTCCACAAGTTCGAGATTCCGCTGATGGGTCACATTATAATATCAACCATCATCAAATGACATAACAAGAAGTTCCGTGACGAACTAAAGAGCCTACTTTTCTTAAAATTTAAGAGTCATGCCAATGATTAATCTATATGGATCTACCTAGAATAATGACGAAATTAAGTTGGTAATATCGAAATTTCTAATAAGTTCGAAATACTGTATACCTGGCATAATGTAGCCTAATAGAGAACTACAGTTGGCAGCCCTGGTGACTGAATACATTCTTAGTTCCATCTCTTAAGGTACAGAATACAACATTTGGTTGAAGTCCAATGGATAGCATGGACGTTACATGCAGTGAAACATTGGATCTAACAGCGCGCGTAAAATCATGTTGGCAACAATGACATACATGTATTGGTCAGAAATAATCTGAAATAATATGATCTAATGTTGTGTAAATTTTGAATGAAATCCATTAGTTAGTATAGAAGTTACATGCATTTTAAAATTGGACCTATCAGCAGGCATAGAATCATGTTGGCAGCACTGACTTATATTAGTTAATCCAAATTAATCTAGAATGCCAAGTACTAGACGTGTGCAAAGTTTAGAGCTATTGGCTTGCATACTTTCTGATATATTGGTATTTGGATAAAATAAATTGAGACCATTTATTAACAGTTGGCAGCCCTGGTGGATCTTAAGAATACGTTCAGTCTTATCTGTTTATGTACACATAGCACATACGAAATTTGCTTGAAATCCAATTGATAGTGTAGAAGTTATATGCATTTAAAAGTTGGACCTATCAGCAGGCTTATAATCATTTTGGCAACACTGCGATGTATGTCCTCCTGGAAATTAAACTGCAATATTATTGTCTATACGTGTGCCAATTTTGAAATAGCTCCTATTTATACATTCCAAGATATCCAACATGGAGCTCAAATTTCAATTGCGATTTCTCAGCAGTTGGTAGCACTGATATCAATATCAAATATGGCCGTGAGATATTCAGGTATAGATCTTTACTCCTACCAAATTTTGTTTCGATTGCTGCAGCCGTTTAGGAGTTGATAGGGGGGGGGACACACTCACAGCCAGCCAGACAGACAGACAGAAGGGCAGACAGACAGACAGACAGACACACATTTGCCCGATCTCATAAGTCTATTTTTTCCTCATTTTTGCAAAATGTGAAAAGTAGGCTGAAAATGACCATGATAGTCTGATTCCTTATTGATGATGTAATTTTAATAAAATTTATATGTAGTACATTAAAACCATACCGGTTTCAGTCACATTGTGACCTTCCTCAGCGTTTTTTTTAAATAATCTATTTTGTGTATATTTTAAACTATATTATTATAAAGCTTAATATTTATTTACACTTACCATTAATATATCTTATTTTCTAACTGCATTTTTGAAAATTATTGTAATAGTACATTATGCAACGAGCCTATAATGGCTATAATTAAGACACGAGTATTTTTATAAAACGAGCGTATGCGAGTTTTATAATTTCCATACGAGTGTCTTAATTACCATTATAGGCGAGTTGCATACGACTGTTTATGTTCGACGATAATTATAACTTTATTATATGTTTTAACATAAATATTCATAAATATCTGTTGAGAGTCAGCTACTTGAATATTGTGATCGCAGAGCGAGCGTTTGGTGTTATATCTCTGTCTTTCAAGATCTCTCGACGACCGACGCATGCGCTCTGTGTGCTTGGAATGCCATATGCAGGCCATATGTTTACATCTGCCGCCCCCCAGTAATATTGTCACTGGAGTTTGTTTGAAGACAATGCGCCGTGTAGAAATTATATTAAGGTACAGTGCTATTTGTTGTCTCATATTCGCCAGTTTATTTACGCGAACATATGGACGGTGCGTATTCCATGTCGGTAATTTATTATAGTTCGATGTTGTGTTTATGTCCGACATGTTGGATTTTGAGCGCACGCGTGAAGGTATCGTTACCTAATTGGTCAATGAACGAGCTCTGATTGGCTGGAGAAACTGTATCATAATGAAAAACAGTGTTATAATGACCATCATTATGATACAGTTTTCTGACACATAATAGTGAGGGTCGAACATAAAGACCATTATTGAATGTTATTTTCTTTAATACTGCATTGTGAGGATATCCATTTTAGTACTACCGTATATTTCGTTTTATTACAGTTATTCTTTAACAACTTCACTTCCTATTTAGATTTAAGTACAGGGTCTTTATTTTTGCTTGGCAAGGACATTCTCGCTCACGCGCTCCGTCAGTGACAGCTCTGTTCCCGTCGACCGCGCCCGCGTATATACGGCAGGATTCGGCGCTTAAAATCAGTATCATGCATTTTTACTCACCATGCTTACAGAAGATGCCGAAAATGTTCCCCATCCACTGCCAAACATACCCGGCATCTCTTTATGAAGTTTCCGGTTACTCCGGTTAATTTAGGTTCAGTAAGGAAATAACGACATTTACGTCTATTTTTATTGTTTACTGAACCTGTACATTTGAATCTCTCAGCCAGTTGAGTTATTGTCCGATTTATAAGAATGGGTTTCCCTGGAATTGTCATTCGAAACATTTGTCTTGTTCTGGTGCACGATTTCCTGCACTTTATGTACGTATTGTGCAGATATACTCGTTCACGTAACGAATATTTCACATAAGGCATTACAGCACTATACACATCACAATAAAACACTGCACAATATGATGTACAGTACCGGTACACAGTAGCTTTATAAAGCACTGAAAGACTGAAACACCCAATTGGCTCGAAGCTCACACGTCTACAGAAGAGCGAGGGAATACCCGGGCAATACGGCTTGTGGGATATTATAGCGTGAAGTTAGGAAGAACGATACCGTGACATTCACTATTTTATTCCATTAGCTACTACAAATACAACACTCTCTAGCGGCAGGTTACATAAATACATTGTCCTTGTTTCATTCCCCAACATCCTCCCCACCCTGGTCAACCTCTAGAGGTATGACCAGCTGGACAGGTCGGGCAATCTGGGTCCCCTCTGGCGTGGAAAGAATCACCGTCCGGAAAAGTCCATCTCTGCCTGGTTTCAGCTCCTGAATCCGGGCCTTCCTCCACAGATGTCGAGGCCGCACCTCGTCCTGAAGTAGAACGATGTCTCCAAGCCTCAGTCGTCGTGACGTCCCTTTCGGTTGCTTCACCTGGTGGAAACTCTAAAGCTGAAGCAGGTATTCCTTGCTCCTTCGTTTCCAGAAATGGTCCGCCAGTTGTTGCTGAAGTCTGTATTCTTTAATGGGGGAACCGGGCTGAGGTTCAGGTCCAGAGGGCAGTGCATTGAGTTGTCCACCGACAAGGAAGTGAGGTGGGGTGAGTGAGCACGTTGGCGTCGTCGTCTTTGGTGAGTGGTCTGGAGTTCAGCGTGGCTTCGATAGAAGTCAGTATCGTCTGCAAACCATCTTCATCTACAGAAGAGCGCCCAAGTGTCTTTCGCAAGCATCGCTTGGTGGAGCCAACCATTCTTTCCCACCATCCTCCCCACCAAGCCGCGCGTGGTGCGATGAACTTCCACGTGATGTTGTGTCGTGATAGGTACTGACAAGTCTTCGTATCGGAAACGGTTGCCCATAGTCCCGCCAATTCTCGATTTGCACAGTGGAATGTCTGGGCATTGTCAGAATAGATAGTGTGTGGAATTCCACGTCGCGCAACAAAACCGCTGCAGTGCTTGCAGAAACTTGTCAGTGCTCATATCTCGGCAAAGTTCTAAGTGAAGAGCTCGGGTCGTTGCACACGTGAAGAGGGTGATGTAGCATTTCTTAGTTGTATGACCTACCCTTACGTATTGTACAGGCCCGGGGGGCTGTACCCCCTGAAAGCCACCCCCATCTTCTACTAAAAACCACCCCAACTGGCAACATCATAAGACCAGAACAGTACCTTTACACGGCAAGAGGCGACCACCCAGCTTGGGAGGTTGGCCAACTACTTGCAACACATAACATAAACATCTACACACCAGCTAACTGCAGCAGCTACGTCAACGGAATGCTGACTAAGCAACGGCAGGAACTATAAGAAGGAAGGCCTTTTTGGAGCATTATCTGTCATACAGTGTGCGTCGCCGAAGGCCCTAGCCGACAACTGTTCCAGCTGCATCATCAGGTGAAACTCAGCAAGTGTTCAGAATCCTTTACTTTGTAATCACCCATCCACAATCTTGTACACTCAACTTGTACCATTACTTACATTCCCCTAAGAGGGACTTACAATTTCACACTCACTGACCAATAAACACATGGTCAGTAAATTACACTTGTCTTGATAATTACACGCCTCTTTACATCCTCATACCCTTCCTGACTCTCGTCATGATTGACCGTGACCATAGTAGCCAGTAATTGCTTGCTCAGGTTTCATTGTGCTTCCCGCAAGCGACTCGACTACGTAACGTCGAGCCGCTGACGTAAGCACGCCTATTGTATCACTCATTCCGTCCAGCTGGAAGGCCGGTGTATTAGCCTGCATTTCTAGGTCCATCCCCTAATCGACACTTGCGTCTTTGCAGGAACATCCATTAGCGTTTAAGTGCTAAACAACACACTACACTGGTAAGCTCACCCAGCTATGGGAAGCTACCCTCTCCTAGAAACCACCTTCCAAATTAGTACAATAACATAAGTGTTTTAGCCCTAACTACCCCCCAACTAAGGGATCTAAAACAGTATAACGGTCCAGCGAAGTCAATGCTTGTTACTGCAAAGGCCTTCTGTGGAATGACACGCTGTGGAGGGAGTTGCGCCTCAAGTACTTGACTGGGACGATTTCGGGCCATTTTGCAAGGAAGGCAGCGATATAGTATCTTCTTAATGACATGACGAGCACGCAGTATCCAGAAGGTCATCCGAAGGTCTGAAAGAATAATTCGCACTCCCAAGTGATGGGGGCGGATGTGTGTGTCTCAGAACATAAGTTGTGTAAAGTGATGGTCGCCATCGAGAATTATGGGATGCCTCTGCTGGTGAGTAATGTCGGCACTCTCCAGTCACCCTCCAAGCCGCAGAACACCGTCTTCTAGAAAGGGGTTGTAGCATCGTAGTTTGGATCGTACTGGGAGAGGGACGTTGGACTGTAGAGCTCCAAGTTCAGCAGGAAAGCAGTCTTTCTGCACGACCTTTATCCAGTAGGTACGCGACGCAGTAAGTTCTTGAGCAGTGAGTTCCCCGTTTTCGTGGTCTTTGTGGCGAAGGATTCGCGTCAGGCGAATTACCCAAGCTGTAACGCGTAGAAGGCGCGTGTAGGAACTGAACTGGTTGGAGTCTATGATCGATTCTGGCAAATCGACGTTAAGGACAGTCTGCCAGTCTTCTTTGTTTCTGGGAGTGATGGAAGCGATGGTGCGTCCTGAGGCCAGTAAGAATCTTCCTTTGTTAACCAGGAAGGTCCATGCCACCATATATCTAAGGACCGGATCTGACCAGGAAGAAGTCCCCGAGAGAGGTGATCTGCAGGGTTGTCAGATCCGGGGCAGTGTCTCCACTGTGATGGTGTTGTGTATGACTGGACCTCCGTCACACGGTTGAAGACGAAGGTCTTCCATTTATTTGCGTTCCCTCGTATCCAACCCAATGTCACAGTGGAGTCCGTCCATAAAGTAGCATGAGAATGTCGAAATTGGTTGCTTTTGAAAAATATCGTAGAAGCCGTGCTCCCACTAAGGCTGCAAGGAGTTCAAGGCGTGGTAGTGTGACTTTCTTAACGGGAGTCAGTCTGGACTTGCTGTAGGCTAGGTGAGTGGAGATATTGGCTCATTCGTTGCGCGATTGTACAAGGCTGCTCCGTAAGCTCGCTCTGAAGCGTCGCAAAACACATGAAACTGAGTGTCTTCCCTACTTGAAGTGTGAAGCCAGCGAGGTATGCGTATTGGCGAGAGCGAGGAGAGCGTAGATATCCAAGCATGCCAGTGTGCGGCAAGATCGTTAGGTAACAGTTCATTCCAATCAATTCCCGGCACCAAGTATCCTGAAACAATCGTTTCCCCACAAGAGATACCGGAGAGAACAAGCCAAGTGGGTCGTAAAAGCTGCTGACGATCTTCAAAAGCTGTCTTTTTGTGGTTGGTCCTTCTGGGTTTTTATCAAGGATTTCCTTCGTGTCCACCATAAAAGAATCACTTGAAGTGCACCAGTTTATTCCTAGCACCTGAGTCTGCAGCGCAGTCTCTCGTCCTTCTGCCTTCCAGACGGCTCTCAGTACATCGGAATTTGTTGCCCATTTTGCAAGAGGAAAATTGATCAGCTTCATCAAGGCAGTGAGTTCATAATACAAGGTGACTGCTAAGTTGTCATCTGCTGCTCCCACAACAATGTCGTCCATGAGGTGTTGCTGTTGATTAGTGGTGCAGCGTTAGGAAAGAAGAGTGTATGGTTGTCTGCATGTTCCCTGATGGTTGCTGAAAGGAGGAAAGGACTGCAGGTCAGGCCGAAAGAGAGCGTAGTGAAACGATAAGTGACTATGTCATTTGTCGTGTAGAAGTGTCCTCCGTCGTCTTCAATCACTTTGTACCAGAGGAATCTGGTCAAGTCTCTGTCTTTCCTGTCCAGGGTTAGCTGAAGGAGGCTTGTTGTATGTCGCTGATGATTCCCTGTCGATGAAGTCTGAAACGTAGGAGAATTTCCACAGCCTCTGGCAATAAATTTGGTCCCATCTCCAACATGTCATTAAGAGAGGGTTACAGCCTGATGAGATGATGCGTCGAATACTATTCTCCACTTGGTTTTTCCATATCTTTCTTTCTTTCTTTCTTTCTTTCTTTCTTTCTTTCTTTCTTTCTTTCTTTCTTCACAGCTTGATGAGGAAGGTAGAACATGACGTCGGGTGAGCTTGTCGTGTTGACTTCTTCCACGTGCTGATTGTGAATGTAGCTGAACATCTGGCTACAGTTCATCTGGTTGAAGTCGTCATTGCTTTGAAGTCTTTTCTGAAGGTTTCTCAGACGCGCCTCGGCATTGTGTAGATTATGGGGTAGTTCCAGAATGCCTTGCTTCTTTGGCAACGAGACTACGCGTCACTGTTTTAGGATTCGGAAAGATGATTTGAAGTCCTCAAGGTTTCTGGAATCCTTCGGCGTATGTGGGCGTTCTTGATCAGGAGTTATACCAATAGTCTCGAGGTCCCAATATCTTCGGAAGTCTTTATCTGAGTGGAAAGTAGCCTGCTCGAGGTTAATGAAATTGACTGTGGCTGAGTTCACGTGCATACCGGATCGATCCCCACTGAATATCCAGCCGATGGTAGAAGGAACCAACACGAGTGACGTGGAGATACGTAAGAGAGGACTGTCTCTGATAATTTTCCAGTAGTGGTCACTACCGATAAGGAGTTAAACCGGTAGATCTTCAAGGGAATCCGTCCTAGGATCAGCTAACTGTAACTTACGAGCATGTGCTAATGCCGTAATGTCTTGTGGAGCCGAAGTTAAAAATTAAGGTCGGCGACTGGATAACTGACCAGACTGCAGTACAACTAATTAGGGAACTCGAATTCAAGGCATCAGAGATCCGCGCTCAACACCCTGCAGCGGCAGCACAAGTCACACATTTTACACGATCCCAGGCCAGTGAACACAGACAAGACTCACCAATATCCAGCGCTAGAGAAGTAGATTGCCTGCCAACGCTACACCCCCTATTGCTGCAGCAACTACAAATCACAGAGCAGAAAATGGATTATCTGCTCGAGCGCATCACGCAGTTACTAGATACAGACACTGTTAAAGCAGACAATTACGCGACAGAGGCAGTCCTAGACATACACACTATTTTACAAACAGTAAAACAGGATTTAGACAGGACTGTGATCATAGTCAAATCCACACAGTACGACAACACACCATCAATCAGTGACGATATATCAGGTGACGAGCCACCTGGTAACGTAACACACGTGTCGTATACGGGAAGCGAGGCTAATTCCCCTCTGAATAACACAAACACCTCGGCACACGATAGTGGTGCGAACAGCATAGACAGATCACAATCACTACACAGCCAACGAGAGACAGCCGAACACGAGATGAACAGACACACTGAATACCCCATGATCCACCCCACAAAGTTCACGGGGGAAGGCCAGGATCCCGAGGAATACCTCAAGGCCTTCAATAGAACGGCTCGGATCAATGGCTGGAGCAATGAAGTCCGAAAACGGCTCCTCCCTCCATACCTCACGAAGGCGGCCATGACATGGTATGAGCTCCATGAGGACACACTAGAAGATGCCACATGGGAGGAAATCACTTTATTGTTAATAAGTGAATTCCAGCTCATACCAGATGATGAGGACCCGTATGACCAAATTCGGCAAAGGTCACAGGGACCTAAGGAAAGCGCAAAATCGTACGTCAACGCAAAGTTGCTAATGTGCGATAAATATAACGCAGCTATGCCGAACAAACAGAAAGTTAAGCTGTTAATGCAGGGCCTCAGACCATCCATCGTGGACAAGTTGTGCATTATGAACAACCCCACGGTCCAACACATGCTGAACAACATAAAGATAATTGAGGCAGGAAAAAAGATCACGGAAGAAGCTACGGAGAAAGCCGTGAATCAGCACTTTCATCCACAAAAGGACGACACTAACCAGAAGATGGATGAATTAGTGGACAGGATGGAAAAATTAACAATAGCTGCCATCCAAGCAGGCGGGAGACCGCTAAGGGATGAACATGCAGACACGGAAGAGCGCTATTATCCTGAAAGGGACAGGGGGTACACGGAGAGGAGACACTACGGGAGGGAGGAAAATTACTACCCTCCACAGCGGCCAACAGCACCACACGCACAGGACAGGCCACACTACCCTCCGCGGTACCCACCGGTATCATACGCGGACATAGAGCCGACATACCCCTCACGGCGACCACCATCCCCGTACACACGGGAGTGCTACCCTGAAGAGTACGAGCACACCATCACCCGGCGAAGCAGCCCGCCACCAAGCAGACAGGGCTATGCTGCCCCACAATACAGGGCAGACAGGGAGTATCGGGAAAACTCGCCCCCAAGCAGGCAGGGCTATGCAGCCCCGCAATATAGGGGAAATGGGGAGTATCAGGAGAACCCGCCCCCCACGCAGGCAAAGCTATGCACCCCCACAGTATAGGGGAAATGGGGACCGTCGAGGAAACCCACCCCCGACCAGACAGGGGTATGCACCTTCCCAGTACAGGGAAAAGGGGAATCGCCGGGAAAACCCGCCCCCTCAGCAGCAAACATACACCCCACCCTGGCGGAGACGGGAAAACGGACCACCGGGCAATAACCGACAGACAAGAAAAACCACAAAAGGACGGGAAAATACAAATACATACCCAAAGGGCCCGGAACACTACCCCCTCCCCGACGAACACCCGAGGGAGTTTAGGGATGAGGCACCCCGCCGGGCACATAGGGGGGCAATACTTCCCACACCAAGCTACACACCGCAAGCGGGGAGTTGGCGCAGCCACCCCGAGGGGGGGGGGGCGCACATACAGTACAGGGAGACGAACACCCACGTTTCAAAAAAACGCTTAGACGGGGAGGTTAAAGCTGTTAAAGCGGCTGAGGTTCCTCCCCCAACACAAAACCAGAGAGGCCCTTCTCCCGAACAAACTCGTAAGAGTAAGGGGAAAAAGCAGCCAGCTAAAGCCAAGGCTGACGATCCGCCCCCGGGCCGATTCCAGACACACTCCGTACAAGGAGACGGCAACTGTCTGTTTAGGGTCATGAGCTTCCTAGTCCGGAACACCGAGGATTATCATGGGGACTACAGACAGAAGACGGTCCAACATGTCCTGGCCAACTGGAAAGAGTACCGAGATATTGTATCGGACGAGCGGGAAAACCCATTCCAGACCGGGGCGGACTACAAAAAATACATGGGTCGGGACGGTACCTATGCCAGCGCCGTAGAGGTGACCGCTCTCGGCAAGGTGCTTAAAGTAAACATTCACGTATACACTGCTGTGCACTCGCCCCCGCTATTTACTACTGCGGGATTTGACAGGGACATACACATACTGTTTACAGGGAACCATAGGGCGGGACACTATACGCCCCTCACAATTACGCACAAACAAGGCGGAGGAAAACCCACACCCCCCAAACAGGAAACCATACCCCCTACACCACAACACAGGGCGGGAAGTGACCCCGCACAGGCGCAGGGCGCGAGCTCACTCGGCACAGGGAAGCCAGCAACAGGAGTCGAACTCGCGACCGCCTGGAACAAAAAACGGGATAACAAATGCAAACGCAGAGTCACATTTGCAGACACACCTTCCCACGAGGAAGAAAACAACAGCACACCTACACAAAAGCTGGGAACGGTCAATACATTAAACGTTCGATAGAAGACTTCTATTTTCACAGCGCGGGCGGTTAAGAGAACAGGCAATGTACTCAGTGAGCGCACTTTGCTGACCGAGCCAAAGTACTCGGGACAGGAATTAAGCCGAGAGGCCAAGCGTGCCAGGTACGATAAGCGGCCAGCTCCATGCCTTCCCAGCACAGATGTTACGCCAGTAGCAACAACAACAACATACACCCTACACAACACATCTTTGCAGGGCAATGGATTCCAGGTATCGGCACTCACGATACACGCCAGCATAAATGGCCACAGGGTGCAGACCCTAATTGATACTGGGGCAGCGGTAAGTTGTGTAAACAGAAAACACGTTACCGAAGGGCAAATACACGGTGTCACGGGTGACATCCGGCTGGTAGCGGCCAATGCTCAGACGCTAGAAAACACAGGGGTGGCAAACATACATCTTAGGCTAGACCATTTTGCCACAACACACCCCATGTTCGTTATAGAACATCTTTCTGCATCAGCCATAATTGGCATGGATTTCCTCGCTAAGTATAAGGCTAGCATCAATTTTGCTAGCGGTAAGATGCTTTTAAAGCATGACCAGAGGCTCACCACACATCCCATGATATACACCAGGAACACAGATGGGATTCGAGCGGAGCGAGAAATTCACGAGCACCAGGCCTCTACACTGCACACTATCAGCCAACACACAGACACACACAGAGATAAGGCGGCCAAGCAGACCCACAGATAGGACCTGACACCGGAGCAAAATAAAAGGCTCACGGAGCTCCTGGAGGCCAACAGGGATATCTTTGCCCATTCGATGAAGGATCTCGCAGTGACAGACCTTATCGAACACCACGTCACACTCACCAGTGACCGGCCAGTACACCAGCCTCCCTTCAGGGTGAGCCAGAAGGAGAGACACGCCATCGACACTCAGATCACAGAGATGCTCGAGGCAGGGGTCATTGTCCCCGTAATTTCGAACTACAGCGCCCCGGTCTTGCTGACCAAAAAACGGGACGGATCCCACAGGTTCTGTACTGACTACCGTAGGCTCAATAAGTTAGTCGAAAATGACAGTTATCCACTACCAAGGGCAGACACCTATTTGGATGCCCTTGGCGGGGCTAGCTGGTTCAGTTCGATGGATTGTTATAGTGGATTCTATTCAATCCCCGTCTATGAACCGGATAGGCACAAGCTGGCGTTCGTTACAGAGAACGGTCTATATACCTACACAAGGTTACCAATGGGCCTCCGTAACGCCAGCCAGACCTTCCAAAAGGTAGTGGATAAAACGTTTTCAGGTCTAAAATGGCGTTCCGTATTAGTTTACGTGGACGACATAACGGTCTTCTCCAACACCTTTGACGAGCATATCGTACATTTGGAGGAGGCTTTCGCCAGGATCAGAGAGGCCAAATTAAGTCTTAAATCTGCGATATGTCAATTTGCCAGAGAGCAGATTAACATATCGGGCCATATTGTAAACAGAGAGGGCATTATTCCCGACCCAGCGAAGACTGACGCAATAACGGGCATCCCAATGCCCACAAATTTGAAACAATTGCGCAGTTTTATTGGACTGGCCTCGTATTACAGAAAATATATCCACAGGTTTGCGCACATCGCCCACCCCCTAACCGAACTCACACGTGAAAAAACGCCCTTCAGCATTAAACAGGAACACATAGATGCCTTCAACACACTGAAGCAACTATTGACCTCACCACCATTACTGCAACACTTCCATAGTGATAGGCCCACCTTTTTACATGTGGATGCCAGCCAGTACGTGCTGGGGGCGGCCCCATTGCAGGAAGATGCAGAAGGGCGCATACGGCCCATAGCTTATGCTAGCAGGAAACTAACGGCCGTCGAGACTAGATACTCTGCCACAGAGCGGGAAATGCTGGCATTTTCATGGGGAGTGAACTATTTTCGGGTATACCTCTATGGTATCCAGTTCACGGTAGTGACTGACCACGCGAGCCTGCTTTTTGGGACAAATTCAAAAACTCAAATTCGCGGCTCAATAGGTTTATATTCCGCCTGTATGAATATAACTTCGTGCTCAAACACAAGAAAGGCGCTACACATCTAGGAGCAGATGGGTTGTCTAGGCTGCCAGTAGCCGACCCCCCAGATGACAGTTAGGACCACGAATGGGACGACATGCCCACTTTTGCCCTGACGGTGGTTAACATCAAGCAGGAGCAAGGACGTGATCCATACTTGAAACAGATTCTAATGTCACTAGAAAACTTGGATAAGGTGGATTCCAAGACGGCACGGCTGTCTAGGCGATTTTTCCTAGACAAAGACGGGGTACTGAAATTTAAGCCCACAGCCATGCACGATAATGCACCTATAGCGGTTCCGGAGTCATTGAAAGAGAATATCATGATCGGACACCACAATAGCCCACTGGCAGGGGCACATTTGGGTACGCATAAAACATACCTTAGAATCCGGGACAAGTATTATTGGGTAAACATGAAGGCCGACATAGACAACTTCGTAGAGACATGTCACACTTGCCAGCGATTTAAAACAAGGCCTGGCAAGCCTCATGGATTACTCAACCCTATTCCCGTAGGAGAGCTATTTCACAGAGTCGGGATATATGTTAAAGGCCCCATTACGACATCTCAAAAAGGCAATATATACATACTGGTTGCCACCGAGTATCTCACCAGGTACATGATCACAAAGGCTGTGCCCAAAGCAGACACAAACAGCATAGTCGAATTCTTATTCGACATAGTTACACGATATGGCCTATTCCAAACCCTACTATCCGATAGAGGTACCATTTTCACCTCAAGAGTGCTCCAACAGTTTTTGGAGGTACTCAGGATAAGGGCATACACGACCACAAACCAACGGTCTCACAGAAAGTATGAACAAAATAATTGGAATGGCGCTAGCTAAATTCACAGGGGACACAGGGACAGACTGGGATGATTACCTGCAGCCCATTACATTTAGCTACAACACCTCCATATCCACGGCCACAAAACACTCTCCACACTTCCTGTTGCACGGGTACACACCCAGAAGTCCCATAGACAATATATGCATCCCACAGGACACTCACCCGGGCAATGCCGCCCAGCTAGAGCACTTGCAGATAGCTCGCATGGACGCTAGAAAGAACATAGCCGCGGCGCAGAAAAAACAAAAAGAACGGTACGATCGGCAAAGGAAGACCGTGGAATACACACCCGGGCAATTGGTTATGGTTTCCAATTCCGCCCGTAAGAAAAATGTGTCCGAGTTCCTCCTGCCACGTTGGTCAGGTGCATTCAAAGTCTGCAGGAAGTTATCTGACCTAAACTATATCGTAAACGTGCGCCATGGACGCAAGCTCATTAAAGACACTATTCACGCCCGCCGTATGAAGGCATATCACACCCGCAAAACGACACCTACACGTAAAGACGGGAACGCTGTCAAAAGGAAGGGAAATCATTCCACGGGCAGACGGGAAAAGAAGGCCAAGAAATGGCCTTCGGACACCGATGGCCTCACCGGGATACGAACCCAACACTGCCAAACGTCCCGGAGACACAAGCCTAAAAGGCACCAGGAATAATTATCCTAGACAAAGACGGTCTCGAACCCGCGACCTCCTGAATACCAGGAATGCAAGGTCGGGTAACTATCCAGTTCAAGGATAGGGAAATAAGGGATAGTCACACTGACGGACATTTATATGCATGAATTAATAAAATCACCTCCGACACCTAGTCCCCAAACACGCAACTAGCGGCCCGATGACACACATGCATAACGACATTTAGTACCACTAACAGGGATATATTCGCCCCACGCTTACGATTACACAAATTTTGGGGACACAATATATATTTACAGGAAGGTTCTTTTCCATTGCGAGAAGCCCAAAGACACGCTGTATAAGCAGACATCAGAGAATCGTGTCGACAAGCAAGCAAAGTCCTTCCTACACAGTTGTAACTTAATACCATTGCCAAGTCAGCGATAACACACACACACACAATCGTGCGACCTTCACCAGCTGCAGGCGACTTACGAGCGGCCTGGACTGGCTGTGATACACACGGTCATTCACGCTGTTTTCAAAACCCCATAACTCCCAAAATAAGAGTACGAGGGTCTTCACAAAAGCCACAAAACACTCACGCTAAAATATATTTTCATCCGCGTGCCTTAAATACACGATACGTGTGCCATGGTATATACGGTACAGAAATCGTAGCACCAGGACCTTAGAACAAGGCGGGCGCGCACACACGATTTAACACAATACCTTCGTGCCAAAGACAAACTAACCAATGGTATTTTTGGCGCGAAAAACACAATCAAAAGCCACACTGGGCACACACAAATCCCGACAACGCAGACATAAAACACGGAGTATTACACGGGATCGCAGGTCCGAATGCCCAGTAAAAATCGGACGCCGTGGAAAACAAATATCCAGAATCCCAATTAGACTGACATTGGCCCCATACATGTACATAAGCGGTGGAGCCACACGATTTTAATGACAGGGAGATTCTTTACCATACATACAGGAAAATAGATTCGTTCCAAGATACTCGCTAACACAGCCTACTTAGGGCATTAGCGTCCACAAAATACTTTCCTCCGAACCATAGCGCCCAACACCTAGATACAGGTAACACCACATCTCTTCCGGCAAGAGGTCATGCAAAATTTCGATTACCCCGAACATGGCCAATGGATTTCCTAGACATGGATTGCACATAGCTGCACAAGGCAGAGGTCTTGCGGAAAACAATGTACACACAACATCGGTAAGAAAATAGGGGCAGATTAGCACACTGGCCCTCCCGGAATCCCAAACAATGACAACACTGGGACATTGGCTAAAGTCACGTTCCGGCAGCCGACATACGTAACATCAGAGACTTCCCGTATACAAGAATATGAAAACAAAACACGACAAAACACTGACTTGCGAATTCCGAAAGCATTGCAACACTGCTGTCGGCAGACAGTCTTGTTATAACGGAAGTGACAATGAAATGCAGACATGACCACAAAAACAAACCAATAATAATGGCATACATTGACACGGGATTCAGCGCTGTTACAACAGGCATAACAATTAGCAATGTACAGACACGATAGGCCGGATCTATCATAGGGCCACAGAAGCTTGTTTACAAGTGCGATAACAGGTTACACACACGCGACCACTAATCAGGGGCGAACACAGACAGATTCCTTGAAGGAACAACCCCCCCCCCCAATAACTACTTCTCTTCTTGTTTTATTTTAATCCCAAAACCATCATAGGCGATCAGGACATGACCAGTTACACTACATACTTGCTACATTAACATTACAAATGAGAGGCCAGATTAGGCCCTGACGTCATAGCGTCACCACACTTTACCATCCCAAGGAGTGGATAGAAAGCAGATATTGACCAAGTGAGGATGACAGGAGCAGAGATGGATAATGCCAACGGGATTACCAAAATACCACCAACGGGCTACCATTATACCACCTTTCTCCTTCCATAACCTTGTCACTCACAACATTAGCCAACACAAACACATAAACGCATAAAAACAGCTAAACTACATGCCAAAATATACATGGGGGTTGATAGACTTCATGCGTCTAAAGAGAGGGCTCACTACGCCCTGGCTCTCAATGCTTACGCCCGAGTATTAGGGGCGAGTTGGAAAAACGATAATTAAGCGTAATGCGCATCTCTAAGCAAGAGATGAGGCTAAATTTATAATAACAATTCTTTTCTACTAAATAATCCCGCATGCAAGGGACATAGGATTATTACACCTCGGCCTATACCTATCCACAAATGAGAGCGGACACGCCTCATATCCAGCCACATGCATGGAATATCCTACCCACACACCTGGGTTATTATTATTATTACTCCTGCATGGAATTTTTAAAATTTTTGCAAACCCGGGAAGTACCTACCCCGTCCACTCACCGTAAAAGCATCCTGACAGCATCACCGGCTCCCGGCCACCATTAACATGGAGCCCAACGATGCGCAACCTTCTCCTACCACGCTTTAAGCCCATCCAGCAGATAACACCCCCGGATCCTAATAACAAAGGACCCAACGCCATAAACCCTATTAACGCCTCCAAGAAAATTAACAAGGCATTACCGCTGGAAGTCCGACGTAGCTACAGAAGGCCTGAAGTAGTCCATGCATTTAGAAGATTCTACAACCCCAGAACACTTAAAAATTTTACATTATTTACACAGTAAATTATTTACAAAGCACACTATTTTTTTATTAACACAAAAGGAATCTGATGACACGCTGAATGGTGATGACAGCGTAAACAGAAGGGCAGAGGCGCCACACAGGAGCAGAGCTGGGGAAGGCGATGATGAGCCCTACCCCAGTTAACTCAATGACCCAGACCAAAAAGACGAATCACGTAAGGTCGAAGCGCCGATGACCTGGCACGGGCAAACTTCGGAGTCCCGGGAGTACCTAGCCTGTCCCCGGGACAAAGAAATGTTACACCCACTATGTGCTACGGGCATCGAAGCCAGACCTGCAGAGGAGACTTTCTACGACTGGTGGGAGAATTAGCCAGCTCCATACCGGACTCAGGAGATGACCCTAGGGACGACCAAATTAGGACTAGACTCCTAGTTTAGTATGTAAGTAAGTAGAACTTCTATGGCGGGAAGTTAGTCTTCTACCCGCAGGAGTGAAGAAGGATCTCAGGATTCAGCGGGATCAATCCTGGATCCGACAAGTCCTTGCCCCGCGTGGCACAGGTGAAGACAACCAAACAAATAAATAGCGGATACACAAATAATGAATAATATATATGGAATGAATGCGATCATTCGAACCCGCGGCCACATAAATGGTAACGCACCGAGCGGCCAGAGATAGTAAATAGGCATGCAGCGAGATGCCTAGAGGGGTTCGAGTGGGCAAACCCAGCAATGCCAACATAGGCGAAGAGGATTCCCGGACGCTAAAATTCCCGGATGTTATTATTACTGCCAATATAGGCGAACAGGATGCCCGGACGCTCAAATTCCCGGATGATATTATTCTATCGGACGATGTCCAATGCCCACATAAATGGCTGACAGCGGGTCACCATAGCTTAAATGGTAACGCAGCGAGCGGCCAGAGATAATAAATAGGCATGCAGCGAGCTGCCTAAAGGGGTTCGCGTGGGCAAACCCAACAATGCCAATATAGGCGAAGAGGATGCCCGGACGCTGAAATTCCCGGATGAAGGATGACAACACAGGCAAGTATAACGGCGATGCGTTTGCCCCTCGTGCGGCGCAGGCGTCCGGAACTTTATTAATTGCTAGCTATTAAGCAATAACATAAATGTCGACAACTAGTATTAAGGGAGCGGAATCCGGTGGTTTTAGAGACAACCGGGGTTTCTAGAATCCACGCGGGTGGTGATCTGAGGAAGTAAATTGCCTCAGGCGATCGCTCCGGGCAAAATTCTAGCATGTAAGACAGTTGCATTTGGATCGCAACTTAGAATTAAGCAAATTTAATAAACGCTGTTGCTCAATAATAGCACAGCACATTTCGGCATTAGACTAAGTTAAACCATTCGGCTTATAAATACCAATTATTTTTTTCTCTTTTACTTATCATAATTTAGACTAAACATTTCGGCGCCTGGTGACAAACAAACCCGTCATCAGGGTAAGCCCGACAATACGTCAAGTTAACTAAAATTAAGATAAACATTTCGGCACCTGGTTAACAAAAACCGTTACCAGGGTAAGCCCGACAACGCATATAATAAGCTAGATAATACCTAGGCTAACCTAGAAGTAAGTTACACCTCAGTGGCGCCAAACTTAGTCTTATAAATTAAGCGCCACCGACGAAGTGTTATATATATACATGTGATGTATTGCCATGTATTGTAAGTGCATTATTATTCATTAATCCACTTTTACCCACACAGGAAAGCGAGGAAGCAAACGAACATACATGTTTTCCAAAGAGATGGCCAATAATCCATTTTTATTTCACAGATCACAAGGAGCACGAGCATGTCTATTGTATATATGTTTTCCACACCAAATTACACACACCCTTATCTCTGTCACAAAAACACACTGTTCCTCATCGCACTTCAGTCGCGCCAATAAGGTGATGGCGCCGCGATCAGCGACGTAAGGTGACGTGGGGCACCGAGCGACGCAGACGCAAACACACGTTCAATATGCTTCAATAAAAAGCAATATTCGGCAGCCAGGGGCGGTGCAGAGGTTGTGAGCACCTACCCTCGCCGCCAAGGTAAATTTTTCCACTCACGGGGAAAATTTACGAAAGGAAAAGTAACGGCATGACCACTAACCCACAGCCATAGGTGAGAGGCACCTACAGCCAGCGGGTAATAAATGAAGGGAGAATGAGTCGACAAGAGCGCTACAGAAGGCCTAGGGAATGAGACGAGGTACCAGGCTCATGAGAGAAACGGTCTAGCAATAAGGTTATTATTTTATGTTATATTATGTTATGTTATGTTATATCATTATTGTAAAAACAGAAACTGTAAATCCAAAGCATACACAAACATAGTGGTGCTCAACTGTATACCTACACACATAAAATCACAAATTGTCACACCATTTCACACGCCATAATGTACACACTGATTTTTATTTCTACCCAACTTAAAATTTGTGAAGGTGTCCCGTTTTACGCCAACACAAGAAACTATATTTTACGTATTCCTTTAACTTATACCCTGGGACACCTGTTTTTTTATTCTCTTCCATCTTTTAAACTATATATCACAGGGAGCATTTTTTTCCTCCTCACAGCGCCGGACGGTACAACCACCCGTCCAGCCATGGGTTTTTTCCTCCCTGGACAATACCAACATGTATACTTAATGTCATGATCAAGTATTCTGTTTGTTTTTGTTTTTGTACCTTTATTATTATTAATGCTTCGAATTGCAACTTTCAAAACTTAACTATTTCAAAATTACCATGTATAGTATGTATAACCCACAACCTACCCCTCTGAGCACAAGCTGATTTCACATCACCACGACATCAACACACCTACATCTACACCAACACTGAAGAAAAGAAGAAGAGGTACAAGAAGAAACCAAAAACGATCCATCGTCAACCCCACTCCACGTTCCGTTCCCGTTCGCGGGGAAGCGAACTAATCGAAGAAGAAGACTTGTACAGGCCCGGGGGGCTGTACCCCCTGAAAGCCACCCCCCATCTTCTACTAAAAACCACCCCAACTGGCAACATCATAAGACCAGAACAGTACCTTTACACGGCAAGAGGCGACCACCCAGCTTGGGAGGTTGGCCAACTACTTGCAACACATAACATAAACATCTACACACCAGCAAACTGCAGCAGCTACGTCAACGGAATGCTGATTAAGCAACGGCAGGAACTATAAAAAGGAAGGCCTTTTTGGAGCATTATCTGTCATACAGTGTGCGTCGCCGAAGGCCTTAGCTGACAACTGTTCCAGCTGCATCATCAGGTGAGACTCAGCAAGTGTTCAGAATCCTTTACTTTGTAAACACCCATCCACAATCTTGTACACTCAACTTGTACCATTACTTACATTCCCCTAAGAGGGACTTACAATTTCACACTCACTGACCAATAAACACATGGTCAGTAAATTACACTTGTCTTGATAATTACACGCCTCTTTACATCCTCATACCCTTCCTGACTCTCGTCACGATTGACCGTGACCATTGTAGCCAGTAATTGCTTGCTCATGTTTCATTGTGCTTCCCGCAAGCGACTCGACTACGTAACGTCGAGCTGCTGACGTAAGCTCGCCTATTGTATCACTCATTCCGTCCAGCTGGCAGGCCGGTGTATTAGCCTGCATTTCTAGGTCCATCCCCTAATCGACACTTGCGTCTTTGCAGGAACATCCATTAGCGTTTAAGTGCTAAACAACACACTACACTGGTAAGCTCACCCAGCTACGGGTAGCTACCCTCTCCTAGAAACCACCTTCCAAATTAGTACAATAACATAAGTGTTTTAGCCCTAACTACCCCCCAACTAAGGGATCTAAAACAGTATAACGGTCCAGCGAAGTCAATGCTTGTTACTGCAAAGGCCTTCTGTGGAATGACACGCTGTGGAGGGAGTTGCGCCTCAAGTACTTGACTGGGACGATTTCGGGCCATTTTGCAAAGAAGGCAGCGATATAGTATGTTCTTAATGACACGACGAGCACGCAGTATCCAGAAGGTCATCCGAAGGTCTGAAAGAATAATTCGCACTCCCAAGTGATGGAGGCGGATGTGTGTGTCTCAGAACATAAGTTGTGTAAAGTGATGGTCGCCATCGAGAATTATGGGATGCCTCTGCTGGTGAGTAATGTCGGCACTCTCCAGTCACCCTCCAAGCCGCAGAACACCGTCTTCTAGAAAGGGGTTGTAGCATCGTAGTTTGGATCGTACTGGGAGAGGGACGTTGGACTGTAGAGCTCCAAGTTCAGCAGGAAAGCAGTCTTTCTGCACGACCTTTATCCAGTAGGTACGCGACGCAGTAAGTTCTTGAGCAGTGAGTTCCCCGTTTTCGTGGTCTTTGTGGCGAAAGATTCGCGTCAGGCGAATTACCCAAGCTGTAACGCGTAGAAGGCGCGTGTAGGAACTGAGCTGGGTGGAGTCTATGATCGATTCTGGCAAATCGACGTTAAGGACAGTCTGCCAGTCTTCTTTGTTTCTGGGAGTGATGGAAGCGATGGTGCGTCCTGAGGCCAGTAAGAATCTTCCTTTGTTAACCAGGAAGGTCCATGCCACCATATATCTAAGGACCGGATCTGACCAGGAAGAAGTCCCCGAGAGAGGTGATCTGCAGGGTTGTCAGATCCGGGGCAGTGTCTCCACTGTGATGGTGTTGTGTATGACTGGATCTCCGTCACACGGTTGAAGACGAAGGTCTTCCATTTATTTGCGTTCCCTCGTATCCAACCCAATGTCACACAGGAGTCCGTCCATAAAGTAGCATGGGAATGTCGAAATTGGTTGCTTTTGAAAAATATCGTAGAAGCCGTGCTCCCACTAAGGCTGCAAGGAGTTCAAGGCGTGGTAGTGTGACGTTCTTAACGGGAGTCAGTCTGGACTTGCTGTAGGCTAGGTGAGTGGAGATATTGTCCTCATTCGTTGCGCGATTGTACAAGGCTGCTCCGTAAGCTCGCTCTGAAGCGTTGCAAAACACATGAAACTGAGTGTCTTCCGTACTTGAAGTGTGAAGCCAGCGAGGTATGCGTATTGGCGAGAGCGAGGAGAGCGTAGATATCCAAGCATGCCAGTGTGCGGCAAGATCGTTAGGTAATAGTTCATTCCAATCAATTCCCGGCACCAAGTATCCTGAAACAATCGTTTCCCCACAAGAGATACCGGAGAGAACAAGCCAAGTGGGTCGTAAAAGCTGCTGACGATCTTCAAAAGCTGTCTTTTTGTGGTTGGTCCTTCTGGGTTTTTATCAAGGATTTCCTTCGTGTCCACCATAAAAGAATCACTTGAAGTGCACCAGTTTATTCCTAGCACCTGAGTCTGCAGCGCAGTCTCTCGTCCTTCTGTCTTCCAGACGGCTCTCAGTACATCGGAATTTGTTGCCCATTTTGCAAGACGAAAATTGATAAGCTTCATCAAGGCTGTGAGTTCATAATACAAGGTGACTGCTAAGTTGTCATCTGCTGCTCCCACAACAATGTCGTCCATGAGGTGTTGCTGTTGATTAGTGGTGCAGCGTTAGGAAAGGAGAATGTATGGTTGTCTGCATGTTCCCTGATGGTTGCTGAAAGGAGGAAAGGACTGCAGGTCAGGCCGAAAGAGAGCGTAGTGAAGCGATAAGTGACTATGTCATTTGTCGTGTAGAAGTGTCCTCCGTCGTCTTCAATCACTTTGTACCAGAGGAATCTGGTCAAGTCTCTGTCTTTCCTGTCCAGGGTTAGCTGAAGGAAGGCTTGTTGTATGTCGCTGATGATTCCCTGTCGATGAAGTCTGAAACGTAGGAGAATTTCCACAGCCTCTGGTAATAAATTTGGTCCCATCTCCAACATGTCATTAAGAGAGGGTGTCAGCCTGATGAGATGATGCGTCGAATACTATTCTCCACTTGGTTTTTCCATATCTTTCTTTCCTTCTTTCTTTCTTTCTTTCTTTCTTTCTTCACAGCTTGATGAGGAAGGTAGAACATGACGTCGGGTGAGTTTGTCGTGTTGACTTCTTCCACGTGCTGATTGTGAATGTAGCTGAACATCTGGCTACAGTACATCTGGTTGAAGTCGTCATTGCTTTGAAGTCTTTTCTGAAGGTTTCTCAGACGCGCCTCGGCATTGTGTAGATTATGGGGTAGTTCCAGAATGCCTTGCTTCTTTGGCAACGAGACTACGCGTTACTGTTTTTCGATTCGGAAAGATGATTTGAAGTCCTCAAGGTTTCTGGAATCCTTCGGCGTATGTGGGCGTTCTTGATCAGCAGTTATACCAATAGTCTCCAGGTCCCAATATCTTCGGAAGTCTTTATCTGAGTGGAAAGTAGCCTGCTCGAGGTTAATGAAATTGACTGTGGCTGAGTTCACGTGCATACCGGATCGATCCCCACTGAATATCCAGCCGATGGTAGAAGGAACCAACACGAGTGACGTGGGGATACGTAAGAGAGGACTGTCTCTGATAATTTTCCAGTAGTGGTCACTACCGATAAGGAGTTAAACCGGTAGATCTTCAAGGGAATTCGTCCTAGGATCAGCTAACTGTAACTTACGAGCATGTGCTAATGCCGTAATGTCTTGTGGAACCGACGGTTGTGGTGAAAGAACTTGAAGACTTTCGAAACCATAGAGAGAGAGGCTCGTGTTAGTCCAAAACCCTTTCATATTGAAGCGTACGAGTCGTCTAGTGTTGGAGCTCGTAGGGTTTGACTCAGAGGCACAAACTGTCAGTTCTTGTCGTCTAATTACTTCCAGCTGAAGATCGTCTACTAGTGACTTGGAGATGAAGGTCGACTGATTTCCTGCGTCGAGAACACAGCGAGTAAGTTTGCTTAAACCTGTGGGTCTCGTAATCCACACCTGAGCGGTCTGTAGGTTAGTAAAGCCGGAGGTTGCTACGCTTATTTTCCCTACTGCCGTTTGAGATGACGGAGTAGAAGGATTTCTCTGTTCTCCATCACAAATAGATCTATGGTGTAACTTCTTACATGTTGCACACGGCGTTTGACCTTTCTTGCTGCAGTTCGAAACAATGTGTCCTTGATTTAAACAAAGAAAGCAGCGCTTGTTCGATTTAACTTCTGAATGCGATCATACACGGTTGTTATGGTTTTACAGTCTTGACCCCAATGACCTCGTCGGTCACAAAATACGCAGAATGGATGTATCGTCTTCTTCGCTTTTGGTGAAGATTTGCTTGATTTGGCGTGAATTTTGAGTGCAGCTGTAGTGGGGATAAGGGTTGCTGAAGCTATAGGACTTCCTCTGATTTTCTGTGTGGGTAGAGCACCGTCAACCTCTTCGTTTCAGAATCGCATCAATTTAGTAATGTGGCTTTCCATGATATTCTCTCTCTTGACGTGAATAATCCAACGGCGTAACATGTCCTCCGGGAACGCGCGCAGAATTTTCGGAGCTAGCATACCGCCATATTCGTCCACATTTTCTCCCAAGGCCCTGAGGGCCTGTATCCGCCGGTTACATTCGGTTGGTTGGTTGGTTCCTTAGCTTAGGGGCTGCGACAACGCGGTCATGTAGCCCCGTGTACTTTGGGTGTGTGTAGAATCTGTCTGATAACCGGTGTTAATTGTGATGACTGTATTAGTGTGTGTATCTTTACATTCGGTGAATGTCATGTTTAAGGGGTTGGGCGTGACGTGTGATATAGGTTGTAGAGTCTCCAGGTAATCCAGATGGGCTTGGATTATTCTGTTTTTGTCACCGTACCGTGAAATGAGAATCTGTTTTGTCTCCTCATATGCGTCAGCGGTGATTGGAATTCCGTCAACCAAGTTCTTGGGCTCGTCCTCCAAGTATCCGCGAAGAAAAGCGTGTTTATCGATACTGGAAATAGAAGGGTTGCCGTCAATAGATGATTGGAATTGTTCCCAGAAACGGGACCACTTCTCTACGTCTCCTGAGAATGGTTCTAACCTGTTCACAGGAAGTTTAACTGTGTGCATTAAGGGTTGATGGGGCAGAGCGGCGTCCTTGGCAGACGCGAGACTTACATTATCGACAGAAGGTGTTTTTTCTCCAATGGCGCGTGTCGCCTTGAGAATAGCTCTCTTGGCAAGATCGGTATATTCTTCGCACGTGATGACGTCAACGTTGTACTCAGTGTCAGGAAGGAAGTCGTGGATTTGTTGATCGAGAGTGGTTAGACGGTCTAATGATTCTTGAAGTCTAATCTGATTGTATTCGTAGTCGATCTCTGAGCTAGGTGTTGCATCGTTTATTACCGTAGTGAATTTGGTAATAAGTGTTCGTACCGTCTTTATGAGACGTTTCAGTTTATGTAATTGTGAAGTCTGGTCCGGGTTAGATATATTGGGTAGGGTATTGTAATACTAGTAACTCGTCAACAAGCGAAGACACAGTTCCAAATGTTGTTCCTAGAGTGCATGTGTGAGTGCGTGATGACAATTTTAGGCTACTTGCGATCTCTGTAGGAAATTCAGTATTAGTATCAAATTGTGTTCATAGATGCATGCGTGAGTTCGTGATGACAATTTTAGGCTACTAGCGATCTCTATAGGAGATTCAGTATTAGTATCAAACTGATAGATGTCACTGTCGTCTCGTTGAGTTGAAGGTCTGCGTCCGTAACTTAATCCAATAAATATTATTGCTTTCCTTTGTCATGCAGATCTCATGCATAATTCATAAATCATTGCGAATTTCTGATGTCATACAATCCTTAGAATCAGAACAATACGTAACCTCAACACAGTTGTATCTTTCATTGATTTCAGAAAGGCTTATGATTCAATAGACAGACAGTCTGTATTCCTAACGCTAGCAGAATTAGGGATAGATAAAAATACCAGACAACTGGTTGAACAAACGCTAACAAATACAACCTCAAGAGTTAAATTTCTAAACGACATTTCGGAACCCTTCCAAATCAAAACCGGAGTTAGACAAGGTGATGGACTTTCACCACTTCTATTTAATTTGATATTAAACAAAATCATGAAGGAATGGAAACTTAAATTATGCGAAAGAAACTTTGAAGGGGTCCATTTGGGGCAAGGAAAAGGAAGATTTGAGGTGAAATGTCTTGCCTTTGCTGATGACATAGCAATCATTTCAGAAAACAGATTTCAAGCACAAATAATGGTTGAAACCCTACATGAAATAGCAATAAAAACTGGTCTTCAGATTTCGTATGAAAAAACCAAATATATTGAACACAGACACAATGGAGAAAAATATCTAACAACTCAACATGGACAGATTCAAAGAGTTGATAAATTTAAATATTTGGGAGAATGGATCCAGTCAAATGGACTTGATAACACATCCTGCAAGGAGAGATTCAGAAAGATGGAAAATGCCTATAAACTCACCCAACATAGATACAACAAACGATCAATTTCATTCCAGGCAAAAATCAGGCACTACACAACTGTAATTAAACCAGAGGTATTATACGGATCAGAATGTTTAACGTTGAACAAAAGAGGTGAACAAGAGGAACTGGAAAAGAAAGAAAGGAAAATACTTAGGAAAATTTTGGGTCCCCAAAAGAATAAAGATATTTGGATGAAGAGAAAAAATGAAGACCTTTACCGAAATGTGGAAAAAATTACAGACTCAATTAAAAGACGGATACTACAATTTTATGGTCACCTCCATAGAATGGATAGCAGCAGGCTAACTAAGAAAATTTTTGACTACATCTCCAAATTAAAAAACACCACTAGATGGCTGGAAGAGATACGGTGTCATCTGCAAAAACTGAAGATCACAAATAACATCATTTCTAATAGGGTGGAATTCCGGCGACTGATCACTACTGCAGATTTTTCGATTCTGCAAGTTCCACATCAACCACGGAGAGTGTTATCAACGGAACAGAGGCAGGCCATCAGCCAACGTATGAAGAAGTTTTGGGAAGAAAAGAAAAAACGAAACAATGTACCGTAGTCTTAGGTTCAAAGCGGTCTATAATTGGCCAAATTCTAAATATATATATATATACATTAGTTAGCGAAAGTGATGACCAATAGCTTCTGAATCTCGCAGACAGACGAAGGTTAATACCCAGGGTTGCGTGTTTGTAGAATTTTACGCAGTGTCCCGTACCACTGCTTTGAATGTCCAATACCAATTTAATGAAAACGATATTGACAATATGTTATGTGTTTTGCCTTTAAAAGCATGCAACGTGTGCTAGATATCATAAAGTAATCGACATATTAGTATATAATTTTCAATAGCTCATCTGTATGATGATGCAAGGTAATGGCGTCTTCAAATGTAGTTGGTTGATAGCTGGTCCAATACTGTTGGTCGTTCTTCCTCGTGTGTGAAGATAGTCCGTAGTGTAGACTGCTGGCTTAAACTATTCACCACTATAACGTAATTCTCACTAGCACTTAAAATCGGAGTTTTCGGCACCAAGTGTGGGATATTATAGCGTGAAGTTAGGAAGAACGATACCGTGACATTCACTATTTTATTCCATTAGCTACTACAAAGTACAAATACAACACTCTCTAGCGGCAGGTTACATAAATGCATTGTCCTTGTTTCATTCCCCAACACTACTAGAATCCACGCTCCGGGGACCGGCGGCCAAGATCGAGCGAAAGTTTGCACAATACGTGTCGTACATAACGTGCGCTAGAACAAGACAGAAGTTTCGAATGACATTTCCAGGGAGACCCATTCCTATAAATCGGACAATAAATCAACCGGCTAAGAGATTCCAACGTACAGGTTCTGTAAACGATAAAAATAGACGTAAAGGTCGTTATTTTCTTACTGAAGCTAAATTAACCCGAGTAAACGGAAACTCCATAAGGAGATGCCGATTATGTTTGGCAGTGGGTGGGGAACATTTTCAGCATGTACTGTAAGCATAGTGAGTAAAAATGCATGATACTGATTTTAAGCGCCGTATCCTGCCGTATATACGCGCGCGTGGTCGTCGGGAACTGAGCTGTCAATGGCGGAGCGCATGAGCGAGAATGTCCTTGCCAAGCAAAAATAAAGACCCTGTATATATATATATTATTTTTATTTTTATTCTTAATTGATTTTAATTTATTCTAAGCTGAAGATGACATAATTGTAAGGTTGAAACATGTCCAATATATAAAATATATCTTTATGTAGTATTGATTCGGCGTATAATTATAAATTTTAGTACATGTAAATGTGCAAAAACATACACTTGATATAAATTTTGCCATAACACAGGATTCTAAAAATATTCTTGTTCCAAAAGCTCACAAAAAGAAACAGATCTGTTAAGAAAGACATGAAAAAGTCTTGATTAAAAACAGTGTGGAATAGAAGAGATGTGGATGTGAAATTAGATAAGTTGAAATACAATAGTTAGCTTATAACTGGTAGTTTGGTTTGTATTTGCGAGGTAGAGAAATAATGGAATGAAAACGTTGGAAATAAGTGTTACGAGGTAATGTTATGTGTGGGCATGTTTTTCTCAACACATTTTGTAACAGATCTGTTTTTTTTAAATTTTAATTTGTGAGCTTTTGGAACAAGAATATTTTTAGAATCCTCTTTTATGGCAACATTTATATTGTGTATGTTGTTGCACATTTACATAATTACTCTCGCTTGCTGAGCCCAAGGTTGCAGGTTCGAAACCTGGCGCAGTCAGCTGGCATTTGAGGGTGCGCAAATGCGAGGGAGCCGTGTCAGTAGATTTACTGGCACGTTAAAGATCTCCTTCGGGGCGAAATTCCGGCACCCCGGCGTCTCTAAAAGCCAGTGTAGTTAAAAGGGACGTAAAGCCAATAACATTATTATATTACATAATTACGCTGAGGAAGGTCGCAATGGGACTGAAACCGGTACGGTTTAATGTTCAACATAAATTGACTTATGGTTATATACATTTTATTATCGACCATCATCATATTATTCCCAAGTGGTTTATAGAAGTTTATAGAAGTTTTTTCTGAAAGTAGAATGATTCGGAAATTAATCTGCTGGAAGGATATACTAAATAAGCCCAATTTCATTTGAGTTTGATGATTGATAGATGGCGTCTGAATGTCACAACATGAAACTGATTACATTGAATCACATCTCGTGTACAATTATTATGCATCTTTTCTGGATAAACAAAGATAAATTGAAACTATTCAACATTACCTTGAAATGTTCTTTAATTTTCCATTGAAATACTGATGACATCACAACATTGCATCAGGAGTGGACGTATGGCTCATAATTCACAACCCAGCATAACTCATGACTCATTGTACACTCTGTATTTATAACACAGGAACACTTTAAATATATTTCTCATGTAAGGGGTTAGAAAAATAGGAATACAGGGAAACAAACACAACTCGTAAAATAATATACAAAAAAGTCTCTTAAATCTAGTTAACCTATTTTAATCAGGTCCACGTTTTGTTTTGAGTATTCGCTTGCTAACGGAAGTGGAAGCATAAAGGCGTATTCTAGTTCACTATTTCAATCCATCGATGAATACGTAGAAAACACTGAAATATCACAGACCATTCTTTCCTTCGATGAAATCAAGAAATTATTATTCACCACATGTTTATTTTTAAATTTCTTGATGCCGTCGTTTGTTCAGGCACTTGGTAACTATTAGACTTATCTATTAGGGATGAGTCTCTGCTAGATCTCGGAGTGTGAAGGAAGGCAGACGATACGTTTCATTGGTCACATGCTCGACTTAGCCAATAGATAGTTAAAAGGTTCTCAACTGATTTTGTGTTCAAAACAAACTCTAAGTGGCTATTAGCAAAAGAGAAAAACATTAATAGGCCCTACTTTCTTTTTTACGTCTATTAGTGAATAGTTTGGAGATATTAGGTCGCAACTGACAAAAATTCTCTTCATGCAAGTTTAAGTGTCCTGCATTACGTACAATCTGTATCTCGTGAGATTAAAAGCATTCTTAGAAGACCAGGCCATATTGAAGCAGGGGGGCCTGACGTCGATGTTCCGCCGTCGAAATAATATCACCACAAACAAAGGCAAACATTCATATCTTTTCCAGCCAGAGAGGACACCAAGAGTTACTTATGTGTAACATAACACCAGAATATTTCCATTAAGGGTGGCTGTGTACTTAAAACAGATCACAGCAGTCTCCTGTAATTTGGGCAACATTTCGTTTCTGATACGTCCGCGTCCTTCTTAAATCAGGTGGTTTACGGAGGACGATGAACCATTTTTTAGCCCATTTTCATTCACGGAAAAAAAAGTCAACACTTTTTGTTCGCGTGTGTGTGCGTCCATGTGTGTGTGTTCCCCTAATGAAATCTAAACGGCTGGAGCGATTTCAATGAAACTCGGTAAGGTCATAGTAATATTTTGTCCGACCCCGACCGTGTCCTTCATATTTTAATTCGTCTCACCAATCCAACATGGCGGCTGTGCGAAATATTTCACCGGCATTCTATATCTCCAAAACTACTACTGATATCATACTAAAATCTTTTACGGTGATAAAGGGCACTGCTGAAGTTCACCTACTGTATGTTACTTTCAGAAACCTGTTAAGTACGAATTGAACATGGTAGCCAAGCAAAGTTGAAGCATTTAAATAGACTTTTCTCTCGCGATTTAACCATCCGAGCACAGTGAAACATGGCACAGCAAATTTGTATACAGATTGTAATGTACTGACATCTAAGTTCAATTGTTTACATAACCTCAAGATGGCGGCTGTGTGAAATTTTAAAATTAAGTTTTTATTTCTTGTGTCCTAATCGTGCGATCGAAGTCAACGTTAGATTAATGATTCTAAGCAATACTCCTCATTTAATAGTACATAACTCTATGGTCTACATCTATAAAAATCCAACACGGCGACCATCCGAAATATTTAGACGGTTCTCAATATCTACTAATATATGCCAGCAATCAAACTGAAATTTTGTATGTTGATAGAGGTAATTAACATAGTTAGTTATGTTAGTTTTAAGGGGCGGAACTACGAGGTCATCTGCCCCTCAATTAACATAAGTAGGATATATGAAACTAGGCTATTTAGTTCTTCACGGAACTACTTGTTTGATTTAAGTGTTCTGGTGGAAGTATGGATTAATGTTTCCAAAATATTTAGAGAAGCGTTGTTACATTAAATTTTCAAAAGACAACCGGAGAGGAAGATTTGAAGCTTCATGGATTCATTCTGCCTTCACTCCTGCTCCAAGATCTAGTAGCAATTATAATAATACACTCTAGTTCGTTGTCTGTAAAGTGAGCTCTTGAGGGTATTAGGAGTCCTCACGTTGAAGCATTGTACTTGACTGCTACATTAAGGGGTTTACTTCGATCCCTCGGCCTATCTTCTAGACTAGCTCGATATTGGACCACTCAGCTTCTTTTTACGAGGGCTGTTTTTGTTTTCAAGTTCCGATGGACTTTATAAAAATAACAGATTGACATGCCAAACTGATTTTACTACTAAATGTTTGTTTGTTTGTTTGTTTGTTTTATTCTTATGTCTCAACATAATCCCCTAAACGATTGAAACATTTGTCGTATCGTTACACCAACTTTCCAATGCCCTCGGCAAAAGAATTCTTCCGTCACTGAGGTGGGTATGTCTGGACAGTCTCCTGAAGTGTTTCCTCTTTGGCGAGGCGTTGCCGCCCAA
The DNA here is from genome assembly GCA_946902985.2 of Meconema thalassinum. Lineage (NCBI taxonomy): Eukaryota > Metazoa > Arthropoda > Insecta > Orthoptera > Tettigoniidae > Meconema > Meconema thalassinum. Next base: position 701,504,528 of record OX336388.2, read on the forward strand.
CCATACCTTCAATTCTCGAAAATGGTGAAAATCATTGCGTGCTGGTTTGGAGTAAACGGCAGATGGTCCAAAACTTCACACTTAGAAATCTTTGAAAAACGTTGACACAGTGAATGATTTTCACCCTTTTCGAGAATCGGAGGTGTGGCTGGGCGGCAACGCCTCGCCAAAAAGGAAACACTTCAGGAGACTCTCCTGACGTACCCACCTCAGTGGCGGCAGAACTTTTTGTCGAGGGTATTGGAAAGCTGGTGTAACGTTATGACGAATGTTTCAATCATTTTGGCGATTATGTTTAGACATAAGAATAAAACAAGCAAACATTTAGTAGTAAAATCAGTTTGGTATGTCAATCTGTTATTTTTATACTGTTCATCGGAACTTGAAAAAAAAAAGCCCTCGTAATACTTTCCACTCTCTTCCTTGATCAAAATACACCCAGCTCTTGCTTGTCTGGGACGAAGTGTAGATCCATTGTGCATGTTTTCACAGTTCACTTGTGCCTGTAGTAAAAGGGCTCACAACTCCACCATGACAGGTATCACAAGTATTGCAGAGATATGACATAAACGGTTTAGAGTATTATCTTGGGTGGCTCCACCTGTGTTACGTCTCCTGATTTATCTCCAGCAGGAGTCACTTAAGTACAATTGACTAATTTCCACGAGATCTTCACTTTTAAATATTTCCAAAAGAAATTTCTGTTCCGTACCAACTATGGCTCTAATCAATACCTCCATCAGCTGAGGCTAAGAATCTGCGCACTCGTTCTTGGTATTCAGTAGGGCTTTCCTGCATCGGGAGACTTGGGTCTTTTCTTTCTTCCTTATAACATGACTTTCTTTGCTGGTCTTGCTTCACACCATCGTGGTTGGAAATGATGTCTGGCTTGCGGAGACCTCCAATTATCTTATTCCTTGGTTTACTCTTCTCTTTTGAATGATCGCCTGTTCGAACACTTTGCAGAGTGTCAGTTCGCTGCGGTCCATCCTCAGGATAGCCACTCCTCATGCCTTTCCAAGCGATCTTTGCCGAGAGAATGGACCACACGATCTCTAGCACTGATGCTACGAGCAGATTTATGACTATGACGAACCTCGTCTCACCTCCCCGGGTTGACAGCAAGTGTTTGTGAAAGACGTATCTATCATCGGACTGTCCACTTTTATTAGTATTTGTTTCATTTTCAGAATTGAGGTCCTCGTGTATGCTGGCATCGTCATGATTCCTGTGAAGATACAGAACACTTCCATCCTGGAATATGTTATCGGAATTAAAAGTTGGACTGTGCACATCATCACCGTTTAGGACATGGTGTCCATCGTCTTCATCACTTCGCGTGTTTTCATCGACAAATTGATCTTCATCAAGGACTTGCCGTACGGAAACATGGTGATCGTTATTTTCTATTCCACTTTGCTGCATTGCAGAAGTTTCTATTCCTGGTAATTCTGGGATCAAATGAATTTCATCATTATCGGGATTTGCTTGATGAGGTGTTTCTTCTGATTCTTGTACACCTGAGGACACGTTTGAATCTTCAAACTGATGACCATCACGTTCAGGTTGTAGATGCACATCTTGAGTTACGACCTTGGTTTGAGCTAAAGCTATGGGTGGTGAAACATTTGTATCTTGTTCGCTAGGAAACTCAGGAGTCGAGTCAGCATTCCTTAGCGACCGTTGAACCTCGAAGAGCTCAGGGTACACAGGAAAGTCAGTTGATTGTTGCTCCCTGAGGGACGATAGGACTTGCAGTCGGGTGGATGCCCACTCCTCTTGAGTGATGGCCAATGCTGCCGAGGTGACCACGAGGCACAGAACTGCGGTGACACCAGCGACACACGAGCAGATGAAGAACCAGCGTATGTTGTTGTCAATGTACCACCTGCAACACACATATCCACTTGTGATTAATTTATCATTTTAATTTATGTTGCTTCCTTGACTGACAAGGCTGAAGAATACAAAATAAAAATATATATGAATGAAGAAGGTGTGGTTTAAATTCTGATTCAAATAAATGAGAAGCTTGGACCACTCCTCTTTTGCTTTTTTTACAGGAAAGGTGAAAACCTAAACCCACAATATGTTGTCAGTATCATAGTAATTTTTGAAGTTTCATTCTTATAGGCCACATAAACATTATTTCATACTCATTATTAAAATTAAATGAATATTTAAGCCGTAATTATAATACTGTATAAATAGTGGAGTGAGCCATGTATGAAACCAAGTCATGGAGGTGTCTGTTTTTGAAGCCAAAGGGAGCCATTTTTAAATTGAACCTGTTCTCATTTGAAACCAAATAATTATGAAATTGTAATCAATGAATTAAATTTTATTTTCTTTATCTACACTTCTAATGACTGAGAGTGCTTTAAAATAATGTAGTTACGTCTAATGAATTAAAACAAAATCATATAAAATCGGTCTTATACTTTAAACAAATGACATGAACAAATTGTACTGAGACGCCTTTTGACAAAACTGAAATCCTTGAGTATCTCTTACACCTTAGAAAGAACTAGTTCATCAAAATCTGCACTCTCCAACTCATCACACTCACAATGACCGCTGTTCAGAATATTACCAGCGTCGTTACAGGTTAAACATTCAGCCATGATGGATTTGCAGTGCATGTTGGGAGCAGTTTGCATGAATGCAAGCTTCTCATTGGCTACTGAAGGAGTTGTCCCTTTTTGAAACGAAACTATGGTGGAATTGTCCATGTGTTGATTCTGCACTCAGCAAGTACATGTTATTCTCCCTAAGTTCTGTCTTTTTTTTTTTAAAGCAGAACAGTTGTAGATTCGCATGCAGCATAAAAAGTCACATAAGAGTGAACCAAAATCTCAAAACTGACAAAAATGGAGTGGTCCAACTTGGATAGCAAGCTCCTCAAATAATAATAATACTGTGACCGTTTGCCCAGGATGGCGGAGTGGAAATCCATTCTCATATGCACCAAAGTCCCGGATAGTACACATAACCTCTCATGCATCTGAACTAGGCCTGAAGGACGAGATTCCTGTCTCAGGGCTTAGCAGGTATAAATTCGGAAAGTGGGAAGAGCCCCAGTTCAGAATACATGCTACTCGACTGTAAACGCAAGAAAAATATAAATCAGAAATCCAGTTTAAGATAAAAACTGAAAAACCATAATGATTTATTTTCCTATCATTAATACAACAAAAGTTATTCCATGATCTCAAAGTGGTATTTAAATATTTATTCCCTTATTATTATTATTATTATTATTATTATTATTATTATTATTATTAATTCATGTATTTCCTTCTCTAATTGTCATTTTACAGTCCTCCGATGTACTTTTCTCATTCTTTACTTTTCTTAACTATGCCATCTGGTGGCATGAACTAGGCAACTCTTCCTATTCTTTTTTCGGTCACTATGGACGACTAACCAAAATTGTTGATCTCTCCGATTTTATCGGAAGCTTTGCGCTTCGAACTCTTTTTATAAGTGTACATATTGTGATGAGGTTAAATACGTATAGTTTTCTATTAATTAAGATATTTAGGTTTCTTTTCGCTCGTTTATTTGAGTCGCTTTTCACCTTACGAAAACACGGCCATGTTCCTTTTCTCGATTATGCATGAATTAGTGAGGACTTAAAAGAAATTGGCCTAACAACAGAAGATGCTACAAATAAGAAAAGTTTAACTACAGCACTTAACAAGATGTTCAGTAAAGAACATATAGCCTACTTTCTCCTAAATGTATGAGTATAGTTATAACTCGTTGTTATTATCAAAGAGTATAATAGAACTATTCTTTGTTGAAGACCTTAGAAACGATTTACCTCTACCAAACGCCACGACCTAGATAAAAACTGCTACCATCATTGAAGAAAGAAAGAAAGATAAGAAGTATATCAAGAATGTTATGGATCTGGAGACATAATCGACTGGACTGGCGGCGTGGCTCAGCGGTAACGTTCTCGCTTGCTGGGCCCTAGGTTGCAGGTTCGTATCCTGGCGCAGTCAGCTGGCATTTGAGGGTGCACAAATGCGAGGGAGCCGTGTCAGTACATTTACTGGCACGTTAAAGATCCCCTTCGGGCCAAAATTCCGGCACCCCGGTGTCTCTAAAAGCAGCAGTAGTTAAAAGGGATGTAAAACCAATAACATTATTATTATTATTATTACGACCTGCCGTGGGCAACATCCAACTTTGAGTTGAGGCATGTCTTTACACGTCTGGTTGTGCATGGCTTTCACAACCCTAATTGAATTAACAAATCTTTCCATGACCCTACAGAGACGTGTGTATACAAACTATGTGGATATTTTCGATAATATAATCCTAACAGAGCGAGTGCATTCTAGCGGCCAGAATAAGAAACTTTTCAATAAAATCTGGAAGTTACCTTTTTGGCAGCTAGATGTCTCGAGTAAATCTGCTGGCGAATTATGTTTTAATTAAATATATATTTTACACCATAATGTGGACAATATAACGCTTAATAACATTTTCAAGTAACGCAAAATAGGCTGTTACAAACCCTTTAAAATAAAAAGTTAAAATGTATCGTAGTATCAACTTGTCATTCTTCAAATTCGATGCGCATAGAATGATAATGGTATAGTAATCAATGGATCCCCACGTAGACTAGTCGGGACATCTAGTGGTGAAATATCGAACAATATAATCCTAACAGAGCGAGTGCATTCTAGCGGCCAGAAGAAGAAACTTTTCAATAAAATCTGGAAGTTACCTTTTTGGCAGCTAGATGTCTCGAGTAAATCTGCTGGCGAATTATGTTTTAATTAAATATATATTTTACACCATAATTTGCACAATATAACGCTTAATTTTAAAACATCTGAGTCATTACAAAACAATAAACATATAACATTTCAAGCAAAAAAACTAGCTCTGATCGGGTTTGAACCATAGGAATCTGAGCGACAGGCTATCGCTCTACCACTGAGCTAATTGTGTCAACGAATATCGTTCTATTTAAAATGACTTACATAGAACTTGTTAGCAAATAATGATTTATACTAAACGATTTCATCACTGGAGTATATTATTTATATATAAAGCATTTCATACAAAGTTTATTTATTTTTTATCAGTACGCTATATTGCATTCAATACTCAAATTAGTGAAATATAAGTCAGGCACAAGATATCCGCTGCCATCTTGTCTTATTAATGAATCAGCTGAGCTTTTTAAAATCACGTCTGCACTATAGTATTACAAAATAAACTTTTAATTTCGTACGTGCCTCTTCCTTTAGAACAGTTAAAACGATTCTCGGCTCGATAATCGGAACTGGTGGGTCCCATGATATGGATTATAAAGTTTGCATAATTCGCACGGCCGCCATCCTGAAATGGTATGGCGGACGACCTTGTAGTTTGGTCACAAGACGCATCCTATACGAAGGTATGTTGTTACCAAATTTGGTAGAGATTGGATGATTTGGTTAGTCGTTATTTGATTTTACGTTTTGAACGTTTGAGTGGCCGCCATTCAGTTTTAGTAAAGATGGCGGCGATATAAAACATGACACTGAGGTGTCCTTTGCTAGTGATACCTTTGTACCAAATTTCGTTCAATTCGCATTCACCGTGTTCGAATTGATAGGGGGGGACAGACATTCAGAGTACACACACTCACACACACACAGACACACACACACACACACACACACACACAGACTCACACACACACATACACACACACAGACAGACACACTTTTTTCGCCCTGTGTTGATCTCATAAGTCTACTTTCATTTTTTGCAAAAATCGAAAGTAGGCTAAAAATATGACTTTTCATTTTCCACTCATGAAATAGAAAATTCCGACAAGAATATTTTCCTCCCAAGAAAGGGCAAGCAGATCAATAGCCATGAAGAAGTACTGGGAAAACAGCAAGGCTCGTACAGTTCCTATAAGTCGACGAACTAATGGTTGATTAATGTGATCCTTTGTGGTCTCAAAAGGCGAAGAAGAAATACAACAAAAATCGAGCAATTAAACTAACTAATAATCAGATCCAAGATTTGAATTCCTAATCCTAACTAAAATGTTCCCTAACTGGTTGGAGCAATTTCAATGAAACTGGGTACGGTAATAGCACTACTTTCTCCGACCCCGACCGTGCCCTTCACATTTTATTATGTCTCACCAATCTAACATGTCGACTGTGCGAAAGATTTCCCCAGCATTCTATATCTCCGAAACTATTACTGATATCACTGTGCAATTTTGTACAGTGATAAAGGGCACTACTAGAAGTTCTCCTATGTGACTTTCAAAAATCAGTTTTAAGTACAAAACCAACATGGTGGCCAAGCGAAGTTGAAAAATTTAAATTTACTTTTCTCGCGATTTAACAAACAGAGCGCAGTGAAACGTGATACGGTAAATGATTATACAAATTTTAATCCACTGGCATATAATTAATTTCAATTGTTTACATAACCATAAGATGGCGGCTGTACGAAATTTTAAAATCTCGTTTCTAATTCTTATGTCCTAATCATGCGATTGAAATTTGATTAATACTAACAAAATAATACTAATACACCTACGCAATAATCTTAATGTAATAGTACTTAACTCTATGGCTTACGTACATACAAATCCAACATGGTGACCATCCGAAATATTAGGCGGTTCTCAATATCTACGAATCTATTACAGCAATCACAGAAATTTTATATGTTGATAGAGGCAATAAGCCCTATATTGCCAATGTTAAAATGACAATATAAATGCCCCGTTTTCTCAGCATCTTTTAGATATATCAATGTATACTTTTTACAGACTGTTTATTGGTTCTTCCTCAGTGCACTAATCCTCATTCATATGGCGAACTGTAATATAATTTTTTAAATATTTTTTCAGTGTACCTATAAATTTTTCATTAAATATTTGGAGTTTTTTAAAACCTATCTACTTGAGCAATTTGAATCTTCGAGGATCCACAGTATCAGTGTGCAATATGGTGTTACGGCTGTGAGTTTGTGTCATCGCTCGCCGCATGAGTCACAACTGCCCCAGGGCTGGGCTGTGCCCTGCCTCGTGTATTGCGTGCGCCTTATGCAACAGGGCTACTAGGACAAAGGGATGGTCCAGAATATTCGTGACTGAGCCAGCGATGGAAACCTCGAGAAGCCGTGAACCCTGGATGGATCTAGAAGCATTTATTGAGTCACCGGCCTGCTATATAAGAGCGACCTGTCAAGCAGTGGTTGTTGTTGTGTTTTACGAGCGAGTGCGAGCGATTATCCTGAGCGACAGAAGTGTGGAGACTTGCGAAACCCCTAGTGAAGCCGATTCTCTTGACAGCGAAGGGAGTGAGGAGCTTACAGGGGACTGCCTGTGTTTTGAGCGAGTGTGCTTACCTAGTGCGAGAGAGGTCATTGTGGTGAGTTGCAAAACAGTGAGTGACAGACCTAGTGCAGCTATTTCCAGCCAGCGTACGGGGCCGGACTCATTAGCGAGAGGTTTAACTGTGGTCTGTTGACAAGTGAAAGGGGAAGTATTCTCGACGTGAGGAAATTGGAGTAAGGTAATAATTGCTTGTATTTGCTGTTGAGTAGTGTATCTTTCTGGCCACAATAAAGTGAATTATTTCTCTAAAGCAGTAATTGGTGTTGTGCTTTCTACCCACCGTAATCCAGTTAATAAAAGTGCCACTAGGGGGGTGGCACGTAACAACTGGTGTCAGAAGTGGGATTACGAACTCAAGCACAACACCTGACGGTCCTGGTTTCAAAACCCGAGCAGGTCATTTTCTCTAATTTTCCTGTGAGTGCATGCCCTTTACAAGACAAACAACTAAAATGGAGGCGCAATTGGCAGCATTGCTAGAAAAGTTAAATGGCATGGAAACCAGAATGGAGGCCGGCCAGAAGAATTTAACCAAGGACCTAACTGCCAAATTAGAAGACGGCCAGAAGAAGATGGAGGACGGCCAGAAGAATTTAACCAAGGACCTAACTGCCAAATTAGAAGACGGCCAGAAGAAGCTAGAAGACGGCCAGAAGAAGATGGAAGACGGTCAAAATAAGTTAGCGGAGGACCTGAAGAAGATGGAAGACAGCCAGAAAAGTTTAGCCGAGGACCTAACTTCCAAATTAGAAGACGGTCAGAATAAGCTAGCAGAGGACCTAACCGCCAAATTTCTGGATGGCCAGAAAAATCTGGAAGAGTGTCTGCTGACGAAATTACAGGAAAGTCAAAAGAAATTGGAACAGGGTCTGCGTCAGGAAGTCAACACCGTCTGCCTGGGCCTACGTGAGGAAGTCACAGCAGTAGAAAAGAAGTTCGACGCCTTACAAGAGGAAGTTGCCGAACTGCGCCAACGCCCACTGACGGGGGTGGAAGAAAAATTCAACGCTTTACAAAAGGAAATTTCTGAGCTGAACCAACGCCTGTCGACGGGGATGGAAGCGAGATTCAACGCTCTTCAAGAGGAAGTTGCCGAACTGCGCCGACGCCCGCCCACAGGTGCACCGGGAATATCAGGAACAGGACAGAGCAGAGTGACGCCCCCAACCTTCGACGGAAAGGTCCCGTGGAGCACCTATTTACGTCAGTTCGAGGCAGCCTGCTCAATAAACAACTGGAACAGCACAGAAAAGGCTACAGCTCTCATTGTAGCGCTGAGAGGGGACGCCCTTAACGTCCTTCAGGCCATCCCGACTGGATCCCAGGACTACGCTTCACTGATCATATGGAGTCCCGATATGGAGATAGCCATCTTCAGCAGGCCTACCAGATGCAGCTCCGGACCCAGGTACAGAAGAACGCGGAAACCCTGCAGGATTTCGAGATGGACATCGCACGCCTAGTAAGGCTCGCCTATCCAACAGCGCCGGCCGACTTTGTGGAACAGATTGCGACGCAGACCTTCACCGACGGGCTACGGGACTCTGACAATCAACAGGCGCTGCGACTCACGCGCAATAAGACCCTGGCAGATGCGCTGAGCCACGCACTTGAGTTCGAGACGGCAAAAGAGGCATCTAGAATGTACGCGCGGGTGAGTCAAGTGGACGTCGACGAACCAGCAAAAACCAACGAGACCAAGCCCCTGGCCGACGAATCGATGGAGGCGCTAAGCCGTTTCTTCAAGAATCGCAGTACCACCAACAAAAACGTAGCCGAAGGACATCCGGAGAGGCGGCCCGGAAGAGGACTACCGACCTGCTGGACCTGCCGTAAGAGAGGCCACCTGAGCAAGGACTGCGGTGATCGCCGCCGCCAAGGGTTTCCGTCGGGACAGTCAGTCGTAGGGAAACCGCGCGGCCCAGGAAAGCAAGTATCAGCCAGCCTAGGGGGGCAAAGGTTGGCTTGTGACAGTCGTCAAGCCCCAGCAGTCCAAGTTCGTGTGACGAAGTTACGGAGGGACAATAGCAGCCTGATGGTCGACGGAGTCGTCAACGGAGAGAGCTGGCCCCTGCTGATCGACACGGGAGCGTCGAGGACCATCGTCAATCCCACCGTGATCCCGAAGTGGAGAGTTCAACCCACACAAAGGAACCTCCAGCTAATAACCGCGACCGGAGAGACCGCACCGGTACATGGCGAAGCATCACTGGAGTTCGTCATTGGTCGACGGGCGATAAAGCATCCAGTGCTTGTGGCTGACGTATCAAATGAAGTGATCATCAGACTGGACTTCCTGGACCAGAACAACATCATCTTGGATCTGAGTACCAACACTCTGCACTTCGGAGGTGAGGAACTTGCTTTGCAACCTGCGCACGAGTCCACCACCGCACGACGAGTAAGGCTGAGAGAAGACGTCATCGTTCCCGCCAGGACGGAGGTCAGCGCTGCCGTAATTGTCGACGGAACTGCTGAGGGAGTGGCGGCTGTCATCGAGCCAAAATATGAGGACATCCAGACAAAAGGATTGCTAGTTGCCAAGACTCTCATCAATACGACGTCTCGGCCGTACGTCCGCCTGTCCAACCTGAACGACTACGACATTACGGTTCACCGGGACACCAACCTAGGAGTCTGCGAGCCCGTTACCTGGATTGCCCGCATCATAGATACGACGGACGGACACCTGCAGACGGACAACCGAAGAAGACGCACACTGCCAGAAGAACTACAGAAGCTGTACCAAGGATCCCAGGACCATTTAGACGAGGAACAATCACGCCAACTTCAGGACCTGCTACGCGAATTCCAGGACGTCTTCTCCGTGGGGAGCAAAGACTTCGGCAGGACAAGCTTGGTTCAGCACAGAATCGACGTTGGGGACAGCGCACCAATTAGGGCCCCATTCCGACGTGTCCCGCTCGCCAAGCAAGCCGAAGTCGACCGGATGGTAGAAGAGATGAAGGAGCAAGGGGTGATCGAGCCATCACATAGTCCTTGAAGTTCTCCGGTGGTGCTAGTGAAGAAGAAGGACGGTTCCACCAGGTTCTGCGTGGATTACAGGCGGGTGAATGACGCCACGAAGAAGGACAGCTACCCTCTACCCCGGATCGACGACACGCTGGACACCATATCAGGGTCAAGATGGTTCTCCGCCTTGGATTTGAAGAGTGGCTACTGGCAGGTGGAGGTCCACCCTAAGGACCGCGAGGAAACGGCGTTCTCTATGGGCAGCGGGCTCTGGCAGTTCACCGTCATGCCATTCGGTCTGTGCAACGCCCCTGCGACCTTCGAAAGGCTAATGGAGTCCATTCTGAGGGGACTGCACTGGAAGACCTGCCTGGTCTACCTAGACGACGTCATAGTTCTGGGAAAAAGCTTCGAGGAGCACTACAGCAACCTGAAGGAGATCTTGATGAAGCTACGGGCTGCCCAGCTGAAGTTGAGCCCCAATAAGTGTCAGCTATTCCAGAGGCAGGTCCAGTACCTTGGGCATATTGTTTCCGAGGAAGGGGTGCGCACCGACCCAGAAAAGACCGCAGCTGTGAGGGAGTGGCCAGTTCCGAAGGACAAGTCCCAACTACGAAGCTTCCTGGGACTCTGCACTTATTACCGTCGCTTCGTCAGAGGATTCGCCGACTTCGCCAAACCACTGCATCGACTGACTGAGAAGGACCAACTCTTCACATGGACTGCAGAATGCCACAGTGCCTTCGAACAACTCAAGCAGGCTCTGTGCACCGCGCCTATTCTGGCCTACCCCAGACCTGGAACAAGGTTCATCGTCGATACCGATGCCAGCGACTTTGGTATAGGGGGAATCCTCTCGCAAATAGTGGACGGCGAGGAGAGAGTAGTGGCCTACTTCAGCAAAGCCTTGTCAAAGCCAGAGAGGAACTACTGCGTCACCAGGAAGGAACTGCTCGCCATCGTGAAGACCATCGAACATTTCCACAATTACCTGTACGGGCAAGAATTTCTCATCAGGACCGACCATGCATCCCTGCGGTGGCTCCTGAACTTCAAGCAGCCCGAGGGTCAACTCGCGCGGTGCTTAGAGAGGCTTCAATAGTACAACTTTGAGATTCAGCACAGGAAAGGCCAACTGCATTCTAACGCCGACGCCCTGTCACGAAGACCGTGCCCCGAAGACTGCACCTTCTGTACTAGGAGGGAGGAGAACACCGGGATACAGTGCCGAAGGACTACCGTGGAACTTCAAGGGAGCTGGAGCCGCGAATCTTTCACGCGGGCACAAGCAGAAGATGATGACCTGGGACTGATAGCCGAATGGAAGAGGGCCTGTGTCCCCAGACCCGGGTGGAACATTGTGAGTGACTGCAGCCCAAAGTTTAAGTCCTACTGGGCGCAGTGGGACTCGCTGATTGTAAGGGATGGCCTCATATGCCGTACCTGGGAGAGCACCGACGGGAAGACATCTCGGGAACAAGTCGTCGTTCCAAAGCCTATGACGGAGGAAGTCCTGAAGGAAGTCCATGGAGGATCATCTGGTGGACACCTAGGGATAAAGAAGACCCTGGAGAAGCTGAGAGAGCGGTTCTACTGGATCGGATGCCGAACAGACGTGGAGAACCACTGCGCGAGGTGCCACGATTGCGCAGCCAGCAAGGGCCCAGGACGAATACGACGGGGTCCACTGAAGACTTACAACGTGGGCGGCCCCATGGAGAGAGTGGCCATCGATGTTGCTGGGCCATTCCCGTTAAGCGAGGCAGGGAACCGCTACATATTAGTCGTCAGCGACTACTTTACCAAATGGCCGGAGGCGTATGCGCTCCCTAACCAAGAAGCCGCGACGATTGCAGAGACCCTGGTGAAGGAATTCGTCAGCCGGTACGGAGTACCCCTGGAGCTGCACTCCGACCAAGGGAGGAACTTCGAGTCGCAGGTGTTCCAGAACCTACGCCAGCTGCTGGGAATCCGGAAGACAAGGACAACGCCGCTACACCCACAGTCCGACGGGATGGTAGAGCGATTCAATCGCACCATCGAGAACCATCTCCGAATAGTCGTCAGCGAGCACCAGAGGGATTGGGTCAAACATCATCCACTATTTCTCCTGGCGTACCGCGCCGCCGTGCATGAAGCCACCGGGTGCACACCAGCCCGGGCCATGTTTGGTAGGGAGCTCCGTCTACCTGTCGATCTTGCCTTCGGCCGACCTGGGAATGATCCGATCCCGGTAAGCCAGTATTGTCTAGAACTGGTCGACCAACTGGAGGACGTGCACGCGTTCGCGAGGAGGAAACTGCGGATCGAGACCGACCGAATGAAGACCCGATACGACCAGCAGACGGATGCCGGCGGATTCCACGAGGACGACCTGGTCTGGCTTTTCAACCCATTACGGAAGAAAGGCCTGTCACCCAAACTGCAGAAGTCCTGGGAGGGCCCGTACCGAGTCGTGAAACGGATCAACGATGTCGTCTACAGGATCCAGCGGAGCCCGAGGGCGAAGATGAAGATCGTGCATCGAGATCGCCTGGCAGCCTACGGAGGGACACAGATGGACCAATGATTGATCGGGACGATCAGGCTTTTTAGGAAGGGTGTAGTGTTACGGCTGTGAGTTTGTGTCATCGCTCGCCGCATGAGTCACAACTGCCCCAGGGCTGGGCTGTGCCCTGCATCGTGTATTGCGTGCGCCTTATGCAACAGGGCTACTAGGACAAAGGGATGGTCCAGAATATTCGTGACTGAGCCAGCGATGGAAATCTCGAGAAGCCGTGAACCCTGGATGGATCTAGAAGCATTTATTGAGTCACCGGCCTGCTATATAAGAGCGACCTGTCAAGCAGTGGTTGTTGTGTTTTACGAGCGAGTGCGAGCGCTTATCCTGAGCGACAGAAATTTGGAGACTTGCGAAACCCCTAGTGAAGCCGATTCTCTTGACAGCGAAGGGAGTGAGGAGCTTACAGGGGACTGCCTGTGTTTTGAGCGAGTGTGCTTACCTAGTGCGAGAGAGGTCATTGTGGTGAGTTGCAAAACAGTGAGTGACAGACCTAGTGCAGCTAGTTCCAGCCAGCGTACGGGGCCGGACTCATTAGCGAGAGGATTAACTGTGGTCTGTTGACAAGTGAAAGGGGAAGTATTCTCGACGTGAGGAAATTGGAGTAAGGTAATAATTGCTTGTATTTGCTGTTGAGTAGTGTATCTTTCTGGCCACAATAAAGTGAATTATTTCTCTAAAGCAGTAATTGGTGTTGTGCTTTCTACCCACCGTAATCCAGTTAACAAAAGTGCCACTAGGAGGGTGGCACGTAACAATACATTATATAGAAAAATAATTATGGAGATACCACCAGTAGTTCCTGAGAAAACAGGGCATTTATTTGGAAAAATGTAATTTTATGAAAATTGACTTCCAAATAAACTAGCAGACATCATAAATTATTCACTTCAAAATCCTCCTGGTTGGTAATCATCATCATCTCCATCTTTATCTCCAACTGCTTCTCTCCTTCATTTGGATCTGGCCTGTTTGGTCATGTTTGTTGCAGCAATTTCCGCCTTCATAATTAGCTCTCTGCCCAACGCCCTGACACTGTTATAGTATTGAAACCTGCTGGCAAACCTAGATCTTCCAATACTTGTAGTCTTGCAGTATGTCCATCATTAAATGTAAGAACTTCATCATACACACCCAACTGCAGTGTTGGCATAACCACAAATACATCTGGGTGGGCTAGATCCTTAAACACAGGCTTGATGGCAAGCATAACAGCCTTTGCTACTGCATTTTTGTGTGTAAATGTACCCAATGTACCAGCTTCTTTGGCCTTCAAGTATTTACACCAGTTCTGGGAACAAAAGTTGTGAATCGGCTCAGAATCTGTGGAGACTTTATGAAAATAAATAGCCCAAGCTGATTTATTCATGCCATCCAAATTATCTGAGTTGCTCCTGATAGCCATGCCATAATAGCTTGTGAGCTCATCAATGGTTGTGTCTGTCAGTCGACGCTTGATGGTCAAACCATCGGATAGAATGGTTTTGACAATCTGTTGTCGCAAGTTCCTTAAACGTCTGCCCATCCTCTTTTGAACGTGATTGATACATTCTAATTGTTTAATTGTCAAATCACCATAAGGCATGCTCTCTGACACTCTCTTATAAGTTTTGGAGTCACCATCTCCAAGAACTTGCACGTAGCGAACACACCGCTCTTCTTCAGAACGCTGAAATATTTTTAGTGCAGAAGCAACTTCCATGCCCCCACTTGTTCCTTCGTAGTTCTTGGTGCATGATTCCTTGTGTTTCAATATCTTTGTATTGTCTTTGCCAGCTTGAACACAACCCTGACAGTATTTGGTCATAGGCACTACATCTAGAACTTTACCATTGTCAAAGCCAATAGCAGAAGCACAGGAATTTTTCGACTGAAAACCCCTCCTTTGCCAAGACCCATCGTAAGATATAGCTAAGTCAGTACTGTTATCATTTTCTACTACAGATTCACTTGTAGCAACCTTCATTGAGTCTTCAGCAATCTTCTTTACACTTTTCCCTACCACTGATGTGTAACGAATAACATTAGTTGGTGGGTTGGGAAGATTTAGCATACCACACAACACTTTGCCAGCCGAGAAACCCTTTCCTATACATCTGAGTGCATAAAATAACCTCAAATTATTTTCAAACAGCCTGGGTTTTCTCTGTTTTCTCTGATGTATAAAAACTCTTCATGCTTCTACAATTGGTGCAGTTTATTGTAAGGTTAGTTACCAGTCCATTTCGTTCTGAAGCATTTTCACAGAGTTTCACACTAACCCCACAAATATTACAACTAACAGTGTCACTCAAAACTGAATTCAAAATATTAAAACTAATTAATATGTTAATATTTGTTTCATCTTCATTGATGTCCATATACTTTTCTCCTATGTTATGCAGTTTCCTTTTAGAAGCACTGGGTGGAGATTGAACATTTCCACTAGGATTGTTCAACATAACATTTTCACCTTGTTCAGCATCTACATCATGCTGTATCCATGGATATGTTCTATAATGCTGATTGCCTTTGTTCTTTCTCTTTTTAAACACACCTTTAGGCTTTGTCATTGTGGAAAAAAAAAACACACAATGAGGAGCACAATATACAAAAATAGAAATAAATCAAAGATATTATCACTTGTTTACATTCAAACACAAGCTAACTGCTCAAAGCCGACGCCATATTGAATTAACAGATTACGATTACAGTAATATATATAAAAAGGAATTAAAAATAGCAAATATTAGACTATTATAATAAAACACACACCAAATTAATCAGAATGAATCATCACATATATTATTTCAGTAGTATGCATCCCTTCTACGGCGCTCACAAGAGACCGATCGTGAAAAATGAGCATTCAAATGAAAGAGAATATACATTGCCAGTGACTCATTGCACTCTAATTTCATAAATATCTATAATTTCTTTAAAAAATGACTTAAAAAAAACTGTATGAAATGTGCGATTTGCAGTTACTGTTGCTGTAGGAAGATACGCTCCATAATTGGTGTCCACTTAACATTTTGGCCGCTGTGACGCCTTTTATATGTCATTTTAACATTCTGAGGTCTTTCCTTTATCATTTTGCAACGATTTCAGAAACAGCAAATAAAGGAATGTGTACGTTTTCAGAATCAGTAGGCTAAATCAATGGATTGGGTACTCAAATCGTATAACCGGCGAGTGTTAGTGCTAAGCTTTCAATCAATGGACTCAGCACAAACATGAT
The DNA here is from genome assembly GCA_946902985.2 of Meconema thalassinum. NCBI lineage: Eukaryota > Metazoa > Arthropoda > Insecta > Orthoptera > Tettigoniidae > Meconema > Meconema thalassinum. The sequence goes on from OX336388.2 coordinate 701,520,656, forward strand.
TTAAGCTCATCCGTCTAAACAATGGATTTATTATATTCTAGGTTTGTTAATATGCCGCGATACAGGATTTTCTTCTGCATTCTAATTCCATAAATATCGATTTTTGTAAGAATTGTGCTTTTTGCAAATACTGTTGCTCTAACATGCTGCAATTCTGCAATTCTAAAACCTTAAAACATTGAACGTTAATTCTCTAACAGTTTTTCTTCTATCTGATTTTCAGAATCAGTAAATCAATGGATTGGATACAGGTTTTTCTACTGCATTCTAATACCATAAATATCGATTTTTGTAAGAAATGTGCTTTTTGCAAATACTGTTGCTGTATCATGCTACAGTTGTCGTCTACAACCTTAAAACTATCATCATCATCATCATCATCATCATCATATAAGCCTCATAAATTAGCATCATCATCATCATCATATAAGCCTCATAAATTAGCAGTGAAGAATTGCATTCTAATTTCATAAATATCAATTTTTGTAAGAAGTGTGCGATTTGCAGATACTGATGCTCTAACATGCTGCAATTATGAGTTGTCGTCTAAATCCTTAAAACTATTAAACTTTAATTTATTTTACATGTTTTTCTTCTACATTCTAATTTCATAAATATCGATCATTTCGCATGGTTTTCAGAAGCAGTAAATCATTGGATTGAGTACTCTAAATCGTATAACCGGCCTGTGTTACGGCGTCTAATACCTTAGAACTATTAAACATTAATTCGTTTACAGATTTTTCTTCTATCATTTCCCATGGTTTTCAGAGTTACTAAATCAATGGATTGGATACTCAAATCGTATAATTTCATAATTATCGAATAACCAATGAGTGTTATGATGATCCAATTTTCAGTGATTGCCTTCTTAAGTTAGGGAACGTACAACTTGCAATTTTGACTGAAATGTGTCGAATAACCGGTGAGTGTTACGGCTAAGCTCTCAATCAATGGACTCAGCACAGAAATGGAATCAACAGTGACGAATTGCATTTTAATTTCATAAATATCAAAGAAAGAAACCAGCCACAGCACGCTCTCATGCTGACGCTCCACTCGGGAAAGCGAAAGCACCCCTGTAGGTAACGTGCAAAGGAGTTTAGCGTTGAGCGCTACACACAGGACAAGGAAAGCACCCCAGTAGGTAACGTGCAAAGGAGTTTAGCGCTGATCGTTGCACTTAGGAACAAGGAAGCCTCACTGTAGCGGGGCGTGAAGAAGTTTTCCAACGAGGGCTGTCCTGATAAGGGAGAAGGAGGCTTCTCAGCCAACAAGATAAAGCAGGAAATCTTGACCAAGATGCTTTCATAAATATCGAATAACTGGTGAGTGTTATGATGATAGAATTTTCAGTAATTGCCTTCTTAAGTTAGAGAACGTACAGCTTGGAATTCTAACTGAAATGAAAACGGTGTTCTATAATCAATTTGGTTGAAATAATAACAAAATAACCTTTCTCCTTAAGTGACTCATTATAAACCTTTTGGGGAAAGTGTGGCTTATGAGCATGCGAGATTTCTCGCACGGGTCCGCTAGTTTATTATTAATGTGTAAAAAAGTGAAAATGTCAAAATTAACCGATTTACGACTCCCCTAAACATAAGAAGGATATATGAAAATTGGCTGTATAGTTCTTCACGGAACTACTTGTTATTCGCGGCATTGACGAAGCGTGTGAAATAAGTGAGGATCTGCCATCTTAAGAAACAACAGGCAAGGAGTTTTTTTCAACTGAGGGAAATGTTGAAGGAAGGGAATGATTGGGAACTATAACAACAGGTGGGGCAAGGAATATGAGTGATATAAATGCTGGATTAATTGGAATAATAAGACATGAATTTACTAAAGGAAGTACTGATATGCCTCCTGAATTATTTATCAACAAGTTTGTGGAAAAGTATTAACTTTATAACATGTGGTAAATACTGTGACATCTACAATTATATTCGATCACATGGAATCAATCATCGGCAGTTCCAATAATTTCTGGCAGACATTGATTGTCATTACTGCGATTACACATGATTTGGGTTTCAAATATCATATTGTTAAGGTAGTGACTGACGCACTAAGACCTCTGGGCTTTATTTTTAAAAATTCCAAGGAGATGACGAATGCAAAGGCAATCTTTACACTCTTCAATGCACATGTGAGAAGTAAACTGGAGTTTATGGAGTAGTATGGTCACATATAAATCACATAGAAAGACTGTAAAAGAAACTGTTACGCTTCCTATATTACAAGAAGTACACAGTATCAGCCATCCGATGTAGAATTCCTTACGGTACTCCAACTTGTTGTCAGAATTCCAAATGGCTAAACTTGCAACACGCAGGATTATTGCTCAGCAAATATATTTGTATAAAATTGTCAATGGTATCTCAGACACGAGTGAAACTTTAGGGCAAATAAATTTCAACGTGAGAAAGAAATGTCTCAGAAAATGAGAACTCCTAATAGTTAAAAAATCTAATACAAATTTCCATCAAAATTCACCGATATTGAAATGTGCTGTACTTACAACAGGTTCTCAGCTGACAACAATTTAGATTTTGGAATATCCTTGCTAAATTATAGAAGAAAATTACACTTAGTTTTAGCTGCCAAATGATTCACTATAACGAAGATATTAAATTTAGCTGCTATTAGTTTTAGGTTTCACTTTCTTACCATCTTTCATTGTACCTAAAGATATGAATCTAGTTTTACATTATGTGACCAAATTGTAAAAATCATGCTTCATTTACTGTAATTGAGACTTGAACTTGTGTATATTCCTTGTTAACAATTTCTTTAAATTTTCAATTTTTATTGTGTATTTTAATGTATTTTCATGTATTATCTGTGTGTAAACAATTGTTTGCTACTGTAATTGGGGCACTGCCCTCTTGTGGAATTAAATAAATAAATGTAATTTATCATAGCAAGGTCCGCTGGCTTCGTCGTGGTAATATTTTATGAAACGCTTCTTTCATCTTCGTGAAGAATTAAGCACATTATTTTATAAACGTGGAACAAAAAGAAGTGGCAGAATTTGGGGATAAAATCTAGATATGGAATTTAGCGTTACTCACAAATTTATGTAAATAATTTGAATAATGAATTACAAGGGAAAAGTGAGCTTTTAAATGAAGTGTGTTAGCGTTCCAAAATAAATTGGAAGAATTTCGACAGCAATTGGCGGAGGGCACACTTGCCTCCTAACATTAAACATTCTGTAATTTTTAGAGTAGACTTATGGGATCAACACTGAGCAAAAATTGTGTGTCTGTGTGTATGTGTATGTGTGTACTCTGAATGTTTGTCCCCCCCTATCAATTCGATCACAGTGAAACAGAATTGAACGAAATTTGGTACAGAGAGCTAAGGGCACCTCAGTGTCATGTTTTATATCGCCGCCATCTTGATGAAAACGTAATGATGGCCACCCAAATGTCAAAAGATTAAATCATATTACGACCAACCTAATCATCTGATCACTACTAATTTTTGTAACATTATACCTTTATGTATGTATGAAGGATCTTTTGACCAAACTACAAGGTCATCAGCCCATTAATTTTCGGATGGCGGCCATGTATGTTTGTAAATCGATTCCCCCTATCTATTCAAACACGGTGAAACCATATTGAACGAAATTTTGTACAGAGGTAGCACTAGTAAAGGGCACCTCCGTGTCATGTTTTATATCGCCGCCATCTTGACGGAAACGTAATGGCGGCCACCCAATATTTAAAACTTAAATCAAATTACGACCAACCTAATCATCTGATCTCTAATAAGTTTTGCAACAACTTACCTTTATGTAATAAGCATCGTTTGACCAAACGACAAGGTCTTCAGCCCAATATTTTGCAGATAGCGGCCATGTATGTGTGCAAATCGATTCCCCCTATCAATTCAAACACGGTAAAACCAAATTGAAGGAAATTGGGTACAGAGGTAGCACTAGCAAAGGGCACCTCAGGGCCATGTTTTATATCGCCGCCATCTTGACGGAAACGGAATGGCGGCCACCCAAATGTTAAAAGATTAAATCAAATTACGAGCAACTTAATTATTTGATCTCTACAAAATTTTGCAACAGCATATCTTTTTGTGGGAAGCATCTTTTGACTAAACTACAAGGTCATCAGCCCAATAGTTTGCAGATAGCGGCCATGTATATGTGCAGATTGATTCACCATATCGATTCAAACACGGTGAAACCGAATTGAATTAATTTTGGAACAGAGGTAGCACTAGCAAAGGGCAGCTCATATTCATGTTTAATATCCGTATAACACGTTGTATTTCAACAAGCTACTACAACCAACATTCAATTATACTCCTTGAAAAGGACAAAGAGTTATAAAAAATGCATAGGAGAAAGTAGGCTATATTCTTGACTGAACGTTTTGTTTGTTGTTGAATACAAAACTCAATTAATACAATTAATAATTGAATGGTTACCCTGAATATGGATCTAACCCAAAAATAGAATATTATTGGCAAAGGAAAAAAGAAACATTGATTTTGATTTGAATCTCCTAAGTAAATCATTCGTTTTTCAATCTTATACGCTATATAAAACAAATGTAGGTCACACTTGAGGGGAAATAAAACACACAGAGATCATGATTGCACTGAAAACTCAACTATCGATTTCTCGCGGGTTAGATCTTTATTCGGAGTAACCTTTCTATGTTCGTGGTAACTCAAGTCGATGGGATTTTACTTTATTCTACAACTAGCAACCCGCCCCGGCTTCGCCCGGGAACAGCTATGAATGCATTAAGTGATAAGCGCTTTATTTCGATGTCAATGAACTACGACCTATATCCGTTTTACGCCTCGGCATAATGGGTTAAAATCTCAGACTGGACTATTAATTATATTATCATTGAGATGCATGTGCAACGAATCTTGTCGGACGTAATTTAAGAATGGCGAGGTGCATGAAACACAAATCTCCCTTCCGTCCAATCTTAACTTGATAGTGTATTTTTCGGAACGAAAAGTTCACTTCCAGGGAATCTCCAAACACAACCACTCTTCTCTGAAGTCTTAACTCAACATGACTGGACAGTTTGCTGCTGACTGTATCTGGGGTAATAGGCTCGCTCGCTAGCTAGGCTGTAACTGGGGTGAAAGGCTCGCCCCTAGCTAGCTGGTAAACTGTCGCATCTAAATTGGATGGAGATTGTTGGAAGAAATGAAATCGTAAAACACTTATATTGGGCGATGCATTGAAGATAGAGATATGATCTCCCGGTCTTTTTTGAAGAACTTTTCGTGCTGAACTGTTCTTACAGTCTTAGTATATTGATATTTTTAACGGTTTGCGTAAGCGTAAGCTTAAAAAGCACACGGACGCCAAGTTTTTTTTACGACCTTTTCACCGATATCGTTAGTGCTTGGCTTCCTTTGATCATAAATAAATACTTTTCTACAAAAATCTTCCTCGAGATATCCTTTTCAAAATGGTTATAACCGCATCAAAATCCTTCCAGTGGTTCTCGAGAATACCTGTGACATCCAAGAATCGGGGACTATGTTTTATACTAAGTAGAGATGTTGGTGTGATTAATTTACTGTAGGTAGATTATTGGTATCTGTAGAGTGCATGGGAGTAGGCCTACAGGAGAATGTTCTTGTGATGTCCCAACTTCTTAAAAATAATAACAGGTGAATTGTTGTTGCACGTTGTGGTACCATAACCTCAAAAAGCTCATAACTTCCCCCGCACAAGTTCCTGGGTTGTTGCTTTGCATTGCTAGTATAATATCATATTTCAAGCCAGTTATGTTGCTGTCAGAGGTTCAATGAACCATGAAAATGTCAAGAGAATATCAATTTAATCCATAACAGGGGATCATGATTGCATTCATCAGGAATAAACAGGACGTGTGTTTACCAGAAAGACTACCCACATTCCGATTTAATATGAATAACATAATTGAAAATAAACCCTCACGAACGAAACTTTACTTTAGTTGAATGAATGTTATTGGGAAAAGTAGGCTACGATACACGATGCCGCCTGTCTTTCTTTTCTGTACAGGACCAACAAAATATACATCAAAATAACTACAGTTCACAGGGTTGGCAATACACGCTTTTCAATTGTTTTCTGCTTTCCACGGTGCGTGAGTGGTTATCGTGTCAGACTGCCAACCCCAAGCTTGCAGGTTCGCTCCAGGTCGAATTAAGTGATTTTTGAAAGGCGACAAAAATCACGACACGTTTGTAATACGTTGTTGGCATGTTAAAGAACTCATTTGAATTCAGTAGGCCGTGTTCATAATGGCAAAATTAATCTCGGAATTTTCTGCCAACACAAACGTTCCTTCTTTCTCTACTAGAAAGCGCTATAGTGTCAAGGAGCTTAGATATCTAACCTCCTTGACTTTCAAAGTGCTCCAAGAGCGATAAAATTCGACATGCAAGCTGCCCTCTAGGCGTCAAATAACAAAGCTTGCACCCGGCTCCCGAGGTCATACGGTATTCTTATTAATTGATTTCTACTATTTACCTAAACAACGCCATTTTAATACGTTTTCACGAGTTTCCAAGACATCTTCACGAATTTATACAAGACATTGATTGGTTGGTTCCTCAGTTTAGGGGCTGCGACAACGCGGTCATGTAGCCCCGTATACTTTGGGTGTGTGTAGAATTTGTCTCCTAACCGGTGTTAATTGTGATAGCTGTATTAGTGTGTGTTATCTGTAATTCAGGTAAGGACTGCAGACGATCAATTTCAAGTAGTTCCTACTTTTGCTACCAAATGCTACTGTCAACGACACCTAGCAGCGAACTTGGCTACCAGATGACCCCGCAACCGGCACCTTGCAGTGAACGTTGGAACTTATAGAGCGTTAATAAAATATAACCTACAAATTTAGCTTCACACAATTGTAGTTAGTGGAAGGTTCTTTTAAATGCAATAAATCTATGACATGGGAACGCCGGCTTTACTTCCCCTCTGAAGGAAGACATACTGAGGGATTTTTAACACTCTTAAAAAATCCGACGACTTCGCCGGGTTTGAACCCCACCGAAGCCGCTATACAAGGAATTTAAAGATATCTTAAAGATTTGAATGTCTGCCAAATGTGTTGACGATGTTTTTACAAGATGTTCTTACAAGATGTTTAAGATTTATTACCTATTCTGAAATAATTTTCTACATATCTTCAGAACTCCTCTCTGTTCAATTAAAGGACTTCCTCAAGTTACTATTATTTACAATACGGTATTCGTGACATATTTCGTGTCAGAAAGACACTCATTGCGATTAATATGTATGACCGAATCCTCATTTATACACTACAAACTTTAAATGCCGTTCTTCATATAAAATGTGAAGAAGAGAGATTAACAACTTGCATTTATTCTTTGTTTTTACTTTGCAGGCGCTTGTGGTTTACCATCAAGCATCAAGCGCCTGCGCCTCAACTCAATTATCACTTAGCCTACACTAGCACGACAATAGTTCAAGACTGGTTAGACATGTATTGCGGTTCATGGAAATAAAACAGAACAAACACAGAAACCCCACTCACTAGGTTTTAGTAAGTGCAAACCATTATTGGAATTGTATGTGTCGTTGGTTCACACCTCCATATTCCCTGCGCGACCAACGAACACTTACGTGAAACTCGCGATCTCGCTGAAACTTACAATACATGTAAGTCTCAGGGAAAACATCTCTAATGGTAATTCAATCCCAAACTCACTAGAGATATCCCTAGAGAAGGTTGGTTGGTTCCTTAGTTTAGGGGCTGCGACAACGCGGTCATGTAGCCCCGTGTACTTTGGGTGTGTGTACAATCTGTCTGTTAACCGGTGTTAATTGTGATGGCTGTATTAGTGCGTGTCATCTGTGATTCAGGTAAAGACTGCATACGATCAATTTTCAAGTAGCTCCTACTTCTGCTACCAAATGCTATCGTCCACGACACCTAGCTTGCAGACTTGGTTACTAGATGGCATCGCAGTCAGCACCTGGTGGCGAACTTTGGAACTAATAGAGCGTTATCCATTCTAACCTACAAATGTAGCTTCACACAAGTTTAGTTAGTGAAAGGTTCTTTTACATGCCATAAATCTATTACATGGGACCGCTGGCTTTACTTCCCCTCCGAAGGAAGGCAACAATGCATACTGAGATATATTTAACGCTCTTAGAAATCCAGCTACTTCGGCCGGGTTTGAACCCACGACTTTCCAAACTCACTAGAGATATCCCTAAGAAGGTAAACTTGTACTTGTCTAAATTCTGGAGCGAGATATGAAGCGGTCCAGGAGGGCCAACAAACTGTCACTAGTGAGAGAGCATTGCGATTGGTCAGAGACAAGATGTGAACTCAGTGCCTTGTTAGATGCTCACGATCTGGAAGTTAAGCCCATTATGACGTCAGGAATGATATAATTGAACAAACACAACTTAATGCCTGTTCACCTTCATAAGCAGATTCTAGAATGTTAATGTCAAGGTTCTTGTTCAACATAGCTTTCTTTGCTCCTTCGAGTTTATTATCTTTCTTACTCCACATTTAATTACTCTGTAGTGGGTAAAACACAACGCTTCCTTCTCGCATTAGCATAATTATTGTGACCTCGGTCTGTAAGCCATTAAACACACCAAACGGATAGTTTCAAACCGATTCAGATGATTAATTCTTCTACCACAGTGCCGCCTTATTGCGGCTCCCAGGAGAACCACGAGTGTTGCTGGACATAGTCGCTTTGACTGAAGGCACCCGAATATCTCTCACCAGTCTCTTCGTTCAGAGTTAAGATAATTACAATGATCATTTTCCGATGAAGGGGAAAGTGGTTATTGAAATAATGAACGGTTATTTTTGCGCCAAATCCATGTATATACAATTTATAGGAACAAATCGCTTGTTTACAAAACTGAAACGTGTTTAAGTTAGTCGTCATAACTGAGGATAATCAGAAAAGGGTTGAGGTCAACATGAGTCGTCACGAGCAATGAAAACACAAATTTGAGAAATTGTATCAGTTCTGGTGTTTTGAGCCCACTAAATGCACTCTTCGCTGTAACAACAGTTCCGATCTCGAGCGAATATCCACGACTGCCACTTCGGCTACCTTAGGTAGCGACTTCGAGGAGATCCTCAGTATTCTCCTTCTGATTTCACAAACAAGTACAGTAAAACCTGCCTAAACCGGACCCTTTATATACCGGAAACCTGGACAGACGGAAAACAAAATTCGGAACGGAGATATTTCCTATGTAAAAGGACACTGTAAACCGGAAAACTGCCTAACGCAGAAACTGAAAGAAATTCCGAAACTGTAGACGTAAATAACCTGACTAACACGGATTATCTTATCCATAATGCAAAGATATGAACAGTACTAAATTTTGAGCGGACTGTACTTGCAGCCAAGTTCTAGGAATCATTAACGACTGAAGACATTCAAAGTGCAGTTGATATTGTTGCCTTAAACAGCAGGTGTGAAGTCATGGAAGAAATGGACGACGACAATGAAGGCAACGAAAGGGAGCTAATAATACACACTTTTGGAGAAGCACTGTCTGTTGTGAGTGACCTTCAGGAATTTGCAGCTTCCAGGAATGCTCCAGAACTCCTGGAGTTAATGCAGGATGCAAAGGAGATCCTACACAGGCTGTTCCAGCCGAGCAAGTCGCTCGTGAGCAGCAGAGTACACGCCGCCTTTCGTCGGTAAACCTGCAACATGCAATACAGCTCTGCTGTGGGGGGCTGCCGTCACTTCGCGGTGGATACATCAAGACTGGCAGGAACGCATAGACTTGTACTATGACCTTCGCCCAGTGACGTATTGGCTCTCACCCCCAGTCCCTCTCCAACCGTGCTCCGAGCATTACTGCTGAGTACTCGCGTGTACGCATACTCAAACTCATGGATTTGGAACAGCCTGTCCTACAACGTTCTCTTGTAGACAAGTCGCGACAATGCACTTTGAAAGACATGTGGAAACATAGAAACGAGCAGAGAAACTGAGTTTTTTTTTTGCGTAAGTTGAAACTATAGTGTAATGCATGTGAACATATTTTCTTTTCTATTTACAGACCTATATTTTAAATTATTTTTTCATAGTGAATCAAGGAACAACGAAGTTCGACATGCAAGCTACCCTCTGGGCGTCAAATTACAAAGCTTGCACCCGGCATCCGACGCCATACGGTATTGTTATTATTGTAATTGCATGCGATAATACAGTATTTCTTTGTAGTGTATTTTGTCTGATTAAAAATTAACCCTTTGTAAAACGGAAACCTGTGGAAGCGGAAAAATAAATTTGGAACTATTGCGTTCCGCTTTAGAAAGGTTTTGCTGTATTTGAATAGAACGGTAGATGGGCCGAGTCGAAACCCCCTTAACATTTAAGAAGCTGTTGGCACTAAAACACTTACATTTAACCAATCTTCCGGTTATTTATTTATCGTATGGCTTTTAGTGCCGGGAGTGTCCGAGGACATGTTCGTGAGCTACAAGTTCCGTTCAATTTCAAGTAGTTCCAACTTTCGCTACCAGATATCAATGATACCTAGTGGTGAACGTTGGAACTTTGATAGAGCGTTCCGACGAAATCTAACCTAACAATTTAACTTCACACAAGTTTTATCAGTGGAAGGATCTTTTACATGCCATAAATCTATGACATGGGACCACCAGCTTTACTTCCCCTCCGAAGGAATGCATACTGAAGGATTTTTAACGCTCTTAAAAATCCGACTACTTCGGCCGGGTTTGAACCCGCTATCTTGGGAACAGCAGTTCAGCACGCTACCAACTACGCCACCGAAGCCGCTAATCTTCCGGTACTCACTATAGGTTAAACTTCGAATTTACTATCAATTTGATCCTGACGAATTCCTTGAAAAAAGTGACAGTCAGTCTGAAAGACTAGACTTTGTATCATTTTAAATGCTACAAATGCTGAAAAATGCTAGAAAGGCTGGAGGCTTCTCGCTTCGCTCGAAGCCAAAGACTCTTGACATGTTAGAAAATTATCTGAATAATACTTATCTTGCTTATCTTGTTTCAAATTACTCGCGAACGACAAGTGCAAACCAAGGGCAAAGCAAGGTCAAGCGCGCGGGATGCCATCACGCTCACCAGAGCGCTCGGATTGTGCCCCTTCCATCCAGTCTAAAAACACTTATAGTGGGCGATGTATTGAAGATAGAGATATGCTCTCGCGGACTTTCTTGTAAAACTTTTCATGCTGACCAATGCTTACGCTCATAGTATATTGATATTTTTAACGGTTTGCCCAGCGTAAGCTTAAGAAGCGCACCTACGCCAAGTTTGTTTTCGACTTTTTCACTGAAATCGGTACTGCTTGGCTTTCTTTGATCAAACACAAATTATTTTCTACAGAATCTTTCCTCGAGATATCCTTTACAGAATGGTGAAAACCGTATCAAAATCCATCCAGTGGTTCTCGAGATTACCCGTGACATCCAAGAATCGTTTTTTTTGTCTTATACTAACGAAGTAGAGATTGTCGGGGAACACATGCACCAAGCGGTCCTATGACGTCACACACCTCAGTGCATCTGAGTACATTTCGTCCCGTCTTCGTAACGTAACGCCAGACCCCAGCGTAACGACGAACTCGACAAGATAATTTAAAATAAAATAAAAAACAAAAAACAAGAAGTTCCGTGAAGAACTATACAGCCTACTTTTCATGCCAATGATTATTCTACCGAATATGAACCTATCTAGAATAATGACGAAATTAAGTTGCTAATATCGAAATTTCCAATTAGTTCGAAATACTGTATACATGGCATAATGTATCCTAATAGAGCACTACAGTTGGCAGCCCTGATGACTGAATATATTCTTAGTTCCGTCTCTTACGGTACTAAATACAAAATTTGGTTGAAGTCCACTGGATATCATGGACGTTACATGCAGTTAAACATTGGATCTAACAGCGCGCGTAAAATCATGTTGGCAACAATGTCATGCATGTATTGGTCAGAAATAATCTGAAATAATATGATCTATTGTTGTGCCAATTTTGAATGAAATCCATTAGTTAGTATAGAAGTTACATGCATTTTAAAATTGGACCTATCAGCAGGCTTAGAATCATGTTGGCAGCACTGACGTATATTAGTTACTCCAAATTCGTCTAGAATGCCAGGTACTATACGTGTGCAAAGTTTAGAGCTATTGGCTTGCATACTTTCTGATATATTGATATTAGGGTAACAAAAATAGGGACAGCACATATTAACAGTTGGCAGCCCTGGTTGCTCCTTAGAATTCGCATAGTCATATCTGTTATGGTACACATAGCACATACGAAATTTGGTTGAAATCCAAATGATAGTATGGAAGTTACATGTATTTAAAGTTGGACCTGTCAGCAGGCTTAGAATCATGTTGGTAGCACTGACGTATATAAGTTACTCCAAATTAATATAGAATGTCAGGTACTATACGTGTGCATAGTTTAAAGCTGTCGGCTTGCATACTTTCCGATATATTGGTATTTGGATAAAATAAATTAGGAGCATTTATTAACAGTTGGCAGCCCTGGTAGGTCTTAAGAATACGCTCAGTCATATCTGGTTATGTACACATACAACATACGAAATTTGGTTGAATTCCGCTTGATAGTGTAGAAGTTATATGCATTTAAAAATTGGACCTATCAGGAGGCTTATAATCATTTTGGCAACACTGCCATGTTTGGCCTCCTGGAAATTAAACTGAAATATTATGATCTGTACGTGTGCCAATTTTGAAATAGCTCCCATTCATACTTTCCAAGATATCCAACATGGAGCTCAAATTTCAATTGCGATTTTTTAGCAGTTGGTAGCACTGACATCATTTTCAAATATGGCCGTGAGATATTCAGGTATAGATCTTTACTCCTACCAAATTTTGTTTCGATTGCTGCAGCCGTTTAGGAGTTGATAGGGGGGGACACACACACAGCCAGACAGACAGACAGACAGACACACATTTGCCCGATCTCATAAGTCTACTTTTTCCTCATTTTTGCAAAATGTGAAAAGTAGGCTAAAAAAAAAAAAAAAAAAAAAAAAAGAGGGAGTCAGTGCGACGCACCACTGCATGCTCCATCCCCCGTTCAAAAGCACTGAATTAACTAGTTTACATAACTCATACTTTGTGCCTATCCTGACAGGGAGACATCGACATTGTTAAACAAGGACTAAAGCAGAATTCAAGCTACAGAAATGAGATTTATCAGGACTATGAATCAAAGTACCAGGAGGCGGCTTCGGTGGCGTAGTTGGTAGCATGCTGAGCTTGTATACCCAAGGTCATGGGTTCAAACCCAGCCGAAGTCGTCGGACTTTTTAAGAGCGTTAAAATCCCTCAGTATGCCTTCCTTCGGAGGGGAAGTAAAGCCGGCGGTCCTATGTCATAGATTTATGGCATTAAAAAGAACCTTCCACTAACTACACTTGGGTGAAGCCAAAATTTGTAGGTTAGGTTGATAAGTTCCAACGTTCGTCACCGGGCGTTGGTTGCGATGGCATCTAGTAGCAGCGAAGTTCACAGCTAGGTGTCGTGGACGGTAGCAATGGGTAGCGAAAGTAGAAACTACTTGAAATTATCGTTTGCAGTCCTTACTTGAATTAAAAGCAGACTAGCGGACCCGTGCAAGAAAACTCGCATGTTCATAAATCACACTTTCCCCAATATGTTTATAATGACAGACATACGGAGAAAGGTTGTTATGTTTTTATTTTAACCAAATGATTATAGAACACTATTTACATTTCAGTTAGAATTCCAAGTTCTACGTTTCCTAACTTAAGAAGGCAATCACCGAAAATTGGATCATCATAACACTCACCGGTTATTCGGTATTTATGAAATTATATGATTTGAGCACTTCATTTACTGTTTTTGAAATCCATGCAGAATGATAAAGAAAATACCTCAGAATGTTAAAATGACATGAAACAGGCGTCACAGCGGCTAAAATATGAAGTGGACAGCAATTATGGAGCGTATTTTCCTACAGCAACAGTATATGCAAATTGCACACTTTGTACAGTTTTTTATAGTATTTTTTTTAAAAAAATATAGATATTTATGAAATTAGAGTGCAATTTGTCACTACTAATGTCTATTCTCTTTCATTTGAATGATCATTTGTCATGATCGGTCGCTTGTCAGCGCCGCAGGAGGAATATATACTACTGAAATAATATATATAATAACACACACTAATAAAGCCATCACAATTAACACCGGTTATCAGACAGATTCTACACACACCCAAAGTACACGGTGCTACATGACCGCGTTGTCGCAGCCCCTAAACTGAGGAACCAGCCAAAGTACCAGGAGAGAAACAGCTGGCATCAGGGTTCCTATTACCAACCTCTTAGGGGAACGCACACTTCAGTGGTATGGTCATGTAATGAGAATGGATAACACAAGAACAACCAAGAAATACTTCGAACTGGACATGAGGAAGGCCTAGGAAGCGGTGGATAGAGACAGAAAGATCAGAGGTGGAAATGAACTGGCGATGCCCAAGAACAAAATGGTGTACCACGATCACAAGGAATAGAGAGGACTTATTTACCGCACCCGAGAAACTGAAGATGGTAAATGATGATGGCTTCCTCCTATATTCAAGGCAAATGCGGAGTTTTGGTAAAAAGCAAAGACGTGTAAAAGTACCGTTATCACTTGTTTCCCTACGCGTGTTTTACTTATTTCTGTGGTGTCTGTCTGTTACTACTAGGGCTATTCCAAAACTAAGGTCCGGTCTAAAAGAACATCCAAAATAAAACTTGTTTCCAAAACAATTGTTTTATTGACATTCCTTACGTCTTTCTCTATTTTTCTACATAATTTCCATACTTATTTATACATTTGTCACATCGTTCCACAAGCTTTTGAATGCCTAAATCGTACAACTCGGCCGCCTGCGAAGTTAACCAGTCTTTAACAGCTTCTTTCACTTCATCATCCGTGTCGAAGCGCTTGCCGCTAAGAAACTCCTTTAGGTAGCGGAACAGGTGGAAATCACTTGGCGCCAAGTCCGGACTGTACGGTGGGTTGTCCATCTGTTCCCATCCAAATTTCTTGATTGGAGTTGCGTGTCGTTCGCAGTATTGGGTCTGGCATTGGCATGCAACAACAACACTCCAGACGACAATTTTCGAAAATGCAAATGTTCAGACACAATTCTGTACACTGCCCTTACTTCACAATCGGCGGGCTGATTAGTTGTCTTAAACATTGTGAACTAACACTATCAGCAGCACACAGTAACAACGCTACTGGCGGCTTTTGCCGCGCAAGCATGCCAGGAGTCAGCACGCATGCGTGTTTTGCCCTTGGCACCGCTTTTAAATATTTACGGCGAATCGGACCTTACTTTTGGAATAGCCCTCGTATAGGCTATCACGCAAATACTACTCAACCCATTTAGCATGAGTATAGTGTATATTCCAGGGAATAACATAGGACTATTGCCGTACCGAAATGTTCCACCATTTCTATTGGCAACTCCAGCTATCTGATATGACATCTAGCGGTAAAAATTAGAAACTTACCAAGTAGGGTACATTTGTCACGTGGTGTCTGTTTGTATATGGTTTCTTGTATTGGTAAGCAGATCGTGGTAAATTCTTCGTGTCTTTATACATAAGTAATAAGTTTTACTCGTTGATGGAGTGCAAAATGAGTAAAAGCAAAGTATATTGCTCAGTTTACGGCTGTAAATCGATGTATAAGAGGGCTGCGGATATAAGTTTTCATCACTTTCCAAAAGATGCAAGTAGCAATAGCCGAAAGGTGACGATACCAAATAAATACGGGCAACAGCAGCGGGTTGGACCACTCACCACTACACTCACTGACAACAGGACGGGTTGTTCACTGTTACGCCGAGCCAAACCGCACCTAGACAGCTAAGCACAGTCTCGCCGAGCCAAGCCGAACCAAGACAGCCAAGCCTACACCATCCGAAGACAGCCAAGCTTCATCAGTCAGGTATCCTTCCCCGCTCCCTAGTTCATTTCCAATAACCCTACCAACCACCATCACCTCGCTCTGCGATATCCGAGCCATTCCATTACGAGTCATATAGGCCTAATTTGACTTTGCAGGGTAAATATCTACTCTGCGAGAACCTGCTACCAGTCCGATATTCAACAACAAACCCACTTGCTAACCATCCATATCAAGCAATTCCTGTCTCCCCCGAGTTTTAATACTAGTTAAATTCACCCCTTCGCCCTACCAAGCAGCAAATAATTTCCTGAGTCTATGGTACAGTGAGCAAACTCAAATATAGCTTTTAAACGCAAGAGCGCCATGACTCGAACTGCTCAAAAACAAATACCAGCCGACAACCTATGCTTGATAATATGCAATTGACACATAACATCCAGTGGAACACACAAATTAGATCACGTGTATCGCACAGTTATACATATATACAATTAAAAATAACACTGTCATTATTTTAGGGACCACATTTACTGATTATAACCGAAAAATGAAAAGTGTTCCATAGCAAACGCGTGTTATTGAGTATTTTTACCCTACTTATCCAGACCAACCGCAGCGGCCCTAGTGTTAGTTTGAGTTGCCAATATGTTGGCAAGAGTCATGTTTCATTTCAGTAACAGGCGCTACGCACACCCGGTGAACAGGTATACATGGCGGGTTGCATATATTCACCCTTGACCACGCTTCTCGCTGCTAACTTTTCGCTTTCGATTCAGAGCTGATTTACTCAGGTTAGAACAAAGTGTAAGATACACATACAACCGTACGAAGGATAGTAACCATATATACAGCTGTGCAAAACTTCAGGACGATATAGATGAAGCCACACAACATATCAATGCCTCGGTGGAAATGACTGAAAGTGCGGAAAGATGGTCGCTCATATGAGCTTAAAAACCGGGCGTGCTCCGTTGATGATACCCGCACATCGGCGGCACCGTTTGCCATGGTGCTATGAGCATCAGGTCTGGACCAACGAGGTGTAGGGGTCGCGTGCTCTTCTCAGATGAGAGCAAATTCAGTCTGCATAGTGATTCGAGACGTACGCTCATCTGGCGAGAGGTGGGGACACGCAATGCACCCAGAAACATTGTCAAACATGAACATTTCGGTGGTCCATCTGTTATGGTGTTTGGAGGCCTAATGTTGCATGAACGTACCGACCTCCAACTCTTTGAACGGGGTACAATCACCGGTCAACGTTATTGTGATAGTGTACTCCGTCCCCATGTGCGTCTTTTCACGGGTGCATTCGGCCCGGACTTCATTTTTATGGACGATAATGCACGTCCTCATCACACATCGCAGGTTGAGGAGCTCTTGGAATAAGAGGATAATCGGTGAATGGAATGGCCTGCCCGTTCCCCGGACTCAAATCCCATCGAGCATGTTTGGGATATGTTGGGCAGACGTATTACAGCACGTACACATGCACCAACGACCATCCGGCAGTTGTCAACCGCGCTGGTAGAGAAATGGAACGCACTACCTCAAGAACTCCTTACCAATCTTGTGACCGGCACGGGAACACGTTGCAGAGCATGCATCGCCGTCCGTGGTGATCACACACTGTTTTAAGAACCATGTCCCTTCTTTTGTGATGTCCTTGGGACTATCATGGGTCGCAGGGACGTGTAATGTCTCTGTATGAACGTGACATTTCTGTTCGTCACATCGAATATCCCTTTCAGTTATGTGGAACCACATGGGGAGCTACGGCAAAAACATTACGATCTTCTGCTTTAGGACTTGTCTATTCAGCTTGCTGAATACTGTGCACCGGTGTGGCTTAACAGTCCACATGTGTAGCAGATTGATGTCCAACTGAATTCGGCGATGAGGATAATATCAGGTTGCATCAGGACCACTCCTCTGTACTGGCTTTCACCTCTAATTCACATTGCACCACCTGACTTACGTAGACAAAACTCTCTCCTGAGGGAATATCGAAAGATAATCTCATCTCCACAGCTTCCTATTCATTCTGACATACCTACGGTAAAGATACGTCGCTTGAAATCCCGCCGACCACCCATCCCAACAGCGGAATCTCTACAATAAAATAATTTTCAGATTGACAACAAGTGGTTTGAGGTATGGAATAATTTATTCCATGAGAAATATAGAAACTTCATTGATCCTATCAAGAAACCAGCTGGCATGGAACTACCTCGCCATACACGGAAATCACCCAACAGGATTCGAACGGGACATGGGGTATGCACAGACAGCTTATACAAGTGGAATAAGGCTTCGTCACCTGAGTGCGACTGTGGATTTGAAAGACATATTGTGGAGGACTGCAGCCTTCGAGCCTATTATGGGAACCTGAAAGACCTTCATGATGCAACGCAGCCTGCTCTTGATTGGATTTCAAATTTAAATATTAACTTGTAAACCTGAACATTTTATAATTTTGGTTACTGCTGAATATGTGTCTTCTCATCAAAATTGATTTTAATATTTATTGTTCTTGTGAATGCTAATTTATAAGTTTAATGTGTTCCTTAGCTTATAATTATGTAGATGTACCATGCCATACGCTAAATAAATAAATCCCTTTCAGTTGCCTTCCGTGACATACTGTAGCAGGTGTTCCCATGTATGGGTTGAGGTCAGTGCTGGATTACCCATTAGGCCCGACTAGGGCCCCCAATTATCTGGGGCCCCCAAGCAATTTATAATTTAGTTCAATTTTATTCCGAAGATTTAGAAAAATTTTAACCAGAACTGAGGCAGTTTCAGCATTATATTAAATTACAATGTCCTTTAAAAACTGAGTTCACTCATTCTGAACTTTACGAAATTCTTATTCGAGACAAGCTTGAGTCTGTTTTTCCGAACGTTGAAATTGCTTTTCGCATTTTCCTGACCCTCATGATAACGAATTGTTCTGCAGAATATGTGTCTTCTCATCAAAATTGATTTTAATATTTATTGTTCTTGTTCTTCAAAATTGAAACGGATCAAAGGTGTGCAAAGAAGTATCATATCACAAGAACGATTAGACATGCTAAGTTTAATGTATATCGAGTCAGATGTTCTGCGGGAATTTGATTTTGATGACATTGTAGAAGATTTCATTGACCGAAAAAAACAGAACAAAATATCTTTGATTACATTTTACAGAAGTAAAAATAGTATGATTTGTTAAATTGTTCATCAAATCATCTGAAATGTTTTCAAATAACGATGATCGTTTCAATTGAAATGTATGTGTATATGATTTAATAAAAAGTGTATTATTCATCTTGAGAAAAAGAACTCTTGTATATACTTTATTAAATGTACAGGTGCTAAAAAATAAAAATATATTTGAAAAAAATAAAGGGTCCCCAAAAATCTGAGGGACTTGGGCCTCATTTTCCCTTAATCCGGCACTGGTTGAGGTTCAACGAGCTTTGTTACAGGCAATGACAGTTCGTCCTTAAGGTTAGCACAGCAGTGCAGTTCTATATAAATATAAACTTCACAGAACAATTCTCTTTCGTAGAGTTGACCGACCGAAGAGCAAGCTGCGCGAGAGATTCTTGTTGGTCAATACTGAGAAAATCTGACTTCAAAGTACAGTAACCTACTCGCATTTCATTCCCTATTCTATTTTGGGTTGTTTGTAGGGTATTATTGGGGTCTAAACACCAACGGTACCCAGTTTAAGATATTTTAGCGTTTATTTTGGGTGTATTCGGTGTTTATTGGTACATCCATCTAGGGAGATTTGGTGTCTACTTGCTCCAGGCCCAATTGACAGCCCACGTCACGTTGATTTGAGGTACAGGTCCTACCAAAAGTTTAAGGACACATGCCTATTTCATAAATTCCACTCCTGTCCATAAACGTTTGGTCTCTGGCATGCAGTACTTAACAGGTAACTAGTAGGTGTTCAGAGGAACATTTGCTAAAATATTCATTAAACTCTCACGCCTCATTTTGAACGTATTAATGTTTTTTGTATAAAATAATATGAAAAATCCCTATTTTTTATATTTGAAGAGATCTGTGCAGTCTAATATGGGGATTACAATGATGTTTTTTGCTGTGGAGGAACACAGAATATTTTAAATTGTAATACTGCGACATAACAAGTTTCCAATTGAAAATTTCCCCAGTTTTATAGCTCTAAAGAGAACCGCAGAAAAAAGGTAATAAAATATACATTATTAAATACAAGTTTTTCGGGCTTGTAGGCCGTGGTCCAGACAGGATATCTCCCGACGTTTCACTGGAAACTGCGTCCGGCATTATCAAGGGTTCTGCTCCTTTCCTTGGTCAGCAGTGGAATGAGGAAGAGGCTTGAAATAATGGGTAACGGCTAGTAGTGGAGTATTGTTCTTTGAATATGACTGTTGGTTGGGTGGATCTTTGCGATGAACTAACGGCTGGAAGGTAGTTTGGATCTTCAAATTAGCATGGTGAGCCGAGCGTTCTCTTCGCATTCCGGCTGGATCGTCGGATCTCACGTACATGTTGCGGGGTGCGGTGCGTGCTCCGGCTTCGGCGACCGAGCTTGTGAGGGTCAGGTGTTCCCTGCGTGACTGCCGGGCTTGAGCGGGAAGGTTCTTCAGGATGACGTGTGAGTGATTTCTTGGCCTTGGTGTTCCTTAGAGCCGGGATCCATGTATTACGCACACGTTCAATTTCTTCCTTCCGATTCAAATTGTCGGGGTGTTTGAAGATTTCTATGGCTTCCCGTTGCAGCCTGGCGTGGTAGTGTGTGGTCGTGGAGAGTATCTCTGTGTCCCCGTACTGTACATCGTGACCGGGCAAGAGAGAATGCTCAGCGACTGACGATTTCTCAGTTTGACCCAGGCGGCTGTGTCTGTTATGTTCCTTGAGTCTGGTGGTCACGCTCCTCTTCGTCGTTCCTATGTACACCTTCCCACAGGAACACGGGATTCTGTAGACACCTGCAGTGGAGTGTGGGTGGCGCTTGTCTTTAGCGGATCGCAGCAAGTCCCGGATTTTGGTGGTGGGTTTATAAACCGTCTTCACCCCAAAGGTCTTCAGTAATTTGCCTATCCTGTCCGTCACCTTCTTCACGTACGGCAGGAATGCGGTGGCCACCGGAGTTTCCTCAGAATCTTTCCTCGTGCTCCGGCGCCTGGGATGAGAGGCTCGCTCAATCTCCTTATTGCTGTATCCGTTGGCGCATAGGGCCCTCTTTACATGTTTCAGCTCTTGGTTGAGGTTGGATGGCTCACAGATTCTCCTAGCACGGTCTACCAATGTTTTAATAACTCCGTGTTTCTGTCGGGGGTGGTGATTGGATGTCTTGTGTAGATACCGGTCGGTGTGTGTGGGTTTCCGGTACACGGTGTGCCCCAAGCGCAGGTCATTAGTCCTGGTAATCAGCACGTCAAGAAAGGCCAGGCAGTTGTCTTTCCCCTTCTCCATAGTAAATTTTATGCTGGTGTTGAGGCTGTTAAGGTGGTCCAGGAAACTTTCCAGCTCTTCCTCTCCGTTGCTCCAGACTACGAAGGTATCGTCAACATAACGTAGCCATACTGTTATAAAGCTGTTATAAAATATACATTGGTTGACCTTGCTTGGTCGGGAAACCCTTCAACTTAGCGAGGTCGCGTTAATGTCACGTTGTAGTGCCAAAACCGTACTACAGGTTCCAGCACTGTTTGGATCAGGAACAACTTGCTTCTCGCTGCATTTCTCACTCAGTTTGAGGGTTTGCTAGTGTTTTTTCTGGGGTTCTCTTTCGAGCTATAAAACTGGGGACATCTATTAATGTAAACTTATTATGTTGCAGTTGGCCTATTACAATTTAAAATACCCCCCAGTGGCTCACATCTTGTGGGACGTGGGTTGGCGACCACGGGGCCCCAGCTGAGTCCGGCATTGCTTCCACTTACTTGTGCCGGGCTACTCTGTCTTCTTTTCTGTCGACCTCACTTGGTCAACTCTTGTTCTCTTCCGACCCCGACGGTATTAGGGTATCCGAGGCCTAGGGAGTCTCTTCCTTTCCCGCCTTAATTGGCCCTTGTCTCATCTTTTCTGATACCCTCCTTCTGGGGGTCAGCCTTCTTTTTCTTTTCCTGTTATCTCCTGCCCTCTGCTCAAGGCCCTTAAGGAGGCAGGGTGTATGTAGCCCCACCACTTCTGGTGCACCCAGGATAATGCTACACCCTCAGGGGCTCACGGCTGGTGAGTTCGGGAGTTGGCGACCCCGAGGGATTCCTGAGCTGGGTCCGGTTTCCCCCCTTTTGTCCCTTACCTGTGGGGAGGACCCTCTCCTCTATCACTTTCCTATCTGCCTTTTATGGCCCTCCTTTCTTCCAAGTCCCTCAATCCGCATTCTTCGAGGGTTGAGGGCACTTCTTTTTCTCCTGTCCTTTATTTGCCTTATTCTCCTATTGTTTTCCTTTTCTACTTCTAGTACATAAGTTAGTAGTTACTTTTAGTTATAGTTTCCATTTCATCATCATCTTCACGATACCCAAACCATTAGGGGCCGATAACCTAGATGTTAGGCCCCTTAAAACAACAATTATCATCATCATCACAATTTAAAATATTCCACATGTAGCCCATCTGTGTTTCTTCATAAAAAAATTCATGACTGCAATCCCCATATTAGACTGCACAGATCTCTTCATATATTAAAAAAAATAGGGATTTTTCCTATTATTTTACACAAAAAATATAATTAATAAGTTCAAAATGAGGCGTGATAGTTTAATGCATATTTCAGCAAATGTTCCTTGAACACGTACTGCAGTAGGTTACCTGTGAAGTATCGCATGCCTCAGACCAAAAGTTAATGGACAGAAGATTTTTTGTTTAGCGTATGGCTTTTAGTGCCGGGAGTGTCCGAGGATTGTGTTCGGCTCGCCAGTTTTTTTTTTTTTGAAGCTGATTCGAGACGGACACCCTATGGGTGAACTACAAGTACCGTTGGGGAGGAAAGTTGGAATGTAAGGACGAGGAGTTGGAAGGTAGCGGCTGTGGCCTATAGTTAGGGACTAACCCCGGCATTTGCCTGGAAGGAAGATGGGAAACCACAGAAGACCATCTTCAAGGTTGCCGGCGGGGGGATTCGAACCTCCTCACCTCCCGGATGTAAGCGAATGCCAGCAGTCATGCCGTAACGACCACGGCTAACTCACCCAGTTGGACAGAAGTGAAATTCATGAAATAGGCATGTGTCCTTAAACTTTTGGTAGGACCTGTATTCCATTCTAAATTAGTCACGCTGATTTAGGGTATTTTAGTTGCTATTTGCCAAGCTGATATATAAGTGGTGAACTCACCGCCTCCAGGCCAGGATGCCGGTGAGCCCCGCCAGCGCCGCCGCCACCCCCAGCCAGGCGCCACCCCCGTACCGTCCCGTCCAGTCTGTGGCGGACAGGAAGTCTTCAGGTTGAGCCATGTCCAGCCCTGCCAGCAGGATACAGGTGGCGGCTAGTGCTAGATGTACCGCTCCTAGGCCGCCCACAGTGCTGGCTGAGTAGCGTCTCTCTGAGGGGTAGAGTCGAGCCGCGTCCGGCTGGGCGCGAACCTTCACCGTGTACACCTCCTCCATGGTGACTGGCAACAAGTACAATATCATCATCATCATCATCATCATCATCATCATCATCATTTATTGTACCCAGCAGGCCATTTAGGCCCATGACAGAAAACAATGAAACATAACATACACATCAAATATACAACATTCCATACCACTATTCTACTCAATCACTCACGAAGGATCATTACCCCAATCACAATCTCAAGTATTTGTTACAAATGCCATTCCATTTTTAGCCTATTTTTATTTATGAAAATAATAGGCTTATGAGATCACCTTTTGTCCGTGTATCTGTCTGTGTGTGCGTGCGTGTGTGTGAGGATGTTTGTGTCCCCCCCCCTAATAACTTCTAAACGGATGGAGCGATTTCAATGAAACTCGGTAAGTTCATAGCACTATTCCGCGCGACCCCGACCGTACCCTTCAAAATTTGTTACGTCTCACCAATCCAAAATGGCGGCTGTGCGAAATATTCTACCGGCATTCAATATCTACGAAACTATTACCGACATCACCCTGGAATTTTGTACGGTGATAAAGGGAACTACTAGAAGTTCACCTATGTGACTTTTGAAAACCTGGTAACTACAAAACCAACATGGCGGCCAAGCGAAGTTGCGACTTTTAAATAGACGTTTCTCGCGATTTAACCAATCAAACATAATGAAACTTGGTACCCTATATGTTTATACACATTGTAATGCACCGAAATCTAACTTCGTTCAATTGTGTACATAACCTCAAGATGGCGGCTGTGCGAAATATTTCTAACCATCCGATCGAAATCAACATTTGCATAATGAACGTACACAATAATCAACATCTAATAGTACATACCTCTATGGCCTATACATATATTAAAATCCAACATGGCGACCATCCGCAATATTTAGACGGTTCTCAATATCTACGAATCTATTACAGCAATCAGACTGACAATTTGTTTGTTGATAGAGGCAATTAATCCAGTATTAGTAGGATCTATGAAAATAGGCTGTATAGTTCTTCCCGGAACTTTTTTTTTAGCGTTTGGCTTTTAGTGCCGGGAGTGTCCGAGGACATGTTCGGCTCGCCAGAGTTAGTAGCTGCTTCAAAGCGGACACCCATGGGGTGAGCTACAAGTACCGTTGCGTGTGGAGTGTTGTCTGGGGAGGAAAGTTTGAATGTAAGGACTAGGAATTGGAAGGTAGCGGCTGTGGCCTATTAGGGACCAACCCCGGCATTTGCCTGGAAGGAAGAATGGAAACCACAGGAGGTTGCCTGCAGGGGGATTCAAACCCCTTCGCCTCCCGGATGTGAGCGACTGCCTGAGCCACGCCGTAACAACCACGGCTAACTCACCCGCCATTCCGTTTACATCTATCCATTGCATCATCCAGTACTGCTGTTGGTTCCACCTGCTGCAACGTTCTCATCACCCTATCCTTCCATCTCGTCCCCGGCCGACTTCTTGGGCGTCTGCCAATCAGTTGAGCATTAAACATTCTGTTAGGGATAGATTCCACTGCTCTTACGATATGTCCCATCCACTGGAGTCGTCTTCCTCTGTTGATCCTACCCACATCAGCTTTCCCAAACCGTTGGTACAAGTACTCTTTTTCCCTCCTTTCCCATCTTCCTTCCTCACTATTGTAAATAGCACCATGTGTCTTTCTGAGTAGCCTACTTTCCTCTCAAACGAACAAATGCGCTCTTCCAGTGTTTGTTAAGTCGCCCATGACTCACATCACATCCATATAGCAGAACTGGTTTCACGAGTGCCATATAGAACTATAATAAAATATAATATAAATATAATAAATAAATATAAATAAGCAGACATCAGAAAGAGGCGACTAAAATTTTACGGCCACATCAGCAGACTCCCACAAATCAGACTCACCAACAAAATTCTTAGATATAAGGTGCGTTCAAAAAGTAACGAGCCGGAGGCTGTAATGCGCAAACCGGTGACGACATGGGTTAATCGTGGTGTGTGTAACGAGGCATGGTTCCGACCAGAGCATGGAAGGTCACAGCCCGTCGCTAGAGGGCACGCGTGCACGTCACGTGACGATACAAAGCGAGCAGCAGCATGCATCAATCGTCCAATGCTGCCAGTCGCATTGCACACAGTGACATGGAGGCGTCAACCGAAGAGCAAAGAGGTGTCGTTCGGTTTCTGACAGCGGAAGGAGTAGGGGGAACGGACATTCATCGCCGAATGTCACAAGTGTACGGCGAACATTGCATGTCCCTTGCCGTTGATGCCCGGTGTGGGACACCCCCCCCCCCCCCCTGCATTACCGATGACAACGTCCAGCTGGTTGATGCACTCATTACCCAGGACCGCTGAGTGACAGTGAACGCCATAGCCGCCGTGGTCGGATTGAGCGTCGGAAGTGTACACACCATCATGAAGGAACGATTGCACTTGCGGAAAGTGTGTGCCCAATGGGTGTCCCACAGTCTTCAACCACACCAGGAAGCATGTCGAATGGCCTACTGTCTTGGTCTTGGTCGGACGATTGATGCATGCTGCTGCTCGCCTTGTATCGTCACGTTACGTGCACGCGTGCCCTCTAGTGACGGGATGTGACCTTTCACGCTCTGGTCGGAACCACACCTCGTTACACACGCCACGATTAGCCGATGTCGGCACCGGTTTGCGCTTTACAGCCTCCGGCTCGTTACTTTTTGAACGCACCTTATACATACAGCGCGCTGCAGCGGCTCAAGATTACTACACCCTGGATGATGCAAGTCAAAATTGATCTAGTAAAAGCACAGGTCGACCCAGAAGACGTCATAGACAAAAGCGTCTTTCGGCACAAAGTGTACAAGTGGGAAGTGATGTTAGAGAAAGCAGCGCCTACAGCCCGAAGACCAAAGTGGACCGAAGAAAGGAAGAGGGCCTTTGGTGCACGAATGAAAGAGTACTGGAAAAGCAGGAAGAACAAATAGTCATGATTGCTTCGCGTGGTTAAATAGGCCTGTAACGTGTAAAATAAATAATAATAACTCCTGGCACTACAGCCCATGAAGGGCCTAGGCCTACCAAGCGTCCGCTACCCAGCCATTTGGATGCACGTGGTCACCGCATCGTGTCCTCTCGGCCATTAATCTTGGTTTTCGTGACCGGGGCGCTGCCTCACTGTCAGACAGCTACTCAATTGTCCTCACGAGGCTGAGTGCACCCCGTTCCAACCCTCACGTCAGTTTCTCGGGACCTCCGGGCGAGAGGCAGGCGCGCTACTCCAACACCACGGGGCCAGTTGATATGTGCATTACATTTATTATTTATTTCACTATTTTTTAGCCTACTTTCGATTTTTGCAAAAAATGAAAGTAGACTTATGAGATCAACACAGGCCGAAAAAAAGTGTGTCTTGGTTGGTTGGTTCCTTAGTTTAGGGGCTGCGACAACGCGGTCATGTAGCCCCGTGTACTTTGGGTGTGTGTAGAATCTGTCTGATAACCGGTGTTAATTGTGATGACTGTATTAGTGTGTGTATCTGTTTTTTAATTCAAGTAGGGACTGGAACGTTGAATTTTCAAATAGTTCCTACTTTTGCCGCCAAACGCCACCGTCAACGACTACTAGGCCTAGTTCAGAACTAGCTACTAGACGCCACCGCAGTCGGCTCTTGGCAACGAACGTAGCAACCTAAGAGCGTTGTTTACATTCTTAACCTATCCAATTTAGTTTCACACAGGTGTAATTAGTGGAAAGATCTTTAACATGCCATAAATCTATGACATGGGACCGCCGGCTTTACTTCCCCTCCGAAGGAAGGCATACTGAGGGATTTTAACGCTCTTAAAAAATCCGACGGCTTCGGCCGGGTTTGAACCCGCTATCTTGGGCATAGAAGCTCAGCATGCTACCAACTACGCCACCGAAGCCGCCAAAAAGTGTGTCTGTCTGGGTGTGTGTTTGTGTGTGTGTGAGTCTGTGTGTGTGTGTACTCTGAATGTCTGCCCCCCCCCCCTCCCCCCTATCAATTCGAACACGGTGAACGCGAATTGAACGAAATTTGGTACAAAGGTAGCATTAGCAAAGGACACCTCAGTGTCATGTTTTATATCGCCGCCATCTTGACGGAAACGTAATGGCGGCCACACAAATGTTCAAAGCTTAATCAAATTACGACTAACCTAATCATCCGATCTCTACCAAATTTTGCAACAACATACATTTATGGGGGGAGCATCCCTTGACCAAACTAATAGGTCATCAGCCTAATAGTTTGCGGATGGCGGCCATCTTTGTGTGAAAATCGATTCCCCCTATTAATTCGAACATGGTGAAACCGAATGGAACGAAATTTGGTACAGAGGTAGTACTAGCAAAGGACACCTCAGTGTCATGTTTTATATCGCCGCCATCTTGACGGAAACGTAATGGCGGCCACACAAATGTGCAAAGCTTAATCAAATTACGACTAACCTAATCATCCGATCTCTACCAACTTTTGCAACAACATACCTTTATGGGGGGAGCATCCTTTGACCAACCTAATAGGTCATCAGCTGAATAGTTTGCGGATGGCGGCCATCTTTGTGTGAAAATCGATTCCCCCTATTAATTCGAACATGGTGAAACCAAATGGAACGAAATGTGGTACAGAGGTAATACTAGCAAAGGGCACCTCAGTGTCATGTTTTATATCGCCGCCATCTTGACGGAAACGTAATGGCGGCCACACAAATGTTCAAAGCTTAATCAAATTACGACTAACCTAATCATCCGATCTCTACCAACTTTTGCAACAACATACCTTTATGGGGGGAGCATCCTTTGACCAACCTAATAGGTCATCAGCCGAATAGTTTGCGGATGGCGGCCATCTTTGTGTGAAATTCGATTCCCCCTATCAATTCGAACACGGTGAAACCGAATGGAACGAAATTTGGCACAGAGGTAGCACTAGCAAAGGGCACCTCAGTGTCATGTTTTATATCGCCGCCATCTTGACGGAAACGTAATGGCGGCCACACAAATATTCAAAGCTTAAATCAAATGACGATTAACCTAATCATCCGATCTCTACCAAATTTTGCAACAACATATCTTTATGTGGGAAGCATATTCTGACCAAACTGCACGATCATCAGCCCAATAGTTTGCAGATGGTGGCCAAGTATGTGTGCAAATCGATTCCCCTATCAATTCAAACATGGTGAAACCGAATCGAACGAAATTTGGTACAGAGGTAGCACTAGCAAAGGGCACCTCAGTGTCATGTTTTATATCACCGCCATATTGACGGAAACGGAATGACGGCTACCCAAATGTTAAAAGCTTAAATCAAATTACGACCATCCTAATAATTTGATCTCTACCAGATTTTGCAACAACATGCCTTTTTGTGAAAAGCATCTTTTGACTGACTACAAGGTCATCAGCCCAATAGTTTGCAAATAGCGGCCATGTATGTGTGCAAATCCATTCCCCATATCAATTCAAACGCGGTGAAACCGAATTGAATGAATTTTTTTTACAGAGGTAGCACTAGCAAAGGGCACCTCATATTCATGTTTAATATCCCTATAGCACGTTGTATTTCAACAAGCTACTGCAACCAACATTCAATTATACTCCTTGAAAAGGACAAAGAGTTATAACAATACCCATGGATTTAGGAGAAAGTAGGCTATTTGTTCTTTACTGAACATCTTGTTAGTACATACAGCATATACATACGAGTAGAATGTGTTATTCGACGAAGCCATTATACAATTTTAAGAAATAGTAATCAATGATATGCACACAAGGTGATTGCTCTTCCTGCTCTGTATGAGTTTGATATCCTATATCCACCTGTCTTTATCATATTGTAATAATATAATGTATTGTAATTGTATACTTACCGGTTAAACAATGCGTAGGAATTGTAAGGAAATTCATAAAATATGTACAGTCTTTCTGATTTTGTAAACTGTGTGTATTTGTAACGATTTAATGAATAATAATAACTCCGCCTGCAGTAACTACAGGGTGGATTGAGTAGCTCAGTAGTTTCTGTTGCCGGTCCCAAGCCCGGAGAAAGGAGGAGGATTGGCTCTAAGCCGTAAAATAGCAAATCCACTGGCGTTTGTTCGGCATCCGACGGCCAGTGGTCAGCGTCTGTTCCTCTAGTTGAGGCGGCTGTACTTATATCTTCTCGAACTCAAAAATCGAGTCGTATACTTGTGGTCTCAATTGAGACCACCACAAACACTCAAAACTCAACTTGAGCGCATGATGGAAGAGACGATCATAGAATCACTACCCCAGGCACCAGTCGATGGACTGGACCCACCTGATCATCGGATTCTGGGGGATCAGGGACACCATGCGGAGAAGAATCGGAGCTTCTCAAGAACTCTTCATACTCTCAAGACCAGACGTAAACATTTTGTTGGCACGCTTAACGTTAACACCCTCACGAAGATGGGTAAGCTAAAACAACTTCTAAACACCTTGGAAAAATTTGAATTAAAAATCACTGCGCTCCAGGAGACACGCTTCACGGACGAAGAACACTTCAATACAGGGAATTTCCGAATCTACAAGGGAAAACCTGCCATCAAAATTAATGACAACTTACCTCTCTTGGGAACAGGATTCGCCGTACACAATTCTGTGCTTGATTCGATCATCGACTTTACTTCTCCAACCGAGAGAGTCTCTTTACTATCAGTAAAATCAGCTAATAAAGCTTACACACTGATCAACGTGCACGCCCCCACAAATCAACACAATAAAACTGATCCTGAAACCGTGGGCAATTTCTGGGAAACTTTGGAAGAAACAACCAATAACATTCCAAGACACCATGTGAAAATTTTATTAGGTGATTTTAACGCACAGGTAGGGAAAGAAAGGAAATTCAAGGATACCACAGGCCCTCATACTAAACACAAACGTACCAACAAAAATGGGGAAAGATTAATTGACTTCTGTAGAAACTTTGGACTCAAAATCATGAGCACCCAATTTCAAAAACCTGCACATAAATTGACCACATGGAGATCACCCAGTCTTAAACAGGGTGAGTACCAAATTGACCATGTCGCAATCTCCAAGAAGGCGGCTTCGGTGGCGTAGTCGGTAGCATGCTGAGCTTCTATGCCCAAGATAGCGGGTTCAAACCCGGCCGAAGCCGTCGGATTTTTTAAGAGCGTTAAAAATCCCTCAGTATGCCTTCCTTCGGAGGGGAAGTAAAGCCGGCGGTCCCATGTCATAGATTTATGGCATGTTAAAGAACCTTCCACTAATTGCACCTGTGTGAAGCTAAATTGGATAGGTTAATGTAAACAACGCTCTTAGGTTTCTATGTTCGTTGCCAAGAGCCGACTGCGGTGGCGTCTAGTAGCTGAGTTTCGAACTTGGCCTAGTAGTCGTTGACGGTGGCGCTTGGCGGCAAAAGTAGGAACTATTTGAAAAATTCTAAGTTGCAGTACTTAAATTAAAAAAAAGACAGATAACACACACTATTACAGTCATCACAATTAACACCGGTTATCAGACAGATTCTACACACACCCAAAGTACACGGGGCTACATGACCGCGTTGTCGCAGCCCCTAAACTTAAGAACCAACCAACCAACCAACCAATCTCCAAGAAAAAAATAAAAGAAATTTTGAACGTCAGGGCTCGTAAAGGCGTCTTTGAATCAGATCATTATCTTCTCCAAATAAAGACAAAATTCCAACCAAATAGAAGACCAAAACGCCCACCAAAAAATTTCAGACCAGATCTGGAATATCTGAAACTCCACAAGGAAGAAATCATTTTGCAAATCAATCAGGAGGAATCAACAGACTGGAGAATACTAACGGGGAGAATTCAGGAAGCCATGAAGCTAGGACAATCACCTCGCTCCAGAAAACATCGCTGGTGGAACACAATTTGCAATCAAGCAGTTGACAATCGCATAATGGCTTGAAAAAAAATCACAGTAGCCAAACAAAGGAAAACTGGGAGAACTTTCTTACCACTCAAAAACAGGCCTCAAAAATAATTAGGAAAGAAAAACGAAGGTATGACAACAACAGACTCCACGAAATCCAGCAGGATTTCACCAAAAATAATACTAGAAATTTTTACAAGACATTTAGAGAAAATCTACGGGGATACCAAGCACCCAGTCTGTGCTTCAAGAGACACGACGGCTCATTGGAAACTAACTCCAAAATTAATTGCAAACTATTAGCCCAATATTTCAACTCTCTTCTTAACTGTGAACCACCTCTAGTAAAACTTGACTTCTCTCCTCCGGTATTCATACACTTGGACTCGCAAGCCCCCGACATTGAAGAAATTACGGAGATAGGCCTAATCCGACAACTCAAAAACAACAAAGCACCAGGGGAAGATGGGATCATTGCTGAACTCTGGAAACTGAATGATCCCACACTGACGCGGAAACTCCATTCCATAATTTCAGATATTTGGACAACGGAGCAATTACCACATGACTGGAAATGCGCTTTGATTCACCCGTTGCACAAAAAGGGCGACAAGACGGACATCAACAATTATAGAGGAATTTCCCTGCTCCCGGTTGCTTATAAAATCCTTTCTACAGCACTTCTGAACAGGTTAGAGCCCCAAATGGATCCGCTCATTGGTGACTACCAGGCTGGATTTAGAAAAGGGCGATCGTGTGCTGAACAGATCTGGTGCCTAAAGACGATCTTACAAATGAGGAAATGTAGAAATACCGTGATTGCATTCATCGACTTCAGAAAAGCATACGACTCTGTTGACCGCGACACCCTCTTTAAAATCATGGAAGAATTTGGGATCGATCGTAAGACACGCAAAATCATAGAACAGACACTTACAGGAACAATATCCAAAGTGAAATTCATGGGCGAAATATCAGAGCCCTTCGAAATCAAGACGGGAGTCCGACAGGGGGATGGACTATCCCCAATCCTCTTCAATATGGTTCTGGAGAGGATAATTAGGGAATGGGAACCTCTTGTAAAGGGCATTCAAATCGGTATTAAAAAGAGAACAGAACTTAAGTCAAATGTCTCGCTTTCGCGTACGATATTGCAATTGTCGCAGACAACAGATCGGAAGCGACTTACGCAGTGGAAAAGCTCCATTAGATGGCACAAAAGACCGGATTACATATATCTTACGACAAGACCAAATATATGGAGAGAAGGCCAGAAAATAAATCCCCTTTAAACACCAAATACGGTAAAATCGCACAAGTCTGCAGTTTTAAATACCTTGGCGAAATTATACAGCCCTCAGGACTTAATCGAATCGCCAATGAAGACAGAATCACTAAGCTCCAGAAGGCCTACAGGTTAACGTGGGCCCATTACAACAAGAAATGCATTTCGACAAACGCAAAATTACGACATTATAAAACAGTTATTCTTCCAGAAGCAACATATGCGGCTGAAACAATAGTAATCGATGGTCATTCCAAGATTAGGGAACTGGAAAAGCAGGAACGAAAAATTCTCCGGAAGATCTTCGGAGCAAACAACAGAAACGGCATTTGGATGAAGAGACCTAGTACTGTACTCTATCAAAACACCATTACGATAACAGACGAAATTAGAAAACGCAGAGCCAAATTTTACACTCACATCCACAGGATGGCCACCTCCAGATTGCCCAAGAAACTACTCAGTATCATAACACAGAGCAAATGCGGCACAGAATGGCTTAAAGAGGTACAAAGAGACATACAAATTATCAGTATACAAAATTTCGAAGATCGAACTGAGTGCCAGACGAAAATCAAGAATGTTAAGTTCGAAACAAGATCATTACGACAACCTGGAAAAAAGTGGACGGATGAGAGAGCATTCCGCGAGAATGAAGAGATTTTGGGAGGAGCGGAGGAGACACGCCTCCAAATGACATCATGTTATCAAGGTTAATCGCTCTCCTGTAGGGGAATTTTCGCTTTAAAATAATAATAATAATAATAATAATAATAATAATAATAATAATAATAATAATAATAATAATAAGAAGAAGAAGAAGAAGAAAGGTCTAATGGAAAAACTAGAGGCGAAAGAAAGGAAGATTTTGAGGAAAATCCTGGGTCCTATCAAAGAAAACAGTGAGTACAGAAGGCGTCACAACCACGAATTATACAAGCACGTGGAGAAGATCAGTGACACGATTCGAAAAAGAAGGATTGCCTTTTATAGCCACGTGACACGAATGAGCGCAGGCAGGATATCAAAACGGATATTGACGTACTTTCAGGATAAGAAAACCAAAGGGGCATGGTTCACGGAAGTTGAGAAAGATCTACGTGAAATGGAAATTTCCCCTAAAGATATCCAGGAGCGTGTTTCACTTCAGGAAAAACTACGTACGCACAAAGGTTTCCAGGAAAAGCCGAAGCTGAAGACAGGGAAGGTGTGGTCCCAAGAGATAAAAGAACAACACCGGAGACGAATGCGGGAACACTGGGCGGTAGTTAAAGCTCGGAAGAAGAGACAGTTGAACTGACGTGGTCCCTAGTTGGCCGAATCGAAGAAAGAATAATAATAATAATAATAATAATAATAATAATAATAATAATAATAATAATAATAATAATAATAATAATAATAATAATAATAATAATAATAATAGTCTAATAATAATATTATTAATAATAATATTTTATTTATTTATTTATTTATTTATTTATTTATTTATTTCATGTCTTCAGTAGTGGGGAAGTTAGGACTCTCTTACACATAACCACGCAATTTGCTACCAGTACATGTGAGACAATTTTGGAAATACAAAAAATAATTATGACGATAAATAAGGAGTAAATGTATTATGCTAATACTAATATTAATAAAAATAGGCACATGAATAATGATGATGATAATAATAATAATAACAATAAAGATAATAATAATAATCACAATGTCACAGACCTTTCTATAAAATCCTAGATATAATCCTAGCTCAGTCATACGTCCTATCATCCATCACCATTCACACGGGGCAATCAGCAGTATTCAACAGGTAATCTAGGCATGCGGCCTTACATTTCTTTATTGTTATAGAATTTCTGATATCGACAGGAGTTGAATTCCATAGTCGAGACCCAGCTACAGCAAAATATCGGTTAAACATAATAATATTGTTACGGCTGTGAGTTTGTGTCATCGCTCGCCGCATGAGTCATAACTGCCCCAGGGTTGGGTTGTGCCCTGCCTCCTGTATTGCGTGCTCCTTATGCAACAGGGCTACTAGGACAAAGGGATAGTCCAGAATATTCGTGACTGGACCAGCGATGGAAACCTCGAGAAGCCGTGAACCCTGGATGGATCTAGAAGCATTTATTGAGTCACCGGCCTGCTATATAAGTACGACCTGTCAAGCAGTGGTTGTTGTGTTTTACGAGCTAGTGTGAGCGATTATCCTGAGCGACAGATGTGTGGTGGCTTGCGAAACCCCTAGTGGAGCGGGGAAGTGAGACTTCTACAGAGGAACTGTGTCTTGAGCGAGTGTGTTTATTTCCAGTGCGACAGAAGTGATTGTGCTACATTGTGAAACAGTGTGTAGTACGGTGACAGGCTGGGTGCAGCTATTTCCAGCTAGCGTACGGGACCGGACTCATTAGCGAAGAGGATTAACTGTGGTCTGTTGACAAGTGAAAGGGGAAGTGCTCTCGCCGTAAGGAAACTGGAGTAAGGTAATAATTGCTTGTATTTACTGAAGAGTGCTGTATCCTTCTGGCCGCAATAAAGTTAATTATTTCTTTAAGCAGTAATTGGTGTTGTGCT
Source organism: Meconema thalassinum (assembly GCA_946902985.2). Taxonomy (NCBI): domain Eukaryota; kingdom Metazoa; phylum Arthropoda; class Insecta; order Orthoptera; family Tettigoniidae; genus Meconema; species Meconema thalassinum. Next base: position 701,555,959 of record OX336388.2, read on the forward strand.
TCCTACCCACCGTAATCCAGTTAACAAAGTTGCCACTAGGGGGTGGCACGTAACAATATTTCAAGAAAGATCATTAATACAGCATGTCATGGGGAAGTGACGAATTCTTTTTCCGGCTGGTTTGTCAGGTAACCTGTTGCCAAGCATTTTATACCTGCGACTAAACAAAGATAAAACAGAAAATATGATATCGGATGCAGAAGAAATCAGAGCAATCCAAGTCGACGGCGGTGACCTGTCTCGAAAGACAAAATTAAAGTATCTTGGTTCTACGATAACTGCTGAAGGTGGTCTCACCGAGAAGGTCAACGTAAGAATTAATGCTGCGTGGATGAAGTGGTTGGTGAACAACGACAGGTGTCGTGTGCGATCGTCAGATGAAAGACCACCTAAAATCGAAGATTTACCGAACTGTCATTCGTCCCGTGGCGCTTTATGGTACTGAATGTTGGCCGATCACCAAGGAAGCAGAACGTCGGCTAAGTGTCATGGAGACCAAGATGCTTAGATGGACAGCAGGCATTACTACGTTCGATCACATCCCTAATGAAAGAATAAGGGAACGATTTGGTGTCGCGGCGATCAACAACAAAGTGCGTGAGGGTCGTTTGCGATGGTTTGGGCATGTGCTACGGACAGAAGCGGACACCATTGCAAAACAGGGCTACACACTAGAGGTCGTCGGGAAAAGACCAAAGGGGCGACCAAGACAACGTTGGGCCGATACTCTGCACAGGGATCTGAAAAGTGTCAACCTACATCTGGACATGGCCCATGACCGAGTAAAGTGGAGACAGCGGATTCACATAGCGGACCCTGCCACGAGGCGGGACAAATCCTAAAGATAATGAAGAAGAAGAAGAAGAAGAATATTTCAAGAAAGCTTACGATTCAGTTGACCGGCAGACTCTATTCAACATTCTGGAAGAATTTAAAGTTGACAAGAAAACAAGAGAATTAATTAAGCAAACACTGACAGCCACAGCTTTAAAAGTTAATTTTCAAGGTGAACTTTCCGATCCTTTTCATATTAACTCAGGCCTTCGACAAGGAAACGGACTATCTCCGTTATTATTCAATCTTGTGCTGGAGAAAGTCATCAGGACATGGGAAAATGGAATACTGTAACTATTGGCCGACTTCTCAAAAACAGAATGCATCTGCAGATGGTCTGGATGTTCTTTCAAACAATAGACTAGAGGCAGTTCAGGCTCTTGAAAGACTTCACGAAATTGCAGCTAAGACCAGGCTCCAAATATCATATGCAAAATCTTAATACTTAGAAGGATCCTCTCGTTATCTATTTTTTTATACACACATCAAAAAAAGTTTTGCATCACCTCGGTTCCCAGATCTCCGGCATATAGACGTTGACTGTGTATATTGTATCCAAGATACAGTCCCTTTGACTGTTCATAGATGTCACTAAAACTGCTCAAAGATGTAAACAACCATGCATGAGCAGGGCCTATTAGACGGAGGGGGTACGACAGCCGATCAGTTCCAGTCATTCCACCAGGACGAAGGTACGCTGCTCATGTTGTCTGTAGTTCTACCATGCCTAGAAGGTCAATACCGCAGTTCGATCGCGTCCGCATTGTTACTTTGTGTAAAGAAGGGCTCTCAACAAGGGAAGTTTCCAGGCGTCTCAGAGTGAACCAAAGCGATGTTGTTCGGACATGGAGGAGGTACAGAGATACAGGAACTGTCGATGACAGGCCTCGCTCAGGCCGCCCAAGGGCTACTACTGTAGTGGATGACCGCTACTTACGGATTGCCGCTCGGAGGAACCCTGACAGCAATGCCACCATGTTGAATAATGCGTTTCGTTCAGCCACAGGACGTCGTGTTTCAACTCAAACTGTGCGCAATAGGCTGCATGATGCGCAACTTCACTCCCGACGTCCATGGCGAGGTCCAGCTTTGCAACCCCGACACCATGCAGCGCGGTACAGATGGGCCCAACAACATGCTGAATGGACCCCACGGAATTGGCATCACGTTCTCTTCACCGATGAGTGTCGCATATGCCTTCAACCAGACAATCGTCGGAGACGTGTTTGGAGGCACCCTGGTCAGGCTGAACGTCTTAGACACACTGTCCAGCGAGTGCAGCAAGGTGGTGGTTCCCTGATGTTTTGGGGTGGCATTATGTGGGGCCGACGTACGCCACTGGTGGTCATGGAAGGCTCCGAAACGGCTTTACGATACCTGAATGACATCCTCCGACCCATAGTGCAACCATATCGGCAGAATATTGGAGAGGCATTTGTCTTCATGGACGACAATTCTCGACCTCATCGTGCACATCTTGTGAATGCGTTCCTTCAAGATAACGACATCGCTCGACTACAGTGGCCAGCATGTTCGCCAGACATGAACCCTATCGAACATGCCTGGGATATGTTGAAAAGGGCTGTTTATGGACGTCTTGACCCACCAACCACTCTGAGAGATTTACGCCGAATTGTCGTTGAGGAGTGGGACAATTTGGACCAACAGTGTCTTGATGAACTTGTGGATAGTATGCCACGGCGAATACAGGCATGCATCAATGCAAGAGGACGTGCTACTGGGTATTAGAGGTAGTGGTGTGTACTGCAATCTGGACCACAAATGCTGAAAGTCTAGCTGTATGATGGTACAACATGCAATGTGTGGGTCTCATGAGCAATAAAACGAGCTGAAATGTTGTTTGTGTTGATCTCTATTCCCTTTGTATTTAACGGTTCCGGAACTCTTGGAACCGAGGTGATGCAAAACTTTTTTTGATGTGTGTAGATGGGCAACCTCGGAAGACTAAATTCGGCAAAATTCAAGTAAATAAATTCAAGTATTTAGGAGAAGTAATTCAGCCTTACGGATTGAACCGTGAAGAAAATAAAGAGAGAATTTCAAAATTTCAGAAGGCCTATACAATTGCCTGGAAGAGATGTAACAAAAAATCAAATCTGAAGCATTATACGCCTCGGAAACCTTGCTCATTGGAGGCAGATCTCTTATTAAAGACATAGATAAGCAAGAGAGGAAAATCTTTGGTCCAGTCTGCGTAGAGGGAATCTGGATGAAACGAAAGTCTCAGGAGCTATTATCATCACTCTGAAAGGATCACTGACACATTCAGGAAAAGGCGATTAAAGTTCTATGGCCACATTCTTCGCATGACCGATGACAGACAAAGAGGATTCTCAACCTTGAACTCTCAATAAAAGTCAAGACCAACTGGCTTAAGGAAATAGACGAAGATCTTCAGGAAGTTGGCATCGTGGAGAAAATCATACAAGACAGATCCAAAATCAGAATAGTTGTCAACAACTATCATTTTGCGGAGATAATCAGTTTCAGTAGCAGGAAACCGTGGACTGAAGAACGGAAGAAACTCTTCAGTGCCCAGATGAGTTCTCTCGCGCTCCTTAGATAGGCATACGCCTAACAATGTGAAATAATAATAATAATAATAATAATAATAATAATAATAATAATACTCATTAGGAATAATACGATAGGGAGGTATGACAATGTGGTCGGAATTATTGATTTTAAGAAAGCGTATGGCTCAATTGACCGCAAGTCGCTACTGAATATTCTGGAAGAGTGGATGACACGTCTCGAAATCTGATTCAACAGACTTTGACCGACACAGTGTCAAAAGTAAAATTCATTGGTGAGATCTCAGATCCCTTTGCAATCAAAACTGGTGTCAGACAAGATGATGGATTATCTCCAATCCTTTTCGACTGTGTATTAGAAAAGGTCATTCGTGAATGGAGGAAGACCCTGAGTCGGGAAGAAGGGAATGAAGAACGATTCAGGCTAGGGCCCAAACTGAAAGGGGTGCACGTTGATTGTTTGGCTTTTGCAGATGACCTAGCTACTTTTGCCAACAATATTAAATCAGCCATTGTAAAGATTAATCGGTTGTCAGAAATGGCTGAGAAAGTAGGTTTACAGATTTCCTTTGAGAAAACAAAGTACATGACAAACATCAGTGATGGTACAGAATGGATGAAAACACACCAAGGGAAGATTAAACGTGTAAATAAATTTAAATACCAGGGTGAGGTAATCCAACAAAATGGCCTAGAACAGGAAGCAATCAATCTTAGAATCTGGAAATTAGACCGAGCCTATCACCTGACGAAAAATCTCTATAATAAGAAGTCGCTGAGCATTGGAGCCAAATTAAGACACTACAGCACGGTTGTCAAGCCTGAAGCATTATATGCTTCGGTGACTTTGACAATGAACAGACGGGGACTCGTCGACCAGTTGGTCAAAAGAGAACATTTTAAGCAACAGATGGGTTGACGGACACTTACGTCTGAAGTCAAACGAAGAGTTATATAGAAAGATAGAACCAGTCACGTCAACAATAAAAAGGAAAAGGTTGTTGTTCTATGGACACATTTTCAGAATGTCCAACGATCGTCTAACAAAGAAAATTTGAAATTTCGTGAAACCAAAGAGGAAAAAATTGGCATGGTTTGAAGAATGTAACAAAAACCTTATATAAATTGGTATTCCGGACTGCAAAATTATGAACAGGTGTGAATTCAGACACTTAATCAAAAATTACCAGGGATTTAAGGTAGGGGCAGAACCCAAAAGACGGAGGGGACCTCTTTCAGAAGATCGGAAGAATGCGCTGAGTGATGCGCTCAAGAGATATTGGCAGGACATCAAAGCTGGCAGACGATCTAGAACGAAACAGTGATTTTGATTGTTACTCCGTAGTCCATTGTGGCCCAATTCGAATGTAAAAAATAAATAAAATAATAATAATAATAATAATAATGGCCGGAGGAATTATGTTGCGGAATGCCTTGCAATGCATAGGTAAGGACGTATGGAGAAACTGGAAGTAAAAGAAAGAAAGATCCTAAGAAAATTCTTGGGCCCAGTAAGGGAAAATGGTGAACACAAGAGACGACACAACCACGAGCTCCACGCACGTGAGGAAAAAATAACTGATGTGATGAGGAAAATAAGAATTTCATTTTATGCCACATGACACGAATGGGCTCTGTAAGATTGACAAACAGGATATTAACGTACTTTCTAGAGAAGAAAACTAGGGGGGCTTGATTCACTGAGGTAGGCAGAGGTTTACAAGAAATTGGGATTTCATGTGACGATGTGCAGGAGCGTGTGTCACTTAAGATGAAACTGACAACTCATCGGGGTTTCCTAGAAAAGCCTAAGCTTAAAACAGGCATGACGTGGACGGAAGAAAGGAAGCAACAACAACATGAATGCATGCGACAGTACTGAGCGAATATTAAAGCTCGACGCAGGAACCAGTTGAAATAACGTGGTCCTTAGTTGACCGAAACGCAACAATAATAATAATAATAATAATAATAATAAAGCATCCAAGAGCAGAAATGCGAGTCATCTGTTGAAGAAGACATTTTAAAATTTGAAATATGCACAGAAAATATGTCTGATTTAGACAACTGTAGCACAACGGAGTTGAGGGTCACGGTACCCGTCATGTGTTTCTGAAAGTTAACATCACAATCATCAACGCAGTAATTTGTTTTTGTGCAGGCCTTGTGGTTATCGCAGAACTCAAGTCCACAACTATTCTGCGCCGACAGTAGTGAATTCGGGGATGAAAAGCCATGAGACAACAAGGGCGGCTCCAGACTAAAACTTTAAGGTGGGCCAGATATTATTGTTGTTTCGTTAAGAGCAGTATACGATCTGTATACTGGATGCTTGAAAGTATTGAAGAAAAGCTTGTGTTGTGGACCCCTTGATTCTCTGTGCCATGGGAGACCTCAGACTACGTTAGACAACGCTAGATCCCACTAGATCATCATAGATCCACTAGATCACCCTAGAGAACACTAGATCACCCCAGATCCCACTCGATCACCCTAATCCCACTAGAACATCCTAAAGAGCACTAGATCACCCCCAGATCCCACTAGAACGCCCTAGAGAACACTAGATCACCCTAGAGAAACACTAGACCACCCTATATCGCACTAGATCACCCTAGAGAAACCGGGTGAGTTAGCCGTGCTCGTTACGGCATGACTGCTGGCAGTCGCTCACATCCTGGAGGCGAGGTGGTTCGAATCCCCCGCCGGAAACCTTGAAGATGGTCTGTGGTTTCCCATCTTCCTTCTAGGCAAATGCCGGGGTTGATCCCTAACTATAGGCCACAGCCGCTACCTTCCAACTCCTCGTCCTTACATTCAAACTTCCCTCCCCAACGGTACTTGTAGCTCACCCATTGGGTGTCCGTCTCGAAGCAGCTACAAAACTGGCGAGCCAAACATGTCCTCGGACACTCCCGGCACTACAATCCATACGCTAAAAAAACCTAGAGAACAATAGACCACCCTATATCGCACTAGATCACTCTAGAGAACACTAGATCACCCTAGATCAAAATAGAGAACACTGATTACTATAGATCTCCCTATAGAATACAGGATCACGCTAGATCCCACTAGATCACCCTAGAGAACACTGTCTCCTTAGATCCCAAGAGATTACCCTAGATCCCACTTGATCACCCCATAGAACACTAGATCCCACTAGATCTCCCTGTAGAACACAGGATCACCCTAGATCCCACAAGATCACTGTAGAGAACACTATATCAACCTAGATCCCACTTGATCACCCCATAGAACACTAGAACCCACTAGATCACCACATAGAACATTAGATCACCCTAGATCACGCTAGATCCCACTAGATCACCCTAGAGAACATTAAGTCTCCCTAGATCCAAAGAGATTACCCTAGATCCCACTTGATCACCCCATAGAACACTAGATCCCATTAGATCTCCCTGTAGAACACAGGATCACGCTAGATCCCACTAGATCAACCTAGAGAACACTAAGTCTTCCTAGATCCAAAGAGATTACCCTAGATCCCGATAGATCTCCATGTAGAATACAGGATCACCCTAGGTCCCACAAGATCACTCTAGAGAACACTAGATCATCCTAGGTCCCACTTGATCACCCCACAGAACACTAGATCCCACTAGATCACCCTAGAGAACACTAGATCACCCTAGATCACACTAGATACCACTAGATCACCCTAGAGAACAGTAAGTCTCCCTAGATCCCAATAGATTACCCTAGATCCCACTTGATCACCCCATAGAACACTAGATCCCACTAGATATCCCTGTAGAACACAGGATCACCGAAGATCCACAAGGTCACTCTAGAGAACACTAGATCACCCTAGATCCCACTTGATCACCCCATAGGACACTAGATCCCACTAGATCACCCTAGAGAACACTAGATCACCCTATATCACGCTAGATCCCACTAGATCACCCTAGAGAACACTGACTCCGTAGATCCCAAGAAATTACCCTAGATCCCACTTCATCACCCCATAGAACACTAGATCTCACTAGATCACCATAGAGAACACTAGATCACCCTAGATCTCACTAGATCACCCGAGAAAATAGCAGATCACCCTAGATCCCACTAGATCACCCTAGAGAACACTAGATCACCCTAGATCCCATTAGATCACCAGAGAAAACAGCAGATCACCCTAGATTCCACTAGATCACCCCAGATCCCACCAGATCACCCTAGATAACACTAGATCCCACTAGATCACCCGAGAAAACAGCAGATCACCCTAGATCCCACTACAGTAGATCACACGTGATCACCATAGATCCCACTAGATCACCCGAGAAAACAGCAGATCACCCTAGATCCCACTACAGTAGATCACACGTGATCACCATAGATCCCACCAGATCACCACAGATCCCACTAGATCACCCTAGATCCCACTAGATCACCCTAGATCCCACTAGATCACGATAGATCCCACTAGATCAACCTAGAGAACACTAGAACACCATCGATCTCACTAGATTACCCTAGATCCCACTTGATCACCATAGATCCCACCAGATCACCATATATCGCACTAGATCACCCTAGATACCACTAGATCACCCTAGAGAACACTAGATCACCATAGATCCCACTAGATCACCCTAGAGAACACTAGATCACCATAGATCCCACCAGATCACCCTATATCACCCTAGAGAACAGTAGATCACCCTAGATCCCACTAGATCCCACTTGATCACCCTATATCCCACTAGATCACCATAGATTCCACCAGATCACTCTAGATCCCACTAGATCACCCTAGACTACGCTCATGTCACTGGAGCGAACCAGGGAGTGGCAAGTCCATTGCTATTGTAGACTATGCCACAAGGTGTGGCTCTACCCCAGAAATGTCAGTCGAAATGAGATCTATGGTTACTGAGAACGTGACGTCACCAGGCGATGGGCAGGGAGAGGTGAAACTCTACCAGTGATGTAGGTCTCTGATGATACATATTGAGGCTATCGTATCCAACTGGGACTTGCACATAGATGGTTCGAGTCCCGGTGTTGACAATAGCTATTCTGAGTGTGATTTTCCACTACACTCCGTCCAGGAAAATGCCGGGATAGTACAGTATCTTCTTTCAATCCTTGGGTACTTAGCTAATCCCTCGCCCTAACACACTACTAGGGTCATTAGCCAAACACAAGTTCAACATACACCCAACTACACGGGGCTGGTGACCGTTAGATGTCTCGATCCCCTGAAATGAATTAACAACAGCAATGCACTACAGTAGAACTTCCATGAGCTAGTTGACTATTGTAATAAAACAGTCAAACACAGGAAACCTAGACTAAAACTTCTTTCAAAATCCAATGATTCTCCGCGAAAAGTTTGACCACTGTGCTATGGTTTCAATAGGCAAGCTTCTGAACGTCCCGAACATACAGTAATGTGTTTTGTAAACCATCGCTTCGTGTGGCCGCGAAGGCAGACACTGCCTCAACACAAGAAATGTCACGCATGACTGACTCTTATTAGGTGAAGGCTACTGGGGCAACACATTATCCCTTACAGAAACCGGTATTCCGGAGGGAAAAATTATGGACAGGAATAAATGTAGATGAATAGTTAAAATCTACTGTGCTTTTAAGTTGGGAGCAGAACCCAAAATACGGAGGGGCCTTCTTTCAGATGATCGGACGAAGGCGCTGAGTGATGGCAGGACATCAAGGCTGGCAGGCAGACGAACAAGAGCTAAACACTGAAAATGATAAAACTCAGCAAATTTTCTAGGTTTGTGCCATTTCATGTGTGGGGTTTTGCCTAAGACACCAAGCTGGCTCATCAGCGGGCTCTTGGTGTCCCCGCCCGGACAGTGAGTTTTAATTCACTGGCTGTGAAAGCCAATAAAACATCTTTTTGGAGGCCTTCATAGGAAGGTTATGGCTGCTTGAGCTTTTAGTTCTCCCAGTAAAGAGGCGCAGGTGCGCTTCATAAAAAGGGAGGTAGCGCGCAGTTCAGTACTCCTTTGGGGGCCAGGCAGGGACACCAAAAGAGCCCGCTGAAGAGCCAGCTTGGTGTCCTAGGCGAAACTCCACACAAGACACGGCACAAATCTAGAAAAATTGCCGAGTTTTAATTCACTGGCCGTGAAAGCCAATACAGTATAGGCTACCATCTTACTGAAAATGATGTTGATACTTAACTCGTTGTCTATACTGGTAGTCCACTGTTGGCCACGTGCTCGTCGTAGAAACACACTAAGGCAAGATTGATGGCCGCCATTTCAATGCTAACTGGTTATTGTCAGACCTTCACTACGTAAACAACACACGCTGCCTCCTCCAAGAGATATCGAGAACATTACTCTCCATTACGTCTGCTTTTGGCGGTAATACTAGGTTCCGGGTCCAGATAAGGCAGAGTAGGACAGTTTGAACCAGGATCGTGCATTTCCCCTTTCTTGGGGGCTCACAACTAGTGACAATCACAGCATTGCTTACTGCAGGCCATCGTTGGGCAACTCTTGTTCTCTTCAATACTTTCAATTCCCCGCTTAAGTTGGTGTTTGGTAACCATGCCAACCAGTGTACGTCATCTACCTGCAAATTACTAGGTTAGTAGCATCATCTATACGTTGTTATAAGAACACAAGCTTCTAGTTACGTGTTGTTTGTTCATCTATGCTTACTAGGTCAGTAGCATCATCTATACGTTGTTATAAGAACACAAGCTTCTAGTTACGTGTTGTTTGTTCATCTATGCTTACTAGGTCAGTAGCATCATCTATACGTTGTTATAAGAACACAAGCTTCTAGTTACGTGTTGTTTGTTCATCTATGCTTACTAGGTCAGTAGCATCATCTATACGTTGTTATAAGAACACAAGCTTCTAGTTACGTGTTGTTTGTTCATCTATGCTTACTAGGTCAGTAGGGCTTCGGTGGCGTAGTCGGTAGCATGCTGATCTTCTATGCCCAAGATCGCGCGTTCAAACCCGGCCGAAGCCGTCGGATTTTTTAAGAGCGTTAAAAATTCCTCAGTATGCCTTCCTTCGGAGGGGAAGAAAAAGCCGGCGGTCCCATATCATAGATTTATGGCATGTTAAAGAACCTTCCACTAATTACAAATGTGTGAAGCTAAATTGGATAGGTTAAGAATGTAAACAACGCTCTTAGGTTTATACGTTTGTTGCCAAGAGCCAACTGTGGTGGCGTCTGGTAGCTAAGTTCTGAACTAGTAGTCGTTGACGGTGGCGCTTGGCGGCAAAAGTAGGAACTATTTGAAAAATTCTAAGTTGCAGTCTGTACTTAAATTAAAAAACAGATAATACACACTAATACAGTCATCACAATTCACACCGGTTATCAGACAGATTCTACACACACCCAAAGTACACGGGGCTACATGACCGCGTTGTCGCAGCCCCTAAACTTAAGAACCAACCAACTAGGTCAGTAGCATCATCTATACGTTGTTATAAGAACACAAGCTTCTAGTTACGTGTTGTTTGTTCATCTATGCTTACTAGGTCAGTAGCATCATCTATACGTTGTTATAACTTAGCTGGTATTTGAAACCTGCGTCCTATACAGCGTCCTTTCTCGTTCACTGCTCACCTCGGACTGAATGCTGAGAGATACGTTAGCTTCCGCGCTCGCCAATTTCTTTAATAAAGTGGCCGTAGTAAGTAAGACAGGGACACAACAATGGAACGTGTCTGGGTATGTACGTCATGGTCCTATATACCATTCTGATATCAAGGGAAGACTGCTACAGGCATTCAATAGTATACTGTATATTGGTAATCAGGTTGCAGTGGTTGAAAGCTGTTACAGGAGTGAGAAAAGGCTGTAATGCTTCGCCATTACGTTACTGTTTGTTTTAGGTATGGGCCATTTGCTGAAGGGGATACATTGGCTGGGTTGTCACGGACGATTACTCTTTACTCCATGACTTTTGTGTTTCTTGTTGTTAAGAGCTTTGATACACAAGGCAGTGAAAATGTTGTAATGGCGGTTACTAGAATATAAAGTTTTCTTATGAGAAGTCTTGAGCGTTTCATTCAATTTGTTTTATTGGTTATACCTACACCGGGTAGGCGTAGGTCCCTAACAAAATATTGGCGACCTTGCCAGGATGGCGTATTAATTCAAACAACTTGAAGATTGTGTTGATTTAAAGACCGCGTGTTCCTGTTCGTTCGTGTTCCTGTTCTGTGTTCGTATTGGAAATGGAGAAGTTAATGAAAGCGCGGAAGCCGGTAAGAGCGACTTTTACGAAGACGTACAATGCACTTTTGCAAAACTTAAATCAAGAAATTCAAGACGGCGTGGACGACGACACCTTACAGTCCTTGCTAACCAAATTGGAGAGGTTAGGAACGGAGCTGGCGCCGTTGGACGAGAAAGTTTTAAGTATGTTGCTGGAAAAGGAAGGGGACGAGTATGACCGTGAATACGAATATGTAGACAGTTTTCGAGACAGATTGGATGATGCAAGACAGAAGTATGCTCTACGGTTGCAGGCTAATTCCAATGTATTGGCAGTGGTGTCAGCAAGATCGGTCCTATCAGATGGGAATAAAACCAAAAGGCAGTTGAAACTGCCCAAAATAGAACTCATGAAATTCGATGGGGAGATTAAAAATTGGTTGGAATTTTGGGGACAATTTCGGCGCATTCACGAGGACTCGGAAATTGAGGACGAAGACAAATTCCAATACTTGATCCAATCCACGAAAGTTGATAGTCGCGCTAGAGAATTAGTTGCCAGTTTCCCCCCTACTGCTGAAAATTATCCTAAAGCAGTGGAATCTCTTCAGGGTAGATTTGGAAGGGAGGATTTATTGACTGAGTTCTATGTAAGGGAACTCATAAGTCTTGTAGTGAAAAATGTTTCTCAAACAAGGAAGAAGACTCAACTTGCTAGTCTATATGACAAGTTGGAAGCACAACTGAGAGCTTTGGAGTCTATAGGTGTTACCCGAGATAAGTACGGGTCAATGCTTTTCCCTCTAGTAGAACCCTGCTTGCCTGAGGAAGTGTTACGTGTCTGGATGAGGAGTTCGTCAACGGCTATGAGGGATCAAGACAATGGACATGCCGACAAACTGACTGCATTACTTGGTTTTCTGAAGGGTGAAGTAGAAAGTGAAGAGAGGATTACATTTGCTCAAGCTGGTTTTGGAGTTTCTAGTGAATCAAGGAGTGCTAAAGTTAAAGAATGGAAAGAGAGTAGTTTAGCAACTGCTAGTGTTCTCTTTGCTGGTAAAGGCGAAGGAAACAGTTTAACGTGTGTCTTCTGTAAAAAACCACATAACAGTAAGGGGTGTTATCTTGCTCAAGAAATGAACTTAGGGGACAAACGTAAAAGACTGTCTGAAAACAAGGCTTGTTTTTTGTGTCTGAAGGTTGGACATAGGGCTGCAAATTGTATTACGAAACTGAAGTGTCTTGTGTGCAGCAGTAAACATGAAGCTATTATGTGCCCAAAATTAGATGTAAATAGGGGGGATTATAAAGGTGAGGAGAAGCACCAGGAAAGGGGCTCAAAATTGCCTGGTGTCCCAACTACAACCCTTAATTCACAAACTAGTGATGTTTCGGAAGTACTGCTGCAAAATCTTGTAGTTAGGTTGGTTCATCAAGGGAGAGAAAAAACTATACGGGCGTTGTTAGATACAGGCTCGCAGAGATCCTATCTGTTAGAGAAGATTGCTGTGGAAATGGGGTATATTCCATCAAAGACTGAAAAAATTGAACACAGGCTTTTTGGGGGTGCTTCAATCAGTGCCAATGATCATAACCTATATGAGATAGATATAGACGACCTACATCATTCAATTTCTCGAAAATTAAAGGTGTTGGGACAAAAGGAAATTTGTGGTGTAATCCCTCGGTTAAACCGGGGCCCTTGGAAGGATGAGATCAGAGAAAAGAAAATCTGGCTCTCTGATTTTGGCCCAGTGCCATCGGAGATTGGACTACTAATCGGCGCAGACACTGTGGGTAGTTTATTGACTGGGGACACAATCAAGTTGAAGTCTGGATTGGTTGCTGTTAGAACTACATTTGGTTGGACAGTGATGGGTCAGCTTTGGAAGACAACTGAAAACGATAGCACAGTGTCAATGGTGAACTCTCTGTTTGTGAGAACTGCTTCTTTGGGTGAACTGTGGAACCTGGAAACCATTGGAATTGGTGATCCTGCTGAAACACTATCGAAGAAGGAAATTGAAATTGCAACATTGAAACATTTCCAAGAAAATGTTAAGATCAATGAGGAAGGAAGGTATGAAGTCGCACTTCCATGGAAAGAAGATCAGCAGTTATTGTCAGGCAACAAGGAAGTTGCGTTAAAAAGACTGGTTTCTGTAACACACCGTTTGATCAAGGAAGACAAATTTGAGAAGTACCAGCAGGTGCTTCAGGACTGGGAACAGGAAGGGATAATCGAAGAAGTTGGTCAGGAGGGCTCTCAGGATGTTGGGTATTATTTACCACACCGAGGAGTTTTCAAGGAAGGATCGAGTACAGCGGTGAGGCCGGTGTTTGATGCTTCATGTAAATCGAAAGGAGGACTTTCACTCAATGACTGTCTGGAAAAGGGTCCTAATTTGTTGGAAGTAATTCCTTCTATTCTGAACCGGTTCCGTTTAAACAGGATAGGTGTGATCGCAGACATTAAGAAGGCGTTTCTTCAAATTTCAGTCTCTGAGAATGATCGAAACTTTCTGAAATTCCTATGGTGGGAGGACTTCACTGAGGGGACTCTTAAAATATACCGCCACAAACGGGTCGTTTTCGGAGTGAACTGTAGTCCATTTCTACTTGGAGCCGTATTGGACAGTCATCTGAAAAACAGTACATGCTTCACTGAGACAGCAGATAAACTAAGAACCTCACTATATGTAGACAATTGCGTCACTTCCTTGAACACAGAGGAAGAACTCAAACAATTTGTGGATGAGTCTAGGGAGTTACTGTCGCAAGGAAAATTTGACCTCCGAGGGTGGGAGCACACCAGATTGAGTCTAGAGGATGAGGTTCCCGAAGTGACACCCGTTTTGGGATTGTGGTGGGATCCAGTGGCTGATACTTTGGCTTGTAAAGTAGCAAAATTAAATGAATCTGATGTTCTCACAAGGAGGACAGTTTTGTCGGTAGCTCAAAGTATCTTTGATCCAATTGGATTTACTTGTCCGGTTTCCATTGTGCCAAAGGTTTTGCTTCAGGGAAGTTGGAGAGAGAAAATAAGTTGGGATAGTCCACTGAGTGAAGACGCCCAAAGCAAATTCAATAAATGGTTACATGAACTGCCCTCAATTGCTGAAATTAAGGTGCCTAGAAGATTTTCTAATTGTGAGGACAGATCCTCTTGGAGTTTGCATGTATTTTGTGATGCTAGTCAAGTGGCTTATGCGGTTGTTATTTTCTTGAGATCATTCAATGGGAAAGAATTTGAAGTGCAACTGGTCGCAGCAAAATCCAGGGTAGCACCACTCAAGAAGGTGACGATACCGAGACTGGAGCTATTAGCTTGCACTATAGGCTCACGTCTTGCCTTTACAGTGAAGGAAAGCTTGAATCTAATGGACGTCCCGGAGTACTACTGGAGTGACTCGTCTTCTGTTTTATGTTGGATACGAAGCGAGGAAGCTTGGGGAGTGTTCGTCACTAACCGTGTGAAAGAAATTAGAACATTAACTAACCCAAAGCGTTGGTTTCATCTACCAGGGACGGACAACCCAGCCGATCTACCTTCGAGAGGTTGCTCTACGTTGCAGCTGATTTCTTCTCGTTGGTCGGAGGGACCCGCTTGGTTAAAGTTGGAAGAAAACAGCTGGCCAACGCGCATTGTAAAAGTTAATGAAGAGGAGGTCGATGAAGAAAGAAGAAAAGGCCATGTTACCAATACTATGCTTGTCTCCCAGGAAAAACACTGGTATTTGATTTATTTTTCCAAGTACTCACGAATCGTTAGAATGGTGGCCTGGATGTTACGGTTCGTCAACAATGCCAGGAAGGACGTAGTGAAAAATGTTGCTTCAGAATTAGATTGTCTCGAAATTTCAATGGCAGAGAAACGACTGCTGAAATTAGTTCAGGAAGAGAAGTTTACCGAAAGGGACAACCAGAAAACATTCTGCTTTATTAAAGACCAGATGGGTCTCTTCAGGATTAAGACAAAAATTACCAACAGGAAGGATGAATATGATTTCCGTGCGCCAGTGTTATTGCCATCAAAGCACCCTTTGACTGAGATGATAATCAGAGATCATCATTTGAAAGCCTCTCATGCTGGTGTTCAGATTTTACTTGCTATACTCAGGGAGCACTACTGGATACCAAAGGGAAGAAGAACCATTCGCAAAGTCATCAGGAAGTGTACCCAGTGCAGAAGATTCGAAATGGAAAAGACAATTCCGGAAACGCCAGCCCTTCCAGAAGATCGTGTGAGAGATGCAGGTGTATTTGAGGTAGTGGGAGTGGACCTTGCTGGACCGCTATACTTAAAATGCAAGAACAAGGCTTGGATTGTGATTTTTACATGTGCCGTAGTGAGAGCGGTCCATTTTGAATTAGTCATGACTTTGTCCACTGCAGGGTTTCTGTTAGCTCTTAGGCGTTTCATAGCCCGACGAGGAAGGCCTCGTGTGATTTATAGTGACAACGGGACAAACTTTGTTGGCACCAACAATTTGTTTGGCTTCATTGACTGGAAAAAATTGTGTGCGGAAGTATCAGTTGATAGAATCGAGTGGAAATTTAGTCCTCCTTCAGCCCCTTGGTGGGGTGGATTCTGGGAACGTATTGTGCAAATGGTCAAGAAATTGTTAAGGCGTGTTTTAGGCAAAGCTATCTTGACATATGAAGAACTATTGACTGTGATTGCTGATAGTGAATCGGTAATCAACTCGAGGCCCCTTACCTACATTTCAGAAGACTGTGATGAATTGGTACCCCTGACTCCATCAATGTTTCTTCAGGACATTCCCGTGGTTGGCACTCCTGATTTAGACATGCTAGATCAAGTTAATCTCACCAGAAGGTTTCAATATCTTCAACAGCTAAGGGGTGAGCTGAGGAGGAGATTCCGACTGGAGTATCTGGGTAGCCTTCTATGCAGTTCATCGGGCAAGGAGTCTGACCATCAGTGGAAGGTAGGAGATGTAGTCATCATTGGTAGTGATGACAAGAGAAGGATAGACTGGCCCCTAGGAAGAGTGACAGCTACACTTCCAGGTAAAGACAAAGTGACCCGAGTAGTTAGGGTAAAGACATCCTCAGGAGAACTCCTCCGACCTACGAGACACCTATATCCTTTGGAGGCTGGAGGTGGGAGTGAGGAGGTGCCCTTACTTAGTGGTGCAGTTCCGGAGGCAGTAAGTCTCAGAAGTCGCAACTTCACCAGGAGTGGAAGAAGAGTAAAAACGCCTTCCCGTCTCTGTTTATGAACATTGTGTTTGATTTGCATCAAAGGTGGGAGGATGTCACGGACGATTACTCTTTACTCCATGACTTTTGTGTTTCTTGTTGTTAAGAGCTTTGATACACAAGGCAGTGAAAATGTTGTAATGGCGGTTACTAGAATATAAAGTTTTCTTATGAGAAGTCTTGAGCGTTTCATTCAATTTGTTTTATTGGTTATACCTACACCGGGTAGGCGTAGGTCCCTAACATGGGTGTTAGCGGGTGGGAGGTGATTAGGGCGATAGTTAGTTAGTCACGGTACTGTTGTTTTAAGGGACGGAACTACGAGGTCATCAGCCGCTCTTAACACTGATTAAAGTATACAAATTTGGTATGAAATTAATAATTCAGAGGTGGACATCTAAATATGAAAAAAATCGAAAATTAATCAAACAAAAAATTAAATAAAACAAATATTTATAATATTAAACAAAAGATCAGAATTCAAAAGATAACGAGTCGTTGAGTCTAATGTATACTGGAAAATTTAGATTGCTGGCCCTAACCCACCCTCACATATTAAACGGATGACGAGATCAGCAGCCTCCGCGTCATCGGCTAATATAAGTTTGAGTGTCATCTGCAAACCAAGGTTTCTTCGTAAGTCAGCAAGATCCACACACTCGGTTAAAATGTGGGCCACGGTGGAAACGGCTCCACAGTCACAAATTGGGGGTCTTCCCTTCTCATTAGGCACGAGTGGGTGGATCTTGTATGACCTATCCTTAGCCTACACAAAATGACGGACCTCTCCATGACCGGAAAGAGTTCCTCCACACACGAGTCGTTCCCTTGATCGCTCTCAGTCAGTGGCGGTTCTTGCTATAGCGCAATGGCGCAATGAACCCCCATTAAATTTGACAATATATTAAGCATTTTGTCCCTATACGTAACATAAATATTTGCCAGAAAACAGCGTGGAGTTCAAATGCAGTTAACGAGCGCGAGGAAGTGAAGCCGGCGCAAGATCTGGTTTGAACCCCCAGTCTTGGCCAATCTTTCCTGCAGAGAATAGGCGAGTAAGGTAGAGCCGTGGCACGGGGCATGTAGCGAGGGTTAGAAGGGAAGGGAACAGTTGATACAAGCCAAACTTGTATCCGTCCTACACGCATGCGCAATAAGATTGCTGAATTCGTTCGCTAGTCCAGCGACACAAGCCCTTCAAGGTTGCGGAAAAGATACACTCCGCCATCTCTTGACGTGTTTGTAAAATAAATGCGGCCAATGTGAATATACAGCGAAAGTGCTCACCAGGGGCGCTTTTGAAAGGGTGTTTCTGGGCTGCCACATTAGACTGTCTATATGCATCCGTAATTTATCCATGAATGTATCTATATAAAGTAAACTACCTAGATATTTATTGCATTTGAAGGCTAATTAAATAAACGATTCAGTTAGATTGAAATAATACCAATAAAATAGCGGAAGAAGGTGTCTTGTTAGTTGTTACGCTCCGGAGTTATCCAACTCACTACTGTAGTTCCACTATTTTCTCAGGTTTAAGTTAGTCACACTGTCAAGTGCTGGAACGTAAATCACTTTCAGTATTTCCTTGAGCCTATTAACTGCGTGAAATTAGTGACTGTGTAATTCGATTATTTTTTCCGCGTCCTCCAGGGGCTCACATCTAGTGGGACGTTGGTTGGCGATCACGGGACCCCAGCTGAGTCCGGCATTGCTTCCACTTACTTGTGCCGGGCTCCTCACTGCCTTCTTTCCTGTCGACCTCTCTTGGTCAACTCTTGTTGTCTTCCGACCCCGACGGTATTAGGGTATCCGAGGCTTCGGGAGTCTTTTCCTTTGCCGCCTTCATTGGCCCTTCTCTCACCTTTTCTGATCCCTTATTATTCGTGGGATCAGCCTTCTTTTCATTACAGTTCCTTTTCTGTTTAGGATTCCTGACCTGTTTTTATGAATTGGCTCCCGGTATCTCTAAATTACATTTGTGAGCTTTTTTCACTCAACCACATTTTGTAAGTTTTTCAATCTACATTGCACCTTGCAAGTATTTTCGACCTAAACTCCATTTTGTAAGTATTTTCAATCTCAATTCCGTTTCGTAAGTACAGTATTTTGAATCGCGGGCTTCCACATATTGAGTATTTTGAATCTACCATACATTTTGTAAGCATTTTCAAATTCAATTGCATTCTGTAAGTATTTTGAATTTCAATTGCACTTTGTGAGTAATTGGAATCTGAAACGGCCTTTTTCAATCTCACTTGCAGTGTGTATTTTCAATTCCAATTGCATTTTGAAAGTATTTTGAACCTCACTTGCATTTTGTACTTATTTTCAATTTCAATTGCAATTTGTAAATTTTTTGAATTTCAATTGCATTTTGTTGAGTATTTCGAATCTACATTGCATTTTGTAAGTAATTTGAACCTAAACTACATTTTGTGCCAATCTAAATTCCTTTTATGAGTATTTTCCTTCTAAATTACCTTTACCTTTTATAAGTATATCCATTCTTCATTTTGTGAGCCATTTCAATCTGATACTCGATTGCTGTAAGATTTGAAGTGTTGCATGATCTTAACCAGGCTCATTACCAGACGGAGCCTGTCATACAGGTGCGTGATTGTGCGTGTGTTTGAGAGAGAGATAGAGTCAGAAAACTTTGAGCTTCACTAATAATGATGATCCAGGGTTCAAGTTCTGGTTGAGGCGAATGATTTGAACTCACTGTGATTGAAATCGCTCATTGTAATGTTCATAACTATCTGTACGAAATTTGAGGTACCACATGTATACCGTACTGTTTATCTTTGTAGTAGATTAAGGGTCCGCCATTGAACCCCCAGTCCAGAAAGTCACGAGCCGCCACTGCTCTCAGTTTACTGGGTATTGGGTCAGCTAGCCACTGACGCTCCCAAAACGCCAGTACTTGTCGGCGTAACTGAGAGCGAATATCTCACCGTCAGATTACATACAAACAAATACAGAATCAATGTTCCGAGCCCCTGACGTTACAATGTTGTAGTTTGAGATCTATTATAGTACATTATGCAACGAGCCTATAATGGCAATAATTAAGACACGAGTATGATTATAAAACGATCCTAGCGAGTTTTATAATTTCCATACGAGTGTCTTAATTACCATTATAGGCGAGTTGCATACGACTGTTTATGTTCGACGATAATTATAACTATTTTATGTTCGAACATAAATATTCACAACTATCTGTCGAGATTTCACCAGTTTTATGTACTGAACAGAGCGCATGGGACGCAGAGAATACCTTGTATTTGACCATGGCCTCCTGGAATACCTCACTATGACACTCGCCACGCAGTGAAATTTAAAATAGGGGGCCATGGAAGTGAGCGCAGGTGCGATGCTATCCTCACCTAATTGGTCACACAACTGTTTCTTGAGCTCTGATTGGTGGGAGAAACTGTATCATAATGAAAACTCATAATAGTACATTATAGTACAGTTTTCTGACATATAATATTTACATTTCACCAGGGTCGAACATACAACAACATTACGTATATTGAAACTGGGTTTACCTTGATGTGTGTGTGTCTCCTCGTCTACAGCTTGTGTGTCTGCATGCGCTCCTGGAACAAAACGCAGGGCCATTAGGTTGAGGTTTTACACAGTGGCACTATTTCTAGGAGAAAACTTAAGAAAAATGTAATTATTGTTGCTAGAAAAACCCAGCAATTTTTCTAGGTTTGCACCGTGTCTTGTGTGGGGTTTCGCCTAGGACATCAAGCTGGCTCATCAGCAGGCTATTGGTGTCCCCGCCCGGACTCCCACAGGAGTAGTGAACTGAGCGCTACCTCCCTTTTTATGAAGCACACCTGCGCCTCTTTACTGCGAGAAACCCCACACAAGACACGGCACAAACCTAGAAGAATTGCTGTGTTTTAATTCACTGGCCGTGAAAGCCAATATACCATCTTATTGTTGCTACTGTTAACTCTGTTGTTGTTCATTCAATTATGGGGCTTGGGACATCTTGGTCATTAGCCCCGTGCAGTTGGGTGTGTGTCTGATAACCTGTATTTATGTAGTTACTGTATCAGTGATAGGGATGAGGTAGGTGTCCTGGGACATGAAGTAAGGTACTATCCCAGCATTTGTCTGGAAGAAGTATGGAAAAACCACGCGCAGGAAAGCCACTGACAGCACCGGAATTCGAACCTGCGGGGTTTTGCTATTGGTAATTTCATAAGCTGTGTAAAACACTTTGACTCAATTTTAATTTGTTTAATGTTGTTATAATAAAGATGTTCCTATCTTTTGTTCTTATTATTATTATTGCTTGCCACGGTGAGTGAGTGGTTATCCTGTCGGACTACCAACCCCCAACATTGCAGGTTCGCTCCTGGCCGTGGTAAGTGATTTTTGAAAGGCGACAAAAATCACGACACGCATGTCGTACGTTGTTGGCATGTTAAAGAACCCATTTGAATTCAGTAGGCTGTGTTCATAATGGCAACATTATTCTCGGAATTTTCCGCCACAGAAAAAGTTCCTCCTTTCTCTACTAGCAAGCGCTATAGTGTCAAAGAACTTAGATATCTAATCTCCTTGACTTTCATAGCGCTCCAAAGAGAATTAAATTCGACATGCACGCTGCCCTCTGGGCGTCAAATAACAAAGCTTGCATCCGGCACCCAAGGTCACACGATATTATTATTAGACTATTATTAAATCGAACAATACTTATACCATGTTCATTTCTGAAGGGAAAGGAAGTAAAAGATGTAAGCTTGTGACTGCGTTAATCTCGTGATCATAGGCCACGGGACCTCCTTTCTACGTGGAATCTGAACCACAGGATGTGAAATTTCACCTCCAAAATCTCACATGCATTAACAGTGTATCAAACCCGGTCCAAAATGATGGGAGGCAAGCACCTTAACCACTGCTCCTTCATGCCTCAATTTCTGAAAGACTAAAACTTCAAAACAATAACATTATTGCATACAGATGCAATCTATTTATTTACTTTTTATTATGAGTTCAGAATTAATTGATTTTCGGTACAAATTACGAAGATATTTTGCTGATTTTTAGCGAGCTCCAACTTTATAAAACTGGATTTCGACAAATACTTTGGGGTGGCGAGTTTGGGCTCCAATGACCTTCGCTACGCCACTGCTATTGTCACGGGTTCAAACCCGGCCGAAGTTGTCGGATTTTTTAAGAGCGTTAAAATCCCTCAGTATGCCTTCCTTAGGAGGGAAAGTAAAGCCGGCGGGCCCATGTCATAGATTTAAAGCATGTAAAAGAACCTTCCACTAATTACACTTGTGTGAAGATAAATTATAAGTTAGATTTGATTAACGCTCTTAGGTTCCAATGTTCGTCGTCAGAAGCCGACTGCGGTGGCATCTAGTAACCAACTTAAGAACTACTGTCGACCAAAGTATTATGTGCACTCGAGTTTGAAGGTTGTTTGTGAAGTAACCAATAGACCTACATAAAATCCAATAACATCATCATTTTCGTCGTTCTATTTTACGTTAGGTCATGTAGGTTTGGAATTTTTAATTATATTCTAATATTTTTTTATCGCAGTTGGAACACAAAAAGTGCACGTTTTTAAGCGTGTTTCATCCATGCATCACATTTAAGAATTATTATATCAAAAACCCGCCATCAGATCGAACCCAAATTTTAACACAGTATACATTGGAATGTTGTATAACTGGTTTATTAATTTCAAAATTGTGAGTGTCCAAGAAACAATATTGTTATCATTTTTGTAAGGTAACTTTTTCTCGGCTCGGGGTGGTTGGAAAATGTATTTCTTGGTTCCATTGTAATCCTTATACATCGAAAAGTTATGCTGTATGACTGTGAAACACGTAAATTAATTCACTTATTTTATATCGGTTTGTATTTCTACGGGGAAATAACACATGTTTCACTAGCTAGCCGCTCAGGCAAAAGCTATACAGCGTTGCCGAAATGGTGCCAACACGCATCATGGCGCGTCTCGCTCGGAAGTTATGGGCTCCATCTCAGCAACGCTGTACAGCTTTTCTTGGAGCGGCTAGCGGGAGAACCATGTGTTATTTCCTCGTACAAATACAAACCGATATAGAATAAGTGAATTAATTTACGTATTTCACAGTCATACAGCATAACTATTCGATGTATAACGATTACAACGCAACCAAGAACTACATTTTCCAACCACCCCGAGCCGAGAAAAAGTTACCTTACAACAATGATAACAACTTTGTTTCTTGGACACTCAAAATTGTGAAATTAATAAACCAGTTATACAACATTCTAATGTATATTATGTTAAAATTTGGATTCGATCTGATGACGGGCTATTGAGATAATAAATCTTAAATGTGACGCATGGTTGAAACACGCTTAAAAACGTGCACTTTTTGTGTTCCAACTGCGATAAAAATATTAAAATATAAATTTAAAAATCCAGACCTACATGAACTTACGTAAAATAGAACGACGAAGATGTTGATGGTATTGGATTTTATGTAGGTCTATTGGTTACTTAACCAACAACCTTCAAACTCGAGTACACATAATACTTTGGTCGACAGTAGTTGTCGTTGACGGTGGCGTTTGGTAGCAAAAGTAGGAACTACTTGAAAATTGAATGTCTGCAGTTCTTACTTGATACCACTAGGTATCATTGATATCTGGTAGCGAATGTTGGAACTAATTGAAATTGAACGGAACTTGTAGCTCACCCTAAGGGTGTCCGCTGGAAGCAGCTAGAGACTCAGGCGAGCCAAACATGTCCTCGGACACTCCCGGCACTAAAAGCCATACGATAATAATAATAAATAAACTTGAATTAAAACAGATAGCACATATTAATACAGCCACCACAATTAACACCGGTTATCAGACAGATTCTACACACACCCAAAATACACGGGGCTACATGACCGCGTTATCGCAGTCCCTAAACTGAGGAACCAACCAACCTTCGCCACTGGTCTACCCTCTTCTATTCCCGTTCCTGCGTGGTGGGGGTGAATGTTTGTTACGTCCAAATGCCCCTTCTGGCGCCAACCTCATCAGGGGATTGAATGATACATCCCCTCAGGGGCTCACGACGAGTGGGACGTGGGTTAGCGACCACGGGACCCCAGCTGAGTCCGGCATTGCTTCCACTTACTTGTGCCGGGCTCCTCACTGTCACCTTTTCTATCGGCCTACCTTGGTCAACTCTTGTTCTCCTCCGACCCCGACGGTATTAGGGTATCCGAGGCCTAGAGAGTCTTTCACTTTCCCGCCTTAATTGGCCCTTTTCTCATCTTTCCTTATACTCGCATTCTTCGAGGGATCAGGCTTCCTTTTCTTTTCATGATATCTCCTGCCTTCTGCTCAAGGCTCTCAAGAAGGCAGAGTGTATATAGCGCCACCACTTATGGTGCACCCTGGATAGTGCTACACCCTCAAAGGTTCACGGCTGGTGAGTTCGGGAGTTGGCGACCCCGAGGGATTCCTGAGCTGGATCAAGTCTTCCCTCTTTTTCCATTGTCTTTGGGGTGGACCCTTTCCTCTTTCCCTTTCCTCGCTGCCTTTCTTGGTTCTCTTGCCTTCCAACCCAAGTCCCTCAATTCTCATTCTTCGAGGGTTGAGGGCATTTCCTTTCCTCCTGTCTTTTATATGCATTCTTCTCCTTTTTATTTCCCCATTTTCTCTTCTAGTTTGTAAGAGAGTAGTTAGTTTTGGTTGTAAGTTTTTTGTTCATCTTTTATTTTCACTCCCAAACCATTAGGGGGACGATGACCTAGATGTTAGGCCCCTTTAAACAACAGTTATCATCACCTGAATGAGACATGCATGTACTGTATGAAGATGAATGAGATAGGGCAAGAAACGACTTATTAAAAGCTACCATCCTCGCATTTGCCTCTAGCTGGAATAGGAAAACCGTGGAA
This sequence comes from Meconema thalassinum, assembly GCA_946902985.2. Lineage (NCBI taxonomy): Eukaryota > Metazoa > Arthropoda > Insecta > Orthoptera > Tettigoniidae > Meconema > Meconema thalassinum. The sequence goes on from OX336388.2 coordinate 701,580,692, forward strand.
AACTATTTCAAGGATGACCAACGGTGGGGCTCGAACCCACTCGTGTTTTGAGTCTGGCCTAACGCATTAACGCACGCAGCTACCATGACAAGGACTACATATAAATATAATAATTATACTTGCTAAGTTACTCAATCAGGAAGTCTCTGAGCTGTTTCAAGATGGGATTCGGATGAAAGTTATTTTACACTCTTATTACCGTGGCTAATCTCCAGAAATTAGTAAAGTTACCTCATCTAAATCAGGTGGCAGCTGAAACTTTCTGGCGCTGCGACATGACGGAGCAGGTCCTCAAACATGCTGGCAATAAATGCCCCACCAATCGCAGGTTTATCACAGTGCGAGTAGATTAAGCTTAAAGAAGCTGCTTTGGAAACAAAGTGCATCACAAGTTTCGAAGATATAAACATAAAACCTACCGTACTTGCATTAATGTGCGTACTCACCACTGAGTTCAAATTATGTTTTTCGTCTTCACCCAAGAGGCTGCTACACTAGTCTGTCTATTTTTGGCCTATTTTCATTAATAAAAGAGATCAACTTTCGTCCGTATGTCTCGAGTTACCGACACTCTACTGTCACAAGGAACAATGAATGAGCGCTTTGCTATGTTTGTGTACAGTCTGGGCACGTACCGCGGTGTGGACTGAATGTTGTGTTTCTGTGGTACAATGCAGAAAGTATATAGGTGCTGTAGAAAACATGTTTATCAGCATACTTCCACCTCCAAAAATATTCAATATTTGTTTTCTTGTTAATGTTGTTTGAGTGTTCAGTCTTTTGACTGGTTTGATGTAGCCCTCCGTGCCTCCCTGTCCTGACCTAATCGTTTCATCTCTACATAGCTACCACACCCTACATCCGAGGCAATTTGTTTAACATATTCTAACCTTGTTCTACCCCTACAGTTCTTATTCTCAACCCTTCCTTCCATAACTAACTTTGCTATTTCTGAGTGTCTTTATGTGTGTCCTACCAACCTAGCTCTCTTCATTAGCAGTCGCTATAAACATCTCTCCTCTCCCACTCGCCTTAATACCTCATCATTTGTTACTCTATCTACTCATGTGATACCTGTAACACCACATTTCAAACGCTTCAATTCTCCTCTTTTCTGCTGCACCAACAGTCCAAGTTTCAATTCCATAGAGCGCCACGCTCCAGACAAAGGCTCTCAAAAATGACTTCCTGGCATCAAATTTCTTTTCTGCAGAAATTCTTTCCTTGCCCGAGCCAACCTACTTTTTATATCCTCTTTGCTTCGTCCATCACTGGTTATTTTGCTTCCTAAGTAACAGAAGTCTCCTACTTCCTTTAGCTTTTCACCTGCCAATTTGATGTCCATAGGGGTTTCTGATTTCATTCGGCTGCATTCCAATATTTTTAGCCTACTTTCGATTTTTGCAAAAAATGAAAGTAGACTTATGAGATCAACACAGGGCGAAAAAAGTGTGTCTGTCTGTCTGTCTGTCTGTCTGTCTGTCTGTCTGTGTGTGTGTATGTGTGTGTGTGAGTCTGTGTGTGTGTGTGTGTATGTGTGTGTGTGAGTCTGTGTGTGTGTGTCTGTGTGTGTGAGTGTGTGTACTCTGAATGTCTGTCCCCCCTATCAATTCGAACACGGTGAAGGCGAATTGAACGAAATTTGGTACAAAGGTAGCACTAGCAAAGGACACCTCAGTGTCATGTTTTATATCGCCGCCATCTTGACGGAAACGTAATGGCGGCCACACAAATGTTCAAAGCTTAAATCAAATTACGACTAACCAAATCATCCGATCTCTACCAAATTTGGTAACAACATACCTTCGTATAGGATGCGTCTTGTGACCAAACTACAAGGTCGTCCGCCATACCATTTCAGGATGGCGGCCGTGCGAATTATGCAAACTTTATAATCCATATCATGGGACCCACCAGTTCCGATTATCGAGCCGAGAATCGTTTTAACTGTTCTAAAGGAAGAGGCACGTTCGAAATTAAAAGTTTATTTTGTAATACTATAGTGCAGACGTGATTTTAAAAAGCTGAGCTGATTCAGTAATAAGACAAGATGGCAGCGGATATCTTGTGCCTGACTTATATTTCACTAATTTGAGTGTTGCATGCAATATAGCGTACTGATACAAAATAAATAAACTTTGTATGAAATGCTTTATATATAAATAATATACTCCAGTGATGAAATCGTTTAGTATAAATCATTATTTGCTAACAAGGTCTATGTAAGTCATTTTATATAGAACGATATTCGTTGACACAATTTGCTCATTGGTAGAGCGTTAGCCTATCGCTCAAATGCCTATGGTTCAAACCCGATCGGAGCTAGATTTTTTGCTTGAAATGTTATATGTTTATTGTTTTGTAATGACTCAGATGTTTTAAAATTAAGCGTTATATTGTGCATATTATGGTGTAAAATATATATTTAATTAAAACATAATTCGCCAGCAGATTTACTCGAGACATCTAGCTGCCAAAAAGGTAACTGCACGCCGACATACTTATTAACTTCCAGATTTTATTGAAAAGTTTCTTCTTCTGGCTGCTAGAATGCACTCGCTCTGTTAGGACACGGCCGACTGAATACGAGCTGCGCTCTATACCGGCCTTGACATTCCCAGTCAGAACGCATGTATACCATGTAATTGGAAAGTTTCTACTCGTTGCCGGTAGAGCGCACTCCCCTCCCATTATAGGCGCGATAAGGAATCAGCTGTACAGTACGTATATTACATGTGTAATCTCAAGAACAACTGGATGGATTTTGATGCTGCTTTTACCATTCTGTAAAGGTGATCTCGGGGAAGATTTGTGTAGAAAATAATTTATTTATGACCAAAGGGAGCCAAGCAGTAACGATTTCAGTGAAAAGGTCGAAAAAATAGCCTGGCATCCGTGCGCTTTTTAAGCTTACGCTGGGCGAACCGTTAAAAATATCGTTATATTATGAGTGTAAGAATTGTTCAGCGTGAGAAATTCTACAAAAAAGTCCGCGAGAGCATATCTCTACCTTCGATACATCGCCCACTATAAGTGTTTTTAGTTTGTCGGGAGGGGCATTTGGCTTGCACCTCGCCATTCTTAAATTACGTCTGACAGGAATTCCTTGCACATTCATAACTGTTCCCGGGCGAAGCCGGGGCGGGTTGCTAGTGACACTATATAATTATTATCATTATAATTTCCGCATTATCAAAATTAAAATTATATCACAAAATAAAATAGCGTGCTAATAAATCTAAGAGAAATTAGACATACCTTGCACCTTCTTCGGGTACAAGGACACTACTCCAACACCGTCTCATTAAAAGGAAAGAGAGGATCAAAATTACAGCCGGGAACAAGTAGCAGCTAATCGTGTGTTGTGTTTTGTGCTAAGAGATCTTTCGACAAATTATCAGATACCGTGTGCCTTCTTTTTCACGAAGCAGCTGTCAGGACGGGACTTACATAAACTCCTGCTGGACGTTATTCTCGAGGTTGAACAATGCGGTTTCATAATTATAATAACTGTCTCTGATAATCACAAAACTAACACTACAATGATGAGGCATTTAGGGGGAGGGAATTTGCAACCAATGGTCAATCACCCATACGACGAGTCTAGGAATGTATTCCCTAGTTTTGATCATTGTCACATTCTAAAAAAAAACAACAACATTAGAACGCAGTTTCTGTAACGAGAGATGACTGATGGTACTGGAATAATTTCAGGGAAATACTTGTCATTACTATACACAATGCAAAAGGGTGAGATCGTCAAACCGGTCAGACACCTCACTAAAAAAGATGATGATGATGATAATTGTTGTTTTAAGGGGCCTAACATCTAGGTTATCGGCCCCTGATAGTTTGGGTGATCGTGAATATGAAAATTAAAAGCGAACTTAAAACTAAAACTAACCACTAACCCATATACCACATCGAACCCACTAAATTTGAAAAAATGAATGTTCGGCGTGCCAAGGAAGTGTTCTCGTCAGAAGTTATTGGTGCCATTACTACACTAAAAGAAAATATAGGCATGCACCCGGAAGCGTACACATTCATGGACGCAGAAGCAACCATTTTTTTTTAACGTTAATAAATGGTTCGCTATGCATGACGTAAGCATCACATATCATCATATTCAGTCTAGAAATCCATATAAAGGGCATTTTTTCTCATTAAATGTCAGTCGCCTAAACTGGCTAGAGGAATATTTTCTTTCTTACCTTGAAACTTTGAAAGCTGCTAGTAACGCTGCTAGAAAGGACTTCCTGAGTTCTGAGACTTACGAAGCTACCTATACAATTAATCACGGATTCAGCTGTCCAGTGCATAAGGTATCTTCTAAAAATGGGTAGAGGAAAGTCGCCAAATATGGGGAGTTTTTTTATAGGGCTCACATTAGACATAAGAAGGAACGGAATAATTTTGGTTTTCTCACCAATGTAAACCTCAGGCGATATACTATGTATATTACAAATATGGACACGTTTGGTGTTGTAATACCCTCTGATATTATTGTTAACTTTAAAAGTGCACTTTCCTCGTATTAGGCAACCGGGTTTCGTAATATGGCGAGGTGAGAAACCTCACGGTTTTTATTTATAATAGGTACACTGAATAGTATACCCTACTAATTAAAGCATTAATTCTGACATTTTTTTTCGTGTGGCCTCCTGAGAGGCCGAGTCTTTCTAGTCGACGCCCGTGGGCGACCTGCGCGTCAGGATGAGAGATGGAATGGATGAAGATGAATGAAACTGGGCAAGGATGTGGAAGGAAGCGGCCGTGGCCTGTTAGAAGGTACCGTCCCAGCATTTGCCTGGTGTTGAAAAATGGGAAACCACGGAAAATCATTTCAAGGACGGCCGACGGTGGGGCTCGAACACACGCGTCTACCGAGTCAGCAGAGAGCTTGGCCCCATGGCCTAACGCTGCGCTTTAGCCAGCGTAGCCACTACTGTCGGTAATTCTGACAATGTAATGAAATCATGAACACAAATAGTACAAAAATACAAAAATGAATATTTTAAGTAAATAACAGTCCTAGTTTCCTGTTGCCGATCTTCCAAACCGTTCAGCAGAAAAATGCATAAACTTTAATGAAAACCGAGTGATTTTGATCGAATTCAACTGTAACGAGGTGCAAGGTATGTCTAATTTCTCTTAGATTTATTAGCACGCTATTTTATTTTGTGATATAATTTGCATTTTGATATTGTGGGAATTATAATGATAATATAATAGTGTCACTAGCAACCCGCCCCGGCTTCGCCCGGGAACAGTTATGAATGTGCAAGGAATTCCTGTCAGACGTAATTTAAGAATGGCGAGGTGCAAGCCAAACCCCCTTCCCGTCCAAACTAAAAACACTTATAGTGGACGATGTATCGAAGATAGAGATATGCTCACGCGGACTTTTTTGTACAATTTTTTCATGCTGAACAATTCTTACACTCATAGTATATTGATATTTTTAACGGTTTGTCTAGCGTAAGCTTAAAAAGCGCACGGACGTCAAGTTCTTTCTTCGACCTATTCACTGAAATCTAAAATCGTTACTGCTTGGCTCCCTTTGATCATAAATAAATTATTTTCTACAGAAATCTTCCTCGATATTACCTGTACAGAATGGTGAAAGCCGCATCAAAATCCATCCAGTGGTTCTCGAGATTACCCGTGATATCCAAGAATCGGGGACTTTGTTTTACACTAAGCAGAGATAAGTCTTAGTCGTGCAATGCTTGGTGAACAGCGCTGTGTGAGCAGTTGAGTAACTAACAAGATTTCATGAAAAAGGTCTCATTGTCTAGGCCGGTATGAGTGCATTCAGTCGGCCGTGGTTAGGATTATATTGTTCGATATTTCACCACTAGATGTCACGACTAGTCTACGTGGGGCTCCATTGATTACTATACCATTAGCATTCTATGCGCATCGAATTTGAAGAATGACAAGATGATACTACGATACATTTTTACTTTTTATTTTAAAGGGTTTGTAACAGCCTATTTTGCGCTACTTGAAAATGTTATTTGAAGTAAAGAACAAAACGATTTCACATAGTATCTGAATTCAAGACGTTGGTGTTAGTTCAGGTTATTAATTACTACTTTTATTTCAGGCAAATAGCAATCGAAAATATCCACATAGTTTGTATACACACGTCTCTGTAGGGTCATGGAAAGATTTGTTAATTCAATTAGGGTTTTCGATTCCCGGTCAATGCATGTGAGATTTTCGAAGTGAAATGCCATGTCCTGTGGTTCGGATTCCACGTAAAAAGGAGGTCCCGTGGCTCATAATCACAAGATTCACGGTCACGTAAAACTACAATCTTCCTTCCTTTTTTTTCAATTAGGGTTGTGAAAGCCATGCACAACCAGACGTGTAAAGACATGCCTCAACTCAAAGTTGGATGTTGCCCACGGCAGGTCGTATATGTAATAATAATAATAATAATAATAATAATAATAATAATAATAATAATAATAATAATAATAATAATAATAATAATAATAATAATAATAATAATAATAATAATGTTATTGGTTTTACATCCCTTTTAACTACTGCTGCTTTTAGAGACACCGGGGTGCCGGAATTTTGGCCCGAAGGGGATCTTTAACATGCCAGTAAATGTACTGACACGGCTCCCTCGCATTTGTGCACCCTCAAATGCTTTGACTGCGCCAGGATACGAACCTGCAACCTAGGGCCCAGCAAGCGAGAACGTTACCGCTGAGCCACGCAGCCAGTCCGGTCGATTATGTCTCCAGATCCATAACATTCTTGATATACTTCTTATCTTTCTTTCTTTCTTTCTTTCTTTCTTTCTTTCTTTCTTTCTTCAATGATGGTAGCAGTTTTTATCTAGGTTGTGGCGTTTGGTAGAGGTAAATCGTTTCTAAGGTCTTCAACAAAGAATAGTTCTATTATACTCTTTGATAATAACAACGAGTTATAACTATACTCATACATTTAGGAGAAAGTAGGCTATATGTTCTTTACTGAACATCTTGTTTTGTTTTACATTTATTAATTTTCATCATGAATTCTTTGGTCAAGACAAAATTCTTATCATTTAAAAACTCATTCAAATCCTCTGGTGTGTCGGCCAAGAAGACAATGTCATCAGCAAACCTCAGAGTTGAAATTATTTCTCCTTGAATCTTAGCTCCTACTTTGATTTTTTCTCCAATTTCCTTCATTGCTTCTACAATGTATAGATTCAAAAGTATGGGCGATAAGTTACAGCCTTGTCTTACACCTTTCTGAATACGAGCTTCTCTCTTATGTCCTTCGGCTATAATAACTGCTGTCTGGTTTCTGTATAGATTGTAGAGCTCCCTCCTTTCCCTGGACGTTATTCCAATCGCTTTAAAAATGTTAAACAACTTACTCCAATCAACGTTATATCCGCTTTATCAATCAACATTATGAATTCGGCATTTGGTTTGCAAGCAATTTCACCAAGTGCTCCAAGTCATTTATAACTATACTACCAGTAGTGCCCGGTTTGGCCCGGTGGATTTATTTGTTTTATGGATAATAATGAATTCTACTACAGAACTGGAACATGATACTTAAACTTACAGAAAAAATAAATAAATTAGAGTATAACTTTTTGAGGTGGTGGTGGTTGTTGTTGTAGTGGGGGTGATAAGTAGTCCAGTATAATGGACGTAACATTCAGGTAATTTTCCCGTAATGTTAATAATGATAATAATTAATACGGAAACGGCTATTTACTAACTATAGCATTGAATAAAAAAAATGATTAGAAGGAGGAGTAGAGCCACCATGGCTTAGGCGGCAGCACGCCGGCCTCTCACCGCTAGGTCCGTGGTTCAAATCCCGGTCACTCCATGTGAGATCTGTGCTGGACAAAACGGAGGCAGACAGGTTTTTCTCCGGGTACTCCGGTTTTCCCTGTCAAAATTTCATTCCAGCAACACTCTCCACTATCATTTGATTTCATTTCATCTGTCATTCATTTAATCATTGCCCCAGAGGAGTGCGTCAGGCCTCGTCAGCCGGCACAGTTCATAACCTCGCCGCTAGATGGGGGCTTCATTCATTCCATTCCTGACCCGGTCGGAGACTGGAAGCAGGCTGTGGATTTTCATTTTTTCATTAGAAAGAGGAGTAAGTGAAATATAAGACACTGCCTAGGGCCTATATCTCATTGGCTGTTAGAAATCTGGAGACCAATAGTGTCGTCTTTTGTCGCATAGTGTCGTAGGAAAATAATCAGAACACTTTGGAAAACTTCGACTGTCCCGAGCTCCTAAGGTAGCAATAGTATAATTTATCGCCAACGATAAGGCTCGGAATAAATGAAGATAAATTTGAAAGCACCAACGCTTATTGCAGCTGATAAACTCAATGTACTGCATCAACACCATTGCCTTTATACAGAGGCATAATATTTTCATGATGATAACTGTTTTAAGGGGCCTAAGACTTTTTTTGCACTAATTACTCCCCGTGACTGCAATATATAAACAGCGCAAGATGCAACTATTTTCGCAATTCTGCACCAGAATGCTGGTAGGGGTGACGTGATGCAGCCCGAATTGCCAGTCAACAATAGACTTATTAAAATACTCTTACAGTTACACTACTACAGACATGAATGGTTCTAGGGCCTTAATACGTGGTTTCCAAGTTCATTTTGTCTGTTATTCTAAATGTAGGGAATGGAGAGCGTTGTCAAAAATATCAAGATAGTAGACTGTGTTACCAGCAGGATTTCAAAGTGTATGTAAAATTTGGTGCAATTAGGATAAACGGTGTAGATTTGTGATAAAGGGCCTAAATGTAAGGAATGTAGTGGTCTGTCCGAAATTTAAAGTGGACAGTGTCACCCGTAGGGTTCCAAAGGGTAAGTATGCAAAATGTGTTTCAGATCGGGGAAACGGTCTAGATTTGTGCCAAAGGACCTAAATGTAGGGAATCGAGTGGTCTGTCCGAAATTTCTAGCAGACATTGTTACTCATCGGGTTCCAAAGGGTAAGTATACAAATTTTGGTTCAGTTCGGTGAAACGGTGTAGATTTGTGACAAAGGGCCTAAATGCAGGGAATAGAGTGGTCTGTCCGAAATTTCATGCAGATAGTGTTACTCGCAGGATTCCAAAGGGTAGACTAAGTATACAAATTTTGGTTCAGTTCGGTGAAACGGCGTAGATTCGTGCCAAAGGGCGTAAATGCAGGGAATGGAGTGGTCTGTCATAAATTTCATGCTGACAGTATTACTAGCAGGGTTCCCAAGGGTAAGTATACAAATTTTGGTTCAGATCGGTGAAACGGTGTACGTATCACTAACCATAACGCCAGCGCACGCGGATAAAGCTGTTCGGGAGCGCTTGTTCTTCCAACTTACTGAACAAAAATCAATCTTTAAGGTTACCTGAGAGGTGCAGCCTAATGCTACATAGCCTAAACTATTCCTCTTGAATCTGGCTATCATATAAAAATATTTTTTCGAAACCGACTGGTAGTTCCAGAGATTAGCGCGTTTAAACACACAAACAAACAAAAAAAAAAACTCTTCAGCTTTATTATATTAGTATATATACTTTCTCCAATATTATGTTTTTCAAAGCGACGTATCGCTGATAGTAGTAGAGAACCCAGAAACATGTCCCAATATGAGCCTAAAGTTCTAAGCCTTCTTCTTCTTCTCCTTCTTCTTCCTCTTCTACTACTTTCGAAGAACCCATTTGGAGGGTACGATGAATCAACTTTGGTTATTGTCCATTGTATTCAATTTCCTTTGTTTCCAAATTTCCTTCTTCCTTCTTGAGTGTCGATCTTTCTCCTCTTGAGTCCTCTTTCTGCGAGTTGTTTCTTTCTTTCTTTCTTTCTTTCTTTCTTTCTTTCTTTCTTTCTTTCTTTTGAATAGTTTCTCTGAAGAGCGATCTGTTTGCTATTAGCCTATTAATTTCACAATTGTAATTTTAGGTAGTCTGCCCCCTAGCGTAGTGGCTAGCATTCTTGGCTGGTGTATGGATTTGGAGGAGAATGGGTCATTCAAGTTGAACTAAAATAAAGAGCAACACAGCCCTTCATAATCGCGATTGTGGAGAGGAATATAAAATGTAGTGACCATATTCTTTTGACGACTCCATTCGTAACATCTTTGAAGGAAGAATCTCCGGAAAGAAAAGAACAGGAAGACCTACAACATCTTATACTAGAATTTGCTTACTACGATGAACATCAAAACTTTGGAGCAACTGAACAGAACTGCTCAAGCCATGGTGTGGCTTCTATAATGTGATGAAAGTCTCACCATTTATCACGAACTATGATGAACATCAAAACTTTGGAGCAACTGAACAGAACTGCTCAAGCCATGGTGTGGCTTCTATAATGTGATGAAAGTCTCACCATTTATCACGAACTATATGAGGGAAAAGAGAATACTGACAGCTCTCTGAGGGTATCAATACCACCACACTGTTATGTCTCGATCCAATACACGACTGAAGACAAAATGCTGCTCCAGTAACCAATATTGCTGATTTCATAAGGACTGCAGTTAAGCGCTGTAGGAAGGAGCATTTTATATCTGGGCTCTGCCTAAAAGAATATGATATAATAAATACTTTATTGCGCACAATGGGCATGAACGTGGTTCTCACGATCCATCATTAGTACAAACTTTTGTGAAGGATTCTACCCTCAGTTTACATGATAGTACGTGATATCGTTCACATGGGCTGTCACATCTTATGCACCTATACTCAGGACGTGGTACGCGAATTTTCTTCGTCCGACATATATGAAGGTGAAAACCATGCACCGATATTCGAATCATAACGTGCCTCAACTAATAACCACCATGCGTCCATGCACGGTTACTCATCGCATCACACAGATAGAAATCCTCCCATATGCTAATCTTCTTCTAATGAAGCTCTCTTGTAGAAGTTCGTTATATGCTTGAATGGCTGGAAGCAGAAGCTTCAAACGCAACTCCTCCACGAAAATCAATTCTCTAGACAGCTCGTAAACAAGGCGGGATGGAGGATATTTGGACGGGCAAAGCACTCTTTTTAAAAAGGATGCTTTCGCCTTCTTTATAGTGTGTAAATGCCTCTTTCCGTGGCCTGTTTGCCATATCTTGATGAATGCAGTATATTTGCATTTGTCTGTTGGCACAGGCTAGAGTAAAATGTGGCTTTTCACCGATGTCTCAGTCTCACTCATGACTGTGATTATATGGAAGCTACTGAGGTATGGGTGGTGCTTAGTAATGACATTCAGGGCACACACAGTCAGTGCCTGTGAATGCTGTGAAAGGTTCTACTCATAGGGTTAGTACTGCTGTACTGACTCAGTGAGGAAAGCAATGGCAAACTACCTCACTCCTCATCTTGCTTAGTACGCCTCAATATAGCGCTGCCTTGGGTTTTTGTGGGTATCGACCCACATAACCTAATGGCGGTGCTTTTTGAGGATCCAACCAGCCTTCGGGCTGACTACCTAACAGACAGACAGACAGCCTCTTTCCGAGGGGTGTCCATATATTTTATAATTTTCACAAAATTTCGTCAGGGACACCTCTCTGCTCTTGCACGTCCTCACGTGGTATCTGTCGCAAGGGCCCTTACAAAGCTTGCACACGCATAGTTCGTCTGGTTGGTGATAGATGTCTCTCATGCAGATCCGGCAGTGGAAACCATGGACCGCAAAGCGCGTCAAGATATGTCTCAGCTAGTAGCATCCAGTCCTGTGCAGTCATAGCGTCCGTCGTATAAAATTCATGCCAAATGTCATTTCTCTTTGATGTCATGAGACGCAAATACTCCCCATATCCCGGTGTGTGCGGTCAGGAGCATCTGCAATCTGACTTCTTCCATAAAGGGTAGTTCCCCTGTCATGACATACACAAGCCGCGAGGGCGTGAACTTGGATAGGCATAAGGCTCTCAGTTACTCACTTAATTCGATCGTTAGTAATTCGAAATCTTGAACGCTTACCGTGCGCTAATATGACATCCCTATACAATACAATCTAGTGTGGTCTCATCTGCAATAATATGGATTTTTCGCGCAGTAGATAGGATCTTGAAAAAGTCAACTTTGAAATACAGTAAAACCTGCCTAAACCGGACCCTTCATATACCGGAAACCTGGACAAACGTAAAACAAAATTCGGAACGGAGGTATTTCCTATGTAAAATTACACTGTAAACCGGAAAACATCCCAACGCGGAAACGGAAAGAAATTCCGGTACCGTAGGCGTAAATAACCTGACTAAGACGGATTATCTTATCCATAATACAAAGATATGTACGGTACTAAATTTTGAGTGCGACTTTAGTTGCACCAAATTTCTAGGAAACATTAACGACTGAAGATATTCAAAGGGCAGCTGATATTGCTGCCGAAAACAGCAGGTGCGAAGTCATGGAAGAAATGGAAGACGACGACGACAATGAAAGTGAGCTAAAAATACACACTTTTGGAGAAGCACTGTCTGTTGTGAGTGACCTTCAGCAATTTGCTGCTTCCAAGAAAGTTCCAGAACTCCTGGAGTTAATGCAGGACGCAAAGGAGATCATACTACGTTCTCTTGTAGAGAAGTCGCGACAATGCACTTTGAAAGACATGTGGAAACAAAGAAACGAGCAGAGAAACTGAGATTTCTGTACGTAAGTTGAAAATACAGTGTAATACATGTGATCGTATTTTCTTTTTTATTTACAGACTATTATTTCATAGTAATCCTGTGCGATAATACAGTATTTCTTTGTAGTGTATTTTATATTATTAGCACTCAACCGTTTGTAAAACGGAAACCTGTGAAGACGGAAAAATAAATCCGGAACGATTGCGTTCCGCTTTAGGCAGGTATTACTTCCTTCTAGGACTGTCTCTGACGAAGGACAAAAGCACTTTCCAGGTCAGACAACACACTGGGGCAATTGGTCGTTGACAAAGCGCCTTTGTGTGGCTACGTACTCCAAATATGTTATGTAAGGTATTAGCATAACACTCTGGAGACAAAGCGAGAAGTGGATCAGGGCTTGGGGACTCCTACTGGCGACACTTCCTCATGTGGGCCATTGGCGGTCGTGACCAGTCAACAACAAGGCGAGTGACCGGGAAGGTACAATATAACCATATTGTACCGGGTGAGTTAGCCGTGGTGGTTACGGCGTGGCTGCAGGCAATCACTCAAATCCGGGAGGCGAGGAGATTCGACACGATAACCACTCACCCACCGTGGCAAGCTAACTCAAGATACCTGTCTGATATACGACATTACTTTATCATTAAGAAGGTGAAACATAAGAAGAAAGAAAGAAAGAAAGAAAAAAGAAAAAAGAAAGATGATGATGATGATGATGATGATGATAATTGTTGTTTTAAGGGGCCTAACATCTAGGTTATCGGCCCCTAATCGTTTGGGTGATCGTGAAGATGATAATGAAATGGAAACTATAACTAAAACTAACTACTAACTTATATACTAGAAGAAGAAATGGAAGAAAAAAAGAGAATAAGGCAAATAAAGGACAGGAGGAATAGCAATGCCCTCAACCCTCGAAGAATGCGGATTGAGGGACTTGGGAGGAAGGAGAGGCATGAAAGGCAGATAGGAAAGTGAAAGAGGAGGGGGTCCGCCCCAGAGGTAAAGAAAGAAAGAAAGAAAGAAAGAAAGACATTAAGGGATCCTCTGTTTCAGTATCTTGCCATTGATGCAAAATACTGCACCTTACGTTCCCGCCAGGCCTGAGCAACATAACCTCAACTCCGCGTGATTGCTATTTCTCACGATATGATGCAACAGGCTATCGTGGCGTCAGAGTGGGGAAAGAAGACATGCTGGATCGTGACGCTAATTTGTAACGGAAGTTTGGACATCATCGGCCGTCATCACTTTCTCTGTGAAAAGCGTGGATTGCAGAGAAGGAAACTCACGATGTCTCGATCGTTTTATTAGAAGTTAGGTGGTAAATACAGTATTTATTATATAAAACAGAGAGAAATATTGTTCTTTAAAGTGAAAGTCTCGTGTTTAAAATGTCAACAATGCAGCGTGATCACGTGGTTCGTGTGTCCAGCGGGCTCTGTGAGATCTATAAGGACTCTCCTGCAAAGATCTCATTTGTTACTTTTATAATAATGAGGTTACCGAGATTTTTCAAGACTGAAATGCGAAGGAAAACACATGCACATGCCAACTTCTGAATTGCTCACACATTCGCGTGGTAAACATTGACATAAGTGATACCAACAGTTCACTTTTTGAGACGACATTCACCATTTTATGATGTTTGCCTACGTATCAGCTTAATTTTTATTTTATTTTAGTAATGTACGTCTTCAACGTCATCGTCGGCGGCTTCGGTGGCGTAGTTGATAACATGCTGAGCTTGTATGCCCAAGGTCGTGGGTTCAAATCCGGCCGAAGTCGTCGGATTTTTAAGAGCTTTACAAATCCCTCAGTATGCCTTCCTTCAGAGGGGAAGTAAAGCCGGCGGTCCCAAGTCATAGATTTATGGCAGTGGTTCTGAACCCATAGAAGTCTGCGGACCACTCAGCCTGAAATTGAATCATGTGCGGACCCCTCTCCCCCCAATATACCTAATCAGTTGTAGCCTTTCCTCAATAACACTAAAGATATTTCAATTCAAAATCTGATCGTCATCGCCGCGAATACCTTCTGACGATTCTCAATCAACGCGCATCGTATTCGAAATCCCCATTTATTGGCCACTTTTTGTACGTACTGGTGGACCCTTTTCACCCGCGGACCACTCCCGAGGCACTCGCGGACCACCTGTGGTCTGCGGACCACCGGTTAAGAACCACTGATTTATGGCATGAAAAAGAACCTTCCACCAACTAAACTTGTGTGAAGCCAAAATTTGTAGGTTAGAATTGATAACGCTCTATTAGTTCCAACGTTCGACTCCTGGTGCTGACTGCGATGTCATCTAGTAGCCATGTTCACAGCTAGGTGTCGTGGACGGTAGCAATTGGTAGAGAAAGTAGGAACTACTTGAAATTATTGTCTGCAGTCCTTATTTGAATTAAATCAGATACGGTAACACACACTTATTTATTTATTTATTTATTTATCGTATGGCTTTTAGTGCCGGGAGCGTCCGAGGACATGTTCGGCTCGCCTAAGTCTGTAGCTGCTTCCAGCGGACACCCTAAAGGGTGAGCTACAAGTTCCGTTCAATTTCAAGTAGTTCCAACTTTCGCCACCAGATATCAATGATACCTAGTGGAGAACGTTGGAACTTTGATAGAGCGTTCTGACGAAATCTAACCTAACAAATTTTGCTTTACACAAGTTTAGTCTGTGAAAGGAGTTTTTACATGCCATAAATCTATGACATGGGACCGCCGGCTTTACTTCCCCTCCGAAGGAAGACATACTGAAGGATTTTTAACGCTCTTAAAAAATCCGACGACTTCGGCCGGGTTTGAACCCGCTATCTTGGGCACAGCATTTCAGCATGCTACCGACTACGCCACCGAAGCCGCAACACACACTAATACAGTCATCACAATTAACACCGGTTATCAGACAGATTGTACACACACCCAAAGTACACGGGACTACATGACCGCGTTGTCGCAGCTCCTAAACTATGGAACCAAACAACCAACGTCAGCGTCCACTCGCGTAAAAAAAACTTACTGGAAATTACAATGAAATGCTGTCGCACTGTCAAGAGTACTAACAACGTAAAATCTGAAATTGTAGCGTCAATTAAGACATTGCCTTTCAAGTCAATGAGGAGGTATTCTAGCCTTTGTAGCCCGCGTTGCCCGAGAGGCGTCTTATTATGTTACAGAAAGATGCGTGCGTATTCATGTCGCTACTTGCCTCAGATGCTGCTCAAGGGGAGGATCAGATCTTACTATACTTTTCAATCGGTCAACACGCATTTTGCTCATTAATTAGACAGTATCCTGAAAACTTACATGTTATTAATATTATTCGTTGGTAAATGGGGAAATAATATTATTAGTAGAGCAGTCGATATTGATTAACAAGTAGTTCCGTAAAGAACTAAATAGCCTAATTTCATATATCCTACTAATATTAATTGCCTCTATCAACATACAAATTGTCAGTTTGATTTCTGTAATAGATTCGTAGCTATTGAGAACCGTCTAAATATTTTGGATGGTCGCCAGGTTGGACTTTAATATATGTAGGCCATAGAGTTATGTACTATTAGATGATTATTGTGTATGTTCATTATGGAAATGTTGATTTCGATCGCATGATTAGAAAACAAGAAATAAAAACTTAATATTTGAAATTCGCACAGTCGTCATCTTGAGGTTACGAAAACAATTGAACTAAATTAGATACCAGTGCATTA
Source organism: Meconema thalassinum (assembly GCA_946902985.2). Lineage (NCBI taxonomy): Eukaryota > Metazoa > Arthropoda > Insecta > Orthoptera > Tettigoniidae > Meconema > Meconema thalassinum. Next base: position 701,597,048 of record OX336388.2, read on the forward strand.
CAATGTGTATAAACATTTCCTGTACGAAGTTTCATTGTGTTTGGATCATTAAATCGCGAGAAAAGTCTATTTAAAACTTTCAACTTCGCTTGGGCGCCATGTTCGTTTTGTAGTTAACCGGTTTCTGAAAGACTCATAGATGAACTTCCACTAGTGCCCTTTATCTCCGTACAAAGTTCATGGTAATACCGGTAATAGTTTCAGAGATATAGAATGCCGGCGAAATATTTCGCACAGCCTCCATCTTGAGTTTATGTAAACAATTGATCGAAGTTAATATCGGTGCATTACAATGTGTATGAACATATACTGTACCAAGTTTCATTGCGTTTGGTTGGTTAAATCTCGAGAAACGTCTATTTAAAATTCGCAACTTCGCTTGGCTGCCATGTTGGTTTTGTAGTTACCAGACTTTCAAACATCACATAGGCGAACTTTTAGTAGTTTCCTTTATCGCCGTACAAAATTTCAGGGTGATATCGGTAATAGTTTCGTAGATATTGAATGCTGGTGAAATAAATCGCACAGCCGCCATGTTGGATTGGTGAGACGTAACAAAATTTGAAGGGCACGGTCGGGGTCACCCGAAATAGTGCTATGAAATTACCGAGTTTCATTGAAATCGCTCGAGCCGTTTAGAAGTTATTAGGGGAGGGGGCACACACAAATATCCATCACACACACACACACACGCACACACAGACAGACACACGGACAAAAGGTGATCGCATAAGCCTATCTTTTCATAAATGAAAATAGGCTAAAATAGTAGTGTGATGTAGGAAAAGTAATTGTTTTTATATATGAATTGCAGCCGAATGCTCAATAGCTGGGTAGCACAAAACCTGTGTATTGTATTATTTTTTGCCATTTGGCGTGCTAGCATCAGCTATGGTAAGATTGGTTAGCTGATGTTCATGCCTTTGCATTAGAAAGATAAACGCGATAATATCTAGAATATGACTTCTAAAATGGTGGAAAAAAACAACATTCAGTTCAGCTTCCACATCTCGCACGCATCGCGAATAAATTGCTTTGCATTCCAGCTACTTCAGTTCCGTGTGAGAGAGTGTTCAGTGACACTGGAAATATTGTTACTAAGAGATGGGCAACCCTTAGTTCTGAGCATGTCAAATTACTGACATGTCTGAAGTCCTGGAGCAAAGAAGTATGATGTATGTAACTGTGAACTTCAACTTCAAACTTCAAAATAATCAATATTGAAATATATTTTAAATAATAGGCCTATTGTTAACTTAAATGTTTTTCAATTTATTTATATTTTACTAACACGCCACCAATACAATTAAAATTTTAAAATTATATCTTCCTCATAGCAAATGGAATTTTAAACATTTTAAAATATTATATTCAAAGTTTTTTTTCTTGAACTGATACTGTGTGAAACCAGCTAAAGTTCGATTAACCGACCGATTAACCGATTAAGGGCATTCGGTTAGCCGATCAAAATTTTAAATCGATCGACAGCTCTAATCAATAATATTAAAAACACGCAGGGATAAGAACGTCATCATATCCCTGATTGACGATTTAATATAAATGCATACCAGCTGCTATTTAATAATATATTACACCTTGGTCAATAACAATTAAATTAATATTAATTAATTATTAAACATTTAATGCAGCCAAGTGGCCATAGGTTTACAAAAATACTATTTACAAAAACTTAATTTCTTTTGATTCGCATAATCACTGATTGTCCTTGTTCTTTTTGTACAGAGTTCCAAGTGGTCATAGTGATCGCATGCATGTCCACACGGTTGACACTTGCATGTAATTGAAGGCTCATGATATGTCTTGTTGTGACAAATGATGTGATGAAAGCCGTGTACTGCCATTCTTGTATAGACGTGACGCATTTCAAAGTTTGCTTTCGTCCATGATCGATCAATCATGGCGCCAGATGCAAAAAACTAAATTAATTAATTATAAACTACCAGTTTCGGCCATATTATGGCCTTTTTTCATCGGTGTTGCTATAAAGAACCTAAATACAGGAATTGCGAGCAAAGTTCTGCTGCTAATATGTCAATTGAGTTTTTGAATCAAAGCATGTAGGAATTCATTCTAATTCTTAGTAGAATATGATACAATAACATTAATACAATTTTCAATGAAAAGAGTTCAAACTTAAAAAAATAACAATCTTAAAATTGACCTACTGTATATCTCTACTTAGTATAAAACAAAGTCCCCGATTCTTGGATGACACAGGTAATCTCGTGAACCACTCGTTGGATTCTAAAGCGGTTTTCTCCTTTCTGTAAAGGATATCTCGAGAAAGGTTTCGGTAGAAAATTATTTATTTATGATCAAAGGAAGGCAAGCAGTAACGATTACAGTGAAAAAGTCGAGAAAACAACTGGCGTCAGTGCGCTTTTTAAGCTTACGCTGGGCAAACCGTTAAAAATATCAATATACTATGAATGTAAGAATTGTTCAGCATTAAAAGTTCTACATAAAGGTCCGTGAGAGCATATCTCTATCTTCAATACATCGCACACTATAAGTGTTTTTAAGTGATCATTTCTTCCAACAATCTCCAATCACTTACTGACGCGACAGTTTACGAGCTAGCTAGGGGCGAGCCTATAACCCCAGTTACAACCTAGCTAGCGAGAGAGCCTATTACCCCAGATACAGCCAGCCGCAAACTGTCGAGTCGTGTTGAGTTAAGACTTCAGAGAAGAGTGGTTGTGTTTGGAGTTTCCCTGAAAGTGCAACTCGGCTTTTCTTCATTTCACGTGTGACCCTTTCGTTCCGCAAAATACACAGTCAAGTTAAAACTGAACAGAAGGGGGATTTGTGTTTCATGCATCTCACCATTCTTAAATTACGTCTGACAAAAATTCGTTGCACATGCATCTCCATAATAGTATAATTAATAGTCCAGTTAGTGATTTTAACCCATTATGCCGAGTCGTAAAAACGATATAGGTCGTAGTTCATTGACATCGAAAAAAAGTGCTTTTCGCGTAATGAATTCATAAATGTTCCCGGGCGAAGCCGGGGCGGGTTGCTACTACTAAATATATTTGAGTTTTAACATTAATCTATGAAAGTATCTTATAAAACTAGTAAAAGCAGATCTGTATTAAATGTTGGCTTCAATTTGATTTTGATGGATGTTAATTAGAATCATTGTAAAACGACACACGTGTAAATAGTTGTTGAAGTCTATTCCTTTAAATTAGTCTAAATATGTCTGGAAAAATTTGGTATTCATCATGACAAAAGAAAATGTCCTTATGTAATACTACAGTATCTTGAGATGACCATCGGGGTATGAATTGTGTTCTCTACGTGAATAAAGGCTCTGTGTGGAATAGTGGATAGGTTGTTGTTGTTGTTCCAATATAAATCTTGAAATGATCCCAGATGAAAAAACGCATTGACAAAATACTGTTGTGTCATACCTAGGAACCGGATTCTTAGGTATTTACCTATTTTTCCTCACTTCTAAATACTTAATACTTTTCCGAATCACACTCAAAAGAGGCATATTCATGAATTCCGTAGTAACTAAAAAAACTAAATGATATTCGAGTACCTAAAAACACCTAATTACAGTTTTGTTCCATTTATATTTTTAAAAGTAAACCTGAAGATAAGTGTTTATTCCTATAACAAAAATAGCTCTAGTTGATTGAGAGAAATCCTACCTGCCAGAAAATTCAAATAATTTCAGCACTATTCAGTTTATAGTCTATCTTATTCATTGCTTATATACCGCCAGGAAAGTGGGAATAAATCTCTTGTTTCCAAGTTCCTTATATTCTAAATAATCAAAGTTAATTATACGGACTAGAGTGTGAAAATCGCGTCTGACATCCTTGTTTTTATTGAATTTTAATAATTAACATATTTAAGGAGAGCAAATATTGCCTAAAATTGTAAAATTCTCGGTGATAAATTGATGATGTACCATTATGTAAAATGTTTACACTATTGTTGCAATCAGATTGTCTACTAAAAATTGGGCATTAATTTTAAGGTTTGCGGAATTTATGTCAACCTTTTGCGACACATTAAACATAAAATCCTTTTTGAAAACCTATCCTAGCTATTAAGAAACTAAAAAAAAACTATTTTATGTTTTTGAAAACCTAAAATGACAATTTTAGAAGCTAAAAATCCGTTCCATGGTCATAACCAATGGTAGTCTTCTTATTTGTAACCAGTTGGATATCTTGTGTACAGTGTTTGTTAGTTTCGATTTCAATTGCGCCTTTAATTGTTTAAAATATATCAAATTTAATAATTTTAATAATGCAGCCAATGGCCATGTACTTTTCTTTTCAGGACGGATCAGAGAAGGGATTCTGGAAGGAAATCGGCCGTGGACCTATTGAAAGGAACCGTCCCGGCATTTGCCTGGTGGTGAAAATGGGAAACCAGGAAAACCCACCGCAGCCGGTAAAATAAATTAAATTAATGCACTGAATGTGAAATATTTCGATACGGCATTAATCCTATGTTCATCACACTAGGATGGTTTGTAAGTTATTGTTGCTTTGAGCGGCGGAACAGAGAGGATATTTGCCCCTATAAACAGAGTTATTTCGGATTAATCAGTTTAATATTTTCGTGTGGGTGGGTGACAGACAGACAGATGGAGATTTACATACACTGGCGGAAAGAAACACTATGAAATTAGAAATGCAGAGTACGGAAATTTGGCAATATATTTGGCAAGGTAGCATTATTTAATTGATTAAAGGTACAAGACAACATGCGAGAAAAGCCATCGCAAACGTGCCATGCTGGTTCATTAATAACCAGTATAATCGCCCGCCTGTTGATTGCAGGCATACAAACGTGCATGCCTTGTGTCGTACGGGTACCGGATGTCAGCCTGTGGGATGGAGTTCCATGTCTGTTGCACTTGGTTGGTCAGTATAGGGACGGTTAATGCCGGTTATGGTTGTCGTCCAATTATGTCGCATACGTGCTCGATTGGGGACAGATCGGGGGATCGATCAGGCCAAGGCAGCATGTCGACACTCTGTAGAGCACGTTGGGTTACAACAGCGGCATGGGGGCTTGCGCAAATAACCCGGGAATGCTGTTCATGAATGGCAGCACAACAGGTCGAATCACCAGACGGAATGGTTTCCCCATTTTCAACACCAGGCAAATGCTGGGACAGTACCTTCTGACAGGCCACGGCCGCTTCCTTCCACATCCTTGCCCAGTTTCATTCATCTTCATCCATTCCATCTCTCATCCCGACGCGCAGATCGCCCACAGGCGTCGACTAGAAAGACCTGCACTCGGCCTCTCAGGAGGCTACACGAAAAAAAAAAACAGACGGAAGCACACATCTGCAGTTAGGGTGCGTGGGATAACCACGAGAGTGCTCCTGCTGTCATAGGAAATTGCTTCCCAGACCAGAACGGCCGCTGTAGGTCCAGTGTGGTTACAGGTTCGTGAGGATTCTGATTGCAACATTGAAGGAAGAAAGGAATGGAGCTAGGGAGGAGAAGAGAGGAAGGGAGGGAGGAAGGAAGGAAGGGAGGGAGGAATGGTGGGAGTAAGGAATGGGGAGGGTGGAAGGAAGAGGATGGAAGTGAGGAAGGAAGGGGAAGAGAGGGAGGAAGGGGGAGGGAGGAAGGAAAGGAGGATGGAAGAAGGGAAGGAATGGGAAGGAAGGGGAAGGGAGGGAGGAAGGAAGGAAGGAAGGGAAGGTGGAGGGGAAAATGGAAGGAAGGGAGGAAGGGAGGGAGGATGGAAGGTAGGGAGGGAGAGGGAGGAAGGAAGTAAGGAAGGAAGGGAGGATGGAAGGAAGGGAGGATGGAAGAAGGAAGGAAGGGAGAGGGAGGGAGGAAAGGGGAAGGACGATGGAAGGAAGAGGAAGGAAGGGAGGATGGAAGGAAGGAAGGAAGGAAGGAAGGGGGAGGGAGGAAGGAAGAGGGAGGATAGAAGGAAGGGAGAAAGGAAGGAGGGGAGGAAGGGAGGAAGGAAGGAAGGGAGGAAGGAAGGAGAGAATGAAGGGAGGATGGAAGGAAGAGAGGAAGGAAGGGAGGGGGAGGGAGCATGGAAGGAAGAGAGGAAGGAAGGAAGGGGGAGGGAGCAAGGGGGAGGGAGGATGGAAGGAAGGAAGGGAGAAAGGAAGGAGGGGAGGAAGGGAGGAAGGAAGGAAGGAAGGATGGAGGAGGGAGCAAGGGGGAGGGAGGATGGAAGGACGAGAGGAAGGAAGGAAGGATGGGGGAGGGAGCAAGGGGGAGGGAGGATGCAAGGAAGAGAGGAAGGAAGTAAGGATGGGGGAGGGAGCAAGGGGGAGGGAGGATGGAAGGAAGAGAGGAAGGAAGGAAGGGAGGATGGGGGAGGGAGCAAGGGGGAGGGAGGATGGAAGGAAGAGAGGAAGGAAGGAAAGAAGGGAGGAAGGAAGGAAGGGAGGTTGGGGAGGGAGCAAGGGGGAGGGAGGATGGAAGGAAGAGAGGAAGGAAGGAAGGGAGGAAGGAAGGATGGGGGAGGGAGAAAGGGGGAGGGAGGAAGAGAGGAAGGAAGGAAGGATGGGGGAGGGAGCAAGGGGGAGGGAGGATGGAAGGAAGAGAGGAAGGAAGGGAGGAAGGAAGGAAGGGAGGATGGGGGAGGGAGCAAGGGGGAGGGAGGATGGAAGGAAGAGAGGAAGGAAGGAAGGAAGGATAGGGGAGGGAGCAAGGGGGAGGGAGGATGGAAGGAAGAGAGGAAGGAAGGAAGGAAGGGAGGATGGGGGAGGGAGGAAGGGGGAGGGAGGATGGAAGGAAGAGAGGAAGGAAGGAAGGGAGGAAGGATGGGGAGGGAGCAAGGGGGAGGGAGGATGGAAGGAAGAGAGGAAGGAAGGAAGGAAGGAAGGAAGGATGGGTGAGGGAGCAAGGGGGAGGGAGGATGGAAGGAAGAGAGGAAGGAAGGAAGGGCGGGGGAGGGAGCAAGGGGGAGAGAGGATGGAAGGAAGAGAGGAAGGAAGGAAGGAAGGGAGGAAGGAAGGAAGGGAGGATGGGGGAGGGAGCAAGGGGGAGGGAGGATGGAAGGAAGAGAGGAAGGAAGGAAGGGAGGAAGGAAGGAAGGAAGGAAGGAAGGAAGGAAGCCTGTAGTTTTACGTGAACGATAATCTGGCGATCACGAGTTCGGGACCTCCAGTTTTAGCGCGGAATCCGAACCACAGGACGGAAAGGTGAGAGCCGCTATGATACAGCGTGTTACATCAGATGGGAGACGGATACTCCAGCCAGCGCAGCGGTGAGATAATGTTAATGTAACCAACCTTGACCGGTCTGGGTGGTCCATCAAGGTCTGTTACTCATGAGTCAACAGAAAACAAAACTGTTGTTTACACCCAACGGTTATTAGGCGACTACGTGGCAGCGACCATCCTGAGGTATTCTTCCACGGTGTTTTCCACATTCCCGTCTTAATTGAAGTCACGAAGCAACTATCCTAATCATCGACCATAAAGTACAGTTGCACACAGTCACCATAAGAGCACAGGTTAATAATAAAACGGGGCTGATGAGCAAGATGCTCCAAGCCCCATTTATTTATTTATTTATTTATTTATTTATTTATTTATTTACTAGCAACCCGACTCAGCTTCGCCCGGAAGAATGCATTACGTGATAAGCACTTTTTTTTTCTCCAGTGTCAATGAACAACGACCAATAGCCGTTTTACGTCTCGGCATGATGGGTTAAAATCACTGACTGGACTATTAGTTATATTATCATGGAGATGCATGTGCAACAAATTCTTGTCAGACGTAATTTAAGAATGGCGACGAGCATGAAACACAAACCCCCCTTCCGTCCAATCATAACTTGACTGTGAATTTTGCGGAACGAAAAGTTCACAGGCGAAATGAAGAAAACCCGAGTTGCACTTCTAGGGAAACTCCAATCACAACCACCCTTCTCAGGAGTATTAACTCAACACGACTGGACGGTTTGCTGCTGGCTTCTATCTGGAGCAATAGGTTCGCCCGCTAGCTAGGCTGTAACAGAGATGATAGACTCGCCCTTAGCTAGCTCGTACTCTGTCGCCTCAGTAATTGAATGGAGGTTGTTGAAAGAAATGAAAACGTAAAAACACTTATAGTTGGCGATGTATTGAAGATAGACATATGCTCTCCCGGACTTTTTTTGTAGAACTTTTCATGCTGAACAATTCTTACACTCATAGTATTGAGATATTTTTAACGGTTTGCCCAGCGTAAGCTTGCAAAGCGCTCGGACGCCAGTTTTTTTTCGACTTTTCCACTGAAATCGTTACTGATCGGCTTTCTTTGATCATAAATAAATTATTTTCTACAGAAATAATCCTCGAGATATCATTTACAGAATGGTGGAAACCGCATCAAAATCCATCCAGTGGTTCTCGAGTTTACCCCTAACAAACACAAATCGGGGACTTTGTTTTATACTAAGTAGAGATTTATTTATTTATTTATTTATTTATTCATTTATTTAGCGTATGGCTTTTAGTGCCGAGAGTGTCCGAGGACATGTTTGGCTCACCAGAGTTTGTAGCTGCTTCTATGTGGACACCCATGGGGTGAGCTACAAGTACCGTCTCATGTGGATGAGATGAAATGAATGAAACTGGGCAACATCAATTTCAAGTAGTTCCAACTTTGGTTACCAGATGCCATGGTGTCCAGCGGCGAACGTTGGAACTTGATAGAGCTACACACTATCATTTGTAGTGGTAGGTTCTTTTACATGCCAAAAATCTATGACATGAGCCCGCCGGCTTTACTTCCCCTACGAAGGAAGGTATACTGAAGGATTTTAACGCTCTTAAAAATTCCGACGACATCGGCCGGGTTTGAACCCGTGATCTTGGGCATAGTAGTTCAGCATGCTACCGACTACGCCACCGAATCCCAACAAATGGATTAACGACCACAACAATATAGAATACACTGGTGACTGTTAGCAATCAGCTACAACAAGACAATATTAGAACATGCACTTGAAATGTACAAGCCGGACGTTTGTTTTAGACTATTGCCCTTGACTTTGAAGCTTGCGGGTGAGCCTATATACTGTCACTCTCTAGCCCTCTCGCTTCACATTTGTCACCACCGCTCTGATGTAATTGAATTCCAGAGTTGAGCACATGACGACACCACCGTGCAGACAGTACAGTCCACGTCAAAGTATTGTGTGAAGCGGAAGTACACCTTACGTAGTTACGAACAGAAAGCCATTATATTTGCCAATGACTGTACTTCAGCAGGAGTGTGAGATAGCTTTGCCCATCATCTGACCGCATGGGGCAGCTGATAACAACACAGGTACTGTAGTAACTCACCTCCAAGCTTCCATTAGGATTTTTCACTCGCATAAAACACGCGTCCGGTCTGTAATATGGTTACTTATCTTTGCGGAGATGTGCCAGCCCACTCTCTACTCATTTTCAATTGCATGTTTTAATTTGTATACACGGGAAGCCTCCGTGGCTTAGGCGGCAGCACGCCGGCTTCTCACCGCTGGGTCCGTGGTTCAAATCCCGGTCAATCCATGTGAGATAAGTGCTGGACTAAACGGAGGCAGACAGGTTTTACTCCGGGTACTCCGGTTTTCCCTGTCAACATTTCATTCCAGCAACACACTCCACTATCATTTCAACTCATCTGTCATTCATTTAATCATTGCCCCAGAGGAGTGCGTCAGGCCTCGGCAGCCGGCACAGTTCATATCCTCGCCGCTAGATGGGGGCTTCATTCATTCCATTCCTGACCCGGTCGGAGACTGGAAGCAGGCTGTGGATTTTCAATTTGTATACACGTACATAATATTCATACGTAATTCACGAACCTGTATAAATAAGACTAACTAACCTTGTATAACGACATTCAAACTGCGAATCAAAATATAAACACCACGTGCGCGCAACAACATTTATGTACAGATAGTTAGATAACAACTCTACTTACTGTGGTATAAAACAAGGTCCCCGATTCTTGGATGTCACGGGTATTCTGGAGAACCACTGGATGGATTCTGATGCGGGTTTAACCATTCTGTAAAGGATATCTCGAGGAACGATTCTATAGAAAATAATTTATTTATGATCAAAGGGAGCCAAGTAGTAACAATTTCAGTGAAAAAGTTTAAAAAGAAAAACCTGACATCTGTGCGCTTTCTAAGCCTACACTGGGCAAACCGTTAAAATATCAATATGCTATGAGTGTAAGAATTGTCCAGCATGAAAAGTTCTACAAAAAAGTCCGGGAGGCCATATCTCTATCTTCAACACATCGCCCACTATATGTGTTTTTTCGTTCTCATTTCTTCCAACAATTTCCTTTCAATTACTGAGGCGACAGTTTACGAGCTAGCTAGTAACAGCCTAGCCTATTACCCCAGATACAGCCAGCAGCAAACTGTCGAGTCGTGTTGAGTTAAGACTTCAGAGAAGAGTACTTGTGATTGGAGTTTTCCTGGAAGTGCAACTCGGCTTTTCTTCACTTCGCCTGTGAACGTTTCGTTCCGAAAAATACACAGTCAAGTTAAGATTGGACAGAAGGGGGATTTGTGTTTCATGCACCTCGCCATTCTTAAATTACGTCTGACAAGAATTCGTTGCACATTCATCCCCATGATAATATAATTAATTGTCCAGTAGTGATTTTAACCCAGCATGCCGAGACGTAAAACGGATATGGGCCTAGGTCGTAGTTCATTGACATCGAAAGAAAAGCGCTTATCACGTAATGCATTCATAACTGTTCCAGGGCGAAGCCGGGGCGAATTGCTAGTTGTATTTAAATTTAATCCTCAACACAGTGTGATGAGGATCTGATGATGACCGCTTGAAGGTCGAAACACGTAATCCTAAAATTGCCCAATTATAATAGTGATAAATAACTATTACATGTAATGTTTTCCACGAGTGTTATTTACATATTATATATATTGTACCCCACTCAGTCATGAACAAATTCGTGTTGACCGACTGAAGAGTTACAACTGCCACATGACTACAAGAACACAGGTTATCAGGGAAAACCTACTCACATCCAAGTACACGGGCCTGAGGTGACGAGCATGTCGAAGTCCCCGATGGTAAGAACAACTCCTTTTTCTTTGGCCCATTCCATGATTGAAGTAGAAAGACGCTCAGGATGGCCACTGTCAGTGTTGGCTTGCGGCAGGTCCCGGTCGCTCCATGTGAAGCAAGACCTCCAAAACCAGTAGTTCGCTCAGCTTCCTGGTTCCCAGGCCATTCAACAACAGTACTTCCGCACTTGCTTCCAAATTCTGGAACTTCCTGTGTCACTCTGCTTGAGTTCCTATTCCTTTGTCCAGCGGCCAATCTGCTTGTCTCCAACTAAGGCGGATCGGATTCGATTACCGATTAATCAGGTGCGTATATACAATTACTTTTGAGAGGGGGGCTGGCTCTTCTGGAAAATTGTATACTCAGGGGATTGTCACCGCAAAATACCCAGAAATATCAACCAATATCTTAGAGCATATAACTTTGTGAATTATTTTAGATAAGAGTTAATTGTAGAATTCTAAGTTTATACAGCCTACAATTAGTGGCAATACAAAAAAGTTGTAAAATACAACACAATACACAAAAACAATTTTATACTTAATGAATTTTCTGTTATGGCCCATGGAGTATGGATGGAAAATATCTAAATATTTGTCGATTCATTAAGCTGGAAGGTAAATTAGTTTTTCTTCTTTTTACAAATTGATAATTTATTTCTCAAACAAGTAGAATTACCCATTCTTCGAACGGTCTTCGGTATTAATAACCAGACGTTATCAATCGAGCTACTGTGGCAATGGTTAGGGACTTGGAACCTATTCGTCGACAAAGAAAAATGATTGGTTAAAATGTGCTCTCAAACTAAATTTACCTAATGTGTACTTCCCGACGTGAAAATAAAATTGAAAACCTCGTAGACGAAACTCAATACACGTCATATAAAAACTGACCCTCACTGTTGTGTCAAGTCCCCATCCACAGGAAGACCCTATCATGAAAATTCAGGTTCTTTAGTCTCCAATGGCCCAAATTCCCAAAAGACGCAAAAAATACTATTTCAATTCAGGATTTTTGGAGAATAATGTTGCTGTTTGGAGATATAATAGACCTTTTGTACGACATATCGCACGTGTAAGTCGTGTGAAAGAAATCTAGGGAACCCCTTGACCCCCTTAAGCGCATTGACGAATTTTACAGTTTAAGTAGGTTCCGTGATAACCTTACAGCCATTTGCAACCTTTCACAGAAATGTAATAAATGGAGTGGCATTACTTCTTGCAGAAATAGATGGAATTTTGGATGTCACCTCTTGAGATATGTTGTCATGGTTACTGGCTTGCATTCCTTAATTAGTTTATTAAATTAAATTACTTTTCTGTTGGTTTAAGAGCCTTAAAATGTAGTTTTCGGGGACCCTTTACAGCTCTTTAGGGGCCCCGAGTTTTGTTTCTGACACCAAGGGGCTGAAAATGAGCTTTGTCTCGTCGTTGTACGCCATAATATACATATTTTTTTCGTGTAGCCTCCTGAGAGGCCGAGTGCAGGTCTGTCAAGTCGACGCCCGTGGGCGACCTGCGCGTCTGAATGAGAGATGGAATGGATGAAGATGAATCAAATTGGGCAGGGATGTGGAAGGAAGCGGCCGTGGCCTGTCAGAAGGTACCGTCCCAGCATTTGCCTGGCGTTGAAAATGGGAAACCACGGAAAACCATTTCAAGGACAGCCGACGGTGGGGCACGAACCCACGCGTCTACGGAGTCAGCAGAGAGCTTGGCCCCGTGACCTAATGCTGCGCTTTAGCCAGCGTAGCCACTACTGTCGGTATAATAATGATAATATAACAATATAGGGATAGGGACGTAATAGACCTTGCGTACCACACCCGCACGTGTAAATCGCGTGAAAAATTCTAGGTAGGCTACCCCTTGACCCCCTTAAGTGCCTAATATGTATTGATGAATGTTACAGCTTAATTTGGTTCCGTTATAACCTTATAGCCACAGTAATATAATAAATAGAATTGCATTGCGTCTTACAGCAATAGATGGACCTCTGAGATTCTGTTGCCATGGTTACCGGCTTGCATTCATTCATTAGTTTATTAAATGAAATTAGTTTTCTGGGAATATCTCAAAAACTGTAGGTTTTAGGGCCTTAAAATGTGGTTCTCACATTGAGGGGCTAAAAATAAGCTTTGTCTGTCCCTTTACGCATATTTCAGCGTGTATTTTATGGGGGTGGGCTCCTTTTTATGAGAGGTACGGAGAAGAGTTACATCAATGACTAGTGTCGTACCTCTGATGGATATATGTGCCAAATTTTACGTTGATCTACCCAGCCGTTCTCGAGTTATAAGGGAACAAAGTGGTCAACAGACAGACTGACAGACAGGCAAAAATTTCATTTTCGCGCGCATTCGTCATACAACAGTCTGAAACGCGTTAAGAACACAAATTGCCGTAGAAATTCAGAAAAAAAACCAGACAAACGTTCATTTATATATATATATATATAGGGAAGTACCGTACTGTGGAATTCTCAGTTTTGCCTCTCGGGGCTGAGTGTACCCCGTTCCAGCCTTCAGACCAGAATTAAAATTTCTTGGCAGAGCTGGGAATCGAACTCAGACCTCCAGGGCGGCAACCAAGAATGCTAGCCACTAAACCACTAGGTAGTTTAATTTCGATCTTAATATTGTTTATAACTTAGCCAATCAAGGTGATGGCGGCAAAGTGCTAAGTGTAATGTCCTTATAAATCACGAAGTTACGTATATGTAGAAAGAAAGCCGTGTGCGTATACTCCTCCAAATGTTGCGGATTGCGGGTAAGAACAACTAGCCGTGGAATTGTTAGGGAAGTTATATTAAGAGTGTATCAAGCCAAAATTACATGTTAATTAAACAAGCTCATTGCGCGTTAAAAGTGAGGTTAAGCCTAGCTTGTTACACATCACACACTTATACAACAAATCCTCTCCTAGCGCTTCAGTGCCGGGCGAATCACTCGGGAGCGGGAATGCTTCCCTGTCACTAATGCGGGAAGACGTTTAGCAAATGAAAACACACAGAAGCAGGGCAGGTTCGCGCAGGGCGGATCATTTAGGAACAGGAAGGCTTCCCTGTCAACAAGGTAAGAAGGAGTTTAGCAAGTGAAGACACACTGAAACAGTGCACGTTCGCGCGAGACGCATCATTCAGGAACGGGAAAGCTTCCCTGTCAACAAGGCGAGAAAGAATTCAGCAAACAAATCTTACAAAGGAAGTGGACCATACATACACCCTCCGAAATGTTGTTAAAGATGGCCGCAAGCGACAGACCTCGTGTTTCAGTAGCTTTGACATATTAGAGTGTTTTAGTGGTATTTTACCTGTTCAAGTGTACTATATGGTGTGCAACTGTGCCTGAAAACATTTCCGACCGCAGTGATGTGTCGTGTGATCAGAAAATTCTGTGGTACTGCGCAGAGAGACATTTTACTTTCTCGACCGCTGCAGCTTGTAACCTCCCAGTGCTCCGCCATGTTTCCACCACACCTCGTGGACCAGTACAACGTTGCCGTGCTTCCTCCAGTACTGTTTACTTGATACTACTATTACTATCAGGTGGCATTCATTTAAACCCAGGACCCCTTAACTTCTACTACCAGAACGCACAGAGCGTCAAAAATAAACTAACCGACTGTTTAGCAAATATAACCGAAATCAATCAATTTGATATCCTCTGCCTCTCAGAAACATGGTTGTCAGACTTCGTATCTTGTGGGGAACTTCCGTTTTCATCTGAGTTCAATGTGTTTCGGCGCGACAGATCCTCAAGGGGTGGTGGTGTTGCAATCGCAGTTCATAACAAACTGAAGGCAAAACATCGGCCTGACTTAGAAACTTCCTGCGAAATAATATGGGTTGAGATTATTATCCCAAAAAGGAAGAATTTACTCGTAGGTTGCTTCTACCGCCCACCTTCTAGCAAAATTGACACCTTAGAAGAATGTTTCAACTCTACTGTTCTTGCCCTCAATCAAGAAAATGAAATAGTGTTGCTAGGCGATTTTAACTCCCATATCTCCTGGACATCAATAGACAATGGTACCATACACTCTCCCCAAATAGATACTTTCATTTTATCAAATTTTATAAATGGTCTACATCTGAAACAGTTCAATCTACACCCAACAAGGAAATCCGAAACACTGGACCTCATATTTTCACCCTGCGTAATGTCACTGTGACCGTTTGAAGAAATATCCTGAACACCGACCATAGCTCAATAGAAGCCACTCTCCCCGTCCCAGCCAGCAGACATAAAAATAGCCCCACCACCGATAAGAAAGCTTTCCCTCTTTGGAGAAAGGTCGACTGGCAAGCTGTCAATCAGGATTTATCATCTCTACCCTGGTGCCTGCTAACAGCTGAGAGAGACGTAAACAGCGCAGTGGCCTTGTTTGAGGATTTACTTTACTCGGCCATTAAACAACACGTTCCTTTCTCCGCACCCAAATCCAACAAATACCCGCACTGGCTAAGTCAAAACACCAAACTCCTTCTCCAAAACAAAACTCGAGCGTGGTCACTGTGGAAATCAGTTCCTAATCCTCATACACGCAATGTATTTATTCACCTACGGAAAATTTCAAGAGTTCATATGACAGAAGATTACAACCGCTACATTTCTTCCATAACAGGAAATCTCAAGAATAACCCGAAGAAGTTCTGGACACTTATATCATCCCGTAGAAAGACTCCCAGAATTCCACTTAACCTAAACCTCCATAATGAAGAAATCCCACTCGAATTGAGGTCCACACATTTCAATGAATATTTCCATTCAACCTTTTCAGTTCCCGTGCCAATCCCCAGTCCCCCTCAACTTACTAGCGTCTGTTCTGATTCACTGTCTCAAATTTCAACGACCCCCGATGAAATCCAAAATATTTTAAAAAGTCAGCCCGCAAACAGATCTACCGGACAATCAGACATAAGCCCTATATTCCTGAAAAACACCTCTGCATCTCTCAGCATCCCCTTATCCACGATACTCAACTGGTGCATGACTTCCGGCACTTTTCCTGACTCATGGGAAATAGCTGATGTCACACCTGTCTTTAAATCAGGCAGCAAGCATGAAATTTCCTCATACAGACCTATATCTATCGTCCCTATACTCCCTTCAGTCTTCGAAAGGATAATACATTGCCGTCTCCTCACTTTCACCAAACCACACCTCTCAGAAGAACAACATGGCTTCGTCCCTGGAAAATCATGTTTAACAAATCTGACTGTTCTGAACCATCACATAATTTCTGCAATAGATCAAAAATCTCAGCTAGATGTAATCTACGTCGACCTGGCCAAAGCATTTGATTCCGTGAACCATTTCCTTCTCCTCCACAAGCTTGCTTCACGATACAACTTACATGGATCCTTCCTATCCCTAATACAGAGCTTCCTGTCCAATAGGCAACAACGGGTAGTGCTTCCAGGGTCTGTATCGTCCTGGCTCCCAGTCTTAACAGGAGTAACTCAGGGCAGTATCCTGGGACCCCTTCTCTTCGTGCTGTATATGGACGATATAAACACATGTGTACAAAATTCTCCGTGTTCCCTTCTTCTATACGCTGATGACCTCAAGATATTCAGAAAAATTTCCAATTCTGACGACCACGCTGACCTCCAGGAAGCAGTGAATACATGTACTGATTGGTTCAACAAATGGAAGTTATCTCCAAATCCGAAAAAGTGCTTCAAAGTGTCTTTCTCACTACTGAAATCTGGAAATCAGGCGGACTATAAAATACGTGGAAATAAATTGGATACGGTTTCTCAGGTGAGAGATTTAGGTATTATTCACGATGATAAACTGACATTCTCTCCCCACATTGACCATATCAAATCTCGCGCAATGCGCAGTCTCGGCATTCTATACAGATTCACAGAAATTAAAGACCTCACTGCACTTAAATTATACTTCACCACATATGTTCTCCCTATCCTAGAATTCTCTTCTCCAATTTGGTCTACTTCGGCTATAACCAACATTTCTAAATTGAACAGTGTCTTTAATTTCTTCATATCAATTGTCAAAGCTCGCAATCCTTCACTAAGGCACTTTGCCAAATCCGACATCCTAAATCAGCTCAATTTACTCGACCTGAGAAGCCGTCTACAATTTACTGACCTGTGTTTCCTACATAAAATTATGAATGGTTACACAAAATGTAACATGCTCTTAAGCTACTTCCCACTTCATGTTCCCTCCCGTTCAACACGCCAGAACCATTTACACCACATACCTCGCCCACGTCTTGAAGTACAGAAGCGCTCTATTTTCCACCGTCTACCTACCCTTAGCAACTCCCTTCCAAACATTGACATATTCTCTCCCTATCGAACATTCAAACATAACATTAGAAGATCCCTTTCACCCTCTTTTCCTAACCCCTCGCCCTCCTAATCACTCACTACCCTAATCACTCCTTGCGTCCTTCCCGAGATTTATCCCTTCTGCCATCACTGCCAATTGTTACCTGTTATTTTTGTTGTTGTTTTTGTTAATATTATTTGAAATTGTTGAAATATCAATGTAAAATGACCTTTCATGGTTGTATCTAATAATTATTAAATAAATAAATAAATAAGTTAAGATTAGGGTACAACCAAAGCAACATTTTTTGACTCTATTGGCTTTTTAGGGAGGGAAGGCTGGAGCCTCCCGCTCCCTTGTATTCGCCCCTGCGATGAATGCATGTGAGATTATCATGTCCGGTGTTTCGCATTCCACGTAAAATAGAGTCTTGTGGCTTATGATCGCGTTATTAACAGTGGCATAAAACTACAAACTGCCTTTTATCTTCGTCCAGTGTGGAAGCTTACTATTCGGAGATTGAGTTTCGATTCTCGGCACTCAAAGAGACCATCCAGATTGTTGGATTGCCCTGAGGTTTTTCTCCCGATAGATCTCTGGGCTCGACCTTAATATACGCATTACTCCAGCCACCGCATGAACACAGTTTATCAATCAATTTGTTGTTGTTGATTCATTTCTATGATTCATTTAGGTATTAGGAAGTCATTTTTAAAAGCCTTTGTCTGGCGCGTGGCGCTCTATGGAAGAGAAACTTGTACTATTAGTACAGCAGAATGAGCAGAATTGAAGCGTTTGAAATGTGGTGTTACAGGAGAATGATGAAGATCGGATGGGTAGACAGGGTAACAAATGAAGAGGTATTATGACGAGTGGGAGAGGAGAGATGTTTCTGGCGACTGCTAATGAAGAGAGGAGATAGGTTGGTTGGACACGTCCTACTAAGACACCGAGTAATAGCAAACTTAGTTATGGAAGGAAGGATCGAGGACAAGAACTTGGCTATAGGGGTAGACCAAGGCAACAATATGTTAAACAGATTGACACGGATGTAGGGTGTGGTAGCTATGTAGAGGTGAAACGATTAGCTCAGGACAAACCAGTCAAACCAGTCAAAAGACTGAAGACTGTAACAACAACAACAACAACAACAACAACAACAACAACAACGATTCATTTTTCATTTTTGGGGCTTGGGACGTCAGCCCAGTTTACTTGGGTGTATATTGAGTCTGATAACCTGTGCTTCTATGTTGGCTGTAGAGTACGTAATCCTCCCCCCCCCCACACACACACACACACTGATATTAGCCTTTGTCAGCACCGGGATTAGAACCTTAGATCTCCGAACCTCCGGCTCCCCCGTGCAGCGTAGTTGGTAGCATGCTGAGCTTCTATGCCCAAGGTCGCGGGTTTAAATCCGGCCGAAGTCGTCGGAGCGTGCAAGCCGGGTGCAAGCTTTGTTATTTGACGCCCAGTGGGCAGCTTGCATGTCGAATTTTGTTGTTCTTGGAGCACTATGAAAGGAGGTTAGATATCTAAGCTCCTTGAACACTATAGCGCTTTCTAGTAGAGAATGGAGGAACTTTGTGTTGGCGGAAAATCCCGAGATTAATTTTGCCATTATGAACACGGCCTACTGAATTCAAATGGGTTATTTAACATGCCAAGATCGTTTGACATGCGTACCGTCATTTTTGTTGCCTTTCAATAATCACTTATGGTTGGTTAGTTCCTTAGTTTAGGGGCTGCAACAACGCGGTCATGTAGCCCCGTGTACTTTGTGTGTGTGTAGAATCTGTCTGATAACCGGTGTTAATTGTGATGGCTGTATTAGACTGTAATTCAAGCAAGGACTGCAGACGATAATTTCAAGTAGTTCGTACTTTCGCTACCAAATGCTACCGTCCACGACACCTAGCTGTGAAATTCGCTACTACTTGATGCCATCGCAACCAGCGCCCGCAGACGAACGTTGGAACTGAAGAGCATTAATAAAACCTAACCTACAAATTTTGGCTTCACACAATTGTAGGTAGTGGGAGGTTCTTTTTCACGCCACAAATATGGCATGGGCCCGCCGTCTTTACTTCCCCTCCGAAGGAAGACATACTGAGGGATTTTTTAACACTCTTAAAACATCCGAAGGCTTCGGCCAGGTTTGAACCCGCGATCATGGCCATACATGCTCAGCATGCCACCAACTACAGTACATTCTTCGCCACCGATGCCGTAAATAATCACTTACCCCGGCCAAGAGCGAACCTGCTAGCTTGGGGTTGGTAGTCAGTTACGATAACCACTCACCCACCGAGGCAAGCTAATTCTGGGATAGTATCTTACTTCAAGTCCCGGAACTCCTACCCTATCCCTGTCCCTAATACAGTTACACACCTACAACTGTATCAGTAAACAGAACAACGCGACCCACCAGGTGTTGGTAAAAACGATGACCCAGATGATTGCAAGGTGAAAGAACTCTCAGAGTTGTGACCTAGCATTAGTGAAGCATGAACTGCGGACAGTTAACACTTTCGCAAAACAGCAGGAAGTTATAGATCTGCTCCCCTTTAGGGCGTGGGGACATCGCGCTCATTCATAGTCGTTGCTGCGACATCCTGGTCTTGGGTAATCTCAAATTATAATAGCCGCCTTGTCAAACACTTAAAATACGTTTTAATATTTAAA
The DNA here is from genome assembly GCA_946902985.2 of Meconema thalassinum. Taxonomy (NCBI): domain Eukaryota; kingdom Metazoa; phylum Arthropoda; class Insecta; order Orthoptera; family Tettigoniidae; genus Meconema; species Meconema thalassinum. Next base: position 701,617,107 of record OX336388.2, read on the forward strand.
TTAATACGTATATGTTTCGGTATACAATGATACCCCCCCCCCCAGGGGCTCACTTCTAGTGGGACGTGGGCTGGCGACCACGGGGCCCCAGATGAGTCCAGCATTGCTTCCACTTACTTGTGCCGGGCTCCTCTCCGTCTTCTTCCCTGTCGACCTCACTTGGTCAACTCTTGTTCTCTTCCGATCCCGACGGTATTAGGGTATCCGAGGCCTAGGGAGTCTCTTCCTTTCCCGCCTTATTTGGCCCTTGTCTCATCTTTTCTGATACCCTCCTTCTGCGAGGGGTCAGCCTTCTTTTCCTGTTATCTCCTGCCTTCAACTCAAGGCCCTCAAGAAGGCTGGGTGTATGTAGCCCCACCACTTCTGGTGCACCCTAGATATTGCTACACTCTCAGGGGCTCACGGCTGGTGAGTTAGGGCGTTGGCGACCCTGAGGGATTCCTGAGCTGGGTCCGGTTTTCCCCCTTGTATCCATTACCTGTGGGGTGGACCCTCTCTTCTTTCCCTTTCCTATCTGCCTTTTATGGCCCTCCTTCCTTCCAAGTCCCTCAATCTGCATTCTTCGAGGGTTGAGGGCACTTCTTTTCCTCCTGTCCTTTATTTGCCTTATTCTCCTTTTGTTTTCCATTTCTTCTTCTAGTATATAAGTTCGTAGTTAATTTTAGTTATAGTTTACATTTCAGTTTCATCTTCACGATCACCCAAACCATTAGGGGCCGATAACCTAGATGTTAGGCCCCTTAAAACAACAATTATCATCATCCTCATCATCAATAAAAGAATCTTAAAAACTATGTTAACAAATACCAAAGTGAAAATGGACATCCTTACAAAGAACACATTAAAATTTAAATAAAATGAAAGGTCACAAAAAAACAAGAAAAGACATAAAAGAAACAAGACTTAAGTTAATATAAACCTACCTTATTAGATTGTCTATATTATACTTCTTCATTATGGTTCAATTAACAGGAGATCCGATTCATTATATAAAACTGTTTACCGTTCTGCTTAATAAATTGACAAATACTTAGATATATGCCATTCATACTCCATAGGCCATAATAGAAAATCCATTAAGTATAACATTTTATTTTGTTTTGTGTTGTATTTTACAACTTTTCTTTTTATAATGCCACTAACATTGTAGGCTATTTAAACATAGAATTTTACAATTAACTCTTATCTAAAATAATTACACAAAGTTATATCCTCTAAGATATTGGTTGATATTTCTGGGTATTTTGCGGTGACAATCCCCTGAGAATACTCATCATTTTCCAGGATAGTCAGCCCCCCCCCTCCACGAAAATAAATTGTATATACGCCCCTGCGTGGAGCTGAAGGCATCAACAAGTAGATGCGATGCAAGTCCCCTCAAACTAGCAGTTGTGTATTTATGCTAAAAGCAAATTCTGTAAAATGAAATTGTTTCTTGCCTCTCCATAATCTTTCTTCTTTCTCCTTTCTTTCTGTATTTTCTGTATTTTTGTTTGTTTCCATTTTATCTCCTCGAATTTTAATGGTGTGACTTATTTTCGGACCAATACGGTACTTATCAAAAAGTATTGCATAATCCTTGTTCGCCATCATTTAGAGTTTATTTGGGATATATTCTCAGGAATGTCACGACGAATTTATTCATGTTTCGAAAGAAAATTACTGAAGACATACCGTAAAGAAAGAAATTTGGGGTGTTGAACAAGGAGCTGTGCGTAAACTTTTAATTAATCGTGTTTAAGTTTCTTTTGATGTGTACATTACAAGTTATGTTTTGAGTAGTGCTACTCAAGTATTTCGGCTGTCTCTATAGCAATAAGTTTCAAGTTATATCACTAGTAATGCAGGAAGCGAGTTCACTTGACCTTGAACGAGAGGACCACTTTCCCCATATTTTAGCGCTCACACACTGACCTTGGACCCCGTCACTTTCTCGCTGCATTCCAGCGCTCGCCAGAGAAAGGGGCGAATATATGGGCGTAGTCCCGGCAACAATGAGCTTCAATTAGGTCTCGATACGTGATTCCGATGGCACTCACTAGAACTGAACATATCAGTATCGATACGTGATTCCGATGACACTCTCCAGGGCTAAACATATCAGTATCGATACGTGATTGAGGTGGCACTCTCTAGAACTGAACATAGCCTATCCGTATCGATGCGTGATTGAGATGGCACTCTAGCCTATCCGTATCGATACGTGACTGAGATGGCACTCTAGCCTATCCGTATCGATACGTGATTGAGATGGCACTCTGTAGAACCGAACATATAAGTATCGATACGTGACAAGGCACTCTCTAGAACTGAACATACAGAATTAGTAGGGACCCTGACGTTTATTCGTGAAATCCTCCGAATATTCAACAAATGCCTGTCATTTGCGCCACAGAGCACCAAATATGGAAAATAATACAGTTTTGAAGAATTCTTTGTGTGGCAACACTTTTTTTTGTCGTGTAGCCTCCTGAGAGGCCGAGTGCAGGTCTTCCTAGTCGACGCCCGTGGGCGACCTGCGCGTCGGGATGAGAGATGAGATGGATGGATGAAAGTGGGCAAGGATTTGGAAGGAAGCGGCCGTGGCCTGTCAGAAGGTACTGTCCCAGCATTTGCCTGGTGTTGAAAATGGGAAACCACGGAAAACCATTACAAGGACAGCCGACGGCGGAGCTCGAACCCACGCGTCTACCGAGTCAGCAGAGAGCTTGGCCCCATGACCTAACACCGTTCTTTAGCCAGCGTAGCCACTACTGTCGGTGTGGCAACACTGATAAATAAGTAGAGTTGCTTCAAGAAAAAAAAGCGCAACACTTGATATTTTAAAAATAATAATCTCAGTTGAAGGGAGTAAAATTTAGTTTTATTTTCAAATTGTCTTTACAGAATAAGAGAGAGAATACGGTGGTTCTCAAAACGTTTCCCAGCCTGATAAACGCTTGTGGTACACGTAGGCCTATTCAATGCCTTGGCTCTACGACCAACATTTCCCATAGTCCACGGGACTTAAAGGCATGTTGAGGAGTTATTTATGGATTAGAACCTCTCAGGCAATCCTCAGTTTATCACCAATCAGCGTCAAATATGCAAAGGCGATTTTAAAACCTAAATAATGGTTTTCATTATTGGCGCGAACAGGGGCGGCGCGAGATATAAGCGAACTACGCGGTCGCGGGTGGCGCCGTGAGACGGGGGGCGCCGTGGTGCGCCGAAATATCAAGTTAGGGGCGCCCGGAGCTACATTGTAATGTTGTAAACATTACGAATTCAAATTTTTACAACATTAACAAACTGTTATGTTTGCATTATAAACAATGTAACCACATAACATAACCATTCTGTTTATGTTTCATCTTTTCAGTTTTACTTTACTATTTCATTAACAAACTAAACGAAATAATATTTGAAAAATTCAGCATAGCCATTTTAAAGAGTCGCCACTTTACGGGTGATGCTACTTATGAAACAAACTTAGAACTATTACAGAGTGCCTGGAGCCGTTCGGTCGAAGTATGACCGCTCGCCATTCACGAAAGGGAGAACACCCCTCCCACTAATTACTTCGACTCCTCCGCGTGACTCATACGTCTCTTGTCTTTATCCGCTCAGTGGCTCAGTATTGCCAGCTAGCTGACAGCCTTCATTCATCGTTGTAGTGTCTTGATCGTGGCCCACGAAAGATACTGGCCCCAGTGCGAGCAGCCATCTTGTCTGTGACGTAGGCGAAGTAGTGACTCCGGTTGAGAAGACTTGTTTGTGAATAGCAGTGTGAGAATAGTTAGTGTTTTATAAAGTGTCATGTCCAACTTTACATCCAACTTGTGTTGTGGTGCATCATGTAGCTGCAATAATCACGTAGCCTACAGGGTAAGTGTTAACACTTTATTTCTCATTAATGACACAGGTTAATCAAACGCAAGTGTGGTGCAGGTTATGTACGAACTTACGTTAGCCTAATATTGTGGATGTTAAGGACTATTAGAATGCATGCTAAGTTAATTATCTGAGTTAAAGTTAGATATTTAATGAATGTGTCTCTTTACAGGAAATCAAAATGCCGAGATGCTGTAATGTGGCTGGCTGTAAGAACAATTACAGATCCCAGCATGAAAATGTTTCTACATTTTCTCTCCCAAAGGACGAAAAATTAAGAAATATATGGCCTAGAAAAATTCCCACTGACTTCTCTAAAGTGAGCAAGCCTATAATTTGTATAAAACATTTTCCTGATAGCTCTGTTTTCAGGACAGAGCAAGTTGATGGGGAAATAAAGACATTTGCTAGGAGTTACCCGAAGTTGAATCCTGATGCAGTATCTTCAATATTTTCGAATTTGCCAGAATAGCTATCCATTCCTGGGCCTTCTTCTAGAAGACTGTGTGATGCAGAGGTAGAAAATCTCGGATAAAGCCATAGAAGCGAGCTTGGAAGACTTCAGACACTACGAAGAAGAGAATTCTGTGCACAGTCTATCGGATATATCTGAACACTTCTCCTCCAACAGGAATAAATTTAAGCAGGAATGGACACATATCAAGACAGAAGACAAGTTGGTGAAGTACTTGAAGAATTTGAGTGATGCAGTGCCCATAATTACAGGTTCTGTGTGTATTCTAAATAACCTCAGCATTGAGTCAATGGGTTGCAGATTCCCAAACATTAAGTTCCACAAAACTTTCTTTGCATTACTGATAAAAATTCATTTGATGAACTAGCCTACTTCAGTTCATTGAAAATTCTGAGTGCGATGAAAATGGAAGAAAGTTGTCAGTAGTGAATGCTCCTGTGAACACCCTACAGAGAAGTTTTTCGAGTGATGATTGCACACCCTTATAATTTTTAATAGAGCAAATTAATTTTTTAGATGTTAGGTAAACAATCGTAGGTACAGTGGAGACACGTTACTCTTGGCAGCTTCCATATAATATGTTCAATTGTCATCAGTGTACAAAAAGTTACATCGGAGTGGTCATATTTATCTGCCTCATCCATCAAATCTTCAAAAGTTGCTTGGTAAGTTTGATTTGAGTACTTTTGACATTATTGGGAGTATTGAGTAGCCTATCTCAGTCTAAAGAAGAATAATTTCTTGAAAGATCATGAATGTTCATAAATTACTTTTACCGTAGTTCATTTTAATGGAAAAGTTGAACTGTACTCTTCTAAAGTCATGGCGAGACAAAGCCATTGGTCGCTACTTGGTTAGGCGACTATCTGGACCAAAATTATTGTTAGTAGGCCTAGTACAAGCAAGGAGGTCTGGGGTTAGGTTTGTGTTTGTACGCAAAGAATACTCTGTATTGCCGGTACCAATAATGAGCACTGGCAGTTGTCAAAGCTAACACGTGAGGAAATGCTGCGTTGCCACTGAGGCAGATCATGACTCATAACATTCCAAGAAGTTTCCAGGAAGACACAAATACTGGGATCTGTGGTGTGTCAGCCGTATTCGTGTGAAGGGTCAATTAAACATTGCGATGCACGCGAGTTTAGGGGAATTTTTAGTTGCCTAATCGCTCTAGCTGCTACTAACTTAATTATGGGTCTATTCCTTTCATCGCCCCCTCTTCGTCACTTGTGTCTGAATTGGATCTGGAATTGCTTTCCAGGGAAACTATGAACCAATCTACCCTATCATCGAGTATACATTCACGTTTCGTAGCCTCATCCAGTTCTCGTTGCACTATTAACACAAAACGCTTCCAGTTTTATGAAGTCACTTCCCTAATAGCCTAAACGGTAAGCTTCTCAACCTCACGGAGTGTGAAATTCTTATTATGCCGTGCTAGATAACCCTTCACTTGACCCCATATCATTTCTATAGGATTGAAGTGGCAATGATATGGGGCAGCGTGATGATCTCATGGCCATGCTTTCTCGCCAGTTCATCCACGTGGTAGCCTACATGGGTTTAGGCTTGCGCTGCTGTATAAGGTTGAGAAGGATATTAATTCTGAATGAAAGTGGAACGCGGCTTATACACTTGTAGCAGACATGAATGTACTTTTACATACCTTGTGTCCTTGTTTCATTTTTTGGGCGATATTACGTATTGAAATTAGGAACCCTAATTAAAACTTACTACTGAACCTCATATATGTGCTAAAGTACGTAAATATGTGTTTTTGTTTTTTGCTATTTTAAAAACAGCTGCCATGCTTCGATAGCACTTGATCTCGTTTAACCGTCATCAAGGCTCACTCTAGCAGCACGCACCGAGGCACACATGTGAGATACAAAATCACTGTTGATAGAAAGAAGTGGGATGCAAAATCACTGTTGATAAAAAAAAGAATCATCGGGACACGTTAGGCAGTAACCATTGCCAAAATTCATTGATCTGGGCGCGTTAGGCTGTAACCATTGTCAAAAACCATTGGATTGGACAAAGTGTAGGTAAGAATGGTCGGGTGTAGGTGCAGCCTTGGCCGCGCGCTACTAGCGGGGCATGGTTGACACAAAACCATTGATCTGGGCGCGTTAGGCTGTAACCTTTGTCAAAACCACAGTTGTGCGGGAAAAAATACACATACTTATTACAGGAGAGCGATATACTGCATAGTTATTACAGAGCAGATAACAAAAAACACTCATTTCAGCCGTACAGAGATGCGAAATATTGCACACACTAGCATAATTAGAGTCGTGAACTGAGTGCAGCGAACGAATGATGCCCACTAGAGAGTAAATTGGGCACTTTTTTGTTTCACATAGTACCGTAAGGGCGAGGTTGGCAGTACTGTTATGGTACTTTTTTGAAGATTGATTTGAACAATGGCGCTCACTGCTGTAATTTTCGCTATATTTGGAATGGCTGGGTGTGTCACAGACGGCGGAGGAGGAAACATCTATTAAAACATTGCTTCCTGATTTATTTCTCATCCTTTTATAAGGTATTTTGGCGAATTCATGTATTATATAGAATGTTATCGCTCGTTCTATGTTCATTCAGCACTACCGAGAAGGATTCCATTTGTCCGAGAGCTGTCGCATGGTAGGTTACACGATGGTGGTCGAGCCATTCCAACATTCGTGACTTCGTACTTAAAGTTGTTGGAGCTTATTCTATCTGACCTATGTGGTACGAAGCATTGTCCATTACAATAACACTGTGTTCAGGGATGTTGGGTAACAATTGTTCCTGGAACCATTTTAGTCCATGTCTTCATGGTAATCACGAGTTCTTTTCGACCTAAAGAGCAAAAGTGTATTATTAACAAATCCGTGTGATAGCCCGGCATATAGAATAATAAATCGACCCCCTCTGCCTGACGGCCCTTCCTTGTCCCCTGAACTGAGTTGTCACTCCAACCCTTAGATACTGTGTGACCAGCATTGACCCTCATTTCACCTAACCACACAATATCGATAACATTTTTGCCCTATTAACTTAAGTTTTGAATTTTCCAGTAGCCTATTTTCACCCAATTTTCACCAAATTTTGAAGGTTCTTTAAAGTGAGCATAATTAAGGGAATTCTAAACTTTGGAGCTATTTGGTTCAGTCATTTAGAAATTATAACATTTTATGTAATAAATATGCAAATTTTGAAAATGTCCCAGGTACATCAAATTTAAAGTTATCAATCTAAAACTTCTATGGAATGATCATCAATGGTCTACAAATAAAAATTGGTATTACTTTTAAAATCAGTGCAAATGGTTTATTATTAAAATGTTTTTATCTTAGAATGACCTGTTGTTCTGTTAAAATATGTCATTTTTTTCAAATTTGAACCTAAATATTTCTGAAAGTTATTAATATTTTTCAAAATGGATTCCACACATTATTAAGACCACAAAGTTGTATGTGCAAAACAAGTTTGAAGGTAATGGGATCAAAAGGCAGGCAACTGGAACATTTAAAATGCTGAAAAATATAGTATTGAGAAAAACCTAACTTTATTAAGAAAAACAGTATTTTAGTGGAATTTCCTGCATCAAGACTTCCCTGAGTTGACAAATCACTTTTCCCACACTTCAGAGGTAACTTATTACTAAACCCATCTTTCTCCCTGACGTTGACACGAAGATTTACTGCCACATTCACCACACAGTTCTGTAAACAAATTTTGGAGGGCACCCATATATGAATGAGAATGTGCTTGTCATTAACACTAGGTCTAACAGTATTCTCCTCACTAAAATAGGCCTATTCCAGTTTTCTGACACTGGCAGAAGAAGTAGTTGCAGCTGTTGAACTTGCATTACTTAACTTCACATGTAATATCACCCCACTGTTTGTCAACATTCAAAATAGCACTATTCCATTTCTTTGTTTCACAGACTTTCGGTTTACGCCATCGACTAGATACAGAATACATCTAATAAACTGCACACAAATCTCTAAAATACCATTAACTTACACAAGTTCCACCACTCACAGTAAACCAATAAAAATATAATTCTTGCGAATAAACTTCACTAAAGCCACTGACCATCAAAATAAACAAAGACGCATGGTTCCACTATGTATCCAAAATGGCCTATACTTTACTACAAACCAAAATACTTCTGTTCGATGTTAAATATGTGCATGTGTATAGTAATGATATTCTTTTAGTGAATGCCATACAGCTAAAAATTATATGGGATAAGAAAATAACATGTACGGTAAGAAAAGTTTCACACTTGACAAACATTGCCTAGGTTACTCATAACTGATAAATTGACCAACAGATGGCACCATAAGCTTGTATTCAGATGATTGGCATGATAATCTTGGCCAAGAGTATGAAATTACAACAAAATTGAGGGGGTTTTTGGTTCTAGGAAGTAGGCGTTGCCCATATCAAGACCTAAGCACGTGTTCTTTAAAAGCCCCCGTAAGGATTTAAAAATGGCCGTACATAAAAAACAAATGTATATTTAAGTGCCCCAAGTGATAAGGTAACTTCTAGGGCATGAAACCAGATTTTGGTTTTTTGTTTGTAATTTTTGGCCTACAACTCAGTAGGGTCTCCCCATTTCATGTAGGAACTGACACCTCAAAGCCACAATATCTGGCCTCTCCATGATCACCTTCCCCCCATTAATTTTCTTATATTTAAATCCCAGATCGTGCAACACTTTCAGTGAAGAAAGGCTTCCTTGAAATAATTGTGCCTCTCTTAGCAAAAACAAGAAGTTTGCGACATGTTGGAATTTCTTCCCTAAAATAATATCTATAAATATGCCGTCTAACAGCATCTTGTTGAAAGCCATCTAAATTAGTGACCACCCCTTCTCTATGCCTCTTCTTCCCTGGAGTTGATAGTTTAGACGGGCCAGCATCATCAGACAGGAACTTCCCTTCCGTCACTCAGTATGCAGTGATTTCACTCACACCAAGAGTCTTGGAAATTCTTTTCCTCACCTGAACAAATGGAATCAGAGGTTTCTCCCGTAAGTGCATACTTTCCTCTTCTTCCTCCATAAAATTCCTCACCGCACATACCATCTCCTTTACTTGGCTATGGAGAGTCACACCACGGCCTGAAGTTGTTCTGTCGCAGAGAATGGATCCTGGGCCTTCCGCGAGCATGTACCGATGCCATTTTTACACAACGAAAATAGACACGATGATGCAAATAAAAGAAATAAACTCAAAATCTGTATATACACACGCTTCCAACAAAAACAGAAGGATAACGTTTACTGTAGCCTATGAAAGAATAAGCAAATGCACTTCAATATATACACGGGATATTACTAATGGCAGTGACGAGTTAGTTCACAGTAGAACACTGCGTCAAACCATGTGCTCACTGTTGTGTCAGCATTCATTGCAACACTGCTCGCTGTTGCTATGGACACAGTTACCCCTCTTGTCTCCACTCCTCACCTCACTATTCAAGCGGATGGCAGCTTGCACCGTTCATATTTTGTAAATCAGAGTATAACACATAGAATTTAACATGTATGCAGCGTTTAAACCCTAAGTGTTGTCCACGTTGTCATGGAAGATGCAATTTTGTGTCTAGGGGAATTTTGTAAGTGTGAATTCCATTCCATGTCCACATTAAAGCTATTGACACAAGTTGGCAGGCTTGTTTTGTTGAGATAAATTAGAGATGAAAATAGTACAAGAGTTAATACAAGACTCTATCGTTGCCAAGGCTGCAAGATACCAATATAATTGATAGTGATTTTGTACTGCATAAGGAAACAGTAGCAAGGCAGCTGGAATCAAGTTAGACATGTCCAGTCCTCAAATTGTGTTCATGCATCTTTGTAACGATGAATTTGTAACCCACTAAGCTCCAGTGAGATTGAGAAATGGTGTCAGAAAAATTTAAAATCCTGAAGAGATCATGAATCATCAGCAGGGTATAATGGCTGTAGGCCCTATGTGCAGTGCAGGATTTTTTGAGAATATTAATAGCTGGAGGATATTAGATCCTAATAATCGTCAGTAATATATCCAAGATCAGCAAGATATCACCTTTATAGCCTACTTGGTGAAACCTGCAAACTTCATTTTCTACATTCTAAGATTCTTCCAGACAATGTGTTAATGTGCTTGAGATGCTTATATTTATAACCAATATCCTAAATAAAATAATGTCTGTAATACATTTTGTGTGTGCTTATTATAATTTAGTGTAAACATTACTGTGTCATTGGAGGAAGATTACTTGCAATTTGCTAGTGTTCTTGAAGATACGGGCATAGTTTTGTACTCCAGGGCCCTACCAATCACCACATCCATAATTCTCTGTTAAAGCTCTAGATTTACCCATTTCAAACCGATTTACCCAGTGTGTAGTACTGTTAACTGCTTATGTTAACAGGATGCCCATGTTCTTTTTCAGGGGGAATGGATGTGGTGAGGATTATGCGATATTTTCTGGGAGGAAGGGGAAGGGGGGGACTGGGTATGTTATAAAATTCTTCATCCCTAGACCACCAGGGTGAAACAAAAAATAGAAAAAATAATTAAAAGTTGAGGAATGCTTTCATTTGAATAATTTGAAGGGTCTCGTTTGACATTTGGTGGAGATCTTGGACATCTTATTGGGAGGGAGATACCATGTCCGTGTAGCCAGCATAGATCCAAATTACAATGGCAAGTATGGTCTTTCTTTAATTTTAATAAATGGAACAGTTCCACCTACATGGAGTAGGGGTAAGTAAAGTGGCTTCTTGTCCAGATGACCTGTTTTGCGAAGGAGTATTTGAAACCTGATATAGGATTTAGTCTTCAAAGCTTCGCACAAAGGCTCTTGATAGAATGATTTGAATCCCACTCCTTGCATCCTGGAAGTGTCTTCCCAACTCAACTGTAAATAAAAGCTAACTGAAAACCACTACCATATCCTTTTCTATTACAAGTACAGTACACACATAAGTGCATGGGGCTGATATCCACGACATTTCAATCCACTGGATTAACTCACAATGAATAAGTTTCCAAGGTCCTTCATTTGTAGTAATATACTTCGTTATAAAAATCTTGAGCCCATAAAACCATAAATTTGACCTAAGCCTAACTGGGAACGGGAGAGAACCGTTAAACATGTCCAACATGAAGGTAGTTGCCACAAGAAGTAAACCTGCCACTGTAGGGGATTGGTGTCAGATAAAAGGCTCTCTGCTAAAGGAGGTAAGTATAATCTCAGCAATTCATATATGTATCTGAAGTAGTCCTATGCATTAAATTTTTGTTGTTGAAAAAGATTGTCTTATGGTAGGCCTTCTCAAAAAAGCAAAATGCTAAAAACCACGAGTGTAGGCTCAAATTTCTTATATTCGTTTTTATTATTTTGGGGCATGAATGACCCTTCCCTTGCAATAAATGAAGCACTGAATACTTTCTCCTAATGCAATGCTTGGTTGTTTCTTCTTTTTTTAAAATTCCAGCTGCTTTTAAAGTTAAACTCACATGTAAACTGGTATATATGGAAACAACTTATTGATGAACGAAGATAAGAGGATAATATGTACAGTTTTGTATATCTGCATAAACTGGAACATCCATTCAACGTTTGTATTACACTGCTTAATATTCTACTGCTCTAAGGTTTTGAGCTAGTGATAGGGGTGGATTTCTTCCACAGCTTTTAACTTTATTTTTGAGTATCCTTAAATTCACAATAACAAATTACTCGGCTATTGGTAGGCTTCTATAGATGAGAATACCTTGGTGCAATCAATGCGGCGAGGCGAGCGAGCGACACCACTCCTCTGACGTCACAGATCCGCGCCATGGCCTGTCTTTCTCGTCGGCCACGGTCTTGATGTGTTGACGTAAGCTGCACTGTGTTATTCCCCCTCCTTACATGAGGAGATGATTTTTTAGACACACGGAATGTCCAGTAATAAAAAGCCATCAGGAGCATTTCACCGTAAAAGAAAGTTGCAGCATTCTAAAGAACATGAGAATCAATCTAAAGCGCTGAAAAGTTTTTTGCGCCTTCGGCTTCATCGTCATGTGCAAAATTGATCGACGAAACAACTAAGTTAACTGAATCCGTTCATAACGATGAGGATGACGACAAGTTACCAATATCAGAGCTGCCTGGACCATCAATGAGTGAAGAATCCCTCAAAATGTAAGTGTAACTGTAAATAATTTAGTTCATATTTTTTTTTTGCTTATGACTCTAAATGCCTAAATTAATTTAATCTAAATTGATGAGCATTTGTATAAACAATTTACTCTTACTATGTAAATTATAATAATATTATTGATTTAATAGCATTACTTTACTGAATACTGTCGTAATTTATTTTAAGTGTTATAGCACTAATTCTTAAGTAGTATTAATTTATACTTAAGTTGTATATTTAGAAAATAAATTTAGGAATTGAGGGTAGCTTTAGAAGATATATTGGTGCTTAAGTATACTTGTCCAACATCTATTTTTATTGCAGGATAAGGATCTGACACAGACTACAGGAACACCATTGGCACTACCAATTGGCCATGACATAACCGGGACCGAAGGTGTTGACGAGGATTCATCAGACCTGGCGTCTACAAGTCAACAAGCCTTTGAAACTGAAACTGTAAATTTATGTTGATACAATGCAATGGGTTATTTATTAGTTATTTCTTTAAGAATTACAATTTACAATGGTGTAAATTGAATCTTGGTTAACGTTGTACAGGTTTTGTTAAAATATAACTAAGCCTAGTAGTCCATAGTTAGTTTAGCCTCTGTTAGGTTGAGGGAGGAAAGAGGGTAGAGAAGGAAAAGGGGCATCTTATATTTTTTGTATTAAGGGGAGACTGTTCCTTTTCTGATTCAATGTTTTTAATGAAGATTTCTTCAAAATTTAAGTACATATCAAATAAAACCACTGAACCTACTATTCCAAAATTGTATATACTTATTAACTTACTACATTCATATCTTCCTGATAAACGAAAATTGTTATAAAAGTTTATTCATACTACTTTAAACAGTTTGAAAATGTTCAATTTTCTTTCTTACCATGTTTTAGAAATAAAATATGTTTTGAAAATAGAAATATTTATTAATATTAATAAAATTTCCGTTTAATGTACTCATCAAGTACCCATAATTATGAATGCTATGTTTAAGGTCTCTTTGTATTACGGCTTTTAAATATGTATAGCTAAAGATAAAAGTTTTAAGGTCGGTGGATTATTTGCAGAAACTGAGCGCAGGAACGTCATCAGTTTTTTCAAATGACTGTGGAGAATGGCCACCTAAAATAAACGATGATGTACGAAAAATTCTTGTTGAGCGAGGACCACAGCAGGTCACAGACCAAGAATTTCCTGTGTACCTTAAAGGTAGGCGATTTTCCTCAAAGCATTTCACAAGGAAGCTTTGAAACAGAGAGCAAGTCCGCAGGATTTGGTTAATATATTCCATATTGAAAAACGCAGTTTTTGCTTTGCTTGCAAACTTTTTGGAAATGATAATTCTCTTCTTGCTGGTGACCAAGGGTATTCTGACTGGCAAAACTTGAGCAAAACTTTGACCAGTCATGAGAAATCCCCTATTCATATTCAAAACTGCAAATGTTGGCGCGTACTCTCTTTACGTTTACGTTTAAAAAAAAACGATTGACGAGGAAAATGAAAGACTTCTTCGTGCTGAAACTGAACATTGGAATCAAGTTCTTAAACGCCTACTATGTATTGTACAATTCTTGGGAACTCAAGGATTGGCCTTTAGAGGGAAAAAAAGACACCCTATTTGGACGTAATAATGGAAATTTCTTAAAGCTGGTAAAACACATAGCTAAATTTGATGGTTTTATGGCTGAACATTTGAGAAGAATAAGTTCAAAAGAAACACACGTACACTACTTGAGCAAGAGTATCCAAAATGAATTTGTTAGTTTCTTGTCGGCCAAGATTCAAGCTAACATTTTACAACAGATAAAGCAAGCAACGTACTATTCTATTACATTAGACTGTACTCCAGACATTAGCCACACCGAGCAAATGACTCTTGTTGTAAGATTTGAAAAAAATTTTGCAAATGAGGATATTTCAATTAAGGAACATTTTTTGGTCTTTGTTCCCATTACAGATTCATCAGGTGAAGGCCTCACAGAGGTATTGCTCAAACAGTTAGAAGCACGAGGCATTCCTTTAAAAGCCATGAGAGGTCAGGGGTACGATAATGGTTCCGCAATGAAGGGAAAACATGTTGGAGTCCAGAAGAGAATCCTTGATTTAAATCCAAGAGCTTTTTATGCACCGTGTGGGAACCACTCCTTGAACTTGGTCATTAATGATGCAGCCCTGTCGTGCAACATTGCTGTGGACTGTTTCAGCACTATACAAGAAATATTTAATTTTTTTTTCCAGTTCTACTCAAAGATGGAATATTTTGCTGAAACATGTTTTAAGTCTGACAGTAAAACCACTCTGCAATACTAGATGGGAAAGTAGAATTGAGGCAATGTTCCCTTTCATGTACCACATTGAAGAAGTGCATGATGCTTTATATGAAGCTTCTCAAGATTAGAAACTAGATGCATTTGGTAGGTACACTGCAGTAGGACTTTAAAAACACTGCAAAACTTCAAGTTTTTATGCTGCTTAGTGACATGGCATGAGATCCTGCATAAAACCAATATGGTTACCGTAGTAAACTGTTGCAAAAAGTCACAAATGACCTACAAAGTTCAATGGATCTTATTAAAAGGGTAAAATCATTTCTGGAAAAGATGATATCAGATCAAGGACTAAACAACGTCATTACAGATGCAAAAGAACTTGCAGAAAATCGAGGTTGATGCTAACTTTGAAAAAGAAACCTACTTCGGCCAAGAAAAGTAAAAAAAAAACAATTCTCCTATGAGAGTGAAGATGAAGCTGTACGTTCTGGAAAAAATGCATTTAAAGTTAACTTCTTCTTTGTCGTACTTGACACAGCAATAGCCTCATTATGGGAGAGATTTGAGCTAATGGAACACCATAGTGGAAGTTTCAAATTTCTTTATGACATTGCTAGCTTCTGGACGAATTTGAACGAACAAGAGTTGAAGAAAGCCTGCAAGCACCTTCAAACCGTTTTGTGTGATAGAGGAGACTGTGATGTGAACGGAGATGATCTGTTCGAAGAACTGCAAATTCTTTCACCAATGCTACCCCCTGGAAGTCACCCAGCTGGAGCCTTGTCTTTTATAACCAAACGTGGTTATGTAGACCTTTTTCCAAATGTTTTTGTTGCATTGAGGATTCTGCTAACGCTCCCGGTATCAGTGGCCAGCGGAGAAAGACGTTTTTCGAAGTTAAAACTTATAAAAACATACTTGCGATCAACTTTAAGCCAAGAGTACGTGAGTGAACTAGCTACTTTGGCCATTGAAGATGATTTGTTAAATGAAATGGAAGCAGATTTGCTGCTGAACGAGTTTTCTAAAGTGAAAGCCAGGAAAATCTCGTTTTAATTTTAAAAGATTTCAACAGTGTGCAAAAAATCAACAATAATTGTCATTCTATGTAATAATAATGACCTGTAAATAAATATTTGGTTTTAAGTTATTTTTTGTGTATCCCTTTGCCTTTTACCTTTTGGCCATATAACACGTTTAGTAAAAATGGTAAAGGTACTCTGATGAGTATAGGGCGGGAGGGGGGAGGGGGAGGGGGCGCCAAAATGTTCTTTGCTTACACTACAAAAAGGCCTAGGGCCGGCACTGGGCGCGAAATGAAAGAGAAATGCGCGGGAGCCTTTACCGTCGAAAATAACCACAAGTTGTTATTCATTGTTGATTCTCCTTCAGTAACTTTCACAGAACCCTGGACACTCTAACGTATGGTAATCATATACAACTAACAACCCGCCCCGGCTTCGCCCAGGAACAGTTATGAATGCATTACGTGATAAGCGCTCTTTTTTCGATGCCAATGAACAACGACCTATATCCATTTTACGTCTCGGCATGATGGGTTAAAATCACTGACTGGACGATTAATTATATTATCATGGAGATGCATGTGCAACGAATTCTTGTCAGACTTAACTTAAGAATGGCGAGAGGCATGAAACACAAATCCCCCTTCCGTCCAATCTTAACTTGACTGTGTATTTTGCGGAACGAAAAGTTCACAGTCGAAATGAAGAAAAGCCGAGTTGCACTTCCAGGGAAACTCCAAACACAATCACTCTTCTCTGAAGTCTTAACTCAACACGACTCGACAGTTTGCTGCTGGCTCGTCCACTAGCTAGGCTGTAACTGGGGTGATATGCTCACCCCTAGCTAGCTCGTAAACTGTCGCCTCAGTAATTGAATGGAGATTGTTGAAAGAAATGAAAACGTAAAAACACTTATAGTGGGCGATGTGTTGAAGATAGAGATATGTTCTCACGGACTTCTTAGTAGAACTTTTCATGCTGAACAATTCTTTCACTCATACCTGTAGTATCTTGATATTTTTAACGGTTTGCCCAGCGTTAGCTTAAAAAGCGCACGGACGCCAGTTTTGTTACGACTTTTACACTGAAATCATTACTGCTTGGCTTTCTTTGATCATAAATCAATTATTTTCTGCAGAAACCTTCCTCGAGATATCCTTTACAGAATGGTGAAAACCGCATCAAAATCCATCCAGTGGTTCTCGAGATTACATCCAAGAATCGGGGACTTTGTTTTATACAGTACTAGATGCCACCGCAGTCGGCTCCTGGCGACAAACGTTGGAACCTAAGAGCGTTACTCAAAGATAACATATAATTTAGCTTCGCACAGGTGTACATAGTGGAAGGTTCCTTATTATGCCATAGATCTATGACATGGAACCGTCGGCTTTACTTTACTTCCCCTCCAAAGGAAGACATACTGTGGGATTTTTAACACTCTTAAAAAAAACCGACGACTTCGGCCGAGCTTGAACCCGCGACCTTGGGCATGGAAGCTCAGCATGTTACCAACTACGCCACCGAAGCCGCCCATAAGAAGAGGTTAGTAAGTTATT
This sequence comes from Meconema thalassinum, assembly GCA_946902985.2. NCBI lineage: Eukaryota > Metazoa > Arthropoda > Insecta > Orthoptera > Tettigoniidae > Meconema > Meconema thalassinum. The sequence continues at coordinate 701,634,495 of OX336388.2, forward strand.
GTTGTTTTAAGGGGCGGAACTACGTGGTCATCTGCCCCTTATAAGAAGAGGTTGGTTGGTTGGTTCCTCAGTATAGGGGCTGCGACAACGCGGTCATGTAGCCCCGTGTACTTTGGGTGTGTGTAGAATCTGTCTGATAACCGGTGTTAATTGTGATGACTGTATTAGTGTGTGTTATTTGTTTTTTAACTCAAGTAAGGACTGCAGACTTTTGCATTTTTCAAATAGTTCCTACTTATGCTGCCAAACGCCACCGTCAACGTCTACTAGTTCAGAACTTAGCTACCAGACGCCACCACAGTAGGTTCTTGCCAACGAACGTATGAACCTAAGAGCGTTGTTTACGTTTTTTACCTATACAATTTAGCTTCACACAGGTGTAATTAGTAGAAGGTTCTTTAACATGCCATAAATCTATGACATGGGACCCCCGGCTTTACTTCCCCTCCAAAGGAAGGCACACTGAGGGATTTTTAACGCTCTTAAAAATCCGACGAGTTCGGCCGGATTTGAACCCGCAATCTTTGGCCTAGAAAATCAGCATGCTACCAACTACGCCACCGAAGCCGCGATATAAGAAGAGTTAGTTAGTTAGTTTTTGAGGTTTCAGGGGGCGGAACTACGAGGTCATCTGCCTCTATAAGAAGAGTTAGTTATTGTTGTTTTAAGGGGCGGAACTACGAGGTCATCTGCCCCTTATAAGAAGAGGTTGGTTGGTTCCTCAGTTTAGGAAAGGGATTGGATGAGACTTGTCGATTTGCTCGTAGAAAGATGGGACGTGGCTCGATTTACGCATGGCAATGCAAGAATCAATGTTACGAACCCCACGTCTTAAGGCCCTAGAAGGTACGGTTTTCGAGATATTCCCAGAAAACTATTCCCGGTCTGCGAAATTGATGAACGTTACCATTGCAACGCCATATCTCAAGGTCCCATTCTGCTTTCATTCTATCTCTGTAAGAGATAATATTTGCCTGAAGGAATAACAGACTCTTAAATAGATAGACGCCAGTGTCGAGAACTTCCGTACGAACAGTGTCACCACCTGTATAAAAAAAGACACTAAAAGATGGTAAGTATTCTGTCGGCAAAACAGATAAAATCAAATAAAGTATGCATAAAAGCAAGGAAAATAATATTTTTTCCGCTCATACTGTAAAATAACGAATCCTCATCAATGCAGTAAGCCCCAACCTCGTGACGACGCCCTTAAAAGAATTATAAAGCTTGTGGGGCATGGAAATTCAGTATTTGTGCCAAAGGGCCTAATTGAAGGGAATGGAGAGGGCTGTCCGAATTTTCAAGAATATAGTGTTACTCGTCTTGTTCCAAATGGTGTAAGTAAGTAAAATTAGGTTCAGATCGGTGAAACGGTGTAGATTTGAGCCCAGTGAATGGTGTCGATTTGTACCAAAGGGCCTAAATGAAAGGAATGGAGAGGGCTATCTAAAATTATTGCTGCCCAAAACTTTCCTTGGGATGTGCACTACAACCCTACAAAATGGCAATGCAATCGGATAAATGGTGTCGGATTCCATTAACGTCGGACGCTTTCTCTCCCTGTAAGAGATAATATTTGCATGAAGGAATAACAGACTGTTAAATAGATAGACGTCAGTGTCGAGAACTTCCGAATGAAATGTGTCACCACCTGTATAAAAAAGACCCTAAAAGACGGTATGGATTCTGTCGGCAAAACAGAAAACATCAAATAAAGTATGCCTAGAAGCAAGTAAAATTACATTTTCTCCGCTCATACTGTAAAGTAACGATGTAGATTTGAGCCCAGTAAAACGGTGTAGATTTGTGCCAAAGGGCCTATAGTAACTGAAAGGAATGGAGAGGGCTATCTAAAATTGTTGTTACCAAACACCATAAAAAAAAAACAAAAAAAAAAAAACAAACAAACCCATTCTTGGGGTGTGCACTACAACCCTACAATATTTCAATGCAATCGGTTAAACGGTGTCGGAGTCCATTAACGTCGGACATAGCCTATATACATTTCCATTGTTATATATAAGAAACTAAGAAAGGATTTATTAATGTATAATTAGGTTTATTTTATAATCATTAAATATGATGTTATCAATCAAGTCACATTAGTAGTGCGCCCCTGAGAAGTTGGTCGAGTTGGAAATGAGAAACCCTGGCCATCATTAAGGGCGACCTAATAAATAAGTCAAGGAGGTTTATTAGACTGGTAATAAATACACCGAACAAGATTTGAACCAGAGAAATCTGCAACACACTGAAACAACATCGAGAACTAATATAAATTGATCACACAATTGATCACTCGACTGTAGTATATTGTGTAGAGAAAGTGCACACATCTCATATGACGCCCTCCAAATAGAAAGCTCGTATCGGACTTCAGATTGTCGATAAGAGCAAGTCTCACTGACCCTGGAATAGCCTACATCTTCTTCTAATAACGCTATAAATAAAGCAAGGACCAATTAATCTTGTTAACCCCTAACAACAGGGCGCCAGGAAATGTTCTCCGAATTGCCTACAAGCGTCTGCGTCTGCATCAGTAGTTACGTTGGCAGCACTACTGTCACTTGTATTAAAACAAACAAACAGTACACTTTGTACTCACCACAGCCATTCATAACAGATGCTGGAAGTGCTGATGACACACACGCTCGCTTATTGCAATACACACTGACAATTTCGACAGCCTACAGCCCACACGGGTGGGATTCACCCTGTCAAGAACACTGTGCTGCCAACTAAACTGCTGATGTTAGCTCTGGCAGTCACTGCGGACAACATTTTCTGGCGCCCTGTATTTTGACATTTTTAAAACATAATATAAATATGCAAGGTACTTGCGTATCATTTAGATGGCGGGTTCAAACCTGGTCGAAGTCGGATTTTCTTAAGAGCGTTTACAGATGACCTCGTAGTTCCGCCCTTTAAAACAACAATAACTAACTATCCTTCTCTTACAGGCGACTTCGGTGGCGTAGTTGGTAGCATGATGAGCTTCTATGCCCAACGTCGCGGGTTCAAACCCGGCTGACGTCGTCGGATTTTTAAAAAGCGTTAAAAATCCCTCAGTATGCCTTCCTACGGAGGGGAAGTAAAGCCGGCGGGCCCATATCATAGATTTATGGCATGTAAAAGAACCTACCACTGCAATTGGTGGTGTGCAGCAAAATTTGTAGATTATATTTGGCTAGTACACAACGGTCCATGAAGTTCCAACGTTCGCCGCTAGGTAGCAGTAGCATCTGCTAGCCCAAGTTGGAACTCTTTGAAATTGAACTTGTTGGGAGCCCACGGGCGTTCAATCAAAAATACCCAGCTTATGGCCATTGGCTGCGATTCATAAATCACATAGCTTGCCACGGTGGGTGAGTGGATAGCGTGTCGGTCTACTAACCCCAAGATTGCAGGTTCGCTCATGGCCGTGGTAAGTGATTTTTCAAAGGCGGCAAAAATACGACACGCATGTCATACGATGTTGGCATGTCAAAGAACCCATTTGAATTCAGTAGACCGTGTTCATAATGGCAAAATTAATCTCGGGAGTTGCCGCCAACACAAAGTTCCTCATTTCTCTACTAGAAAGCACTGTAGTGTTCAAGGAGCTTAGATATCTAACCTCCTTGACTTTCATAGCGCTTCAAGGAACAATGATGATAATAATGATGATAATTGTTGTTTTAAGGGGCCTAACATCTAGGTTATCGGCCAAGGAACAATGAAATTCGATATGCAAGCTACCCTCTGGGTGTCAAGATACAAAGCTTGCACCCGGCACCCGAGGCCATACATTATTATTATTATTATTATTATTATTATTATTATTATTATTATTATTATTATTATTATTTCTATATCACGTAATTTAGTTTTTTTTAGGTACTACCGAATTCATGAATATGGCTCTTTTGAGGTTGATTCGGAAAAGTATTAAAGTGTTTTTGTGTTTAGAAGCAAGGAAAAAATAGTTAAATAACCTACCTAAGAATCCGGCCCCTATTAATGACACAACAGTCTTTGACATTTTACATCTGTGCACATTTCAAGATTTGCAATGGAGAAACAACACAAAGAGCCTTTATTCACGTAGAGAATATACTTCATACCCTGATGGCAGGGGCATATATAAGGGAGGGGGGGGGGGAGCTGTGAGGGCTCCAGCCCCCCCCCCCTCGCCCCCGAAAGAAGCTAATAAAAATAAAGAATGTAAGTTGTAAGTTGTAAATTTGGTTGAATCCTAATCTTAATTTATTGGCTAAGTTATAAACAATATTAAGATTGAAATTAGACTACCTCGTGGTGTAGCGGCTAGCAATCTTGGCTGCCGTCCCGAAGGTCCAAGAAATTCTAATTCTGGTCTGAGGGTAGGAACGGGGTACACTCAGCCTTGCGAGGGAAAACTGAGAATTCCACAGTACGGTACTTTTGAGAAATAAATTGTCAATTTGTAAAGAAAAAGGCTGTTTACCTATCTGCTTAATAAATTGACAAATATAAGTATTTAGATATTTTCCATTCATACTCCATAGGCCATAATAGAAAATGCATTAAGTGTAACATTGTATTTGTGTGTTGTGTTGTGTTTTACAACTTTTTTTTGGTATTGCCACTAATTTTAGGCTATATAAACTTAAAATTTTACAATTGACTCTTATCTAAAATAATTACACAAAGTTATATGCTCTAAGATATTGGTTTATATTTCTGGGTATTTTGTGGTGACAATCCCCTGAGAATACTCACAATTTTTCAGGATAGTCACCCCCCCCCCCCTCCCGAAAAATAATTGAATATACGCCCGTGCCTGATGGCCACCTCGAGATAGTATTGCATATGGACATAATTTTTCGACATGATGTATTCCTACGTTTTTTTCAAGACACATTTAAACTAATTTAAAGGAATGGACTTGAACAACTATTTACACACACATATGGCATTTTACAATATGATTCTAATTAACATTCATCAAAATCAAATTAAAGCCAACATTAGTTTTTTTAGTACAAATATATTTTCATAGAACCCCAATTTTTAGTATTTAGGTCAATTTTAAGATGGCGTGTATAATTATTTTAAGTTTGAAGTTTTTTCACAGGAAATTCTATTTTCTGAGATAATATTATTAATGTTATTTAGATCGTAGGCTTTCACGGCCGGTATCTAGTTTATCATCTAGGCTTACAAGATGGAACCGCGTCGTGTATCGGTGATTGTTTCCCGACGTTTCGGCTGTCATTGTAGCAGCCTTAGTCACGGGTAGGTACGAGTTAGTGTGTGTACACAAACTGACAACAGAACGAAGATAGGCCCTACCATAAAGCCTTTCTGCCTTATATACAGGGGTTGACAGATCGAATCCCCAGGTTGCTAAAGAAACACAATGCGTCAACGGTGATGCATCCAATAAACAAGCTAACGCAAGTGGTGCGTAAATCAACCGAGATAAAGCAGCCAAACCAGGACGCAGGAGTTTACAAAGTGCCTTGCTCCTATGGATAGGTGTACAAAAAGACGCATTTCCATTAGAATTTCAGAGCATATTCGAAACACAAAACAGATAAACTACAGATCTGCAATAGGTGAACCGTGGCCGACGAGAAAGACAGGCCATGGCGCGGATCTGTGACGTCAGAGGAGTGGTGTCGCTCGCTCGCCTCGCCGCATTGATTGCACCAAGGTATTCTCATCTATAGAAGCCTACCAATAGCCGAGTAATTTGTTAGTGTGAATTTAAGGATACTCAAAAATAAAGTTAAAAGCTGTGGAGGAAATCCCCCCCTATCACTAGCTCAAAACCTTAGAGCAGTAGACTATTAAGCAGTGTAATACAAACGTTGAATGGATGTTCCAGTTTATGCAGATATACAAAACTGTACATATTATCCTCTTATCTTCGTTCATCAATAAGTTGTTTCCATATATACCAGTTTACATGTAAGTTTAACTTTAAAAGCAGCTGGAATAAAAAAAAAAGAAGAAACAACCAAGCATTGCATTAGGAGAAAGTATTCAGTGCTTCATTTATTGCAAGGGAAGGGTCATTCATACCCCAAAATAATAAAAACGAATATAAGAAATTTGAGCCTACACTCGTGGTTTTTAGCATTTTGCTTTTTTGAAAAGGCCTACCATAAGACAATCTTTTTCAACAACAAAAATTTAATGCATAGGACTACTTCAGATACATATATGAATTGCTGAGATTATACTTACCTCCTTTAGCAGAGAGCCTATTATCTGACACCAATCCCCTGCTGTGGCAGGTTTACTTCTTGTGGCAACTACCTTCATGTTGGACATGTTTAACGGTTCTCTCCCGTTCCCAGTTTGGCTTAGGTCAAATTTATGGTTTTATGGGCTCAAGATTTTTATAACGAAGTATATTACTACAAATGAAGGACCTTGGAAACTTATTCATTGTGAGTTAATTCAGTGGATTGAAATGTCGTGGATATCAGCCCCATGCACTTATGTGTGTACTGTACTTGTAATAGAAAAGGATATGGTAGTGGTTTTCAGTTAGCTTTTATTTACAGTTGAGTTGGGAAGACACTTCCAGGATGCAAGGAGTGGGATTCAAATCATTCTATCAAGAGCCTTTGTGCGAAGCTTTGAAGACTAAATCCTATATCAGGTTTCAAATACTCCTTCGCAAAACAGGTCACCTGGACAAGAAGCCACTTTACTTACCCCTACTCCATGTAGGTGGAACTGTTCCATTTATTAAAATTAAAGAAAGACCATACTTGCCATTGTAATTTGGATCTATGCTGGCTACACGGACATGGTATCTCCCTCCCAATAAGATGTCCAAGATCTCCACCAAATGTCAAACGAGACCCTTCAAATTATTCAAATGAAAGCATTCCTCAACTTTTAATTATTTTTTCTATTTTTTGTTTCACCCTGGTGGTCTGGGGATGATGAATTTTATAACATACCCAGTCCCCCCCTTCCCCTTCCTCCCAGAAAATATCGTATAATCCTCACCACATCCATTCCCCCTGAAAAAGAACATGGGCATCCTTGCAGGCCACATGGAAAATAAGCAGTTAACAGTACTACACACTGGGTAAATCGGTTTGAAATGGGTAAATCTAGAGCTTTAACAGAGAATTATGGATGTGGTGATTGGTAGGGCCCTGGAGTACAAAACTATGCCCGTATGTATTACAGACATTACTTTATTTAGGACATTGGTTATAAATATAAGCATCTCAAGCACATTAACACATTGTCTGGAAGAATCTTAGAATGTAGAAAATGAAGTTTGCAGGTTTCACCAAGTAGGCTATAAAGGTTGCTGATCTTGGATATATTACTGGCGATTATTAGGATCTAATATCCTCCAGCTATTAATATTCTCAAAAAATCCTGCACTGCACAGCCTACAGCCATTATACCCTGCTGATGATTCATGATCTTTTCAGGATTTTAAATTTTTCTGACACCATTTCTCAATCTCACTGGAGCTTACTGGGTTACAAATTCATCGTTACAAAGATGCATGAACACAATTTGAGGACTGGACATGTCTAACTTGATTCCAGCTGCCTTGCTACTGTTTCCTTATGCAGTACAAAATCACTATCAATTATATTGGTATCTTGCAGCCTTGGCAACGATAGAGTCTTGTATTAACTCTTGTACTATTTTCATCTCTAATTTATCTCAACAAAACAAGCCTGCCAACTTGTGTCAATAGCTTTAATGTGGACATGGAATGGAATTCACACTTACAAAATTCCCCTAGACACAAAATTGCATCATCCATGACAACGTGGACAACACTTAGGGTTTAAACGCTGCATACATGTTAAATTCTATGTGTTATACTCTGATTTACAAAATATGAACGGTGCAAGCTGCCATCCGCTTGAATGGTGAGGTGAGGAGTGGAGACAAGAGGGGTAACGGTGTCCATAGCAACAGCGAGCAGTGTTGCAATGAATGCCGACACAGCACTGAGCACATGGTTTGACGCAGTGTTCTACTGTGAACTAACTCGTCACTGCCATTAGTAATATCCCGTGTATATATTGAAGTGCATTTGCTTATTCTTTCATAGGCTACAGTAAGCGTTATCGTTCTGTTTTTGTTGGAAGCGTGTGTATATACAGATTTTGAGTTTATTTCTTTTATTTGCATCATCGTGTCTATTTTCGTTGTGTAAAAATGGCATCGGTACATGCTCGCGGAAGGCCCAGGATCCATTCTCTGCGACAGAACAACTTCAGGCCATGGTGTGACTCTCCATAGCCAAGTAAAGGAGATGGTATGTGCGGTGAGGAATTTTATGGAGGAAGAAGAGGAAAGTATGCGCTTACGGGAGAAACCTCTGATTCCATTTGTTCAGGTGAGGAAAAGAATTTCCAAGACTCTTGGTGTGAGTGAAATCACTGCATACTGAGTGACGGAAGGGAAGTTCCTGTCTGATGATGCTGGCCCGTCTAAACTATCAACTCCAGGGAAGAAGAGGCATAGAGAAGGGGTGGTCACTAATTTAGATGGCTTTCAACAAGATGCTGTTAGACGGCATATTTATAGCTATTATTTTAGGAAAGAAATTCCAACATGTCGCAAACTTCTTGTTTTTGCTCAGAGAGGCACAATTATTTCAAGGAAGCCTTTCTTCACTGAAAGTGTTGCACGATATGGGATTTAAATATAAGAAAATGAATGGGGGGAAGGTGATCATGGAGAGGCCAGATATTGTGGCTTTGAGGTGTCAGTTCCTACATGAAATGGGGAGACCCTACTGAGTTGTAGGCCAAAAATTGCAAACAAAAAACCAAAATCTGGTTTCATGCTCTAGAAGTTACCTTATCACTTGGGGCACTTAAATATACATTTGTTTTTTATGTACGGCCATTTTTAAATACCTTACGGGGACTTTTAAAGAACACGTGCTTAGGTCTTGAAATGGGCAACGCCTACTTCCTAGAACCAAAAACCCCTCAATTTTGTTGTAATTTCATACTCTTGACCAAGATTATCATGCCAATCATCTGAATACAAGCTTATGGTGCCATCTGTTGGTCAATTTATCAGTTATGAGTAGCCTAGGCAATGTTTGTCAAGTGTGAAACTTTTCTTACCGTACATGTTATTTTCTTATCCCATATAATTTTTAGCTGTATGGCATTCACTAAAAGAATATCATTACTATACACATGCACATATTTAACATCGAACAGAAGTATTTTGGTTTGTAGTAAAGTATAGGCCATTTTGGATACATAGTGGAACCATGCGTCTTTGTTTATTTTGATGGTCAGTGGCTTTAGTGAAGTTTATTCGCAAGAATTATATTTTTATTGGTTTACTGTGAGTGGTGGAACTTGTGTAAGTTAATGGTATTTTAGAGATTTGTGTGCAGTTTATTAGATGTATTCTGTATCTAGTCGATGGCGTAAACCGAAAGTCTGTGAAACAAAGAAATGGAATAGTGCTATTTTGAATGTTGACAAACAGTGGGGTGATATTACATGTGAAGTTAAGTAATGCAAGTTCAACAGCTGCAACTACTTCTTCTGCCAGTGTCAGAAAACTGGAATAGGCCTATTTTAGTGAGGAGAATACTGTTAGACCTAGTGTTAATGACAAGCACATTCTCATTCATATAACTTATGGGTGTCCTCCAAAATTTGTTTACAGAACTGTGTGGTGAATGTGGCAGTAAATCTTCGTGTCAACGTCAGGGAGAAAGATGGGTTTAGTAATAAGTTACCTCTGAAGTGTGGGAAAAGTGATTTGTCAACTCAGGGAAGTCTTGATGCAGGAAATTCCACTAAAATACTGTTTTTTTTAATAAAGTTAGGTTTTTCTCAATACTATATTTTTCAGCATTTTAAATGTTCCAGTTGCCTGCCTTTTGATCCTATTACCTTCAAACTTGTTTTGCACATACAACTTTGTGGTCTTAATAATGTGTGGAATCCATTTTGAAAAATATTAATAACTTTCAGAAATATTTATGTTCAAATTTGAAAAAAATGACATATTTTAACAGAACAACAGGTCATTCTAAGATAAAAACATTTTAATAATAAACCATTTGCACTGATTTTAAAAGTAATACCAATTTTTATTTGTAGACCATTGATGATCATTCCATATAAGTTTTAGATTGATAACTTTAAATTTGATTTACCTGGGACATTTTCAAAATTTGCATATTTATTACATAAAATGTTATAATTTCTAAATGACTGAACCAAATAGCTCCAAAGTTTAGAATTCCCTTAATTATGCTCACTTTAAAGAACCTTCAAAATTTGGTGAAAATTGGGTGAAAATAGGCTACTGGAAAATTCAAAACTTAAGTTAATAGGGCAAAAATGTTATCGATATTGTGTGGTTAGGTGAAATGTGGGTCAATGCTGGTCACACAGTGTCTAAGGGTTGGAGTGACAACTCAGTTCAGGGGACAAGGAAGGGCCGTCAGGCAGAGGGGGTCGATTTATTATTCTACATGCCGGGCTATCACACGGCTTTGATAATAATACACTTTTGCTCTTTAGGTCGAAAAGAACTGGTGATTACCATGAAGACATGGACTACAACTAGTTTTTAAAATGGTTCCAGGAACAATTGTTACCCAACATCCCTGAACACAGTGTTATTGTAATGGATAATGCTTCGTACCACATAGTACAGATAGAATAAGCTCCAACTACTTCAAGTACGAAGCCGCGAATGTTGGAATGGCTCGACCGCCATCGTGTAGCCTACCATGCGACAGCTCTCGGACAAAAGGAATCCTTCTCGATAGTGCTGAATGAACATAGAACGAGCGATAAAATTCTATATAATACATGAATTAGCCAAAATACCTTATAAAAGGATGAGAAATAAATCAGGAAGCAATGTTTTAATAGATGTTTCCTCCTCCGCCGTCTGTGACCCACCCAGCCATTCCAAATATAGCGAAAATTACAGCAGTGAGCGCCATTGTTCAAATCAATCTTCAAAAAAGTACCATAACAGTACTGCCAACCTCGCCCTTACGGTACTATGTGAAACAAAAAAGTGCCCAATTTACTCTCTAGTGGGCATCATTCGTTTGCTGCACTCAGTTCACGACTCTAATTATGCTAGTGTGTGCAATATTTCGCATCTCTGTACGGCTGAAATGAGTGTTTTTTGTTATCTGCTCTGTAATAACTAATATGCAGTATATCGCTCTCCTGTAATAAGTATGTGTATTTTTTCCCGCACAACTGTGGTTTTGACAAAGGTTACAGCTTAACGCGCCCAGATCAATGGTTTTGTGTCAACCATGCCCCGCTAGTAGCGCGCGGCCAAGGCTGCACCTACACCCGACCATTCTTACCTACACTTTGTCCAATCCAATGGTTTTTGACAATGGTTACTGCCTAACGTGTCCCGATGATTCTTTTTTTTATCAACAGTGATTTTGTATCTCACATGTGTGCCTCGGTGCGTGCTGCTAGAGTGAGCCTTGATGACGGTTAAACGAGATCAAGTGCTATCGAAGCATGGCAGCTGTTTTTAAAATAGCAAAAAACAAAAACACATATTTACGTACTTTAGCACATATATGAGGTTCAGTAGTAAGTTTTAATTAGGGTTCCTAATTTCAATACGTAATATCGCCCAAAAAATGAAACAAGGACACAAGGTATGTAAAAGTACATTCATGTCTGCTACAAGTGTATAAGCCGCGTTCCACTTTCATTCCGAATTAATATCCTTCTCAAACTTATACAGCAGCGCAAGCCTAAACCCATGTAGGCTACCATGTGGATAAACTGGCGAGAAAGCATGGCCATGAGATCATCACGCTGCCCCATATCATTGCCACTTCAATCCTATAGAAATGATATGGGGTCAAGTGAAGGGTTATCTAGCACGGCATAATAAGAATTTCACACTCCTTGAGGTTGAGAAGCTTACCGTTTAGGCTATTAGGGAAGTGACTTCATAAAACTGGAAGCGTTTTGTGTTAATAGTGCAACGAGAACTGGATGAGGCTACGAAACGTGAATGTATACTCCATGATGGGGTAGATTGGTTCATAGTTTCCCTGGAAATCAATTCCAGATCCAATTCAGACACAAGTGACGAAGAGGGGGCGATGAAAGGAATAGACCCATAATTAAGTTAGTAGCAGCTAGAGCGATTAGGCAACTAAAAATTCCCCTAAACTCGCGTGCATCGCAATGTTTAATTGACCCTTCACACGAATACGGCTGACACACCACAGATCCCAGTATTTGTGTCTTCCTGGAAACTTCTTGGAATGTTATGAGTCATGATCTGCCTCAGTGGCAACGCAGCATTTCCTCACGTGTTAGCTTTGACAACTGCCAGTGCTCATTATTGGTACCGGCAATACAGAGTATTCTTTGCGTACAAACACAAACCTAACCCCAGACCTCCTTGCTTGTACTAGGCCTACTAACAATAATTTTGGTCCAGATAGTCGCCTAACCAAGTAGCGACCAATGGCTTTGTCTCGCCATGACTTTAGAAGAGTACAGTTCAACTTTTCCATTAAAATGAACTACGGTAAAAGTAATTTATGAACATTCATGATCTTTCAAGAAATTATTCTTCTTTAGACTGAGATAGGCTACTCAATACTCCCAATAATGTCAAAAGTACTCAAATCAAACTTACCAAGCAACTTTTGAAGATTTGATGGATGAGGCAGATAAATATGACCACTCCGATGTAATTTTTTGTACACTGATGACAAGTGAACATATTATATGGAAGCTGCCAAGAGTAACGTGTCTCCACTGTACCTGCGATTGTTTACCTAACATATAAAAAATTAATTTGCTCTATTAAAGATTATAAGGGTGTGCAATCATCACTCGAAAAACTTCTCTGTAGGGTGTTCACAGGAGCATTCACTACTGACAACTTTCTTCCATTTTCATCGCACTCAGAATTTTCAATGAACTGAAGTAGGCTAGTTCATCAAATGAATTTTTATCAGTAATGCAAAGAAAGTTTTGTGGAACTTAATGTTTGGGAATCTGCAACCCATTGACTCAATGCTGAGGTTATTTAGAATACACACAGAACCTGTAATTATGGGCACTGCATCACTCAAATTCTTCAAGTACTTCACCAACTTGTCTTCTGTCTTGATATGTGTCCATTCCTGCTTAAATTTATTCCTGTTGGAGGAGAAGTGTTCAGATATATCCGATAGACTGTGCACAGAATTCTCTTCTTCGTAGTGTCTGAAGTCTTCCAAGCTCGCTTCTATGGCTTTATCCAAGATTTTCTACCTCTGCATCACACAGTCTTCTAGAAGAAGGCCCAGGAATGGATAGCTATTCTGGCAAATTCGAAAATATTGAAGATACTGCATCAGGTTTCAACTTCGGATAACTCCTAGCAAATGTCTTTATTTCCCCATCAACTTGCTCTGTCCTGATAACAGAGCTATCAGGAAAATGTTTTATACAAATTATAGGCTTGCTCACTTTAGAGAAGTCAGTGGGAATTTTTCTAGGCCATATATTTCTTAATTTTTCGTCCTTTGGGAGAGAAAATGTAGAAACATTTTCATGCTGGGATCTGTAATTGTTCTTACAGCCAGCCACATTACAGCATCTCGGCATTTTGATTTCCTGTAAAGAGACACATTCATTAAATATCTAACTTTAACTCAGATAATTAACTTAGCATGCATTCTAATAGTCCTTAACATCCACAATATTAGGCTAACGTAAGTTCGTACATAACCTGCACCACACTTGCGTTTGATTAACCTGTGTCATTAATGAGAAATAAAGTGTTAACACTTACCCTGTAGGCTACGTGATTATTGCAGCTACATGATGCACCACAACACAAGTTGGATGTAAAGTTGGACATTACACTTTATAAAACACTAACTATTCTCACACTGCTATTCACAAACAAGTCTTCTCAACCGGAGTCACTACTTCGCCTACGTCACAGACAAGATGGCTGCTCGCACTGGGGCCAGTATCTTTCGTGGGCCACGTAGGTGAACATGCTGACGTCACGAGACACGCAATCGAATTTGATAAGACCGAAACTGTTGCTAAAATTCCTGGATATCAAAACAGGTTAATTAGAGAGGCAATAGAGGTCGTGAAGCATCCCAATAATTTCAATCGCGAAGATGGTTTCAGACTTAGTAACACTTGGAAAGTTCTCTTAGCGCGCGACTGGCAGGGGCGCGGACCAATCAGGCAGCAGCGTGTCGCCAATCCAGGGCAGGCAAGCACCTCTGGCTGGCAATAACCGTTAGTTTGAGTACGGACACCAACTCGTACATAACCGTGACTAAAGCTGCTGCAATGACAGCCGAAACGTCGGGAAACAATCACCGATATACGATGCGGCTCTATCTTGTAAGCCTAGATGATAGAAAATTAATGTTATTTTATCATATTCTACTAAGAATCAGAATAAATTCCTTTCATGCTATGATTAAAAATCTCAATTGAAGTATTAGCAACAAAGTCTTGCTCGGAATTATTTCAATTTAGCCGAAACTGGCACAATTTATTAATTAATACATATTTATTTCATTATTATTATTTACGGTTAAATAAATTGATTAAGAACATTTGATATTCTTTTAGATTATATTTTGAAGATGGTGACTGTGCGCTCTTTTCAATATAATGAAAAACAATAGTTAGGTGTCTTGGTGATAATCCTCTCTTACAAAGTTTCGTGTTAGTTACGCAATTACCCCCTAAGTTATTGATTTTCATGTCGCCATCTTGAATGTATATATTATCTTTATCTTTAGGCATTTGTAGTCACTTTTATGGATCGTCCGAGTTTCTCGTATATATTATTGTTTATCGACTTTCAATAACTTATATTTTGAAGATGGTGTCAGCGCGCTATATTCATCGTGATAGTCATGTGACAATTGCTAGCGAGGTGTGTTTTATGAAAATGCTCCTAGTTGACGTAATTTCACGATAGTTGCGTAAGTAATTTGTGATTTAATATCGCACACATCCTCCATATTTAATTCATCAAATAGCCGATACTGTCATTTGCCTTGTAGGAATCTACCTTCTTCCAAAGTTTCTTCTTTGGAGCTCTATTAAGGGATATCAATTTCATTAGCTTACACTTTTAATATGGCGGCTGAGTGCCTTCTCCTGTGTGATGATTGAATGATACTCCAAGGCGTATTTGACGGAAACAGGGGAATGTCTCAGCATCAATAAATAAGTTCATATACGTAAGAAGGACTTTAATTTGTAGATGACAGAACCATCGTAATGCCAAAGAAAATATCACGCTTCCTGTCACTAGTCGTTTTGCCCGGTGATACTCGCTTAGCATTGCAAGAGAAAGGTTGGTTGGTTGGTTCTTTAGTTTATGGGCTGCGACAACGTGGTCATGTAGCCCCGTGTACGTTGGGTGTTCGGGGGCGTGGTGGCTCAGCGGTCTAGCTGTATGCCTCTCACCAAGGCGGTCCGGGTTCGATTCCCGGTCAATGCATGTGAGATTTTCGAAGTGAAATGCCATGTCCTGTGGTTCGGATTCCACGTAAAAAGGAGGTCCCGTGGCTCATGATCTCAAGATTAACGGTCACGTTTAACTACAAGCTTCCTTTCCTTTTTTTGTACGTTGGGTGTGTGTAGAATCTGTCTGATAACCGGTGATAATTGTGATGGCTGTATTAGTGTCTGTTATAAAAATGTTGTTATAAGTAGTTTTTAGCTTTTATTGATCTTATTTTTCAAAAATTAATCTAATAATTTATGATGTAATTAATTAACAAACTACAACCCTAATGAACTGTGTGTAATAGGGTTCCATTTACTGTAGTGGATATTCTATAAATAAATATTGTGTTATCTGCTTTTAATTCACGTAAGGACTGCAGTCATTCAATTTTCAAGTAGTTCCTACTTTTGCTACCAAACGCCACCGTCAACGACAACTAATTCTAAACTTGGTTACTAACTCGGCTCCGGACGACGAACTTTGGATCCTAAGGGCGTTAGTAAAATCTAACCTATAATTTAGCTTCACACAAGTGTAATTAGTGGAAGGTTCTTTTACATGCCATAAATCTATGACATGGGACCGCCGGTTTTACTTCCCCTCCGAAGGTAGGAATAATGAGGGATTTTTAACGCTCTTAAAAAATCCGACGACTTCGACCGGGTTTGAACCCGCGACCTTGGTCATAGAAGCTCAGTATGCTACCAACTACGCCACCGAATTCACCTACTGACCAAATATTGAAAGAGCTCCACTGTTGCCATGGTAACGGCTGGATGTTTTTGAGATTTCCCGATCGGGAATGATATTCCGGAAATATCTCGAAAATTGTTGGTTTCAAGGACATAGTTTTGTTTCTCGCGTCGTGAGGCGTAAAATAAGCTTTATATGGTCCTTCTACGCCTACATTAGCCTAGATTGCCTACATTAATGTGCTTAAGGGCCTAAATCTAGCGAATGGACAGGGCTGTCCAAATTGCAAGCAGACATTGCTACCCGCAAGGCCATGAAAGGTAAGTATAGAAAATTTGGTTCTGATTGGTGGAACAGACAGACTTTCTACTTTATGTTTTATTCAGGTCTAAAGTACGGTACCTTAAGTTTAAGGAATGATGACGATCATTGTTGTTGTTGTTGATGATTTAAAGGGCGGAACAGCATCCCTCGAAACACAGTTAAATAAACAGACCACCTCGTGGTGTAGTGGCTAGCATTCTTGGTTGTCAACCCTGTATTCAGGTTAGATTCCCGACTCTGCCAAGAAATGTAATTCTGGTCTGAGGGTTAGCATTGCGAGGGTGTCAATTTCATTTCATTTATCATCTCTTTATGTAATGCGAGTTCATTTAAGTTTATTTTACTACTAGCTTAAGTACTCGTGCTACGCTACAGATCGTAAATAAATTAAAATGTGAAGGTGACAGCTAAAACAAGGGATAGGTGAGGTGCTGCACATCGAGAGAGTAAGGATGGAACATTTTGTCCAAGTACACCACCCGGCGTTGATCGTGTTTTATAGCACTAATTTAGGTTTTACTCGCTAACCGTTGGAGACACACGAAAAGTGATCAGGACCTTTCGGATAGAAAATTAAATTTTAAACCTCGTATATAGCCTACCATCA
Source organism: Meconema thalassinum (assembly GCA_946902985.2). NCBI lineage: Eukaryota > Metazoa > Arthropoda > Insecta > Orthoptera > Tettigoniidae > Meconema > Meconema thalassinum. Next base: position 701,651,611 of record OX336388.2, read on the forward strand.
AAAGTTTGCTATTTCTTAGCGTTCTCTTTTTATTTGAAATGGAAATATGAAAGTTTGAAACCAATGGGTGTAGTGACGTCACTAAAATGGTCGCCATCTTTAAATAGTGCGAAGTATCGAAATAAAAAGTAGCCTATATGTTAACAAGATAAATCAGCTACTTCCATGTAAAATTTCATGTAAATCGGCCCAGTGGTTATTGCGTGATTGAGTAATACAGACACACACCATCTCATTGTTATATATTAGTATAGATAGATGTTGCATTTTGAGGCGTAAAGGTATTTTTTTAGCCTTGCTACAGTATTTTTGTGAGAGTGTCCATGGCCAGGTCCACCGTCGTGACTTAGGGAAGACAGCCCAGAGCAAGTCATGTCGCTCAGCCTGTCCAATTAAGGAAAACAATAAGCTCTGTATTTAAATGTGGCCACATGGCCTCCATGCTGTGACCTAAATATACAGCACTTTAATTCTCCACAAACCATACGCTAATCTTCTGTACATACATAGTGTGGTGCTGCAGAACTTCTGTTCATCATTGTTACTGCCCGGAAGTTCATGCACTATTGAATAAATATCCATGCAATATGCACTAATTATTGGTCAAATATGCACCTCGTTTCAAAAAATATGCACTATGAAATAACTACGCCAATTACTATCACTCCGTATTCTTTAGCATTTCTATTTTGAATGTGAAGAAATAAGAACAGACGGACATAATTGGATCGTTTATTTCAGAAAGGGGTCAAGTGACAAAATATGACGAAATGAGTTATTTGTAGGAACACGTTCGGCAGGGGTAGACGCATGTTTTAGTGCAGAAAAGAGTCAAGGTCCGCCTGTTATTACAGTACGACATGATGTTAAAAACTGCGTTTAGTGCAGAAAGGTGTCAAGGGACGCTGCTTGACTCGCTTCTGTTCTAAGCTGTTGGTAAATTTTGTGGCCTACCTAGGAGGTTGGCCCTCCTTCTTACAGAGCCATATGTATCACGTTCTTCTTTTTTCAGCTGAGCTGTGCTGTGTTTTAAGTGTGTCAATAGCATTAATTTGAACAATGTCGGACAGCTCGGAAGATGAGCCTGTTATAAAAAGAAAACGGGGTGTGAGAAAGGAGGAAACATACAAACGAAATACTATTCGTGAAGCAAGAGTGAAAGGTGCAGGTTATGTTTCTTACTCTGGTGTTCAAGTACCCCCTAAGAAAAAGCCTGAGAACCTCCCATGTAAGTGTTCAGCCAAATGTTCTATAAATATTCATGAGAATGTAATAGATGATAATTGGAATTATTTTCACAATCTTGAGAACAAAAATTCACAAGATGCCTACATTCAAACATTGGTTGAGGTTAAGGAGGTTAAACGTAGAAAGAAAGGAGGCGTAGGCTTACATAACCCAAAGCATGAAAGTGATAACGATCAAACTTGTAAAAGAAACCACACTTATGTATATAATATAAAGATGAATGGTGTTCTACATAATGTTTGTAAGAATGTTTTTATGAAGATACTTGGCATTTCACGTAAAAGGCTGGAAAGGATTTGCCGGTTATTACTTACAAATACAACTCCTAAAGACAAGAGAGGTCAGAACAGGAGTGGCAATGCAGTTCCTGGGAGTGTTTGTGTGCGAATTCATGATCAAATTTCAAAATACGAAGTTAAAGTGACCCACTATGGTGGTAAAGAAAAAAAGTATTTGGATGCTCGTCTTAGTATCACAAAAATGCATGAAATGTTCATCGATGAAAATCCTGACTTGAAAGATGTTGTTAAATACAATTTTTATTACAGATATTTCTTGGAAAACTTTGGTTACTCTTTCGGTCGACCACAGGTTGATGTATGCAGTATGTGCGAAAGTCTTAAAGCTAAACTTATAGATCCTTGTTTAAATGACAATGCCAAGCGGGCTGCAGTAGCAGAACTTATGATACACAGAAGAAGGGCAAGCAAGTATTACAGTACTATGAAAGAAATGTCAAAAAATGTGGATGAAGATACTGCTGCTCTGTGCTTTGACTTCATGCAAAACCTGCCGCTCCCGAATATTCCGGTCCAAGAAATATTTTACATGCGACAGCTGTGGGTAAACGTGTTTTGTATACACGATTTGAAAAGCAACAAGTCAAAACTGTATGTTTACCACGAGGGAGAGGGCAACAAATCTCCAGATGAAGTGTGTAGTTTCTTGTTGAACTATATAAATACCGAAGTGCCTAACACAGTTAAAAATCACATCCTGTTCAGTGATGGACCATCAGGTCAAAACAAAAACCATACCGTTGTGAGGTTTTTGATGAACCTATGCAACAGAGGGAGATTTGACACCATTACCCACAACTTCCCAGTGCGAGGTCATTCATTCTCGCCTTGTGACAGAGACTTTGGAGCTATCAAGCGCATTGTCAAGAAAATTGATCGCATTTATATTCCGGAGGAGTATATTGAGATGATACTGAGAGCCAGTAAAAGCAATCGTTTTACGGTTCACAAAGTCACCCCTAATGATATACTAAGCTTCAAAAAGTGGTGGCCACAATCATACAAAAAGGCCACGAACTCTGACGAAACCTCTGGCAGAGGTGTTCCCAAGAACCACAAAGAAATGTTTAAAATTTCTCAATACATGCAGTTCTGTTATAATAAAAATACTCGTGGAAAAGTGGTGGTTCTGCCATTCATTAACACTGCTATTCATTCAACATTCACTCTGCTGAAAGTAGCTTCTCCCCCCAACTTGCCGACTGAGATGGCGTATCCCTCAGGGAAGGTAAGTGTGTTTACAACAATACAGGCCTTAAGAAAACCTAAAAACATAATACTTCAACCAGAAATCTTTTACCCTATCTCTAGTTTTGGCGTAGGACCTACAAAGAGCTTCTGTTTCAGGTTCCCATCAATGTGAAGAAGATAAAAGACCTCACTAACCTGAAACCTTATCTTGTTGGGTATGATGAGTTCTACGACGATATATTGCAATGGCCTTCTACGGATGCAGAATGCGCTGTGGAGATAGACGACGAATAAATCAGTGCACTACCAACCTGATAATGTATAGCTTTGAACTTTGAGACTGATCAGGTTAAAAGAAAGTACTAGTTCCTTTTCAACAGGTTTTGTTTGTTACAATAATGGTTTTCTTGCATTAATAATGTTATCTAATACACATATAAATAAACTGTTTTGCATACAATTCGTTTTCATTACAAAATCGCAAAACATTTCTCGGTTGTGCTAAAAAAATATCCTTGTTCCACTTCTTTATTGCAGAAAGGTGTCAAGTACAAAGATTTTAAGTTCTGTTTTTACAAAATATAAAAAATTTAAAAAAATATAATTTATGTTATTACGTTTAAAATACATGTACAAATTTGTGGTAAGTGTTTAAGATCCATGAAAAATTATTTGAATGAGATATGAAGTTTTCTTTGAGTTTCTCAAAATGGCATATTTGTCACTTGACCCCTTTCTGAAATAAACGATTCAATTATAACTACACCTTTTTACAAATATCTCAACTAAGAAACAGTTTTAAATAGTTGGAAATGTTATTTTATGTAATTTCAAGCCGTGTAGGCCAACAATAATTATTTTATTATGTTAATTTTTAAATATAACTGATATACAATTTGAATAGCCATTTGATTATTAAAACTGAAAATAATTTTACAATATTTACACAGTGAATGCTGAATAAAAATAATTCATATCAACTTGCAAAAAGTATTGAAACGTACTGGGTATTAACATAATTTCAGTATTATTCTGTGTTAGACTCTTGGAGTCCGAATTGAAATATACGACTTTAAGAACATGAAGTAACAAAAAGCGCTTCGAAACAACAAGGAATTAGTATATACGCCCTTCTCAAGCAGAGATATGCACTTAAACAGGCAAAGGAGGAAAATATGTTGCATTGTGCCAAAATAACTAAAATATGCATAAATATACAAAAATATGATTTTGCATGAACTTCCGGGCCTTTGTCATAAGTACCACGCACACTTGTACGAGTATTTGTACTTGTTGCCATGGTAACTAGGTGTCGGAAAAATGTCCCAGATAGACTTCAGCTCAAAACCATAATATCCATGTTAATAGAGTGATCGATCCTGTCTGTTCGGGCTAATCTCGAGAGCCACTGGATGAATCTTGAGCTATTCCAAAAAGCATTTCCCAAGTGAAGCAAGTCGAAGGAAACAAGTAGTTCCGCAACGAACTAAAAATCCTAAATTTCTTAAAATTAAAGATTTATGCCAATGATTAATCTATATAGGCTAAGCTTGCCACGGTGGGTGAGTGGTTATCGTGTCGGACTACCAATCCCAAGCTTGCAGGTTCACTCATGGCCATGGTTAGTAATTTTTGAAAGGCAACAAAAGTCACGGCACGCATGTCATACGGAGTTGGCATGCTAAATAACCCATTTGAATTCAGTAGGCCGTGATCATAAAGCAAAATCAATCTCGGGATTTTCCGCCAACACAAAGTTCCTCCTTTCTGTACTAGAAAGCGCTATAGTGTCAAGAAACTTAGATATCTAACTACCTTGACTTTCATAGCGCTCCAAGGAACGAAAAAATTCGACATGCAAGCTGCCCTCTGGGCGTCAAATAACAAAGCTTGCACACGGCCCCGAGGCCATACTATATTATTATTATTATTATTATTATTATTATTATTATTATTATTACCTACATAGACCTATCTAGAATAATGACAAAATTAAGTTGGTAACAGCGACATTTGTAATTAGTTCGAAATATACCTGAAATAGTGTAGCCAAATAGATCACTACAGTTGGCAGCCCTGGTGACTGAATATGTTCTTAGTTCCATCTCTTAAGGTTCAGAATGCACATACACAATTTGGTTGAAGTCCAATGGATAGTACGGGCGTTACATGCAGTTTGACATTGAATCTATCAGCGCGCGTAAAATCATGCTGGTTACAATGCCATGCATGTGTTGGTTAGAATTAATCTGAAATATTATGATCTATTATTGTGCCAATTTTGGATGAAAACCATTTGTTAGTATAGAAGTTACAGGTATTCGAAAATTGGACCTCTGAGCAGGCTTAGAAATATATTGCCAGCTCTGAGGTATACTAGTTACTCCCGATTAATCTAGAATGTCAGGTACTACACGTGCGTAACGTTTAGAACTGTTGGCTTGCATACTTTCTGATATACTGATGTTAGCGTAAAAAAATAGAGCGAGCATTTATCAACTGTTGGCAGCACTGGTTGCTCTTAAGAATACGCATAGTCATATCTGCTGTGCTACACATACTACATACGAAATTTTGTTGAAATCCAATTGATAGTTCTATAGAAGTTACTGTATATGCATTTAACAATTGGACCCATTAGCAGGCTTAGACTCATGTTTAAGTCATGTTTAAGCTCCAAAAAATTAATCTGGAACCATATGTGTACCAATTTTGGAACAGTTCGCATGCATAACTTCTGAGATATCCAACATAGAGCTCAAATTTCAATTATGATTTTTCAGCAGTTGGTAGCACTGGCGTCATTTTAAGAAATGGCCGTGAGATATTCAGGTATAGGCCTATATCTTTATTCATACCAAATTTGGTTTCGATAGCTGCAGCCGTTTAGGAGTTGGCAGGGGGAGACACACACACAGACAGAAGAACAGACAGACACACATTTGCCCGGATCAATCTCAAAAGTCAATTTTCCCCTCAATTTTACAAAATGTTTAAGGTAGGCTAAATACTGTCATCCATGTAACCTTTTACATTAGGCTGGCGAAACGTTTCAAGATACAACAACACTGTGAGGGTAAGAATATATTGTTCAGCAAGAATAAAATTCGTGACAGCATACGTCTGTATCTTTCTTTAATACATAACGCACTTTTATGTCACGGTTGGCAGTAAAACTAACAAGTAAAACACGACATGCGAGGTTTGCGATCTTCACCGACAATATCACACTTTAGCGCATTATTCATGCGTACAACAAGACAAAGTTTACCGTCTACTTTCATTATTATTCTGTACCTCGCCACGGGAGAAACAGTGGATTATAATTTTTCACGCGTTTTTAATTGTTTCTTGTTACGAAAAGAAAAGAGCCTCGGGCAGTTCGTGACGTATTTGGCACGTTACCACGTCTGTCCAATTAAGCAAACAGAAAGTTCCAACTCGATTTGTCACAAAGAAAGTGACCATAGCGCTCCTAGCGGAATTACTTAATTTCGTTCTTCAGTTACCGATCACGTCTTGCCTAAACTCGATTCATCCATTTAAATTGTGTCTTTTAGCAGTTGGCAGCACTGATGTCATTTTAAAATATGGCCAGGAGATGTCCTGGCATAGATCTTTACTCATACCAAATTTGGTATCGATAGCTGCAGTCGTTGGGAGTTGAAGGGGATGAAACATCGGCTCGGATTGATCCCAAGAAGTCTACTTTTTCATCATATTTGTAATTATAAGCTACAGATCGTTGGTTCCTTAGTTTAGGGGCTACTTCAAAGCAGTCATGTAGCCCCGTGTACTTTGGGTGTGTGTAGATTCAGTCTGATAACCGGTGTTAATTGTGATGGCTGTATTAGTGTGTGTTATCTGTAATTCAAGCAAGGACTGCAGACGATCAATTTCACGTAGTTCCTTCGTTTCCTACCAAATGCTACCGTCAACGACACCTAGCTGTGAACTTGGCTACTAGGTGGCTACCTGGCGACAAACGTTGGAACTTAAAAGAGCGTTAATCAAATCTAACCTACACATTTAGCTTCACACATTGTAGTTAGAGGAGAGTTCTTTTACATGCCATAAATCTATGACATGAGCCCGCCGGCTTTACTTCCCCTCCGAAGGAAGGCATACCGACGGATTTAAACGCTCTTAAAAAATCCGACGACTTCGGCCGGGTTTGAACCCGTGATCATGGGCATAGAAGCTCAGAATTCTACCAACTACGCCACCAAAGCCACCATGCTAAGGATCAAAATATCGGAAAAAACCAACATTGGACGTTATTTAAACCGGTAAATAGAATTTATTTTCGGTGTTACTTCGCATTTTTTTAAACGGAATATTACGTTACTTTTGTTGTTGTTGATGCATTCAGAGGTTTGGGGATACCAATACCCGCGGGTCTGATAACCTGTATGGCTGTATTTGTAGCTAACGTTAGGGTTTTGAAGCAGGCGGCCGTGACCCGGCATTTGCCTCGAGTAGGAGTGAAAATAACTTCTAGGACAACTAAGGTGGGAATCGAACCCATCTCTTCTTAGTTTTACCTCACTAAATCTACTTCTGGTTTGAGTGCGGGGACGGTGACTTGCACCAGGAGACACAACCTGAAGAGCCTGGTAATACTAATTCTAGCTAATCGTTTCATCTCTACATCCTTACATCCGAGGCAATCTGTTTAACGTGTTCTAACCTTGGTCTACCCCTACAGTTCTTGTCTTCAACCCTTTCTTCTATAGCAAAGTTTGCTATTCCTGGGTGTCTTAGTGTGTGTCCCACCAACTATCTCTTCTCCTCATTAGCAGTCGCCAGAAACATCTCTCCTGTCCCACTCCTCTTAATAACCTCTTCGTTTGTAACCCTATCTACCCATCTGATCTTCGTCATTCTCATGTAACATCTCATTTCAAACGCTTCTTTTCTCCTCTATTCTGTTTCACCAATAGTACAAGTTTCACTTCCATAGAGCGCCACGCTCCAGACAAAGGCTTTCAAAAATGAATTCCTAATACCTAAATCTATATTCGATGTCAACAGATTTCTTTTCTGTAGAAATGCTTTCCTCGCCTGAGCCAACATACAGTACTTGTTATATCCTCTTTGCTTCGTTCATCACTGGTTATTTTGCTTCCTATGTAACAGAAGTCTCCTATTTTAGCTTTTCACCTTCCAATTTGTCGTCCATAAGGGTTTCGGATTTCTTTCGACTGCATTTCAATATTTTTGTTTTACATTTATTAATTTTCATCATGAATTCTTTCCTCAAGACAGAATCCATATCATTAAAACACTAATTCAAATCCTCTGGTGTGTTGGCTAAGATGACGATGTCATCATCAAATCTCAGAGTTGAAATTATTTCTTTTTGAATATTTTCTCCTACTTTAAATTCCTTCTTATTTCCTTAATTCCTTGTTCAATGTAATATACAATGTAAGTATAATGTATAAATGTCTATTTGTTCGGGGCGAGTTTCCCTAGTTTTTCCTCCTAGTGGTTCACATCTGGTGGGACGTGGGTTGGCCACCACGGGGCCTCAACTGAGTTCAGCATTGCTTCCACTTACTTGTGCCGGGCTCCTCTCCGTCTTCTTTCCTGTCGACCTCTCTTGGTCAACCCCTGCTCTGAACCGACCCCAACGGTATTAGGGTATCCAAGGCCTAGGGAGTCTTTCACTTTCCCGCCTTAATTCACCTTTGTCTCATCTTTCCTGATACCCTCATTCTTCAAGGAGTCAGCCTTCTTTTTCTTTTCATGTTATCTCCTGCCTTCTGCTTAAGGCCCTCAAGGATGCACCCACCACTTCTGGTGCACCTTGGATTGTGCTACACCCTCAAGGGCTTACGGCTGGTGAGTTTGGGGGGAGTTGGCGACTCCGAGGGATTCCTGAGCTGGGTCCCGTTGTCCCCTTTTTCCTCTGACTTTTGGGTGGGCCCCCTCCTCTTTCCCCTTTCCTATCTGCCTTTCATGGCTCTCCGCCTTTCTAAGTTCCTCAATCCTCATTCTTCAAGAGCATTTCTTTCCTTCCTTTCCTTTAATTGCATTATCCATTATTTGTTTACCATTTCTTCTTCTATTATGTAAGTCTGTAGTAAGTATTAGTTATACTTTTCATTCTCATCTCATCTTTCACTATCACCCAAACCATTAGGGTCCTATAACCTTGATGTTAGGTCCCTTAAAACAACTATTATCATCATCATCATCATCATCCCTAATTTGTGGCTACAAACTGTTCACCGAATTACTGCACACAGTGCTCAGTCACGCATGCGCGCTGAGGAGAGAAAGGCATGGGGGCCGGATATCCAGTCTCCTTGACATTATACCACTCATCTGACGAATAGTCCGCGATACTCAAGGAAGATAGCAACAGAACATGTTGTCTGTGTGCTTGTATACACGACACAAAGCTCTCATGCCTCAAATATTTCCATACCTGAACACTTTGCGAAGGTCTGATTACCTTTTCTGTTTCATGTACTTGTTCCATTCCGCAGGACTCCAGCTTCCTCGAACATACGTCCCAAGGATCATCACTACACCTTCATTGGCCATAAACGCGCATTTCCATGGTCGAAGTGGAGCGACATACTGACTTTTCCACACATCTTAGAAACATGAATCTTGCTACCAGTGAAGCTGATATTTACAAGATCTCTAGAAATGTAAAAAATGCACCTTACTTCAAATCCCGGGGCGCCTACCTCATCCCTGTCCCTGATACAGGTACACAGGCTAATGCTGGGATAGTACCTTAATTTAAGCCCCGTTGCATCTACCCCATCCCTGACCCTGATACAGGTACACATGCTAATGCTGGGATAGTACCTTTCTTCAAGTCCCGGGGCACCTACCCCATCCCTGTCCCTTATTTATTTAGCGTATGGCTTCTGGTGTCGGGAGTGTCCGAGGACATGTTCGTCTCGCCACAGTTTGTAGCTGCTTCTATGCGGACACACATGGGGTGAGCTACAAGTACCGTCGCGTGTGGATGAGATGAAATGAATGAAGATGAATGAGCAAGTTCAGTTTCAACTTTGGTTACCAGACGCCACTGACACCGAGCGGTGAACGTTGGAACTTGATAGAGAGTTTCTAGCCAAATAACCTACATATTTAGCTACAGAGTACACTACTAATTGTAGTGGTACTTAGGTTCTTTATCATACCATGCATGACATGGGGCAGCCGGCTTTACTTCCCTTCCGAAGATTCACGGTCACGTAAAACTACAATCTTCCTTCCTTCCTTTCCTTCCGAAGGAAGGACTTAAACGCTCTTAAAAATCCGACGACTTCGGCCGGGTTTGAACCCGCGATCTTGGGAACAGCAGATCAGCATGCTACCGACTACGCCACCAAAGCCACTCTCCCCGTCCCTGATATAGTTACACACACACTACTACAGACATCAGACACGTTCAACACACGGGGCTGACGACCAAGATATTCCAAGCCCCTCAAATGAATTAACAATTGAATTAAATTAGATGCCAGTGAATTACAATGTGTATAAACATTTGCTGTACCAAGTTTCATTGCGTTCGGATGGTTAAGTCGTGAGAAAAGTCTATTTAAAAGTTTCAGCTTCGCTTGGCCGCCATATTGATTTTGTAGTTAACAGATTTTTGAAAATCTCCAGGGTGATATCAGTCATAGTTTCGGAGATCTAGAATGCCGGTGAAATATTTCGCACAGCCGCCATGTTGGATTGGTGAGATGTAATAAAATTTGAAGGGTACGGTAGGGTCGGCCAAAATAATACTAAGACCTTACCGAGTTTCATTGAAATCGCTCCAGCCGTTTAGAAGTTATTGGGAGAGGAGGGGACACACACACACACACACACATACACATACACACACACACACATTCACACACACGGACAAAGGGTGATCTCATAAGCCTATTTTTTTTTTCATAAATAAAAATAGGCTAAAACGAACAACAACAACTACTCCTCGTAATGTAAGTCAGTATTCACTGGTACACACATATGCACATCATTATGCGCAGATGACCTACTTGTTACTACCTTGCACTGTATAGTGAGGATCGCCACAGGGTGCACAAAACAACCATCACGTCCATTTCGTAACGTAGTGACTAATATTTGTGGAGGTTCCCGACTCTGACAAGAAATTTAATTCTGGCCTGACGGCTGGAACGGTGTAGACTCAGCCAGGGCTGGCATGCGAAACGAAATGCATTATCAATTTAATTTAGCGTCGCGAAATGAAATTGTTCAATGGAATAACATTTCGCTCCTGGCGCGAAATGATATTTGTTACAGACTTTTAATTTCGCTCCTGGCGCGAAATTATATTCATTACGGACTTTTAATTTAGCTCCCGGCGCGAAATGATATTTGGTACAGACTTTTAATTTCGCTCCTGGCGCGAAATTATATTCATTACGGACTTTTAATTTAGCTCCCGGCGCGAAATTATATTTGTTACAGACTTTTAATTTCGCTCCTGGCGCGAAATTATATTCATTACGGACTTTAAATTTAGCTCCCGGCGCGAAATGAAATTCTTTACAGACTTTTAATTTCGCTCCTGGCACGGAATTAAATTCATTACGGACTTTTAATTTAGCTCCCGGCGCGAAATGTAATTCGTTACAGACTTTTAATTTCGCTCCTGGCGCGAAATTAAATTCATTACAGACTTTTAATTTCGCTCCTGGCGCGAAATAAAATTTGTTAACGACCATCAATTTCGTTCCCGGCATTTAGTCCCCCCCCCCCCCCCTCCGGCCTGAAATTAAAATGCATGGAACATTTCATTATGTTTCTGAAATGAAATCTGTTTCTTTTCTTCCCCGAAAGCCTTATTTGTTCCCTCGTCCTACACCTAGCCACCATCTACATTCGTCCCTACCACCCCATCCCCAAAGACTGCATTACCCACGTGTCTGAAGACTTCCCCCATTTAATTCTAATGGCCGACCTCAACCTTCATTCCCGTTCGGTCCTAGAACTTCATAGCCTAGACATCTACCTACGTCACATCGACGCCACCCTCGTCCATCTCCCTGAATCTACCCGTCCTTCCTCCAATACCACCCCGACGCAGTCATTGCTCATAACTCCCTCCTCCATCTATTTGACGTGTCTGTCCTGCCACTCAAAGGAGGTGATCATGCCCCCGTTTTACTCAACTTCCCTCTTCCCCCACTACCACCTCCCAGGATGGTCCAGAATTTCTGCACAGCAAACTGGCAGGAATACCGCGCCTACGTCAACAATCACCTCCGTGCGGACCATCTCCCACTGGATAACCAGACGACGGTCGACGCATATACTGCACACATAGATACTATACTACGACAAGCCTCCCAGGTAGCCATCTCCCTCATTCCAACGACCCCGTGCACTACATTTGAGTCGTCCAGTTGCAAAAATCGTTTAATCCACTTGTGAATAAGGATCATGTCGTAAAATTATTTATTTAATTATTTTATTTATTTTACCTCATTTCATTTTGTTTTATTTTATTTTGCTTTATTTTGTTTTGTTTATTTTTGTGTTTTACTTTATTTCGTTTTATTTTGTTTTAAATTGTCTTGTTTTATTTGTTTTATTTGTTTTATTTTGTTTTTGTTTTTATTTTGTTTTGTTGATTTTGTTTTATTTTGATTTCCCAGAAAACAAATGCAAAACCAAAAACACAAAACACGAAGTAAAATGCTAAATTCAAACACAAAAGCAAAAGCAGAATAAAAAAGAAACACAAACCAAAAAGCAAAATTCAAAAACAGCAAAAGCAGAAAACAAACACAAAACCAAAACAAAAAAGACGAAGCAGAAAGCAAAAGCAGAACAAAAACAAAGCAAAATCAGAAAACAAGAAACATAAAGCAAAAAGCAAAATTCATAAAAGCAAAAGCAGAAAACAAACACAAAACAAAAACAAAAAAGACGAAGCAAAAAGCCAAATTCAAAAACAAAAGCAAAAGCAGAAAACAAAAAACAAATAATATAAAGCAAAATTCAAAAAAGCAAAAGCAGAGCACAAACACAAAACCAAGAAAGAAAAGCAATAAGTCAAATTCAAAAGCAAAAGCACAAAGCAAACACAAAAACACCAACCAAAAGTAGAAAACAACAAACACAAAACGTTTCTCATGAAAATGATCCTTATTCACAAGTTGATTAAACGAGTTTTGTAACTTGACGACTCATTTGCATTTGACTGTTGGCACGGGCTAGAGTCAAATGTGGCTTTTCACCGATGTCTCAGTCTTACACATGGCTGTGATTATATGGAAGCTACTGAGGTATGGGTGTGCTTAGTAATGAAATTCGGGGCAGTCAGTGCCTGTGGATGCTGTGAAGGGTTCTACTCATAGGGTTAGTACTGCTGTTCTGACTCAGTGAGGAAAGCAATGGCAAACTACCTCACCCCCCATCTTGTCTAGTACGCCTCACTATAGCGCTGCCTTGAGTTTTTGTGGGTACCTACCCACATAACCTACCGGCGGTACTTTTTGAGGATCCAACCAGCCTTCGGGCTGACTACCTAACAGACAGACGTCAGGACTTTGAACATCGTACAGAACATTATTTAACTCTCGAAACGAATATACTGTATTTTAATTTCAACAACGAAATTAAATGTTTCATGCATTTTAAATACACGTCGGAGAGCGAAACTTAATGCCGTTTGGGAATTTTATTTCGCCTCAGGAGCGAAATTAAAAGTCTGTAACGAATTTTATTTCGCGCCGGGAGCGAAATTATAAGTCTGGAACTAAATAAATTTCGCGCCGGGAGCGAAATTATAAGTCTGGAATGAAATTAATATCGCGCCTGGAGCGAAATTAAAAGTGTGGAACGAAATTAATTTCGCGCCGGGAGCGAAATTATAAGTCTGGAACGAAATTAATATCGTGCCTGGAGCGAAATTAAAAGTGTGGAACGAAATTAATTTCGCGCCGGGAGCGAAATTATAAGTCTGGAACTAAATTAATTTCGCGCCGGGAGCGAAATTAAAAGTCTGGAACGAAATTAATTTCGCTTCGAATTAAGTTTCGCTTTGATTTAATTACGCGCCGACAATCATTATCATTTCGCTCCCGAATATCGCGCTTACGGCGAAATTAAATTATTTTCGTCCCCACAGCCATGAATTTAATTTCGCATGCCAGCCCTGGCACTCAGCCTCGTGAGGCGAAATAGAGAAGAAGTATGTTCCATTCACACCTCAGCCATCTTGGAAGTGGCTTTCCGCGGTTTCCTACTCCAAACATATGCCGGGATGGTTCCTAACTTAAGGCCATGGTTGCTTCGTTCCCAATTCCTTACCTGACATGCAAATGCACACACTAATACAGCCATCATAATAACACAGGTTATCAAACAAAATCCCACACCCACCCAAGTATACGCGATTGAATGACCATCATGTCAAATTAGAACAACAACAACAACAACAACAACAACAACAACAACAACAACAACAACAACAACAACAACAACAACAACAGACTTATATTGAACGGCAAGAATTAAATTAGGCTCAATGATAAAATAATGACTCGAAGTAGCAAACTTTGCTGATATACTGAATGATACAGAGGTGAGCAATTTATTAGAATTAAATAATGAATTTTAAGTTCGACCCTGACTATTATATGTCAGAAAATTGTATCATAATGATGGTCATTATAACACTATTTTTCATTCTGAAACAGTTTCTCCCACCAATCAGAGCTCAAGAAACAGTTGTTTGACCAATAGCATATCACCTGCGCTGAGTTCCACGGCCTTCTAATTTAAATTTCACTGCGTGGCCTAGTGTCATTGTGGGGGTTATCGAGGAGGCCATGGTCAAATTCAATGTATTCTGTGCGTCCCATGCACTCTGTTCAGTACACAAAACTGGCGAAATCTCAACAGATATTTATGTTCGAACATAAAATAGTTATAATAATTATCGTCGAACATAAACAGTCGTATGCAACTCGCCTATAATGGTAATTAAGTCACTCGTATGTAAATTATAAAACTCGCATACGCTCGTTTTATAAACATGCTCGTGTCTTAATTATTGCCATTATAGGCTCGTTGCATTATGTACTATTATTGGCCATTTGCTGACATATTTTAACACACAACTTACTCATGTTTTATCCCCAGTAGACTTATAGCTTTTTCCAAAAGGAATTGCGTCTGGAAACTTTCGGAAATGGGATTCCAGAGCTTCGCCCACTTTCTCTTTTTTTTATTGACTTTGGAATGTACCCTCTCAATCAAGTGATTTTAATCCAGGGTCTATGGATATTTGAATAGTTCAAGGGCGGACTTCAGTAAGGAATGAATTTCGAATCCTTCGCCTTTAAATGTACACAAAAACTAGAATAAAGTAATTAAAACAAACTAGAACAAACTAATTAAAACAAAACGTGTGAATTTATGCGTTAGGAAAACTCCTCTTCAAGTAGAAATTATAAACAATCATTCTACTGTCATTTTTTTTAAATGAAAATGTTGGAATAATTTCAGCGGTTTGCAAACAATGTTACTCCATAACTCATGAGAAGTAAAAAATCGTAATTTGCAAAACTCACATTGAGTTTAATAATTTGCACACCTCTGTACTTTTACGTGTATTATTGGTCAACGGGGGGAGAAACTGGAGGGGGGGGGGTACTGGGAGCCTTCGCTCCCCCCCCCCCAAATAAGTGGGTCCAATTCCTTTTTCAACCACATTGGGATTGGTTTTCCGTGGCTTAAAATGCATAGACATTCACCATTATGAAGATGGTATTAAATATTATCCGTGTTGACTGATATTAATCTCAAATTATAAAAGCCGCCTTGTCAAACACTAGAAAGTAGTTTAATAATTAAATTAATTTTTTGTGACCTTTCATTTGATTAAAATTCTAATGGTTTATTGTAAGGATATCCATTTTCTCTTTGGTATTAGTTAACATAGTTTTAGGCGGCTTCGGTTGCGTAGTTGGTAGCATGCTGAGCTTCTATGCCCAAGGTCGCGGGTTCAATCCCGGCCGAAGTCGTCGGATCTTTTAAGAGCGTTAAAAATCCCTCAGTCTGCCTTCCTTCGGAGGGGAAGTAAAGCCGGCGGTCCCATGTCATAGCTTTATGGCGTGTAAAAAATCCTTCCTCTAACTACAGTACACTTGTGTGAAGCCAGAATTTGTAGTTTAGAATTGATAACACTCTATTAGTTCCAACGTTCGCCACCAGATGATGACTGCGATGCCATCTACAAGCCACGTCCGCAAGCTAGGTGTCGTGGACGGTAGCATTTGGAAGCAAAAGTAGGAACTACTTGAAATTATTGTCTGCAGTCCTTACTTTAATTAAAACAGATAACACACACTAATACAGCCATCACAATTAACACCGGTTATCAGACAGATTCTACACGCACCCAAAGTACACGGGGCTACATGACCGCGTTGTCGCAGTCCCTAAACTAAGGAACCGACCAACATAGCTTTAAGATTCTTTTATTATTTAACTAGCAACCCAACCCGGCTTCGCCCGGGAACAGTTATGAATGCATTACGTGATAAGAGCTTTTTCTTTCCAATGCCAATGAATAACGACCAATATCCGTTTTACGTCTCGGCATGATGGGTTCAAATCACTGACTGGACTATTAATTATATTATCATGGAGATGCATGTGCAACAAATTCTTGTCAGACGTAATTTAAGAATGGCGAGATGCATGAAACTCAAATCCCCCTTCCGTCCAATCTTAATTTGACTGTGAATTTTGCGGAACGAAAAGTTCACAGGCGAAATGAAGAAAAGCCGAGTTGCACTTCCAGGGAAACTCCAAACAAAACCACCCTTCTCAGAAGTCTTAACTCAACACGACTCGACGGTTTGCTACTGGCTGTATTTGGGGCAATAGGTTCGCCCGCTAGCTAGGGTGTAACAGGGATGATAGACTCGCCCTTAGCTAGCTCGTAAACCGTCGCCTCAGTACTTGACTGGACACGGCTGGAAGAAATTAAAACGTAAAAACACTTACTGTGGGCGATGTATTGAAGACAGACATATGCTCTCGCGGACGTTTTTGTAGAACTTTTCATACTGAACAATTCTTACACTCATATTATTTAGATACTTTTAACGGTTTGCCCAGCGTAAGCTTACTAAGCGCTCGGACGCCAGTTTTTTTTTCGACTTTTCCATTAAAATCATTTCTGCTTGGCTTCCTTTGATCATAAATAAATTATTTTTTACAGAGATCATCCTCGAGATATCCTTTACAGAATGGTGAAAACCGCATCAAAATCCATCCAGTGGTTCTCGAGATTACCCGTAACATCCAAGAATCGGGGACTTTGTTTTATACTAAGTATAAGGTATCATTGTATACCAAAACATGTACGAATTAATTTACTTATTGAACTTCTTTCTAGTATTTGAGAATGCGATTTTTATAATTTGAGATTTCCGTGGCTTTTCTACTTCTACTCCAGGAAAAGGGTGGGATGGTCACGGTCGTCTCTTACTCAAATCCTAGCTCCAAACTGCACACTAGTACAGCCATCACAATGGCACGCACACCCAAGTACACGGGGCTAGATGGTAACGATGAACACACCGTGTAAAGCAGATGTACGTCCCGCGATATGTAGGTCATAGTGAATATCCACCTGCCTACGCCAATCATGCCCTCTCACTTCCGGCGGAAGTTCACATGCTCCCGGTGGAAATGTTTGTATACTCTGCTATTAGTTAGCCACCGTTTCCTTCTCAAAGCTTCAATCCGCCTTGCGGGTCAGAGATGAGGCGTGCTTTGTTCTCATGGCCAGAGTTGCTCTCGACATAGGCGAACTTGTTTAATAAACCCTTTCACGAATTGATTGCCGGCGGTCGAGATGGGAACTATTCCTTGTTTACTTGTGTCACACGTCAGCCTGCTTCGTTGACAGGTACAGTAGCGTGAGTAGGATATGACTCAGCTCCAATAGCCTCAGTTATCGTTTGACTGTCCGTGGTGACATGATCTCTTGTGACGCGCAATGCTGCTTGTCTTATGTGCAGAATGAACTCTTGTCATCGCTGTGTTCCCCGCTTCGTCCCGCGGGGCAGCTGCTACAATGAACAACAAGTAGTTCCGTGAAGAACTATACAGCCTATTTTCATACATCCTACTAATGTTAATTGCCTCTATCAACATACTAAATTTCAGTTTGATTGCTGTAATAGATTCGTAGATATTGAGAACCGTCTAAATATTTCGGATGGTCGCCATGTTGGATTGTTATATGTACAGGCCTTAGAGTCATGTACCTTTAAAGGAAAATTATTGCGTAGGTTCATTATTCAAACTTTTATTTCGATCGCATGAATACGACACAAGAAACAAAAACTTAATTTAAAAATTCGCACAGCCGCCATCTTGAGGTTATGTAAATAATTGAACTAAATTACATACCAGTGTATTAC
The DNA here is from genome assembly GCA_946902985.2 of Meconema thalassinum. Taxonomy (NCBI): domain Eukaryota; kingdom Metazoa; phylum Arthropoda; class Insecta; order Orthoptera; family Tettigoniidae; genus Meconema; species Meconema thalassinum. Next base: position 701,669,792 of record OX336388.2, read on the forward strand.
AATGTAAATAGAAATTTGCTGTACCAAGATTTATTGCGTTTGGATCATTAAATCGCGAGAAAAGTCTATTTAAAACTTTCAACTTCGCTTGGCCGCCATGTTCGTTATGTAGTTAACCGGTTTTTGAAAGTTTCATAGATGAACTTACAGTAGTGCCCTTTGTCTCCGTGCAAAATTTCAGGGTGATACCGGTAATAGTTTCAGAGATATATAATACCGGTGAAATATTTCGCACAGCCGCCATATTGAGGTTATGTAAACAATTGAACGAAGTTAGATGTCGGTGCATTACAATGTGTATCAACATATACTGTACCAAGATTAATTACGTTTGGTTGGTTAACTCGCGAGAAACGTCTATTTAAAAGTCGCAACTTCGCTTGGTCGCCATGTTGGTTTTGTAGTTACCAGGTTTTCAAAGGTTCTAGTAGTTCTCTCTGTCACCATACAAAATTCCAGGGTGATATCGTTAATAGTTTCGGAGATATTAAATGCTGGTGAAATATTTCGCACAGCCGCCATGTTGAATTGGTGAGACGTAACAAAATTTGAAGGGTGCGGTCGGGGTCGCCCGGAATAGTGCTATGAACTTACTGAGTTTCATTGAAATCGCTCCAGTCGTTTAGATTTTATTAGGGACACACACACACACACACACACACACACACACACACACACACACACACACACACACGCACACACACGGACAAAAGGTGATCTCATAAGCCTATTTTTCAAAATTGAAAATAGGCTAACAAACACTGGCGCAGCCAGGCTCAGCGGCAATAGAATCTTAAAATAGTTGCAATGGCTGATACGTCCTCAGCCGGCGTCAAAGGTATCGACATGCGATTGATTCGCAGCAAGTGTTTCTCGCCCAACAGGCTCTTATGCTTCTACTCTCCAAGACAAATAGTAAAGCAGTGTTGCCAATACAGCTCTCGTGTTACAGAACTAGCAGAGACTTGGTACAGCTCCATCAGAGTATCGGCATTTTCTCCAACCACAGGAATTTGATCTGACCCCGCAAGACCCGGTGAACCCTCAACCGGATCACGTGGCGTAGTTGGTAGCATGCTGAGCTTCTATGCCCAAGATCCCGGCTCAAACCCGGCCGAAGTCGTCCGACTTTTTAAGAGCGTTAAAATCCTTCAGTATGCTTTCCTTCGGAGGGGAAGTAAAGCCGCCGCGGCGGTCCCATGTCGTAGATTTATGTCAAGTAAAATAACCTTCCACTAATTACACTTGAGTGAAGCTAAATTATAGGGTAGGTTTGACTAACGCTCTTACGTTCCAACGTTCGTCGCCAGGAGCTGACTGCGGTGCCATCTAGTAACCAAGTTCAGAACTAGTTGTCGTTGACGGTGGCGTTTGGTAGCAAAAGTAGGAACTACTTGAAAATTGAATGTCTACAGTCCTTACTTGAATTTAAAACAGATGACACACTAATACAGCCATCACAATTAACACCGGTTATCAGACAGATTCTACACACACCCGAAGTACACGGGGCTACATGACCGCGTTGTCGCAGCCCCTAAACTGAGGAACCAACCAACAATCACATATCTTGACTAGTTGTGGTAGTTTCAGGAGGAACAGTAAATATTTTATAAGGTGGTAGTATAGATGAATTGCAATAAAAATTCCATATAACATGTGTCACATTTGTATTGCGTAGATATAGGCTATACAGTTGGTAGTATTTAACCCAAACAAATGTAAAGCCAGGGCAAATGAGGGCGCTCAAAGTTGATTTTCAAAAATTCCACCAGCAACTTCAATGCATCTTGCACTTCTCTTGATATCACCCCGTGTAGCTCTTCGGAGGGTGTCTTGGCGTTCTTTGATGAGGACTGCACTATGCATAATCCGAACGACCAACTCGGCTCCTGTGTTAAGTTTTTCCTTGTAGACTTCGCCTTTCAACCATCCCCACAGGCAAAACTCCAAAAGTGTAAGGTCCGGGGACCTTGGTGGCCAAGAGACGTGCCCATATCTCCCGATCCATCGTCTGGGGAATGATAGGTTTAGATGTTGTATCACCAGACGACTAGAATGTGCAGGAGCCCCGTCATGCTGGAAGAACATACGCATTCTTGTAGCCAAAGGAATCTCTTCCAATAATGCTGGAAGTTCATTTTCAAAAAAGTGTAGATAATGGGGTCCTGTTAGACGATGCGGTAACACAACAGGCCCAATCAACCCACACCACACATTTACATAGAAGCGTTCCTGAAAACGTGTGTCCACAATGGAATGGGGGTTTTCTTCTGACGGCTGATGTTCATTACGAGTGTTATTGATGTCGTCACGAGTGAACGTACCTTCATCAGTGAATATTACAAATGGGATTACTTGGCGATTTGCACGTATCCAACGACAAAATTCCAATCGTCTACAGTTTTAAGATCTCCTGCTCTAAGGTGTTGAACGGGCTGGTAATGATACGGATGCAACCCGTGCATACGAAATGTCAACCATACTCTTGTACATTGAACAGCGATACGTGCAGAAAGTCTACGTGTGCTTATTGAAGGACTACGTTCTACCGACTGCATAATGGCTTCTACTCCTCCACAGTCTGTTTATTTGCACGTACAGTCTGGCTGCGTGGCTCAGGGGTAACGTTCTCGCTTGCTGAGCCCAAGGTTGCAGGTTCGAAACCTGGCGCAGTCAGCTGACATTTGAGGGTGCGCAAATGCGAGGGAGCCGTGTCAGTAGATTTACTGGCACGTTAAAGATCCCCTTCGGGGCAAAATTCCGGCACCCCGGCGTCTCTAAAAGCCAGTGTAGTTAAAAGGGACGTAAAACCAATAACATTATTATTATTATTTGCACGTTCAGATGAAATACGACTGCTGGGTACTGCATCAGAGTCACGCAGTGTATTGTAAACACGAGTAAGCACTCTTGAATCTGGTCGTCTGCGGTTAGGAAATCGTATGCCATATTCTCTACAAGCAGCAGCAGCGTTTCCATTACACAAATACCATATCGGCATACTCAGCATGTGTAAAAACGTGCGGCATGTTTAAACGATACAGTACAGTCATCTTGGCCAACAAAGCACACTGACAGAAGAACACATTCAATGGAAACTTAAGCACAACCTCACAACGTGAACATCAACACATGACTACCGACAGTAGTGGCTACGCGGGCTAAAGCGCTGCGTTAGGTCAAGGGGCCAAGCTCTCTGCTGACTCGGTAGACGCGTGGGTTAGAGCCCCACCGTCGGCTGTCCTTCAAATGGTTTTCCGTGGTTTCCCCATTTTCAACACCAGGCAAATGCTGGGACAGTACCTTCTGACAGGCCACGGCCGCTTCCTTCCACATCCTTGCTCAGTTTCATTCATCTTCATCCATTCCATCTCTCATCCCGACGCGCAGGTCGCCCACGGGCGTCGACTAGAAAGACCTGCACTCGGCCTCTCAGGAGGCTACACGACAAAAAAAAAAAAAAAAAAAAAAAAAAACATGACTGCTGACAATCGTTAAATACGCCCATAGGAACCGCTGTACCAACACATGAAACGACAACTGCCCTGGTTACATATCAACATCTGTATCTCGGTACGCAATACAAATAGGACACATGTTATATTGACTTTTAACCTATTTCCATTTAGGAAAAAAAATAGGCTTATGAGATCACCCTTTGTCCGTGTGTGTGTGTGTGTGTGCGTGTGTACCTATGTCTAAAAGTATGGGTCTGTTTTTTTAAGTAAGGGCCGTTTCTTTTAATTAACCGAACATTTTATTTCGAAACCACATTTATTTTTAGGTTTTACATATCTTCCTCTATTTTTCTACATAGTTGCCTTGTTTATTTAGGCACTTGTCATACCTTAAAACTAACTTCTGGAATCCCTCTGCATAAAAGTTTGCCGCCTGCTCTGACAACCAAGAATTCACGGCTGTTTTCACTTCTTCATCTTCGGCGAAGCGCTTCCCACCAAGATGACGAAGGGCTATATGGTGGGTGATCCAAACCTTCCCACCCTAAAGAGTCAATCAGTTCCCGAGTCCGGGCAGCAGTGCGAGGTCTTGCGCTGTGACGGTAAAGTGCGAAAATGGGTACGCGAGTTCAAAAGTGGCTGTGAAAATGTCCATTGCATTATCACCATACACCTCACAAAGCTGACTTGTTTCATGCACTCAATAAACGTATCACAGATCGTACCTCACACGCGGCGGGTGAATGTATAATCTTGAACATTTCAACGTACAGGCTAGCTACACAGCTGCAACTGACGCCTGCTTGTTCGCAAAGGATGCTGGGAGGTAGCGCGCATGCTTGTTGCGGCGTGCGCACTAACTACGGGCTTTAAAAACAACCTTCGTACAATATGTACACTTATTTAGTTGCAGTAGCAATTAACACAACCAGTCAATACTTGTTAGTTGTAGTCTCTGTGATGGTTTGTTAAGATACTGAAAGTGCTGATTGACCTCCAAATTTGCTTAGTGTGATTATGTGGTTATTGTCAAATGGTCAGTTCAGATTTGATTGTCTACTTATCTGGTTGAATCATACGTGGTCCGGATGAGAGCAGTTAACTTCGTCACTGTCTGCTCTCAACGTTTAGACATAGATTTAATAGTCTAAGTGTAATGGATCTGATGATGATCGCTTGACGATAAAAACTGGTCATCCAAGTGAATTTATTAATCTGATGTATTTTTTCTTCAGGACTAGGGAATAACCCATCTCATTTGGGTACAATCGTGTTGACCGACTGTAAAACATCAAATTTCGATTACTAAGGCAACACTAAAAAGGCTTCAAATAATATATACAGTTCACACATAAAACAAGAGTTTCCCACCTCCGCGGTGCCATGCGATTAGGCGATTAGGAACACAGACAGCACCGATAGAAAGAACACGGCATATAGTAACAATAATATTAATTAGCGTGTCAAAATACAGAGAGATTTCTGAACTAAACAGAAAGCAATGGCTCGGACCAAGTCAGGACAGCAACACTGGCGTGATACAAACACCTTAGGGGAGTCTCTCACAGAATTGAAGTTAGACCCAGGCCTTTTTCAGCTTATGCCGAAGAGTCTTGACGAATAGTGAGGTTATTCTTGGGTGATCAAGCCTGAAGGAGTGAGGGAGAACAGTGCAGAATGCAGTCACTTTGCTCCTTATGATGTAGGCTACTGTACTTAGTTTCTGGGATTGTAAATGTTGTTTTTCCATCAAATATACTAAGAAAACGCAAGCGCAAAATAAATAAATAAATAAATAAATAAATAAATAAATAAATAAATAAATAAATAAATAAATAAATAAATAAATAAATAAATAAATAAATGAATGAATGAATGAATGAATGAATGAATGAATGAACGAATGAATGAATGAATGAATAAATAAATTAGTAAATAAATAAATAAATAAAGTAGTGAATGAATAAATAAATAAATGAATAAGAAAATAATAATAAATACATATATAAATAAATCAAAAAGTAGTTGTAGCAGGCATGTGTAGCAGTGCGGCAACATGTATGCTGACAATTGAGGCAGAGCGTGCTGTCCTTTAGGTAATGATGGATTTTATCTTTGATTATGATTGGTATGTCTGAAGAGGTAGTAACCTGACCTTCCGCAGCTTGTTTAGCTTAATAACCCGGGATATTACCCAATATCCAAGGTTGCTCAAGTCAGAAATTAATTTCAGGACATTATAAATGAACAAATTGTTTGTCGTTTTGAATAAGTGACTTTAAAATGCCAACTGATTGCGACGCAGCTGGCGAGCATTGCGCCACGCACTTACTCGCTCAGGATGTGTCGATGTTACAGCACACACCTGCAAAGAGAAAGACAGATGATTGTTAATATAAAGTATTTTTCACAATAAATATTCATTACACGCATTTGAGAAGTTTCTTTGTTCATTTTAATGTTAAAAACAATGAAAAATCAGTTACTGATAAACCTTTTAATAATAATAATAATAATAATTATTATTATTATTATTTCAAGGATCTTTTAAACTGTGAATCCCCTAAAGAACAACTCATCTTTGAAAAAAAAAAAAAACATCCAACCAAGATTCTGAACCCCTAACATTGGAAGAAATTAATGAAATAATCCATGGACTCAAAAATAATAAAGCCCCAGGGGAAGATGGTATAATTGCCGAAATGCTGAAGATAGGTGGTGAGAACGTAGCCCGGAAAATCCACTCAATTCTTGAGAACATCTGGATCACCGAAGAAATACCTGAGGATTGGAAATGTGCGCTAATCCATCCACTGCACAAGAAAGGGGATAAAACCAACATCAATAATTATAGAGGAATTTCCTTGATACCAGTTATTTATAAAATTTTCTCCAAAGCCCTGCTCACTAGACTTGAGAAACAAACAGACCGTCTGATTGGAGAATACCAGGCAGGTTTCCGAAAAGGAAGATCATGTACGGAACAAATTCTTAATCTCAAAACCGCCCTACAAATGCGCAAAACCAGACAGACAGTCATTACCTTTGTAGATTTCAGAAAAGCATATGACTCTATAGATCGTCAAACACTTTTCAATACTCTAGAAGAATTTCAAGTGGATAGAAAAACAAGAGAATTAATCAGACAAACATTAACTGGCACTACTTCAAAAGTTAAATTCCTCGGCGAAATATCTGAGCCTTTTGCAATTAACACTGGGGTCCGCCAAGGAGACGGATTATCTCCGTTACTGTTCAACCTCGTACTTGAGAAGATAATCAGGACCTGGGAAAAGGAAACTAAGGGAATAACCCTTGGCAGACTACTCAAAGATAGAATTCATGTAAATTGTTTGGCCTTTGCTGATGACATAGCAATCCTTTCTAATAACAGGCAAGAAGCAATTCATTCCATTGAGAAATTACACGAAATTGCCATCAAAAACGGGACTTCAAATTTCTTATGAGAAAACTCAGTACATGTAAGGAGCCTCACGATACTTAGACGGACAACCTATGAGAACTAAATTCGGCAAAATCTTTCAAGTGAACGAATTCAAATATCTGGGAGAAATTATTCAGCCCTCTAGTTTAAACCGTGAAGCAAATAAAGAGAGAATTTCCAAATTACAGAAAGCTTACAGAATCACTTGGAATAGGTATAACAAAAAATCAATATCTCGGAAAGCAAAACTTAGACATTATAATACAGTAATCAAACCGGAGGCGTTATATGCATCAGAAACCTTAATCATTGGTGGCAAATCTTTAACCAAAGAGATTGAAAAACAAGAAAGGAAAATTTTACGAAAATTTTTTGGCCCAGTTTTTATAGAGGGAATCTGGAGGAAAAAGTCATCCCAGGAAATATATCGCCAATGTGAAAAAATGTCTCATACTTTTCGGAAAAGACGATTGAAATTTTACGGGCACATTATCAGAATGAACAATGGCAGATTGACTAAAAGAATTCTCAACTTGACCCTCTCACTAAAAACCAAGAACAGCTGGCTACGTGAAATTGAAACAGATCTCCAGGAAATCAACATTTCAGACAATATTATACAGGACAGATGCAAATTCAGAACCCTAATCGACAATCACTAATTTTAAGACAAACCCAACACCAGGGCCACCATAATTTGGACAGAAGACCGAAGAAAGGCGCACAGCGAGAGGATGAAGAGATTTTGGAAGGAAAAGAAGGCCAACACATCAGCTAAACAGGTTCAACCGTGCTCCTGAGTCGGGCATAACGATGCAAGAATAATAATAATAATAATAATAATAATAATAATAATAATAATAATAATAATAGCGGAAGAACAAAGACATTTACAAAACATGATCAATGTCCTCAAGGCCAAACTGAGGCACTACGTTACCGTTATTCGCCCGGAGGCGTTATATGCATCAGAATGCCTGGCGATGAATAAGAAAGGCATGGCAGAACAGCTGGAAGCCAAAGAGAGAAAGATTTTGAGAAAGATCTTGGGCTCGGTCAAGGAACGAGAAGAGTATAGAAGCCGGCACAACGATGAACTTTGTGTACATGTGGAGAAAATAACGGACACCATATGCAAAAGAAGACTCTCCTTTTATGGCCATTTAACTTGAATGAGCTCCGGAAGATTGTCCAATAGAATCTGTGCCTACTTTGTGGGAAAGGAAACAAAAGGGATCTGGTTTACAGCGGTGGAAAAGGACCTACAAGAACTGGAGATATCACATGAGGACATCTTGGAACGTGACTCTTTGAAGAAGGAAGTTGGGGAAATACAGAGTTTTCAGCCAAAACCCATATTGAAAACTGGCAAGAAGTGGACCGAAGAACGGAAGTAAGTTCACCGAAGAAGAATGCGAGAACACCGGGCCAATGTGAAAGAACGAGGAAAAAGGCAGTTGAAATAACGTTGTTCATAGAAGACCGAAACGATTATATAAAAAAAGAAAAAAAAATAGCGGAAGAAGGAGTATTCTGAGAGAATGAAGAGATTTTGGGAAGAGAAGCGCAAAAACGCCAGAAGATAAAATCATGTATTCAAGTTCAATCGCTCTCCTAAAGTAGAACAATCGATTGAATAAATAGATAAATAAATAAATAAATAAATAAATAAATAAATAAATAAATAAATAAATAAATAAATAAATAAATAAATAAATAATAATAATTTAAATATCTTGAGGAATGAATCGGCTGGAATGCGCTAGAGAAATGGCAATGGAATCTAGGAGAAATAAAGTTGAATTGGCCTTCCAATTTACGAAGGACACTGATAACAAGAAGTCTCTCTCCTGGAATACCAAGATAAAACATTATAACACGGTAATTAAACCAGAAGCCTTATATGCAGCCGAAACATTGTCTCTCACCACCCAGGGACCGCTTGAAAGGCTGGAGGTCAAGGAAAGAAAGATAATACGCAAAATCTTAGGCCCCAAATTTCATAACAACAAATTAATCCATGTCAGGAACGAAACTCTTTACCAAAAGACTGAAAAAACTCTCGGACACAATAAGAAAACGGAGAATTGATTTTTATGGGCACATCCTCCGGATGAATTCAAATAGATTAACCAAAAAAGATCTTCGACCACATCCGTAATATAAAAAAAAACTCTTTGGTTTAAGGAAACCGAGAAAGATCTTGTGGAACTCCAAATTACGACACCATGCTCATGGACAAAACAGCCAAAACCGACATCAAGGATAAGAAACAACGGTTCCAAGTGAAACTCAAACAAAAGCGTACTATCCACCTCTCTGCCGAAGAAAGAGAAGCAAGATCTCAAAGGATGAGGCAAAACTGGGACAAAAGGAAAGCTCAAGACAATAAAAAGTGATTGATTTCATGTACCTCAAAGTTGGGTGAAACAAATAAAGAATAATAATAATAAACACTAAACATGCAAATGGAGCTTGGTTCAGGGAGATACAAATGGATCTTCACGATATTGCGACCTCTTGTGAAGATATCCAGCAGTGTGACCAGCTTAAGAGAAAACTCTTCGAACATCAGTGTCCAAACTAAGCCGACACCGGAAGCTAAAAAGGCGTGGACAATACAGAGGAGGGAACAACACCGTCTACGAATGAAGGAATACTGGACTAATTTTTGAGCTAAAAGGAAACAGTTGAAATGACGTAGTTCTTAGTTGGCCGAGACGAAACAAGAATAAACACTATAACTAATGTGGAGAGGTGAGATAAACCAAATCATGACCACTGGTTAGAAGCACACGACCCAAGGACAACTGAAACAGAATCCAACAAGCCACGACCTAACAAAGAAATATACACTCATGTAGAGAATATAATAGAACACACGAAGATTGTCGTTTCTTGCAGACGTTTACATGGAATGAACATTGGCAGGCTGAGAAAACAAATAGCTTACCTTGGAACTACTTTACAACCAACACTATCTTCCTTCAACATTCGTGTTACAGAGAGAGCAACTGCAGCAATAAAAGCCATATACAACATTCAACAGCCGCAACAAATTTCACTAATCACCGCAATTGCACTGTTTAATACGGTCATAGCACCAATTGCAACCTACGGGATCAATATACTCTGGGACAAACTTACGATCACCAACCTGTCAACAATTGAAAAAGTAAAAGCCCGCTACCTAAAACGGATTCTTGGAGTTGGGAAGATAGCACTATCAAGGTTAACATATGTACTAACAAAAGAAACATTCTTCATTGAGGACATTAAAGCGCAATTCTGGCTACCAAATACAAAGGCTTATGAGATGACTCTCCACCTACCAAATGAGAAGAAAAAAGCCATATGGCTTGAATTCTACACAACAGACGCTATTGCAACATCAGAATGGAAGCAGCCAAATTACGAACTCGGACATATAATGACAAGATATGCAACACACGGTTTTCACCACAAATTATGCCGTAACCCAAGATTCCATCAACCGGAAGAAGACTGCGTGTGCAAACTGTGCGACAAACACTAAGAGAGATATCATGCTCAAAATTACACACACAAACACACACACACACACACACACAAAGAAGGACAATCTCAATAATTAGACTAGGACGAGAATAATTTATATGCCAATATGCACGTTGTGCGCTTTCATTAAGGTATGAAAGACCCGTCTAGGGGCGAAAAAAATATTTTTTGGTCGTTTTTAGTTATTTACAATGTAGAGAACAGGAATTTATCAAAAGAGAGTCGAAAAATATGGAAAATGGTCATTTTATAAGATGTAAATGACTATGCTGCACCATGAATGACAACGCCCACTTTTACAAAGATTTATGTTTCTGCGTATAACTTCTGAATTATTATACTGTAGATAGATTTCTCAACTCACTTCTTGTCTGCTCTGTTGAGCGCAGACTTTGTGATGGTAACAATGACAACTTCCTGCTTTGTTTATGTTGCGAGTGGTTACTGAACATCGTAATAATATTATAATCACTGTGATTTTGCACTGACCTATTGAAGAAATATTGTTTAAGGGCCGGAACACGGAAGTCATCTGCCCAAATTAAAATAATTGAAGTGTTGATTTGAAGAGGGAAACAAGTCCACTTATTTGCAAACAGATAAGTTGAAACACGCATTTATTTATTTATATTGTTTTTATTTATTTATTTGTTCATGTATTTATTTAAAAGTTAAAGGGAGTATGAGAAGCGAAATAACCAGTGATGGACGAAATGATGCAAGTTATCGGGCAGGAATGTTCTAAGAATTGTCAGAGGTAATAAATGTAATGAAAAACTTCAACCTCTTTTTTCCCAGTTTAACATTTTTCACTACTTTGGTACCATTTTTAAGAAAACAAATAAAGATAGGTCCATACTTTTTTTGATGTAACAACATCATCCTAATGAACAGTAATAAGAAGATATATCCATATAAATATTATAAAAAATGAAATATAAATATTTTTCGACATAATTTTGGATTAAAATATCGCACCTTAAAGAAAAATTCATATTGGCAAAAGTATTTCGCTTTTGTTAATAATCCTTCTTATTATTGCAGATATTGATACAAACAGTAATCCCTGAAAACCCAAACAGATTTTCAGTAAAGTGTACCAACAATTTGAAGATTTAACATGGTCGAGATAGGCGGGTCTTTCTTACCTTAAATAATAATAACACTTTAAAAGCTTAAAGTACAACCAGCGTGGTTTACACAGACATTGAATGACCTAAAGGAAGCCAACATTGACATTAAGGATACACACAATAGAGATATGTTTAGAGGCAGTCTTCAAAAAGTGATCCCCCAGGGGCTCATATCTCGTGGGACATAGGTTGGCGACCACGGGACCCCAGCTGAGTCCGGCATTGCTTCCACTTACTTGTGCCGGAATCCTTTCCATCTTCTTTCCTGTCGACCTCTCTTGGTCAACTCTTGTTCTCTTCCGACCCTGACGGTATTAGGGTATCCGAAGCCTCAGGAGTCGTTCACTTTCCCGCCTTCATTGACCCTTCTTTCATCTTTCCTGATCCCTCATTCTTCGTGGGATCAGCCTTCTTTTCATTAGAGTTTCTTTTCTCTTTAAGATTCCTGCCCTGTTTTTATGAATTGGCTCCCGGTGTCTCTAAATTACATTTTGTGAGGTGTGTTTTTTTTAAAACTCAACCACATTTTGTAATTATATTCAATCTACATTGCACTTTGTAAGTATTTTCGATCTAAACTCCATTTTGTAAGTACACACATCAAAAAAAGTTTTGCATCACCTCGGTTCCCAGATCTCCGGCATATAGACGTTGACTGTGTATATTGTATCAAAGATACAGTCCCTTTGACTGTTCATAGATGTCACTAAAACTGCTCAAAGATGTAAACAACCATGCATGAGCAGGGCCTATTAGACGGAGGGGGTACGACAGCCGATCAGTTCCAGTCATTCCACCAGGACGAAGGTACGCTGCTCATGTTGTCTGTAGTTCTACCATGCCTAGAAGGTCAATACCGCAGTTCGATCGCGTCCGCATTGTTACTTTGTGTCAAGAAGGGCTCTCAACAAGGGAAGTTTCCAGGCGTCTCAGAGTGAACCAAAGCGATGTTGTTCGGACATGGAGGAGGTACAGAGATACAGGAACTGTCGATGACAGGCCTCGCTCAGGCCACCCAAGGGCTACTACTGTAGTGGATGACCGCTACTTACGGATTGCCGCTCGGAGGAACCCTGACAGCAATGCCACCATGTTGAATAATGCGTTTCGTTCAGCCACAGGACGTCGTGTTTCAACTCAAACTGTGCGCAATAGGCTGCATGATGCGCAACTTCACTCCCGACGTCCATGGCGAGGTCCAGCTTTGCAACCCCGACACCATGCAGCGCGGTACAGATGGGCCCAACAACATGCTGAATGGACCCCACAGAATTGGCATCACGTTCTCTTCACCGATGAGTGTCGCATATGCCTTCAACCAGACAATCGTCGGAGACGTGTTTGGAGGCACCCTGGTCAGGCTGAACGTCTTAGACACACTGTCCAGCGAGTGCAGCAAGGTGGTGGTTCCCTGATGTTTTGGGGTGGCATTATGTGGGGCCGACGTACGCCACTGGTGGTCATGGAAGGCTCCGAAACGGCTTTACGATACCTGAATGACATCCTCCGACCCATAGTGCACCCATATCGGCAGAATATTGGAGAGGCATTTGTCTTCATGGACGACAATTCTCGACCTCATCGTGCACATCTTGTGAATGCGTTCCTTCAAGATAACGACATCGCTCGACTACAGTGGCCAGCATGTTCGCCAGACATGAACCCTATCGAACATGCCTGGGATATGTTGAAAAGGGCTGTTTATGGACGTCTTGACCCACCAACCACTCTGAGAGATTTACGCCGAATTGTCGTTGAGGAGTGGGACAATTTGGACCAACAGTGTCTTGATGAACTTGTGGATAGTATGCCACGACGAATACAGGCATGCATCAATGCAAGAGGACGTGCTACTGGGTATTAGAGGTAGTGGTGTGTACTGCAATCTGGACCACAAATGCTGAAAGTCTAGCTGTATGATGGTACAACATGCAATGTGTGGGTCTCATGAGCAATAAAACGAGCTGAAATGTTGTTTGTGTTGATCTCTATTCCCTTTGTATTTAAAGGTTCCGGAACTCTTGGAACCGAGGTGATGCAAAACTTTTTTTGATGTGTGTATTTTCGATCTCAATTGCATTTTGTAAGTACAGTATTTTGAATCGCGGCCTTCCACATATTGTGAGTATTTTGAATCTATCATACATTTTGTAAGCACTTTCAAATTCAATTGCATTTTGTAAATATTTTGAATTTTAATTGCGCTTTGTGAGTATTTTGACTCTGAACCGGCCTTTTCCAATCTCACTTGTATTGTGTATTTTCAATTCCAATTGCATTTTGTAAGTATTTTTAACCTCAATTGTATGTTGTACGTATTTTCAATTTCAATTGCATTTTGTAAATATTTTGAATTTCAATTGCATTTTGTTGAGTATTTCGAATCTACATTGCATTTTGTAAGTAATTTGAACCTCAATTAAATTTGTGCGTATTTATCAATCTAAATTCCTTTTGTGAGTATTTTCCTTCTAAATTACCTTCACCTTTTATAAGTATATCCACTCTACATTTTGTGAGTCATTTCAATCTGAGTTTCATTTTGTGAGTATTTTCAGTCCAGCTTGATTTTCGTTATGGTTTCCATTTCCTTGTAATTTTCACTATCACCCAGACCATTAGGGGCCGATAACCCAGATGTTAGGCCCCTTAAAACAACAACTATCATCATCATCATCATCATCATCATCATCAAAAAGTGATCTTCAGGGATGAACAAGAAAGAACATCGAACAACTCTTGAAGCAGAGATCAGAGAGGAAGAATAGATTTAGCAGGAATTGAACTATTGATTTAACGTGCTATGTAAAAGTGTTATTCAATAAAATATATAAAATAATAATAATAATAATAAGAAGAAGAATTAATAATAATAATACTACTACTACTACTACTGCTAATAATAATAATAGATTGACGTCGGTAGGTAACATTCACGGATGAAATGAATGATAACGTTACAGTCAATCATCAAGCCAGGGGTGTTAACCATAAACGATTAAAATCCACACGTCCCATCCGGGCATCGCACCCAGCAAAGTCTAGGTTATTAACCTCATAGCGACGGGGCAGGACGAGGGGATAGGCACAGTGTGGTCATCAGTCCCTGTAGTTACAGGAGTATTTTGTGAGTGTGCATATGAAAAGGGATGAAGTACGGTTTCTGGTTGAGGAGTTATTGCAATTGACAAACCATTAAATCTCTTTATGTAGAGTATATGTAGCGGTGTCTGTCTGCTACTCTTTCACGCAAGAACTAGTCGATCCATTAAGCTGACATGCTGCATGAACACAGTCACTAGTCTCCCGCCGTGCTGTCGATATCGCGTGTTAATGCTTAAAATCTGTGCATGCAATTGTCTTGAGTTCGGCGCAGTTACGTGAGGGGTGTCTCCTCCAGCGCTCCGGTTCCTCGCCACTCTTACTGTACCACGACCCTGAAGCTCACCACATACCGTTCGTACTCTTCCCGTACTAAGGACGGGTAATCAACATTCTTCCATTCTCATTGCTCAAAATGAAACATATATTAGTGTAGTGGCTAGCACTATTGGCTACCTGCGCCGATGTTCGGATTCGATTCCCGGCTCTACCAAAAATGTAATTCTGGTCTGAGAGCTCAAACGAGGTTCACTCAGCCTCGTGAGGCACAACTGGTGGACCAAGAGTGACTGCTCCAATCGGAGGTGCGTGCTATTGACAAATTAAAAGCTGTCCTGGGTTTTTAGCCTATTTTAATTTATGAAGAAACAGGCATATGAGATCACCGTTTGTCCGTGTGTGTGTGTATGTGTGTGCGCGTCCGTGTGTGTGTGTGCCCCCCCCCCTTCCTTAATAAAATCTAAATGGCTGGAGCAATTTCAATGAAACTTGGTAAGGTCCAACTCCGACCGTGCCTTACAAATTTTATTACGTCTCACCAATCCAAAATGGTGGCTGTGAGAAATATTTCACCGGCATTCTATATCTCAGAAACGATTACTCTTATCACCCTGACATTTTGTACGTTGATAAAGGGCATTACTAGGAGTTCACCTATGTGACTTTCAAAAACCTGTAAACTACAAAACGAACATGTCGACTAAGCAAAGTCGAAACATTTAAATAGACTTTTCTCGCGATTTAACCATCCGAGCGCAGTGAAACATGGCACAGCAAATGTATATACACATTGTAATGCATTAACTTCTAATTTTGTTCAATTGTTTACCTAACCCCAAGATGGCGGCTGTCCGAAATTTTAAAATTAAGTTTTTATGTCTTGTGCCCCAATCATGCGATCAAAGTCAAAACGTTTGCATAATGTACCTACGCTATAAACCTGATCTAATAGCTTATAACTCTATGGCCTACATTGATAGTCTACTAATCTATGCCAGCAATCAAACTAAAATTTTGTAAACATAAGTTTACCTATGGAGCTTTCAATAACCTGGTGAGCACAAATTCAACATGGCGGCGACGCGAAATGTAAATATTTAAATGGACGTTTCTCGCGATTTTACCATCCGAGAGCACTGAAACTTGGTACGGTATATGCTGATACAGATTGCAATCTGGCATATCATTTATTTCAATTGTTTTCATAAACACAAGATGGCGGCTGTGTGAAATTTAATTATATTTTTATTATTATTTCTTGTGTCCTAATCATGCGACTGAAGTTTGAATAATGCATCTACACAACAATCTTCTTGTAATAGTTCATAACTTTAAGACCTACATATATACAAATCCAACATGTCGACCATCCGAAATATTTAGACGGTTCTCAAAGTCTACGAATTTATTACAGCAATCAAACTGAAATTTTGTATGTTGACAGAGGCTATTAACATAAGTAGGATATATAAAAACAGACTATATAGTTCTTCACGGAACTACTTGTTAAAAATTTTCACTAAATTACTCCAAATATTGAACATCTGGTTTTGGGATAAAGAAACTGGTTTATGAAAACAAACAGACAGTGTAATGTAAATCTTATGTGTTAATACATTTGGAACACGATAAGTAACGCAGGAAGTCGGTTGAAGAAAGTCCTTTCCAGATATGAAAATGCACAGCCTGCTTCCAGTCTCCGACCGGGTCAGGAATGGAATGAATGAAGCCCCCATCTAGCGGCGAGGATATGAACTGTGCCGGCTGCCGAGGCCTGACGCACTCCTCTGGGGCAATGATTAAATGAATGACAGATGAAATGAAATGATAGTGGAGAGTGTTGCTGGAATGAATTGTTGACAGGGAAAACCGGAGTACCCGGAGAAAAACCTGGCTGCCTCAGTTTTGTCCAGCACAGATCTCACATGGAGTGACCGGGATTTGAACCACGGACCCAGCGGTGAGAGGCCGGCGTGCTGCCGCCTAAGCCACGGAGGCTCCTTTCCAGAAATAAATATGGTAATTGTAAATATCTGATTTAGATCCTTGACACCATGAGTTCATATTATTGTCATCTCATCATCATCATTATCAACTAGAGCAGTTTCCAACCGCAGGTTGGGTCTGCTTGGAGCACAAGCCTCTCCATCGTTTTCTGTCCATCAACCACTTCTCTTCTGTCACTGTTGCCAAATTCACTTCTTTTCTCTCGACACGTTTCTTCATCCCCTTCATCCACCTATCCCTTGGTCTTCCTCTAGGTCTTTTTTTCTCCCACTCCATTTCCAATATTTTCCGTGGTATTCTGTCTTCTCCCATTATTTTCACGTGTCCATACCACTGTAGCCTTGATTTTTCAATCCTATCCTGTAGGGATTACTTAAGTACACAATTGTACGGTACGTCACAGAGGCTGCGCATGCGTGTCTGGACTGTCATCAGCTTCCCGTTGCACAAGGTTTAGTAACTGTGTCTCAAGGCGGTACTCTGTTGTTAACTCTTTACATTGAGCCTCCAGTGAGTTGAGAACTTGCGTTCTGGCAGTTTGCCAACAAATTAAGAGTTAACTCTTAGTAATTAATATTGGCCATTGGCACTCACCACCGTTCGCATCGAACCGACTGTCGGGAGTTGTTTTCACTCTTTGAATTGTGTTTTGGAAGTGGTGTTTGCGGCGTCGTGTGGTTTGTGGCTCCGTCCTATGATTTTCTTCCACCCAAAACACATTTCATACGTTACAAGAACTGTCTGTGTAAATGCAACCCGTTATTAGTATATTACATGTGCGTTACTATTGCATCCTCCAGTCCTTACGTCTGAATGAAAGTAAAATTTGCAATTCCATGTCTGTTTCCCCTTTGACCATTCGATTCTATTTCATATACTGTTTTACTTAGCCAGAAAGGTGTAAGGCAAACCTGCAACTTATCACCCATACTTTTTAAGCTGTACATTGAATAAGCAATGAAGGAAGTAATGAGAAAATAAAAACAAGATGTTCAGTAAAGAACATATAGCCTACTTTCTCCTAAATGCATGGGTATTGTTATAACTCTTTGTCCTTTTCAAGGAGTATGATTGAATGTTGGTTGTAGTAGCTTGTTGAAATACAACGTGATATAGGGATATTAAACATGAATATGAAGTGCCCTTTGCTAGTGCTACCTCTGTACCAAATTTCGTTCAATTCGGTTTCACCGTGTTTGAATTGATAGGGAGAATCGATTTGCACACATACTTGGCCACCATCTGCAAACTATTGGGCTGATGTTCTTGCAGTTTGGTCAGAATATGTTTCCCACATAAAGATATGGTGTTGCAAAATTTGGTAGAGACTAGATTATTAGGTTGGTCGTAATTACATTTTAGCTTTTAACATTTGGGTGGCGCGATTACGTTTCCGTCAAGATAGCGGTGATATAAAACATGACACTGAGGTGCCCTTTGCTAGTGCTACCTCTGTACCAAATTTCGTTCCATTCAGTTTCACCGTGTTTGGATTAATAGGGGGAATCGATTTTGACACAAAGATGGTCGCCATCCGTAAACTATTCGGCGAATGCCTATTAGATTGGTCAAAGGATGCTCCCTCCATAAAGGTATGTTGTTGCAAAGTTTGGTAGAGATCGGATGGTTTTGTTAGTCGTAATTTAACTTAAGCTTTGAACATTTGTGTGGCCACCATTACGTTTCTGTCCATATGGCGGCGATATAAATCATGACACTGAGATGCCCTTTGCTAGTGCTATTGTAACGTTTTGTTACTAACCTTGCACGAAAATATACATATATAAGAAACTCCACAGTTGGGCGTCCAAATGTAACGTTTTCTCTCCACGTTGAGCGCACAAATGTAACGTTCCTGGTCCTTCTAAGTGACCAAAGGTTACGTTCCTGGCGGGGCTCCAATATTGCGTTCTCCTGGAGTACAGTAGAAGAATCGCAACAAGAACAAGCACCGCTTTACTCACACCACCAATAGCATACTTACCTCTTACCTGTTCATTAGCAATGATTATAATCAGCTCGTGTGGGCGCCAGGACACCTAACATTTACTTTAGATGTGCCAAAGTATTTAATTAAAATAGTGATAGAGCACTCGAAATGTCTTTCTCTCAAGCCGTGGTATAGCTGAGCCATTAACCAATTGTCTTATCGCTACTGGGAGAAGGTATGCATTATGTCTAAAGCTAGCTACTGGAAATGAAAGTCCTACCATTACTTAAGAACAAAATTTAATTGATCAAAATTTAAAGCAGCAAAAGACGTAAAAAGAGAAACAAATGAATTTAAAAAAAATCTGGAAGTTATTTTAAATTGGCGAGAGTTACAAAATGGAATATGAATTAAATTTAAACAAAAGCTGGATTCTAATTTGCCATAAACAGAATTACAGAGACTTGATTGGATTTAGTAAAGGAACTCACGGCCGTCTTCTTCATAGTGGTAGTCTGGTTTTCCCTCTGATCTTGCTGGCGGATGTTGTTTGGTTCTGCCTCAATATTGTATAGATCCTTATCTTGATACGGGCAGGGAACCAATTTGTCCCGTCTCCCGACTGACATATGTGAATGGCTTTGCTCCAAAATTCACTTTTGTGAATATGATCAAGGACACGATCATATTCACGTCAGTAGTATTAATTTTAAAACTTCTTGAACTGATAAGTTGCGATCTCGCAGCGAAGATGTCTGATAGACGTGAAGATTCAGAAAATCTGAGAAGATTCGGGCTTGAGAGTAGATGACCATTGGTTTTTATGGAAGAAGAACTTCCCCACTCTGCAGTATTTCTCGACCAATCAATTAGGTATCCTGATGACGTAGCTCCCCACTCCAGATCCCTAAGTTCTGATCATGCCTCTTCATTAGTTGGGTTAACCACGTGGGGTTGCTTCTGAAGTAATTTTAAATCAGCGTCCTGATGCGATGTTCTTCCGAGAATTCGTGACGTCAGCGCTAACTGACCAACTTGCTTTGTCTAGAAGCCTCGCGTCCCCGGAATGTTTGTACATATATCTCGAAAGTCAAGTCTATTTTTGGCGGACTACCCGTGGCGAAACTGACGACACGTCGAACGACATATTTCCCAATCAAGTCTTGTATAAAATATAACCTATAACGAATCTAACTAAAATCTCCATTTTATAACTTCCGCCAAACAATAATTAAACCCCTTCCATATATATAAAGAAATTATGGACTAAATCTAGAATCGATATGATAATTAAAATATACATAATAATAATAATAATAATAATAAATTTTGCTGCTTATAAAACATATAAATTAAGGGGAAGTATTCGGACTGTTACATCGCCCTTAGAATTTTTTTGTCCAATCTTAGATTTGGGCGAACAAATTATATACACATTTAACCTAACAATTAACAGCATCATACAAAATTATACCCTTCAACATTAAAAATATACATATATACCCTTCAATATTTACAACAATGAATACTTTGTTGTTGCTTTAAAGCGTCAATGTTCCTTTCTTTCTTCCTGATATGTATGATTTCATTCATACTAACACTCGTTTGTTAGGCTGATATTCTGAGAGACTTGTATCGTTTTAATTCAAATCGTTATTTTTCTTGTCTCCAGAATAATTATAATAAATATTGCCTTCACTAATTCATCACACGACACATCACACGCATGTGATAATCCTGCATACTTGATTCCTCGCAAGTACTCTGTAATGAATTTACAAAATTTTACCTACATCACATAAAACAAGAAAGCATAGTTTTATACATAGGCATAATATTTGAGTGCAAGTTACCCCATTAATTCCAAAATATAAGGTACTAGGTCACCCTTCGCTTATCTGATTCAGATAACTCACTCATTCCAGTATATGTGTCAACAGTCGGATATGCCTCTTGTAAACTTAGTTACCTATCTCTTTAAAACTACTAATTGTATACCAGGGCATTGACACATGTTGTTCCGTTACACACGAGTCCTTACCTGACTCATTCCACGTATTTTCTTAAAGGGTGTACTCATCTTTAGGTACGGTACTTAAGGAGTTAGCATATGGGCTTAAGGATGGTTCAATGATCTTATCTCTTAACATGTCGTCAATCTACTGTTGTACTGCCTCTTGGTATTTAAATGGGATAGGGTATCTATTACCTACAAAGACTTTGCGATCAATTACATTTAATGAGTGTGTGTAGCAATTGGCCTCGCCAATCCGATTCTCAAAAACTCTATTATTCCTTACTAAAACATCCAATAATTGATCCCTCTGATCAATGCCTAAAGAACTTTCTTCCACAGCCTGACATAATGCATCCTCTAGATTGCCATTAGTCAGCCAACTGCCAATAAAATTAAAACCATCGTCACTACTTCCCACCTTATTGTCACCTGACAAAATCACTTTAATAACGCACACTCTTTGAGAATAATCACTCTTACCTGGCTCATTAAATGCAATAATCACAGCTTTCTTCCCCCATTTCATTCTAATACACCTCTCATCGTAACACACCTGAACCTGATTAGCAGACAACCAATCAGTACCCAATATCAAGGAAAACACAAGGTTTGGGATCACCAAACATACCTGCATACCTATTACATTATTAATACAAATTTCCACCAGAACCTGCTTAGAAATGACATGAGACTTTTTACCTACAGCTGTTATTACAAAAGTTGATTTGATAGGGATTTCTTGGAATATTACACCTTCGTCTCTCATCCTATTATAAAATGACAAGCTAATGCAACTCTTGACACACCCTGTATCTATAAGCGTATCTATACGCGCCCTCAACACATTTATGCTAATGATGGAATTTAAATTTTCAATATCACTAGGTTTTGTCACCTTTTCATCATAATCGCACAAGAGATCATCTCTTACATTTAGGTCATAACCACTAAATAGAGTATTGGCTGGGAATATCAACGACTGGAAATCTGACCTCGCATTACATGAATGCCCTACCGTGCCTTCCTAACTTTTTATCATCCTCCTCTTTTTCTTTCTCTCGTTTCATTGTAATTATTTCTTCTCTTCTAAGAACGATAGTTTCTCCCTCCTCAGTACTACTCTTATCAACCACAAAACTACACTTCCCCTCTCCCCTAGTTTCACCTACCGTAGCCACTACTGTAAGCCATTGCATTCTATATTCTTTATCTCTTTCTTTCAATCTTCCTTCCGTTTCTTCTAGCATCGTAATCTGTTTCTCTACTTCCTTTCTACTCCTAGGACTTCTAACTTCGATAATCTGCTCGTTACTCACCTCTAAACTCCTCTTTCCTACATCCAGCATTTCTTCATCCTCTACACGATTTTTCTCTAACGTCTTCGTTAACTGCTGCTCTTTTTCTCTACTCTCATCTATTTCCTGCCCCTCCTCAACATCTATTCTATTTTCAACTAATGTCTTCTCTACCGTAATATTCTGCTTTTTCTCCTTCCTTCCCTTCCTGGCCTTCCCCCCTTCCACCTTCTGTTTTTCGTGCTTGTCTGAGACCCCTTGTTGCATTCGATCCAACATACGTTTCTCCATCCCAGCTAATTTAATGTTCATTCTTTCATCTACCATTCTCTGAAAGCTCTTCCTCATCTCCTGCTGTGATTCCTTTATGCTAGCATTGAATTCTTCTTTCATCCGTCTATTTTCTTCATCAATGGCTTTCTGCATTTTCATCTCCTGAGTATTTACTACTTTCCTTATCCTCGTTATTTCTACTCTTATCTTTTCATTAATTCTCTTCTCCTCTCTCTTACTATGCTCTTTTATCTCAACCGTTACTTCCTTAACTTTCTCCCCTATCTGCTGGTTAAGCTCCCTAATTTCATTTCCTACCACCTGTAACTTTTGTTCAATTTCTACCCTTATTTGACCTGCTTCCACCTTCATGTACCTCTGAATGTCTTCCTTCACTGTTTCTTTAAATGTTGTAATATCTACTTCAAGCTGCTCATACATCTTACCTAACCTCTCTGTCTCTTTGACGACCTTATCTACTTTCTGACTATTATGCTTTAGTCCCTGATTTAATTTCGTCATCTCCTGTTTTAATTCTTTATTTAATTTTTGATTATTATTTTCCATCTGTTTTAATTCTTTATTTAATTTTTGATTATTACTTTCCATTTCATGTTTTAATTCTTTATTTAGTTGCTCAAATTTATTATTATTTTCCTGTCTCATTTGAACTAATATACTCAAAATGCTATCCTGTGCTGACATCTCCGATGAACTACCCTCTACACTAGTCGCATTAGAATTTACCTCCGCTAAATTCCTAGCTTCGTCTATCTCCATCTCCAGATTCACGCTACTACCATTCTCTTCACCATCTCCCGTCACCTCTATACCACTTCGCAGCTTCATCTTATCTTTATCCGCCATACCGACACACACAAAAAAACTTATTATCACCCCCAAAAATACTTGCACAGAAATATATCCTTTTCCCTTCACGACAAACAATTGGTTTTCGGGCCTACGCTTGTGGCGCCAAATGTAACGTTTTGTTACTAACCTTGCACGAAAATATACATATATAAGAAACTCCACAGTTGGGCGTCCAAATGTAACGTTTTCGCTCCACGTTGAGCGCACAAATGTAACGTTCCTGGTCCTTCTAAGTGACCAAAGGTTACGTTCCTGGCGGGGCTCCAATATTGCGTTCTCCTGGAGTACAGTAGAAGAATCGCAACAAGAACAAGCACCGCTTTACTCACACCACCAATAGCATACTTACCTCTTACCTGTTCATTAGCAATGATTATAATCAGCTCGTGTGGGCGCCAGGACACCTAACATTTACTTTAGATGTGCCAAAGTATTTAATTAAAATAGTGATAGAGCACTCGAAATGTCTTTCTCTCAAGCCGTGGTATAGCTGAGCCATTAACCAATTGTCTTATCGCTACTGGGAGAAGGTATGCATTATGTCTAAAGCTAGCTACTGGAAATGAAAGTCCTACCATTACTTAAGAACAAAATTTAATTGATCAAAATTTAAAGCAGCAAAAGACGTAAAAAGAGAAACAAATGAATTTAAAAAAAATCTGGAAGTTATTTTAAATTGGCGAGAGTTACAAAATGGAATATGAATTAAATTTAAACAAAAGCTGGATTCTAATTTGCCATAAACAGAATTACAGAGACTTGATTGGATTTAGTAAAGGAACTCACGGCCGTCTTCTTCATAGTGGTAGTCTGGTTTTCCCTCTGATCTTGCTGGCGGATGTTGTTTGGTTCTGCCTCAATATTGTATAGATCCTTATCTTGATACGGGCAGGGAACCAATTTGTCCCGTCTCCCGACTGACATATGTGAATGGCTTTGCTCCAAAATTCACTTTTGTGAATATGATCAAGGACACGATCATATTCACGTCAGTAGTATTAATTTTAAAACTTCTTGAACTGATAAGTTGCGATCTCGCAGCGAAGATGTCTGATAGACGTGAAGATTCAGAAAATCTGAGAAGATTCGGGCTTGAGAGTAGATGACCATTGGTTTTTATGGAAGAAGAACTTCCCCACTCTGCAGTATTTCTCGACCAATCAATTAGGTATCCTGATGACGTAGCTCCCCACTCCAGATCCCTAAGTTCTGATCATGCCTCTTCATTAGTTGGGTTAACCACGTGGGGTTGCTTCTGAAGTAATTTTAAATCAGCGTCCTGATGCGATGTTCTTCCGAGAATTCGTGACGTCAGCGCTAACTGACCAACTTGCTTTGTCTAGAAGCCTCGCGTCCCCGGAATGTTTGTACATATATCTCGAAAGTCAAGTCTATTTTTGGCGGACTACCCGTGGCGAAACTGACGACACGTCGAACGACATATTTCCCAATCAAGTCTTGTATAAAATATAACCTATAACGAATCTAACTAAAATCTCCATTTTATAACTTCCGCCAAACAATAATTAAACCCCTTCCATATATATAAAGAAATTATGGACTAAATCTAGAATCGATATGATAATTAAAATATACATAATAATAATAATAATAATAATAAATTTTGCTGCTTATAAAACATATAAATTAAGGGGAAGTATTCGGACTGTTACACTATCTCTGTACCAAATTTCGTTCCATTCGGTTTCACCATGTTTGAATTAATAGGGGGAATCGATTTTGACACAAAGATGGCCGCCATCCGCAAACTATTAGGCGAATGACATATTAGATTGGCCAAAGGATGCTCCCTCCATAAGGTATGTAGTTGCAAAATTTGGTAGAGATCGGATGATTAGGTTAATCGTAATTTGATTTAAGCTTTGAACATTCGTGTGGCCGCCATTACGTTTCAGTCAAGATGGCGGCGGTAAAACATGACACTGAGGTGCCCTTTGCTAGTGCTACCTCTGTACCAAATTTCGTTCCATTCGGTTGCACCGTGTTCGAATTAATAGGGGGAATCGATTTTCACACAAAGATGGCCGCCATCCGCAAACTATTACGCTGATGACCTATTAGTTTGGTCAGGGGATGCTCCCCCCATAAAGGTATGTTGTTGAAAAATTTGGTAGAGATCGGATGATTAGGTTAGTCGTAATTTGATTTAAGCTTTGAACATTTGTGTGGCCGCCATTACGTTTCCGTCAAGATGGCGGCGATATAAAACATGATACTGAGGTGTCCTTTGCTAGTGCTACCTTTGTACCAAATTTCGTTCAATTCGCATTCACCGTGTTCGAATTGATAGGGGGGACAGACATTCAGAGTACACACACACACTCTCTCTCTCACACACACACACACACACACACACACACACACACACACACACACACACACACACACACACACACACACACACACACACAGAGACTCTCTCTCACACACACACACAGACAGACCCACTTTTTTCGCCCTGTGTTGATCTCATAAGTCTACTTTCATTTTTTGCAAAAATCGAAAGTAGTCTAATAAAGTAGGAGTAAAGATTTAAGGATAAATAATTTCAACACTGAAGTTTGCTGATGACATTGTCATCTTAGCCGAATCACCAGAGGATTTGAAGGAGTTTTTAAAAGTATGGACTCCGTCTTGAGGAAAGAATCAATAAGTCAATAAATGTAAAACAAAATAATGGAATTTAGCCGAAATAAATCCCATTGACACCAAATTGGCAGGTAAAGAGCTAAAGGAAGTAGGAGACTTCTGCTACTTAGTAAGTAAAATAACCAGTGATGGACGAAGCAAAGAGCATATGAAAAGTAGTTTGGCTCCAGGAAAGGAAAGCGTTTCTACAGACAAATGATATCAAATATATATTTAGGTATTAGAAAGTAATTTTTGAAAGCCTTTGTCCGGAGCGTGGCGCTCTATGGAAGTGAATCTTGGACTGATCACGACGCAGAAAAGAGGAGAATTGAAGCGTTTGAAATGTGGTGTTTCAGGAGAATGATGAAGATCAGATGGATAGAGTAAAGGCATCATTACTTCCGACTTGGCGTTTCAGTGTTACCCTGAAGTTATGTAGAAAATCACTTTAACTAGCCAATCACAGACAGCCATTCAAATCGATATATCACGACGAATTAAGTTTAGTCGCGATGTTGCTATACAAATGAAGAGGTATTAAGACGAGTGGAAGAGGAGAGATGATTCTGGTGACTGTTAATGAAGAGAAGAGATAGGTTGGTAGAGCACAAACTAAGGCAACCAGGAATATCAAACTTAGTTATGGAAGGAAGGGTTGAGGGCAAGAACTGTAGGGGTAGACCAAGGTTAGAATATGTTAAACAGATTGCCTCAGATGTAGGGTGTGGTAGCTATGTAGAGATGAAACCATTAGCTCAGGGCAGGGTGGAATGGAGAACTGCATCAATGCAGTCAAAAGACTGAGACTCAAACAACACAAAGGATGTACAAAACTTCTTGAACGATGATGATTGTGGTGGTATTTATACTGTATATTCTTTGGTTTAATCAAGCAGGCCGTGAAGTGCAAAACGCTTAGAAGTTATAAACTCCTTGGCTAAAAACAAACATGGCCGATGAGGAAAAGAGGAAGAAGAGCCGGAGACTGAATTTGTCTTCAGATGAAAGAAATGTAGGCATCTTGAGGACTGTTGCTGTGACGTGTAGGTAGTCTTTTATTGTGGTGTTTGATGTCATTTTCAGTGTTGCCTTTGTAAACGAGAGTTTGGTGCTTTTCAGTCGGTCAACGCGATTGTTCCCAAATGAGGTGGGATAGTCCCTAATCCTCAAAAAAAAAAACAAAAAAAAACATGAGATTAATAAATACACTTGGATGACCAGTTTCAATCGTCAAGCGGTCATCATCAGATCCATTACACTTAGGCTACAACATTTTTACGTCCGAAAGTATTTTTGAAAATATTTACAATATGTACACTTCATTAGTTGCGGTATTAGTTAAGATAGTTCAACTCGTCAATATTTGTTAGTTATAGTCTATGTGGTGTTTTGTTAAAATACTGAAAGTGGTGATTGACTTCTAAACTTGCTTGTTTAGAGTGAATATGTGATCGTAGTTAAATGGTCAATTCAGGTTCTATTGTGCAGGCTGTACATATTCACTCAAAACAAGCAAGTTTTGAGGTCAATCACCACTTCCAGTATTTTAACAAAACATCACGAAGACCACAACTAACAAATATTGTCGAGTTGAACTATCTCAACTAATACCGCAACTAATAAAGTGTACATATTGTAAATAATTTCACCCATACTTTCGGACATATACATTTTATAGCCTAACGGTAATGGATCTGATGATGATTGGTTCACGATCGAAACTGGTCATCCAAGCGAATTTATTAATCTCATGTAATTTGTTTTCTGGATTAGGGAATAACCCATCTCATTTGGGTACAATCGTTTTGATCGACTGAAAAGTATCAAACTTTCAGTATTCTTTTATTAAATTAACTACATGTGCTATACCGTAATGCATCACGCGATATTACACATAAATAAGAAATGGTACATATTTCAGATAGGCATTTCTGAATTTCAGTATGGATTTCGCGAGAAGGCTGGGGTTAATTCTGCTATTGTTGATATCATAATCGAATTACAAAACAATATAGATAAAGGGAATAAATCTGCTGGATTCTTTATTGACTTAAAAAGGCTTTTGATACTGTTAGTCATCCACTGCTTGTATATAAACTGGAGAAGGCGGGTGTGAGAGGTGTGGCATTGATGTGGTTTAAACATTACTTGGCAAACAGGCAACAATTTGTAAAAATAGGAACTAATAGAAGTAACTTACAAAGGGTATCGTACGGTGTGGCCCAGGGATCTATTCTAGGGCCAATTCAATTCCTCATATATATAAATGACATAACCTTATGTCCTTTTAAGGGTAGATTATCTCTCTTAGCTGACGATACTTCGTTGTTTTACTTCTCTAAATCTGACAAACGAAATATCATAATAAATTCTGTGACGTCGCATTCATCAGAGTAATTCCTTCGTTCTTTACGAGTTCGTGGTCATTGTTGGGAATACAGTTTAATGCACACTCCATTTTGGATTTGAATGCTACGTAAATCAACCGTCGGCCGTTAACCTTGGAAAGGTGGCGCTCGTTGATCCAACGTTAGAGGTGGCGCGGGAGACTTTCTGACCCCTATGACGGAAATTGCTCTGATAACAAAATTACTATGTTTTATTTATCATACATAGATGTATTCGGTTTATTAACTCAATCGCATGATATTTTATTGAAAATAAATGGATATTAGCTTCACAGAATAGGTTACCAAACAATATACATGAATCCATAGATATCACACTAGCACAGGTTATGAAACAAATGTTATACTCCCAATGATTTCACGGAGCTAATTATTACGATGAGCCCAGTAGCTAAATGAAACACCAAGGAACCATCCATATTTACAAATCTTTCGAAAAAGTAGGCTTTCAATAAATCAACTATGGGGTTCTCTCACACGCACCACTTGCCAATAATCCCTCTTGCTAAGAATGAACACCTTTCAATACAATGTTACTGATCTCAGACTAACGGCAAGAAATATGGGGAGAGGTATGTGGCAGCCAAGGTCTCTAAGTTTAGAAACACGAAAACTTGAACAAAATAAATTTGCGCCATGTCGCAAAAGACCTCGCGCTACCATTCCCGGGTTAATTCTATATTGTCAGAGCAATTAGTTTAGATGGCCTGTTAGGGAAGCTAATGGATTGTTATAGTTTGGTGAACTACGACATTTCGGTAATCGTCCGTTAATGGCCTTAATTGGTTTGTTAACATTTTGACGAACTATGGTGAGACAGGCCATGAGAGCCTTGTTGCCATGGTAACCACGCTAATCACAGATAGAGAACGATCCGAGACATCTATGTTAAGTAACGGGGATATTCACCGAGTTGATCGCTGGAGGCCAGAATACTGAGCTATCTTCTCGAAATGCACCGTGCCAGTGACTCTGGTGGCATCTTGAAAGCAGTCCAAACTTGTCAACATCTTGGCAATGCACTTCACGCTATTAATATACTGTAATGGTGCAAAGACAAGCATTTTGTACGCGCCTTCAAATCTCGATCTTTAAGGTTACCAGGAGTGAGATCGCGAATTTCCAAACCAAGAGAGCTATTGAATTTTTCTAAATTTATATCACATTTCACCAAATGTCACTGTCGTATATTTAATAGCGTCAGAAGCCTTTAGCTCTCGCAGTAATCAGGCACAGGTGCGCTTAATAAGAAGGGAGGTAGCGCGCTGAACGCCACTCCTGTGGGGTACCAGGCACGGACACCAAGAGCCCGCTGATGACTCTATCTTGGTGTTCCTAGGCGAAACCCCGCACAAGACTCGACATAAAACTAGAAAAATTGCTGAGTTTTAATTCACTGGCCATGAAAGCCAATATACCAGCTTTAATTTAATTTTACAGCCTCCTTTGCAATTTTATCAGCCGGGTCGTTGCCGTATGCCTTATCCCATTTGAATTGTACACTCTAATTATTTATTTTACATTAGCTATAGTTTTCCTCGTGGTCTCAATTAGTTGATTGTGGTTTTTGTAATTCGCAAAGGAGCGGATTGTTATTTTACAGTGTATATTAAAGTTTGCTTATCTTTGCCATCTTCCATCCCTGTAGTTCCTAAAAACTGCAGTACTTTTAGTATGACTAATTGTTCCGCCTGATTGAGCATTTGCCGCGGAGTTTATTATTACGAAGGCTGTTCTTTTTTCAAGTTCCGATGGACAGTATAAAAATAACAGATTGACATACCAAACTGATTTTACTACTAAAAGTTTGCTTGTTTTATTCGTAAGTCTCAACACAATCGCCAAAACATTTGTCGTATCGTTGCACCAGTTTTCCAATGCCCTCAGCAAAACATTCTGCCGCCACTGAGGTGGGTACGTCTGGAGAGTCTCCTGAAGTGTTTCTTTTTTGGCTTTGCGTTGCCGCCCAACCGTATCTTCAATTCTCGGAAAAGGTGAAAATCAATCGCAACGTTGGTACAGTGCGGTCGTGAATGATTTTCACCTTTTTCGAGAATTGAAGGTATGGTTGGGCGGCAACGCCTCGACAATAAGGAAATTCTTCAGGAGACTGTCCAGACGTATTAACCTCAGTGGCGGCAGAATGTTTTGCTGAGGGCATTGGAAAGCTGGTGCAACGATACGACAAATGTTTCAATCGTTATGGCGATTATGTTGAGACATGAGAATAAAACAAGCAAACATTTAGTAGTAAAATCAGTTTGGTATGTCAATCTGCTATTTTTATATAGTCCATCGGAACTTGAAAAAGAAAACAGCCCCCGTATTATTATTATTATTCTAACGCTCAGATTACGATAGCGTAGACACGGGCGTTGGCCAGGTCAGGCACTGTTCCACAGATTGAACACGCAATGCTAGGCCACTGTTTTGTAACACTAGGCTTAGCATCTCGCCGTCTCTCCATTCTGACACAATGACTACAAAGCCACTCAACCTTTAAAAGACCGTGCTAATTTTCTCGTATTGGGCAAATGTGTGGCGGGAGAATTGCGGAGTTAGCAGAGTTTTGTTTGGTTTCATCAAAGTCATCAGATTACTTGTCTCTTATCAAGAATAAAGCGTTTAATGTGACATACAGTACATGGAGATCTTGTAATCGATATATTCCAACCAATTACTACGCTTGCTTCCCGGCAAATATTACCAGCGAATAAATTAGCAGGAATACGTTTTCATTTTTAAAACTTACTGTATCAAATATCACTGGGGCGGCTTCGGTGGCGTAGTTGGTAGCATGCAGAGCTTCTATGCCCAAGGTCGTCAGATTTTTTTAAGAGCGTTAAACATCCCTCAGTATGCCTTCCTTCGGAGGAGAAGTAAGCCTGCGGTCCCATGTCATAGATTTATGGCATGTACCACTAACTACACTTGTGTGAAGCCAGAATTTGAAGGTTAGAATTAATAACGCTCTATTAGTACAAACGTTCACCGCCAGGTGCTGACTGCGATGCCATCTAGTAGCCAAGTTCACAGATAGGTGTCGTTGACGGTAGCATTTGGTAACAAAAGTAGGAACTACTTGAATTTACTGTTTGCGATTTTTACTTGAATTAAAAAAAAAAAACAGATAACACACACTAATACAGCCATCACAATAAATTAACACCGGTTATCAGACAGATTCTACACACACCCAAAGTACATGGGGCTACATGATCACGTTGTCGCAGCCCCTAAACTAAGGAACCAACCGACCAACAGATTAATTACTAATATTTTACGCAATGCTGCCTGGCTATTTAAAGAAGGGAATGGGGTGGGACATTCCTTTCACCATCTCGACAGCCAGTAGCTCGGGGTTAGTTTTGTGAGGAGTTTCTTCAGTTAATGTGTTACCCTATTCTTGGTCTGCATATCCTTAACTCAAAATGCCTAAAGAGAAGAGCAGCAGAGAGTGTTTATTAATACACTGGGTGTCAGGTAATAGGGATTATTCAACTGATGGCTAGGGACCGGACATTTATGCACTGAAAACGATTAAAATAGACGTAATTTGTCTCCTGAAAACATTGAAAAACTTGCAATGATCTATTGTGATGCTTCTTTCTGCAGTGAATGATACATGTATAAAGTGAGAGTGTTTAATTCTAGTAAGGACTGCAGAATTCGATTTTCAAGTAGTTCCAACCTTTCCTGCCAAACGCTACCGTCAACGACCAACTAGTTCTCAACTTGGTTACTCGATGCCACCGCAGTCTGCTCCTGGCGACGAACGTTGGAACCTAAGATCGTTAGTCAAATCTAACCTATAATTTAACTTCACACAAGTCTAATTAGTGCAGGGTTCATTTACATGCCGTAAATCTATGACATGGGAACACCAGCTTTACTTCCCCTCCGAAGGAAGGCATACTGAGGGATTTTTTAACGCTCTTAAAATATCCGACGACTTACAAGGGATGTCCAACACGCAGGCGAAACCTATTTTGTTCAAGATGGTTTAAATTATACTTACTTTCAACTGTATATGCTAAATATGCTGTTATGTTCAGAATATGCAATAGATCCAATAGCCCCACAAAATATGCTCATACGCATTTTCAAAGAATCCGGTCCCTAATTATCAGACACGATGTCCCCTCCTCTTGATGGAGGACTCTCGTGACGAATGGAGAATGCTGCTCCCTCCCACCTCGGATTGGGCAAAACTATTATTGTTGCATTAATTTAACTACTGGCGATTGATGCCACGTCCCTTTTCTCGCTGACTCACGGCACACAATGTCCTCGTCACGTTGCGTCATTGAGTATTATATTAGTAAACTATTACATTACGTAATGTTATCTCAGCATTGAGGTTAGTCTTCGAAGAGGCAGTGAAAGGATCGCGAACCACAAATTGCTATTGTGTTGACCTTAGACAAGCACGAGGAGTCCCGCTATGTACGAAGTCTGCGCTACAACTTTACCCTAGAATGCTAACATACGTTAAGGCAAACCATTCGTAAATCTTACGACCTCTGAGTTTATTACAAATTAAGAAAGCTGAAAAGTTAAAGAACGTTATTTATCTGTTGCAGCTTGCCACGGTGGGCGTGTCGGTCTACTAACCCCAAGCTTGCAGGTTCGCTCCTGGCCGTGGTAAGTGATTTTTTGAAAGGCGGCAAAAATACGACACGCATGTCATACTATTTTGGCATCTCAAAGGACCCATTTGAATTCAGTAGGCCGTGTTCATAATGGCAAAAATAATCTCGGGAGTTTCCGCCAACACAATGTTCCTAATTTCTCTACTAGAAAGCACTGTAGTGTTCAAGGAGCTTAGATATCTAACCTCCTTGACTTTCATAGTGATTCAAGGAACAACGCAATTCGACATGCAAGCTACCCTCTGGGTGTCAAATTACAAAGCTTGCACCCGGCACCGAGGCCATACGATATTATTATTATTATTATCTGTTGTGAACTTTCATTTTATAAAATATACTGCATATCGACATGATAAAATCTTGATTACATCAAAAAATTATTTTACATAGTTATTTAGAATTTATCTACAGTACATGTTCATGTGATATTACCTTAAAATAAGATTTTTGACAAATGAAATGTTTGGAACATTTTTACATTTGTATTCAGTGAGTAAGCAAATGTGCACTTTTATGAATATGAAAAATATGAAATATGAAAAGGTTAACACACAAGACCATGCCTAAACTCGCGTTAAAGCTAATCACTCGTAAAATTACGATCGCGAGTGAGTATCGGTGAACACATACAGCATACTGAGGAGTGAGCGAGGAAGGTACTGAGACGCTTGGCGCTATCAAGCGGCCCGAATTTGAAAAATAACCGAAAGCGTTTCCTTGATCGTAAAAGTTACGAATGGTTGGCATTCCAGGATTAACATTCTTTTAAATGAAAACTAAACGTGATAATTCGAACTTCCTTAATCTGAAATTACCGACAGCGGTGGCTACGCTCGCTAAAGCGCAGCGTTATGTCAAGGGTAACGCCCTGCGCGGATGCGGATATCCGCAAAATTTTTCGCCATACGGATATAGTTAACATGGCTGTGCGGATAGCGCATAAGCTGCGGATAATGTTTGGAGTAAATTTGCGGATAGATTTTAGAATACAATCCGAACTTGTTCAATAAGAGAGGACCACGAGCCCGAACTTCACCACTGCAAAAGACATAAATAAATAAATAAATAAATAAATAAATAAATAAATAAATAAATAAATAAATAAATAAATAAATAAATAAATAAATAAATAAATAAATAAATAAATAAATAAATATTGCTAGGACCCGGATGTTTATGACATGTTTTTCCATTATGCATTTTTTTTCATGACAAATGCAAGATGATGATTTAAGTTTATATCATTCAAATTACGTCATTAAGCATAATTAACACTTCGAACTGAAAAGGATTGCAATTGGGCGTATAACATTCATTTTAGGTAGATTTCTTTAGAAAGCTAACTGTTGCAATGGGTCCCATGTTTCGACTTCCGGAAAATTTCGACATATCTTCGCGTTTCACATCCCCCAGACCCCAAAACCACCGTCAGTTCAAAAGTTTATATATAATTTATGTATATATATGTATATATGTATATCAGTTTCTTGTGGACACGATAACTGCCGTAATTTTGCACCAATCACTTTGAATTTTTTACATAATATGTATCCCTATAAAATCTCGGTCGAGTTCGTTAATGGGCAAAATCGGTCGAAGGGGGTGAAAATGGGGGGCTTTTTTCGAAAAATTGAAATTTCGCTATAACTCTCTTAATACGCAAAATATCGAATCCATTCAAAGTTCATAATATGTGTCGGATAAGTGCCAACAATTTATGTCAAATAAGTGTTTTGATAGCACCAACCATTGACCAAAGGGGTGGAAAAAAGTGGGGTTTTCGGGAAACATTAATCATATCTCTCTTAATAGGCACAATATCAAAACC
This sequence comes from Meconema thalassinum, assembly GCA_946902985.2. Lineage (NCBI taxonomy): Eukaryota > Metazoa > Arthropoda > Insecta > Orthoptera > Tettigoniidae > Meconema > Meconema thalassinum. The sequence continues at coordinate 701,704,684 of OX336388.2, forward strand.
GTACAAAATGGACAATATTCCTCTAATAATTACCTAAACCTTTTGTCTGAAAGAATTTTTGATATGACCCACCATTACGCCAAGGGATGAGAAAAATGATTTCGGAATTATAAGAAAATGCCAAGAGCTATCAGAGGTTGCCATGGCAACACTACTAAATTGATGAGGGATGAGCCGTTGCCATGACAACGCACTTGCACGAGATCAGATTCAGTATTTCCATCTGACTAAGCCGGCCCCGTGGTGTTGGGGTAGCGCGCCTGCCTCTCGCCTGGAGTCCCCGGGTTCGATCCCCGGCTCCGTCATGGATTTTAAAACTGACGTGAGGGTTGGAACGGGGTGCACTCAGCCTCGTGAGGACAATTGAGTAGCTGTCTGACAGTGAGACAGCACCCCGATCACGAATACCAATATTAACGGCCGAGGGGACCCGACGCGCTGATCACGCGTCACCCCAATATCTGCAGGCCAAATGGCTGGGCAGCGGTCGCTTGGTCGGCCTTAGCCCGTCATGGGCTGGTTGGTGCCAGGGGTTGACTTTGACATCTGACTAAGTGGTAAGCGGGTTCGGTGACGTAACTGGTAGCATGCAGAATGTCTATGCCCAAGGTCGCGGTTTCAAAGCCGGCCGAAGTCGTCGGATTTTCTAAGAGCGCTAAAAATCCCTCAGTATGCTTTCCTTTGGAGGGGAAGTTCCAACGTTCGTTACGAGTTGCTGGTTGGGGTGGCATCTAGTAGCCAAGTTCACAGCTAGGTGTCATTGACGGTAGTACCTGGTAGCAACATTAGGAACTACTGCTTGAAATTGACCGTCTGCAGTCCTTACCTGAATTACAGACTAATACATCCATTACAATTCACACCGTTTATCAGACAGATTCTACACTCACCCAAAGTACACGGGGTTAGATGATCACGTTGTCGCAGCCCCTAAACTGAGGAACCACCCAAAGGTAGATTTCATAAGAAAGCTAACTATTGCAATGGGTAGGCTACCATGTTTCGACTTCCGGAAAATTTCGACATATCTTCGCGTTTCACATCACCCAGACCCCAAAACCACCGTCAGTTCAAAAGTATATATATATCAGTTTCTTGTGGACACGATAACTGCCGTAATTTTTCACCAATCACTTTTTACCGAATATGTATACCTATAAAATCTCGGTCGAGTTCGTTACTGGGCTAAACCGGTAGAAGGGGGTGAAAATGGGGGGCTTTTTTTTTCGAAAAAGTGAAATATTGCTATAACTCTCTTAATATATGAAATATCGAATCCGATCAACGTTCATACTATGTGTCGGATAAAGCCCAAAAATTTATGCTTGAAGAGTTTTTTTATATCACCAACCATTGACCAAAGGGGTGGGAAAAGTGGGATTTTCGGGAAACATTAATCATATCTCTCTTAATAGGCACAATATCAAAACCGTACGAAATGGACAATATCCCCTAATAATTACCTAAAACGTTTGTCTGAAAGAATTTTTGATATGACCCACCATTATGCCAAGGGATGAGAAAAATGATTTCGGAATTATAAGAAAATGCCAAGAGCTATCAGAGGTTGCCATGGCAACACTACTAAATTGATGAGGGATGAGCCATTAGACGTTGCCATGACAACGCACTTGCACGAGATCAGATTCAGTATTTTCATCTGTGGGAAGCGGCTTCGGTGACGTAACTAGTAGCATGCAGAATGTCTATGCCCAAGGTCGCGGTTTCAAAGCCGGCCGAAGTCGTCGGATTTTCTAAGAGAGCTAAAATCCCTCAGTATGCTTTCCTTTGGAGGGGAAGTTCCAACGTTCGTTGCGAGTTGCTGGTTAGGGTGGCAACTAGTAGCCAAGTTCACAGCTAGGTATCGTTGACGGTAGTACCTGGCAGCAACATTAGGAACTACAGCTTGAAATTGACCGTCTGCAGTCCTGACCTGAATTAAGACTACTACAGCCATTACAATTCACACCGTTTATCAGACAGATTCTACACTCACCCAAAGTACACGGTGTTAGATGACCGCGTTGTCGCAGCCCCTAAACTGAGGAACCAACCAGAGGTAGATTTCATTAGAAAGCTAACTATTGCAATGGGTACCATGTTTCGACTTCCGGAAAATTTCGACATATCTTCGCGTTTCACATCCCCCAGACCCCAAAACCACCGTCAGTTCAAAAGTTTATATATAATTTATGTATATATATGTATATATGTATATCAGTTTCTTGTGGACACGATAACTGCCGTAATTTTGCACCAATCACTTTGAATTTTTTACATAATATGTATCCCTATAAAATCTCGGTCGAGTTCGTTAATGGGCAAAATCGGTCGAGGGGGTGAAAATGGTTTTTTTTTTCGAAAAATTGAAATTTCGGTATAACTCTCTTAATACGCAAAATATCGAATCCATTCAAAGTTCATAATATGTGTCGGATAAGTGCCAACAATTTATGTCAAATAAGTGTTTTGATAGCACCAACCATTGACCAAAGGGGTGGAAAAAAGTGGGGTTTCGGGAAACATTAATCATATCTCTCTTAATAGGCACAATATCAAAACCGTACAAAATGGACAATATTCCTCTAATAATTACCTAAACCTTTTGTCTGAAAGAATTTTTGATATGACCCACCATTACGCCAAGGGATGAGAAAAATGATTTCGGAATTATAAGAAAATGCCAAGAGCTATCAGAGGTTGCCATGGCAACACTACTAAATTGATGAGGGATGAGTCGTTGCCATGACAACGCACTTGCACGAGATCAGATTCAGTATTTCCATCTGACTAAGCCGGCCCCGTGGTGTTGGGGTAGCGCGCCTGCCTCTCACCCGGAGTCCCCGGGTTCGATCCCCGGCTCCGTCAGGGATTTTAAAACTGACGTGAGGGTTGGAACGGGGTGCACTCAGCCTCGTGAGGACAATTGAGTAGCTGTCTGACAGTGAGACAGCACCCCGATCACGAATACCAATATTAACGGCCGAGGGGACCCGACGCGCTGATCACGCGTCACCCCAATATCTGCAGGCCAAATGGCTGGGCAGCGGTCGCTTGGTCGGCCTTAGCCCGTCATGGGCTGGTTGGTGCCAGGGGTTGACTTTGACATCTGACTAAGTGGGAAGCGGGTTCGGTGACGTAACTGGTAGCATGCAGAATGTCTATGCCCAAGGTCGCGGTTTCAAAGCCGGCCGAAGTCGTCGGATTTTCTAAGAGCGCTAAAAATCCCTCAGTATGCTTTCCTTTGGAGGGGAAGTTCCAACGTTCGTTACGAGTTGCTGGTTGGGGTGGCATCTAGTAGCCAAGTTCACAGCTAGGTGTCATTGACGGTAGTACCTGGTAGCAACATTAGGAACTACTGCTTGAAATTGACCGTCTGCAGTCCTTACCTGAATTACAGACTAATACATCCATTACAATTCACACCGTTTATCAGACAGATTCTACACTCACCCAAAGTACACGGGGTTAGATGATCACGTTGTCGCAGCCCCTAAACTGAGGAACCAACCAGAGGTAGATTTCATAAGAAAGCTAACTATTGCAATGGGTAGGCTACCATGTTTCGACTTCCGGAAAATTTCGACATATCTTCGCGTTTCACATCACCCAGACCCCAAAACCACCGTCAGTTCAAAAGTATATATATATCAGTTTCTTGTGGACACGATAACTGCCGTAATTTTTCACCAATACCGAATATGTATACCTATAATATCTCAGTCGAGTTCGTTACTGGGCTAATCCGGTAGAAGGGGGTGAAAATGGGGGGCTTTTTTTTTCGAAAAAGTGAAATATTGCTATAACTCTCTTAATATATGAAATATCGAATCCGTTCAACGTTCATACTATGTGTCGGATAAAGCCCAAAAATTTATGCTTGAAGAGTTTTTTTATATCACCAACCATTGACCAAAGGGGTGGGAAAAGTGGGATTTTCGGGAAACATTAATCATATCTCTCTTAATAGGCACAATATCAAAACCGTACGAAATGGACAATATTCCCCTAATAATTACCTAAAACGTTTGTCTGAAAGAATTTTTGATATGACCCACCATTATGCCAAGGGATGAGAAAAATGATTTCGGAATTATAAGAAAATGCCAAGAGCTATCAGAGGTTGCCATGGCAACACTACTAAATTGATGAGGGATGAGCCATTAGACGTTGCCATGACAACGCACTTGCACGAGATCAGATTCAGTATTTTCATCTGTGGGAAGCGGCTTCGGTGACGTAACTAGTAGCATGCAGAATGTCTATGCCCAAGGTCGCGGTTTCAAAGCCGGCCGAAGTCGTCGGATTTTCTAAGAGAGCTAAAATCCCTCAGTATGCTTTCCTTTGGAGGGGAAGTTCCAACGTTCGTTGCGAGTTGCTGGTTAGGGTGGCATCTAGTAGCCAAGTTCACAGCTAGGTATCGTTGACGGTAGTACCTGGCAGCAACATTAGGAACTACTGCTTGAAATTGACCGTCTGCAGTCCTGACCTGAATTAAGACTACTACAGCCATTACAATTCACACCGTTTATCAGACAGATTCTACACTCACCCAAAGTACACGGTGTTAGATGACCGCGTTGTCGCAGCCCCTAAACTGAGGAACCAACCAGAGGTAGATTTCATTTGAAAGCTAACTATTGCAATGGGTACCATGTTTCGACTTCCGGAAAATTTCGACATATCTTCGCGTTTCACATCCCCCAGACCCCAAAACCACCGTCAGTTCAAAAGTTTATATATAATTTATGTATGTATATGTATGTAGACTATATATATATGCATATCAGTTTCTTGTGGACACGATAACTGCCGTAATTTTGCACCAATCACTTTGAATATTTTACCGAATATGTATACCTATAAAATCTCGGTCGAGTTCGTTAATGGGCTAAATCGATCGAAGGGGGTGAAAATGGGGGGCTTTTTTCGAAAAAGTGAAATATTGCTATAACTCTCTTAATATGTGAAATATCGAATCCGTTCAACGTTCATACTATGTGTCGGATAAAGCCCAAAAATTTATGTTTGAAGAGCTTTTTTTTATAGCACCAACCATTGACCAAAGTGGTGGGAAAAAGTGGTTTTTTCGGGAAACATTAATCATATCTCTCTTAATAGGCACAATCTCAAAACCGTACAAAATGGGCAATATTCCCCTAATAATTACCTAAAATTTTGTCTTAAAGAATTTTTGATATGACCCACCATTATGCCAAGGGATGAGAAAAATGATTTCCGAATTATAAGAAAATGCCAAGAGCTATCAGTGCTTGCCATGGCAACTCTACTAAATTGATGAGGGATGAGCCATCAGACGTTGCCAAGATAACGCACTTGCACGAGATCATATTCAGAATTCCATCTGACGTAACTGGTAGCAAGCATGCTGAATGTCTATGCCCAAGGTCGCGAGTTCAAAGCCGGCCGAAGTCGTCGGATTTTCTAAGAGCGCTAAAAAACCCTCAGTATGCTTTCCTTTGGAGGGGAAATTCCAACGTTCGTTGCGAGTTGCTGGCTGCGGTGGCATCTAGTAGCCAAGTTCACAGGTAGGTGTCGTTGACGGTAGTACCTGGTAGCAACATTAGGAACTACTGCTTGAAATTGACCGTCTGCAGTCCTTACCTGAATTACAGACTAATACAGCCATCCATAAGTACACGGGGTCACATGACCGCGTTGTCGCAGCCCCTAACTGAGGAATTAACCAAAATCTCTGCGGGAGATATAATTTTGCGTGAAGAAGTAACAGACCGTTACATAGTTACACATCAGTGTCGAAACCTACCATAAGGACAGTGTGACCACAAGTATAAAAATGGACCCCAAATGACAAGAAGGTTACCGTTCCCATAAGAAAATAAAATGTTTAAAATAAGCATAAAATGACGAAAAACAAAGTTAATTAAGCTCCAATTATAAAATACCTTCTCGCAATAAATGAGGTCTGATCCTTCTACGAAAACCTGCATATTCTGCCTATTTTCGCCTATCCCCAAGTTTGTCCGGTGAAATCTACCTCCGCCTTCCGGCGTTCCGAGAGGACTTTTTAAACATAGCACATGACATACATAGCCTAAGGGAACGACTTTCTCCTCAAATGTCTAAATGTTTTGCTTTAATGCTTTATGCTTTATCTAATTGAAAGTATTATTATAATGCCAGTAGATTCGGATAACAATCGTGCGGATGAGGATAACAGTCGTGCAGATGCGGGGTGGATGCGGGGCGGATGAGGATAACAGTCGTGCGGATGCGGGGCGGATGTGGGGCGGATGAGGATAATAGTCGTGCAGATGCGGTTGGATGTGGGGCGGATGAGGATAACAGTCGTGCAGATGCGGGTTGGATGCGGGGTGAATGCGGATAAAGGTCATGCGGATGCGGATAACAGTTGTGCGGATGCGTGGCGGGTGCGGATAACGTGTTGTTTATCCACGCAGGGCTCTAGACTCATGAGGCCAAGCTCTCTGCTGACTCGGTAGACGCGTGGGTTCGAGCCCCACTGTCGGCTGTTCTTAAAATTGTTTTCAGTGGTTTCTTCATTTTCAACACCAGGCAAATGCTGGGACGGTACCTTCTAACAGGCCACGGCCACTTCCTTCCACATCCTTGCCCAGTTTCATTCATCTTCATCATTCCATCTCATCCCGGCGCGCAGGTTGCCCACGGACGTCGACTAGAAAGACCAGCACTCGGCCTCTCAGGGAGGCCACACACAAAAAACAAAAAACAAAAAAATCTGAAATTGTAAATAACTCGATCTTTTTTACAGGGGTGTGCAAATTATTAGAATCCAATAAAGAATATAAATCAGTAACAATTTTTTATTAAAAATCATTTTATATACCATCTGCTGGCATGTTGTGTAACCCTTTCCCATAAGGAATTGTTTCTGGAAAATATAAGAATTGCGGATTCCGAGGGATACCTGAGCTGGGTCCGTTTTCTATTTTTTTCATTGACTTTGGAATGTACCCTCTAAGTCAGGTGATTTCAATCCATGGTTAATGAATCTTTGAATAGCTTAAAAGCGGATCATCAGTAAAAAGACCCCAAATCTCTCTGCTCTAAATTCACAGGAAAAGCAGAGTGAAGTAATCAAAACAAAAGGTTGCAGTAGAAAAGCTCCTCTGTTAGTAGAAATTCTAAAAGATCAATTTACTTTGAGTTTCTTGAAAGAAATATAATTAAGACTCTTGGTTAAACATTACAAGTAATTTCACCGCCTTGTAAACATATTTAGTAAATTAAGCCGTGAAAAGTAAAATGTAATTTTGGAAAACTGACGTCGAGTCTAATAAGTTGCACACCTCTGTATGGTCGACATTCGGAGCTGGAAGAAAACCAAACATGATCAATAGAGATTAGAAAGAAAATACAGACACTGCTATTTCCTACAAGATGTGAGCCGTGAATTATGTATTTTCGAACCGTGGTTTCAGCTTCCCAATCCTCTTGGCAGTCTCAGCTTGGAAGGTGTGAGCAATAGTCTACTTGACCTCAATTACCTCAGGCTACTGCACAGGGCTCTCACAGATTACCGAGTTAACTCGTGGTAATTGAGCGGTGCGCGGGATTCAGTAATAGATTGAACTATTTGTTTCAATATAATATTACCGTTCGGTTGAGAAACAGAACGAGGAGGTGGGCGGAGTGAATGTGATGTGTCTAATGCTGTTATTGATACCCACTTAGAGTTGTACAACACACCTGCAGATATGGAAACGAATACCTCTAGCTCTGATCAACCACGACGAGCTCCGATAAGGGAAATTCTTTTTAAATGTACTTATTTTGTTTTTTTCTCTACCTAGAAAAGGATGCGCTTATCTGGCTATCTATAGAGTTAAATCAATAAATCACTAAATACATCAATAAACCAATGAATCAATAAATCATTAAATAAATAAATAAATTGCATATTAAGGCTTTCACGGCCCGGATTATCATATAAATAATTCATGCTTTTGGGCTAATGCCATGTGTATTTTTAATTTAAACCATACGTTTCGGAGAAACCTTGCCTCCTTTTTCAATGGAAATAAACAATGTGGCCAAAGAAAGTATATCAATGAGATTACAAAAAATATAGATAAATTCCTCTGTTCGTCACCAGAGAGCAGCTGCCAGAAATAACTGTATGGACCATGGTGGAACGGCGGCAGAGTAGTAAGTAACAAGAAGGTAAAGGGGGCGGTGTGAAAATATAGAAACTCCTCGAAGAATGAGGAGGGGGGGGGGGGGGGGGTAGGTGGGAGGGTTAGATGGATATAAGGAAACATAGACAAAAGGGAATACTAGCTGAACGATACCTAACGTCATACAGTCAACGGCGAAAAAACAGATGGAAACTCCTCCAGTGACGAACAAAGGAGATCAAATCCAGGCTCTGAGCCCTAGAGGGAAAATGTACAATTTTAAATATGTGAAGAACAGAGAGACTGAGAGGAACTATCTCCCTAGATCCTTAATAACTGGTAGCCAAGTGTCACTTAGCTGATAACCAGTGTCTCTGTTAAAATTATTGGGATTTTTACGAATTTCAACTGCCTCCCTTATAATTCTAGACCAGTTGTGCTTAACAAGGGCAAGCGCATGAGCATCCTTGAAACATACATCGTGCCCTGAAGACAGGGCATGTTCAGCTATAGCTGATTTGTCAGGTTGGTTTAGACGGATGTTCCTTTGATGCTCTTTGATGCGAGTGGCAATGGACCGTTTTGTTTGTCCAATGTAGACTTTTCCGCAAGTACATGGGACTTCATACACCCCAGGTTGTAGTATTGGGGACAATTTATCTTTGTTTAATGCTAAACGTTGACCAATTTTCGTCATAGTGCCGAAAACTGTTTTTATCTTGTGCTTGCGGAGAATCTTAGCAACGCGGTCAGTGGTGTTGTGAATATAAGGGAGGTAAGCAGTTCCTCTCACGTCGGAGCTCTGAGAAGGTTGTCTATCCCTCCTTCTGGGATGTAGGGACCTATATATAGTGGATTCATTATAGCCATTACCCTTAAACATGGTTTGTAAGGCATGTAACTCTTCCTGAAGAGTTGATGCCTCACAAATACGTTCCGCTCTTTTGGCTAGAGTTGTTATAATTCCTTGTTTTTGTGCTGGGTGGTGGTGGGAGTCCGCATGTAAATAACGGTTAGTGTGAGTTGGCTTACGGTAGACGCTGTGCCCCATGGAGCCATCCGCTTTCCTCCTCACAAGAACATCCAAAAAAGGTAAGCATCCACCTGACTCTAGCTCCATTGTGAAGTGTATTGAAGGATGCCGCTGATTTAGGTGGTTCAGAAAGTGGTTCAGTTTCTCAGAACCCTCCTCCCACACCACGAACGTATCATCCACATACCTCCACCAAATAACAGGTTTGAAAGACGCCGAAGATATAGCCTCCCCCTCAAAATGTTCCATGAAAAAATTTGCCACGACAGGCGAGAGTGGACTTCCCATGGCCACACCATCAGTCTGCTCGTAATATTTACCATCCCACAAGAAATAGCTGGAACACAAGCAGTGGTGGAATAATCGGGCTATGTCCTCAGGAAACAAATCCTTGATGAGTGACATGACTGAGTCCACCGGCATTCTGGTAAACAAGGACTCTACATCAAAACTCACCAAAATAGCATTTGGTTGAACGGCGATGGTTGACAATTTTTCGACGAAATGGGTTGAATCCCTAATGTAGGACTGTGTGCGCCCCAAGTGCGGCTGAAGCAACTTGCTGAGATATTGCGCAAGAGCATAAGTTGGAGAACCTATTCCGAGAGATGCTGTTCCTCCGAGATTGTATGGTCTTCCAAAAATCCATAAGCAAGACGTCCCTCTTCGACCAATTGTTAGCACAATAGGTTCTCCAACTTATGCTCTTGCGCAATATCTCAGCAAGTTGCTTCAGCCGCACTTGGGGCGCATACAGTCCTACATTAGGGATTCAACCCATTTCGTCGAAAAATTGTCAACCATCGCCGTTCAACCAAATGCTATTTTGGTGAGTTTTGATGTAGAGTCCTTGTTTACCAGAGTGCCGGTGGACTCAGTCATGTCACTCATCAAGGATTTGTTTCCTGAGGACATAGCCCGATTATTCCACCACTGCTTGTGTTCCAGCTATTTCTTGTGGGATGGTAAATATTACGAGCAGACTGATGGTGTGGCCATGGGAAGTCCACTCTCGCCTGTCGTGGCAAATTTTTTCATGGAACATTTTGAGGGGGAGGCTATATCTTCGGCGTCTTTCAAACCTGTTATTTGGTGGAGGTATGTGGATGATACGTTCGTGGTGTGGGAGGAGGGTTCTGAGAAACTGAACCACTTTCTGAACCACCTAAATCAGCGGCATCCTTCAATACACTTCACAATGGAGCTAGAGTCAGGTGGATGCTTACCTTTTTTGGATGTTCTTGTGAGGAGGAAAGCGGATGGCTCCATGGGGCACAGCGTCTACCGTAAGCCAACTCACACTAACCGTTATTTACATGCGGACTCCCACCACCACCCAGCACAAAAACAAGGAATTATAACAACTCTAGCCAAAAGAGCGGAACGTATTTGTGAGGCATCAACTCTTCAGGAAGAGTTACATGCCTTACAAACCATGTTTAAGGGTAATGGCTATAATGAATCCACTATATATAGGTCCCTACATCCCAGAAGGAGGGATAGACAACCTTCTCAGAGCTCCGACGTGAGAGAAACTGCTTACCTCCCTTATATTCACAACACCACTGACCGCGTTGCTAAGATTCTCCGCAAGCACAAGATAAAAACAGTTTTCGGCACTATGACGAAAATTGGTCAACGTTTAGCATTAAACAAAGATAAATTGTCCCCAATACTACAACCTGGGGTGTATGAAGTCCCATGTACTTGCGGAAAAGTCTACATTGGACAAACAAAACGGTCCATTGCCACTCGCATCAAAGAGCATCAAAGGAACATCCGTCTAAACCAACCTGACAAATCAGCTATAGCTGAACATGCCCTGTCTTCAGGGCACGATGTATGTTTCAAGGATGCTCATGCGCTTGCCCTTGTTAAGCACAACTGGTCTAGAATTATAAGGGAGGCAGTTGAAATTCGTAAAAATCCCAATAATTTTAACAGAGACACTGGTTATCAGCTAAGTGACACTTGGCTACCAGTTATTAAGGATCTAGGGAGATAGTTCCTCTCAGTCTCTCTGTTCTTCACATATTTAAAATTGTACATTTTCCCTCTTGGGCTCAGAGCCTGGATTTGATCTCCTTTGTTCGTCACTGGAGGAGTTTCCATCTGTTTTTTCGCCGTTGACTGTATGACGTTAGGTATCGTTCAGCTAGTATTCCCTTTTGTCTATGTTTCCTTATATCCATCTAACCCTCCCCCCTCATTCTTCGAGGAGTTTCTATATTTTCACACCGCCCCCTTTACCTTCTTGTTACTTACTACTCTGTCCGCCGTTCCACCATGGTCCATACAGTTATTTCTGGCAGCTGCTCTCTGGTGACGAACAGAGGAATTTATCTATATTTTTTGTAATCTCATTGATATACTTTCTTTGGCCACATTGTTTATTTCCATTGAAAAAGGAGGCAAGGTTTCTCCGAAACGTATGGTTTAAATTAAAAATACACACGGCATTAGCCCAAAAGCATGAATTATTTATATAAATAAATAAATGTTGTTGTTTGAGTGTTCAGTCTTTTGACTGGTTTGATGCAGCTCTCCATGCCTCCCTGTCCTGAGCTAATCGTTTCATCTCTACATAGCTACCACACCCTACATCCGAGGCAATCTGTTTAACATATTCTAACCTTGGTCTACCCCTACAGTTCTTGTCCTCGACCCTTCCTTCCATAACTAAGCTTGCTATTCCTGGGTGTCTTAGTAAGTGTCCTACCAACCTATCTCTTCTCTTCATTACCAGTCGCCAGAAACATCTCTCCTCTCCCACTCGCCTTAATACCTATTCGTTTGTAACCCTATCTACCCATCTGATCTTCATCATTCTCCTGTAACACCACGTTTCAAATGCCTCAATTCTCCTCTTTTCTGCTGCACCAATAGTCCAAGTTTCACTTCCATAGAGCGCCACGCTCCAGACAAAGGCTTTCAAAAATGACTTCCTAATACCTAAATCTATATTCGATGTCAACAGATTCTTTTTTTGTAGAAAGGCTTTCCTTGCCTGAGTCAACCTACTTTTTATATCCTCTTTGCTTCATCCATCACTGGTTATTCTGCTTCCTAAGTAACAGAAGTCTCCTACTTCCTTCAGCTTTTCACCTGCCAATTTGATCTTCATTGAGGTTTCTGATTTATTTCGGCTGCATTCCAGTATTTTTGTTTTACATTTATTAATTTTCATCATGAAGTCCTTCCGTAAGACGGAATCCATACCATTCAAAAACTCATTCAAATCCTCAGGCTTGTCGGCCAAGATGACGATGTCATCAGCAAATCTCAGAGTTGAAATTATTTCTCCTTGAATCTTCACTCCCACTTTAAATTTTTCTCCAATTTCCTTCATTGCTTGTTCAATGTAAAGATTGAAAAGTATGGGTGATAATTTGCAGCCTTGCCTTACACCTTTCATAATACCAGCTTCTCTCTCATATCCTTCAGCTCGAATGACTGCTGTCTGGTTTCTGTATAGATTGTATATCACCCTCCTATCCCTGTACTTTATTCCAATAGATTTCAAAATGTCCAACAATTTAGTCCAATCAACATTATCAAAAGCCTTTTCTAAGTCTACAAATGCCATGAACGTTCTCTTATCTTTCCTTATTCTACCTTCCAAAATCAGCCTAAGACTTAGTACAGCTTCCCTTGTTCCTACATTTCTCCTGAAACCAAACTGGTCTTCACCCAACTCCGTTTCTATCTGGCTTTCAATCCTCTTGTAGATTATTCTAGACAGGATCTTTGAAGCATGAGTAATCAAGCTGATTGTACGGTAATCTTCACATCTGTCAGCTCCCACTTTCTTTGGTATAGGGATGATAACATTCTTCTTGAAATCAGGGGGTACCTCACCTGTCTCATAAATCCTACACACCAAGTGAAATAACCTGATCAGACCTTCATCTCCTATGCAGCGTAGTAACTCAATCGGTATATCATCTATGCCTGGTGCTTTGTTCCTGCCTAAGTCCTCTAATGCTCTGTCAAATTCTGATCTCAATACTAAATCTCCTTTTGCATCCTCATCAATTTCCTCCTCCCTTTCCATTACATGATTCTCAATCTCCTTTCCCTTATACAAGCACTCTATGTAAGCTTTCCATCTCTCAACCTTTTCTTCCCTATCTGTTAGAGGCTTTCCATTTGTGTCCCTAATATTACAGCACTTAGTCTTCTTTTCCCCAAAAGTATTCTTAATCCTTCGATAAGCTGTGTCTACTTTTCCTAATTTCAGACACTTTTCTATACCTGCACATTTCTCTTTCAACCATTCTTCTTTCGCTTCCTTGCACTTCTTGTTAACCTCATTTCTCAGACGTCTGTATTCTGCTTTCCCCTCTTCATCTCTTAGATTCTTGTGTCTCCGCCTTTCATCCATCAATTCTAGTATATCCTGAGTGATCCACGGTTTTCTACCTATTCTTTCTTTCCTACCAATGTTTTCTTCTGCAGATTTTGCTATTTCATTCTTCAAAAGTGCCCATTCGTCTGCAATTGAAGTTTGTTTAGGGGTTTTGATTAGTCCTTCCTTTATACTCTTCTTGAATCTTTCTTTTACATCCTTTACTATCAGTCTGTCTATTGCCCACCTTTTTGGCTTTTGACTTTTCTTCAGTTTCTTCAACTTTAATCTGCATTTCATTACAACCAGATTGTGGTCAGAGTTTATGTCAGCACCAGGATATGTTTTACAATCCAGAATCTGGTTTCGAAACCTCTGCTTGACCATAATGAAGTCGATTTGGTAACGCCCTGTATCTCCTGGTCTCATCCATGTGTATATTCTTCTATTGTGGTTATTGAATAAGGTGTTAGCTATGACCAACTCATATTCGGTGCAGAATTCCATCAGCCTGCTTCCTCGATCATTCCTTTCACCTAATCCGAAATCTCCTACTATCTTCCCTTCTCTCCCTTTTCCTACCACAGCATTCCAATCTCCCATTACTATAACATTTTCATCACCTTTGATATACCTCAGAATGTCATCTATTTCTTCGTAGACCTTTTCAACATCCTCATCATCAGCTTGACTGGTAGGCATATAGACTTGTACCACTGTGGTGCACGTAGGTTTAGTATTGATTTTTGCTACAATAATCCGTTCACTGTATTGCTCATAATATTCCACCCGCTGTCCAAGTTTCCTACTCAATATGAGACCAACTCCTGCTTGGCCATTGTTTGATTTAGTGCTAATGACCCTATAGTCTCCTGACCAAAAGTCCTGTTCTTCCTGCCAGCGCATTTCACTAATCCCAACCAAATCCAACCTCAACCTATCCATTTCCCTTTCTAAGTTTTCTAACTTTCCACTTCCTAGCAGACTTCTAACATTCCACGCTCCGATCCGTAGAATGTCAGATTTCCTCTTTGTCACTTCTGTGATGTTAACCCCCTCTCGAGTAGTCCCCACCCGGAGATCCGAACGGGGGACTAGTTTACCTCCGGATTGAAATTTTACAAGGGAGGAGGCCATCATCACATGTAATTATGCATAGAGAGGTGCATATCCTCGGGAATAGCATTACGGCTGTAGTTTCCCGTTGCTTTCAGCCGTGCAGCAGAACGCAGTGTAGCCATTAGTTGGCTTATATTATCAATATCTTAACCGTCTATTAGACTAGTAAAGAATTGATTTATTCTGAAAGGCTGCTACTCCCATTCCGAATAAGTAAAGAGCAATTCTACTGCAAAATACTAACCTTCTACTAACAATTAAATACCAAAATTCTACTGACTAAAAAAATACTAAAGTTTCACCAACAACAAATACTACCACTAAAACAGTCTGTCACCAGGCCCACTCACATGCACCCTCACCAGACACACTCACACACCACAGTCTAATAGAACAATGGCATATATCTAATAAACAAATTAACTTCATACTTACAACTAAAACTAACTACATACTTACTGTATTTGGCACATTAGACGTATTCTCTGCCCACGACAGTGTTCTATCAAATATCACTCCGAGATTATTGACAGTGTTGCTATATTTAATATTATTATCTAGTATCTTGATGGGTGGTAGTGAATTAAAATCTACTGAGGTATTTGGTTTACCAGAAAGTGTCCATGTGTATTGGAAAGTCGATAGAGACGGTGAAGAGATGTGCCGCTTCAATGAAAGAGAATGAACAGATTGCGGGATGTGGATCTAGCAAGAAGAGGTGTATGGGGATGGGACTCCCATAGATACAGCTTGACGACTTAGGAGGAGTATACAGGACTTCCATCTCAAAAAAAGATGTTCCCTATAATAAAAATCTCCATTAGAAACTTATTGAGACCGTGATTGATTCTCCAGGAATGTCAAGAAGAACTCTTCCAAAAATGAGTTATAATAAAACTATAATGCTATTTAAAATATCCAGCCTTAATACTTAACTGCAATGTTTATACCAAACATCTTTAATAGATATCAGGAAGTACTGGTATATTATTGGGAAGTAGGCTACTCCCCTGCGATTCAACTTACATGCTCCTGCAGAAGTGTGGATGTGTTTTTCTCCCCTCACAATAGGCCTTTATGTTATTGAGCAACTGAGTTTAATTGTAGTTGTAACAGGTCATTTTATCACAGGTTGTGGTGAATTATGTAATATGGTACCAAATGGCAGGTAGGTGGTGTTGGTGGTTATTGAGGCCATTAGCCCCTAACAGGAATGTAGGCTGATTTTATTTAGTTCTGTTGGTCAAGTAATGAATTTGAATCATGAAGGGGTGGGTAGCATAAATATTTTCTAGATAATGTTTTTGTTAGTATAGACCTACCTCATTAAATTCATTGCTTAACTCAAATCTAAGGTATATATGGCTACCTCTGCATTAGCAAGTCTGTCATCACGTTGACGGTAGTATTTGGTACAAAATTAGGTACTACTACTTAAAATTGACCTTCTGCAGACCTTAACTGAATTAGAGACTAATACAGTCATCACAATTAAATACATAAATACATAAATAAATAAATACATAAATAAATTAATACATAAATAAATAAATCAATAATTCAATAAATAAGCCAATAAATCAATAAATAAATCAATCAATAATTCAATAAATAAATAAACCAATCAATCAATCAATAAATAAATCACTAATTCAATAAATAAATAAATACATAAATAAAACAGTCATTAATTCAATACCGGTAAATAAATAAACAAATCAATCAATAAATCAATAATAATAATAATAATAATAATAATAATAATAATAATATCGTATGGCCTCGGGTGCCTGGTGCAAGCTTTGCTATTTGACACCCAGAGGGTAGCTTGCGTGTCGAATTTCGTAGTTCCTTGACTATGAAAGTCAAGGAGGTTAGATGTTAGATATCTAATCTCCTTGAACACAATAGCGCTTTCAAGTAGAGAAATGAGGAACTTTGTGCTGGCGGAAACTCCCGAGATTAATTTTGCCATTATGAACTCGGCCTACTGAATTCAAATGGGTTCTTTGACATGCCAACATCGTATGACATGCGTATCGTATTTTTGCCGCCTTTCAAAAATCAAATAAATCAATCAATCAATAAGTCAATACATCAATAAATAAATCAATAAATTAATCAATACGTCAATCAATAAATATAAGTAAATCAATAAATAAATAAATAAATCAACCGATCAATAAATAAATCAATAATTAAATCAATCAGTAAATACATCGGTAAATAAATTAATTAATAAATCAATCGATCAATAAATAATTCAATGAATAAATCAATCAATAATGAATCAGTAAATAAATACATCAATAAATGATTAATTAAATCAATAAATCAATAAATCAATCACTTAATCAATAAATCAATAAATAAATCAATAAAAAATCAGGCGACATCCCTACTGCTGCAGAAGAGAGAGGCACTCATGTCGGAGGAATGGGGAACATCGTCTCACTTGTCTGATCGCGCGTTCGCGAACAAGATAGATGTCCCTTCGCTTCCATCAGCTGACAAGCATACAGACTTGTTTCCATTAGCGACTCTACAGTAGCTGACGTTCTAACCCAACAATCTTGTGATGAACGAGGCACGCCCATTGTCATTTCCTCCTCCCCCCAAGACGGCCGTTGATTTTCTAGTTGCAATGTCACAATCAGTGGTTCATATTCCACGTTAAAAGGAGTTCTTCAGGAAAAACTTCCTCCTTTTCAGATAAACTAGACGTTTGTATTTTAAGTTCAAATAAATGTTATGGTCAATGGCCATAGAAGAATTTTAATTGAACGTCCGTATGCTCCCAGCAAGTTCAATTTCTAGTAGTTCCAACTTTGGCTACCAAATGCCACTGTCAATGACACCTAGCGGCGAACGTTGGTACTTGATATAGCGTATCTAACCATGCAAATATAACCTACACATTTGGCTACACACTACCAATTGTAGTGGTAGGTTCCTTTTTCATGCCATAAATCTATGACATGGGCCCGCCGGCTTTACTTCCCCTCCGAAGGAAGGATTTTAAAGCTCTTAATAATCCGACGACTTCGACCTAGTTTGAATCCACGATCTTGGGCCTAGCTACCGACTACGCCACTTAATTATTGATTTCACGTGTTCTTTGAAAGCTATACTGGTTTAAAAAGTATGATGATTTACAGTGGAATTCATCAAACAAGCTCTGTTTATTAAAGGTTAACATAATTTTGTCTTGGTTATTAAATGTAACAAGTTCCGTTCAATTTAAAGTAGTTTCAACTTTGGCTACCAGATGTCACTGAAACCTAGTGTCGAACGTTGGAACTTATAAAGTATTTCAACGAAATCTAACCTACAAATTACCTTAGTGTTTTAAATATATAGATGACAACGTTAATCGCGGAGAATTCCTTAGTTTACGGGAATGCTAAAGTAAAAATGTTTGGACAATGTAATGCCAATAGCAAGAAAGAACATGGAAATCAGAAATAAAATGGAGGTGGGACTCTAACTCTTTCGACGATGTATAATGTAGGCGTATTCCAAGCTTCAGACGCTACCGCCTAGGCCATCGAAGCATTGAGAGTGAAATGCAATATTAAGCTACATAAACAACGTACACATTCAACTGTTAGTTAAAGAACTTTATCATTTCCATTCTTTTATAATTCTATTCCCGTATATATTCATATATATGGCAGAATCATCATAGAAATATTTCCTTCATTTATAATGCACATAAATAACTATCACTTTAAGACGTGGTGAATTTCTATTCATCATGTCTGTCATAAGCCAAGGCGATTGGGCGCATTCGTGAAGTCCAAAAATTTTACATTTTCCTTTATTAATTTAAAAATATACGGTAACATATTTTTCTATTAAATAGACTACACTCTGCGAATATACAGGGCAAGAGCTTTCGTCAGAGTGCTTTACGAAGTCAATCAGTTCAGCCGTTTTCTCAATCTCACGGTAACCAAAATCTCCTTAGTGTTTTAAATATATAGATAGATACTGTAGATGATGACCGACAGCGGAAGCTACGTGCGCTAAGGCCATGAGACTTGGCAATCTCTGGACTTGGTAGACCAGTGGGTTCGAACTCCCCAATTGTTCGTACTTGAAATGGATTTCCGTGGTTTCACATTTTCATTTCCAGTCAAGTGCTGATGCCTTGTAATGGGCCACGTCCGCTTCCTTCAATCTTCTTGCTTTGTGTCATTTCATCTCTGCATAAGTCTTTCCAGGGTTGCCAAATTAACGATGATGTGGTAACGTTCATTAGGTCTAAACTTTATCTATGTATTCGGACACTACAACTGCCTTGATCCACTTTTTTCAACTAACTAACTAACTAACTAACTAACTAACTAACTAACTAACAAGCTAGTCAACTAGCTAACTAAACTACTAACTATATACATAATTTACCACAAGTCTTTGCATTTCATTGTATAATACCGAAGAGTGTTGCAAGTTCATAACACACTTTCAGTTAGAAATATTTACTATTTTTCACAAGGACTATTTAAACGCTTCTCCTGAAATAATGTACTATATTGTACCATTTCGACTGTGCTATATATTCAGAATACTTTGTCTCAGCAATATAAAATTGCTCGATCTAGTGTCTTGTCACTAAAGTTGTCAGCACTGTTCTGTGTGACTAGAAGAACTCTGTTCCTGTTTATAGAGAGACTGCACGAAGACTTTCACTACCACTGTGGAAGCTGCGCATACACACACATCCGTTAACTGTCGCGCCGCGGGCTGCCGCATTCACTTGCTTCAGTAAGTTACTGTTCCTGCCACGGTTGGAGGAGCTGGGCGACCTTTGATGGTTAGGTGTTCCCTCTTAGACACAATAATAGGTAACCTTTCCCCAGTGTGTAATCGTAAGGTCGTGGTGACCCCTAACTGTAAGGAGCGACCTATCTTGACATTTCATTTTATGTTCAGCGTTCGCCTTTGAGTTGGAACAAGCGGTGAGAAAATCGAGGGAACAGTTAATGTTGATTTAAGGGGTATAGTAATAATATCGTATGGCCTCAAGTGCAGGGAGCAATCTTTGTTATTTGCGCCCAGAGGGCAGCTTGCATGTCGAATTTTTTTAGTCGTTCCTTGGAAGGCTATAAGTCAAGGAGGTTAGATAGGTGTATCTAACTGATTGCCACAGCGGGTGGGTGGTTATCGTGTCAGACTACCAACCCCAAGCTTGCAGGTTCACTCCTGGCCGTGGTAAGTGATTTTTGAAAGGTGACAAAAGTCACGGCACGCATGTCATACGTTGTTGGCATGTTAAAGAACCCATTTGAATTCAGTAGACCGTGCTCATTGTGGCAAAATTAATCTCGAGATTTTCCGCCAACACAAAGTACCTCATTTCTCTATTAGAAAGCGCTATAGTGTCAAGGAGCTCAGATATCTAATCTCCTTGACTTTCATAGCGCTTCAAGGAGCGATAAAATTCGACATGTGTGCTGCCCTCTGGGCGTCAATTAACAAAGCTTGCACCCAGCACCCGAGGCTATACGATATTAATATTATAGCGCTTTCTAGTAGTCTAGAGAATAGAGGAACTTTGTGCTGGCGGAAAATCCCGGGATTAATTTTGCCATTATGAACACGGTCTACTGGATTCAAATGGGTTCTTTAACATGCCAATAACGTATGCCATGCGTGTCGTGATTTTTGTCGCCTTTCAAAACACACTTACCACGGCCAGGAGCGAACCTGTAAGCTTGGGGTTGGTAGTCCGACACGATAACCACTCACCCACCGTGGCAAGTCATTCAAGGGGTGAAACAGCGAGGTCATCTACCCCTGAGGGAAGAGTTAGATGTGAAGGACATCGTTGGGAAAACCGCCATGTGACGCTTTTAGGAACCCCGAGCCCCATTGTGAATATACAGTCCCGCATTACAAGATCCACTTTCCTGTGGTGACCTAATGAAACAGGATCAGTTGGAAGGACGCGACTGTGTCCTATTAGAAGGTATCATCCGCCTTCTGTGGTCTCGGGGAACGTATCGAGACTCCAGATACGTGGTTTCAATACCTGAAACTTTCAAGAAATTTAATTCTGGTCCAAGGGTTGGAACGAGGTACGGTACTCTTCGACTTGTGTGGCAAAACTGATTTGATTCCCAACTCAGTAGTTTTCCAAGGTGTCTCACTTCTACTCCAGGCAAATACTGGGATAGTTCCTAACTTAACACCAAGGCCGTCTGCTTCCAAATCCTTACCTCAATTATAAATACACACAGTACTACAGCCATCACAATTGCATAGGTTATCAGACACACTCAAGTACACGAGGATATGGAAATCCACTAAATGAGTCAAGATCCTAATAGAATAAACACCGCGACATCATATGTAATGATCATGAAGCCACAGTGTACTTGGGCATACGTGGAATTTGTCTGGTAACCTGTGTCACTGTGATTTCTATAGTGTGAGTACTTGTAATTGGGGTAGGATTTGGGTAGGAAGCAGCTGTGGCCTTAAGTTAGGTACCATTTCGGCATTTGCCTGCATTAGAAGTGGGAAATCACGACCGACTGAATGTTACAAACCATGGAAAACCACTTCCAGTATGGCTGAGGTAGAAATCGAACTACCTTTTCTTAGTTTTGCCTCCAGCTCTATAATCAGAATTTCTTGCCAAAGCCGGGAATTGAACCCGGGCCTCTGCGATGACAGCCTAGAGTGCTAGCAACGAGGCGGACCCCAGGGGCTCACAACTTGTGGGACGTGGGTTGGCGACCATGGGACCCCCGGCTGAGTCCGGCATTGCTCCCACTTACTTGTGCCGTACTCCTCTCCATCTTCTTTTCTGTCAACTTCTCTTGGTCAACTTTTGTTCTCTTCCAACCCCGACGGTATTTGGGTATCCGAGCCTAAGGAGTCTCTTCCTTTCCCGCCTTAATTGGCCCTTGTCTCATCTTTCCTGATCCCTCATTCTTCCAGGGGTCAGCCTTCGTTTTCTTTTCATGTTATCTCCTCCCTTCTGCTCAAGACCCTCAGGGAGGCAGGGTGTGTGTAGCCCCACCACTTCTGGTGCACCCTGGATAGTGCTACACCGTCAGGGGCTCACGGCTGGTGAGTTTGGGAGTTGGCAACCCTGAGGGATTCCTAAGCTGGGTCCGTTTTTCCCCTTTTTTCCACTGACTTAAGGGCGGGCTCTCTCCTCGTTCGCCTTTCCTATCTGCCTTTCATGGCTCTCCTTCCTTCCAAGTCCCTCTCCTCAATCTTTTCTTCCTGTCCTTTATTTGCCTTATCCTTTGTTTGTTCACCATTTCTTCTTCTAGTATGTAAGTCTGTAGTTAGTATTCGTTATAGTTTTCATTCTCATCTTATCTCTCGCTATCACCCAAACCATTAGGGGCCGATAACCTAGATGTTAGGCCCCTTAAAGCAACAATTATCATCATCATCAACATACGTAATGAGACGGGGCTGATGATCGAGTGAAGCAGTACATGCACTTCTTTGTCCGCGAGGCGATCGGAAGTGTTTGGGCCAGCAGCTCAGTTAGAAAGTATTTATCTGCCTCGCTATGTAATTAGCTTTTTAAGTACAGTACTAAACAAAACATATGGTACACTTTCTCAAGTACGTACACGGCACAGCCTCCACTTACTTGTGCCGGGCTCCTATCCTGTGGACCTCCCTTGAACAACTCTTGTTCTCTTCCGACCACAACGGTATAAGGATATTCATTTTCCACCTTGGTTGGTTGGCTGGTTCCTCAGTTTAGGGGTTGTGACAACGCGGTCATGTAGCCCCGTGTACTTTGGGTGTATGTAGAATCTGTCTGATAACCGGTGTTAATTGTGATGGCTGTATTAGTGTGTGTATCGGTTTTTTTAAATTCAAGTAAGGACTGCAACTTTGAATTTTTCAAATAGTTCCTACTTTTGCCGCTAAACGCCACCGTCAACTACTACCAGGCCTAGTTCAGAACATAGCTACTAGACGCCACCGCAGTCGGCTCTTGGCAACGAACGTAGGGACCTAAATGCGTTGTTTACATTCTTAACCTATACAATTTATCTTCACACAGGTGTAATTAGTGGAAGGTTTTTTAACATGCCATAAATCTATGACATAGGACTGCCGGCTTTACTTCCCCTCCGAAGGAAGACATACTGAGGGATTTTTAACGCTCTTAAAAATCCGACGGGTTTGAACCCGCGACCTTAGGCATAGAAGCCCAGCATGCTACCAACTACACCACCGAAGCCGCCGATGATAACCTTAAGATGATATTTTCAAGTTAGAAATTCCACCTTGTTGTTGTTGTTGTTGTTGTTGTTGTTGTTGTTGTTGTTGTTTGAGCCTTCAGTCCTCTGACTGGTTTGATGCAGCTCTCCATGCATCCCTCTCCTAACAAGGGAAGTATCAGGTAAAACAGGTCGAAACCTATCTTGAAACTCTGTGGACTCAATCCTTGTACTACAAGAGGACAACGTGCGAAAAATCAGCCGCCAGATTGAAGTGCAAGGCTCAGAAAGCATGTGGCGAATCTCTCATTTAAATCAATGAAAGGTAGCGAGTACAGCACATGTTGGAATGGACAGCCCTGACAGCCCAAGTGCTCAAGGCCGGTGGGAAGGAGCCACATGCTCCTGTCAGCATATACGCCCCGTCTCGCTACTATTCCGAGTGCCACGGGGATGACCAGCTCCTCCAGCTGTCATGCCTGCGTACCAGGATGTCAGGTACGGTTACGGAGCCTTGCAGTTCAATCTGGCGGCTGATTATCCGCACTTTGTCATCTTATGGTACAAGATAGGTTTCGACCTGTCTTACCTGATACTTCTCTTGTGAGCTAATCGTTTCATCTCTACATAGCTACCACACCTTGCATCCGAGGTAATCTGTGTAACGTGTTCTAACCTTGGTCTACCCCTACAATTCTTGTCCTCAACCCTTCTTTCCATAACTAAGTTTGTTATTCCTGAGGGTCTTAGTATGTGTCCTACCAATCTATTTCTTCTCTTCAAGAGTAGTCACCAGAAACATCTCTCCTCTCCCACTCGTTCTAATACCTCTTCATTTGTTACGCTATCTACCCAACATTGTCCTGTAACACCACATTTCAAATGCTTTCATTCTCCTTTCTTTTTTTTTGCTGCGCCAAAAATCCAAGTTTCACTCACGGCTCTGGAAACGGGGCGATCGTGGTCTTAAGTTACGGACCATCCCAGCATTTTCCTGGGTTCTAAGATGACTGTGCAAGGAACTGAACTCACGTGAGTTCTACGTCACGAGTGTGAGAATTACATTTCTTGGCAGAGTCAGGAATCGATTGGGACTAGATTTTCAATATGCACCTCGACTGTTCTACTCGGTATGATCATAGAGGTTGCTGGAAGAGCGTATTTAGTTGATCACATCGTGACCACTTCAATGATGCTTCTTACAGGACAAAAGGCTTCGGTGGCGACTTGCCGTGAAAGTGGTGGTATTCTTCACTTTGGTGGCAGTCAAGAAGCGGTGGCCCATTAAACACTCTGATCCACGCGCTGTGTGGTACAGTCAGCTCAGATGCGTCGTGTAGCTGTCACCCTGGCTCTACCAAGACATTTAATTCTGGTCTGAAGGCTGGAACGGGGTACACTCAACCTCGTACGGTAAAACAGAGAATATGATGATAATTGTTGCTTTAAGAGGCCTAACATCTAGGTTATCGGCCCCTAATTGTTTGCGTGATAGTGAAAATATAAATGTAATGGCTCTAAACCTAAAACTAACTACAGACATACAAACTAGAAGAGGAAATGGAAAACGAAAATAAGAATAAGGAAAAAAAAACGACAGGAGGAAAGGGAATGCCCTCAACCCTCGGAGAATGAGAATTAAGGGACTTGGAAGAAAGGAGTGCCAGGAAAGGGAGACAGAAAAGGGAAAGAGGAGAGGGACCGCCCCAAAGGCAATGGAAGAAGGAGAAAAACCGGACCCAGCTCAGGAATCCCTCCGGAACGCCAACTCCCGAACTCACCAGACGTGAGCCCTTGAGGGTGTAGCACAATCCAGGGTGCATCATAAGTGGAGGGGCTACACACACCCTGCCTCTTTTAGGGCCTTGAGCAGAAGGCAGGAGATAACATGAAAAGAAAAGAAGAGGTCTGACCCCTCGAAGAATGAGGGATCAGGAAAGATGAGATAAGGGCCAATAAAGGCGGGAAAGGAAGAGTCTCCCTAGGCCTCGGATACCCTAATACCGTCGGGGTCGGAAGAGAACAAGAGTTGACCAAGGAAGTTTGACAGGAAAGAAGACGGAGAGGAGTCCGGCACAAGTAAGTGGAAGCAATGCCGGACTCAACAGGGGTCCCGTGGTCGCCAACGCACGTCCCACTAGTAGTGAGCCTCTGGGGGGAATTAAAGGAGAAGAGGAGGGATCGATTCCCACCTCAGCCATCCTGGGAGTGGTTTTCTGTGGTTTCCCACTTCTACTCCAGGCAAATGGGGGGATCGTTCCTAACTTAGGGCCACGACCATCTCCTTCCCAATCGTCACTAGAATTACAAGTTCACAATATAATGCTGACATCACAATACCACAGGTTATCAGACAAAGACCACACACACCCAAGTATATGGGGGCTAAATAATTACTACGCCCAAGCTCCTAAATGAATCATCAACAATATTTAGTTTAAGGTTACCGACAGCAGAGGCTACGCTGGCTAAAGCGCAGCGTCAAGTCATGGGGCCAAGCTCTCTGCTGACTCAGTAGATGTGGGTTCGAGCCCCACCATCGGCCATTCTTGAAATGGTTTTCAGTGGTTTCCCATTTTCAATACCAGGCATAAGCTGGGACGGTACCTTCCGACAGGCCACGGCCGCTTCCTTCCACATCCTTGCCCAGTTTCAATCATCTTCATCATTCCATCTCTCATCCTGACGCGCAGGCCGACTGCACCTACACTCGGCCTCTCAGGAGGCCACACGACAAATATGTAGTTCCGTGAAGAACTAAAGCCTATTTTCATATATCCTACTTATGTTAATTGCCTCTATCAACATACAACATGTCGGTTTGATTGCTGTAATAGATTCGTAGATATTGAGAACCGACTAAATATTTCGATGGTCGCCATGTTGGATTTTTATATATGTAGGTCTTCGAATTATGTTCTGTTACATGAAGATTATTGTGTACGTGTAGTATTCAAACTTCAATCGCATGATTAGGACACAAGAAGTAAAAACGAGATTTTAAAATTTCGCACAGCTGCCATCTTGTGGTTATGGAAACAATTGAAATAAATTAGTTGCCAGTGGATTATCATTTGTTTTAGGATTTACTGTACCAAGTTTCACTGCACTCAGAAGGTTAAATTGCGAGAAACGTCCATGTGAATATTCATACTTCGCGTCGCCGCCATGTTGGATTTGCGATCGCCAGGCTATTGAAAGTCCTATAGGTGAACGTATGTCCATAGCCCCTGTGAACATTTAAAAAAAATCAATTTGATTGCTGTAATTGATTCGTAGAAATTGAGAACCATCTAAATATTTCGGATGGTCGCCATGTTGGATTGTTATATGTATATGCCATAGAGTCATATACCATTAAAAGGAAATTATTGCGTAGGTTCATTATTCAAATTTTCACTTCGATCACATGTTTACGACACAAGAAATACAAACTTAATTTTGAAATTCGCACAGCTGCTTTCTTGAGGTTATGTAAACAATTGAACTAAATTAGATACCAGTGCATTACAATGTGTATGAATATTTCCTGTGCCAGATTTCAGTGCGTTTGGAACATTAAATCGCGAGAAAGGTCTATTTAAAATTTTCAAATTCGCTTGGCCACCATGTTCGTTTTGTAGTTAACCGGTTTTTGAAAGTCTCATAGATGAACTTCCAGTCGTGCCCTTTAACTCCGTACAATATTTCAGGGTGATACCGGTAATAGTTTCAGTGATATAGAATTCCGGTGAAGTATTTCACACGGCCACCATCTTGAGGTTATGTAAACAATTGAACGAAGTTAGATGTCGGTGCATTACAATGTGTATAAACATATAGCCTACTGTACCAAGTTTCATTGCGTTTGGTTGGTTAAATCGCGAGAAACATCTATTTAAAAGTCGCAACTTCGCTTGGCCGCCATGTTGGTTTTGTAGTTACCAGGTTTTCGAAAGTAACACAGGTGAACTTCTAGTAGTTCCTTTTATCACCGTACAAAATGTCAGGGTGATATCGGAAACAGTTTCGGAGATATTGAATGCTGGTGAAATAATTCGCACAGCCACCATGTTGGATTGGTGAGACGTAACAAAATTTGAAAGTCACGGTCGGGGTCATCCGGAATAGTGCTATGAACTTACCGAGTTTCATTGAAATCGCTCCAGCCGTTTAGATTTTATTAGGGGGACACACACACACGAATCACACACGCACACACAGACAGACAGACACACGGACAAAAGGTGATCTCATAAGCCTAGTTTTTCATAAATGCAAATAGGCTAAAAATGTAAGGTTCAACGTCATTTGACCAATCAATAGAGTGGTATCAATTGTTGTTGTTGTTGTTGTTGTAGTTGTTGAGTTAGGTGGTCATGTAGCCCCGTGTACCTGTGTGTGTGTCTGATAACCCGTGTGCGTACTCGTAATTGAGGTTTGGATTTGAAAGGAGGAGACCGTGGCCTTAAGTTAGGAACAGTCCCAGAATTTTCCTGGAGTGTGTGAGGTTGACTGGACCCCGTTCCAACACTCATACCGGTTATTGAACACTTACCACTGCACTACAAGGGAGAGCTTCTCTCTTGATAACTAAAAGTTACACGAGGGCCGTTAGTTTACTTTGCTCCCGCACACGTTTCACAAACCTGTAATATCTAAATATTGTATACCGTATATATAAGCCTAAGTCATCGAAACATGTCATCCAATTAAGTACCCCCTCCCCCATATTTAGCCTATTTTCATATACCCTACATATGTTAATTGCCTCCCATGATTGCTGTAATAGATTCGTAGATATTAAGAACCGTCTAAATATTTCGGATGGTTGCCATGTTGGATTTTGGACTTGGACTTTCAGGGAAGTGCGAGGTGGTCTTTTCTTCCCCTTTTCCTATAAAGTCATGTGTGGAAAATCGCAGAATTGCGGTGAAATAATTTCGGTACTGGTGGTCCTCACAAAAACAGCTATTGCGAGACTGGTCCGCTCCGCTAATTGGCGCTCTATTCACTGGCACTGCGGCTGGAGGGCGTGGTGCCTAAGGAATGCCGCCTTTCGTCACGGTCTAACCGAGATTCAAACTCACGGTGCCTTACTTTTAATATCATGTTTAATTAAGTAGTCTGTTTCAAAATGAGCCTTGTCCCAGTACACTGACTCCATGTATAAGTTAATATCTAGGTCATCTGCGCCAGGACCGAAGAGAGAATTACAACCTTTTGAAGAATATTGGTTCGATTTAGGATCTTGGTACAAGTGGGTAATCAGCACCGTGCGGTGACTAAATCCCGGTGGGAACAAGAAATATTCATAACTACAGTAGGAATTTCTAATTAAAGTGAAGTGAATTTAAATTATATTACGTAAATGATGCTTTATATAGCTCAAACCTACCAAACTATATAGCCTACAATTCCTAAATATCATTCGTTAATTTCATGTTTCCATTCGTTCATTCAAACACTCTTTGATTTATTCCTACTTGAGGGAGATTATTCCAATCAATAGTAGTTCTTTTATGGATCAATGCTTCTTGTATTAGTCTTTTTGTTTGCTGCTGAAATATGGTGTTACAGGAGACTGATGAGGATCAGATGGGTAGATAGAGTAGCCAATGACGAGGTGGGAGAAGATAGATATTTATGGTGACTGCTAATGGAGAGAAGTTATAGGTTGGTAGGACACATACTAGCATACTTAAGCTATGGAAGGGAGGGTCGAGAACAACTGTAGGGGTAGACCAAGGTTAGAATATGTTGAACAGATTGCCTCGGATGTAGAGTGTGGTAACTATGTAGAGATGAAATAATTAACTCAGGACAGGGAGGCATGGAGGGCTTTACAAGACTGAGGACTCAAACAACAACAACAACAACATCAACATCAACAACAACAACAACAACAACAACAACAACAACAACAACAACAACAACAACAACAACAACAACAAAAACAAGAAGGAGAAGAACAACAACAACGATAACAAGAACAAGAATAATAACAAGAAGAAGAAGAACAAATCCAAGAAGAGGAAGAAGAAGAAGAAGAACAACAACAACAACGATAACAAGAAGAAGAACAACAATGGTAACAAGAACAAGAATAATAATAATAATAAGAAGAACAACAAATCCAATAATAAGAAGAAGAGGAAGAACAACAACAGCAAGTAGAACAACAACAAACACAAGAAGAAGAAGAAGAAGAAGAAGAAGAAGAAGAAGAACGATAACAAGAAGAAGAACAACAACGGTAAGAAGAACAAGAAGAAGAGGAAGAAGAAGAAGAAGAACAACAACAAACACAAGAAGAAGAACAACAACAACAAGGAGAACAACAACAACAAGAACAACAACAAACACAAGAAGACGAAGAAGGACAACAATGATAACAGGAACAATAATAATAATAATAATAAGCAAAATAACAAAAATAAGAACTCCGGAATATTCTATATGGCCAACGTCCAACCTTTTATTTACCTTTACAGGAACTAATCGCTGCGATGTTCCTTATCCTCACATGGACAAAGAGTTTTTGAAAATAAATGTATCTTAGAATAGTCATGAATTCTTTTTAAATTGCTTAATTTTAACAGCATTTTCATGAACATTTCCATCTGACAAAATTAAAGTAAATTTTGATAAACGGTCTTGTTAAAATATAACACATGCAAGGAGGAATTGTTTGTAAAAATATCAGTTTCGTAAGTTCCAAAGTAAAAATAAAGAAAAATTACGGGAATTTTATCTCTAGAAAATCATTTCAGCGAGAAATTGGAATCAAAGACTTTCCGGTTTTAGAACATACCATTCCTCTTCTCCCATTTTAAGCACTATAATCCATTTTGCTGTTGTTTAATGCCTTTCGCTTCTAACGCAGCGTCTTTTTATTTGTCTCTATCGTCTAATAGAAATAAAGATAAAATGTACAATACTTAGTGGGTATGAACGCACTATTGTGTAAGGAAAGTTGCCTTAGGAATGGGATATAAAAGCTAAACCTCCATAGTTTAATACTTTTTCAATAATAATTATTTTGAGCTGTTTTAAAAAAGTTTTGTCTCAGTTTTGTTTAGTTGGTTATTTTTCAAACAGCTCAAAATAATAATTATTGAGAAAGTAGCCTAAGCCATTCATTTTATCAAGCTACATGCTCTTTACATTTTAAGAAACAGTGAAGGGTCCTTGGCCAGAAAGATGCAACAAAAGTATAGGCCTACCTAACTTGAGGAATGTATGCATTAGAATGCTTTTCATAGACCTTCTCTTTGACCACTTAGCACTAAATAATAATATCGTAAAGCCTCGGATGCCGGGTGCAAGCTTTGTTATTTGACACCCAGAGGGTAGCTTGCATGTCGAATTTCGTCGTTCCTTGAAGCACTATGAAAGTCAAGGAGGTTAGTTGTTAGATATCTAAACTTCTTGAACACTATAGCGCTTTCTAGTAGAGAAATTAGGAACCTTGTGTTGGCGGAAACTCCCGAGATTAATTTTGCCATTATGAACACGGCATACTGAAATCAAATGGGTTCTTTGACATGCCGACATCGTATGGCATGCGTGTCGTATTTTTGCCGCCTTTCAAAAAAAATCACTTGCCACGGCCAGGAGCGAACCTGCAAGCTTGGGGTTGGTAGACCGAAACGATAACCACTCACCCACCGTGGCAAGCTTTTGTACTAAATGAAATAATGGTACTTCATGTCGCTTCGGACTAAAGATTCATGGAGAAATAATTTCAACTCTGAGATTTGCTGATGACATCGTCATCTCAGCCGACAAACCAGAGGATTTGAATGAGTTTCTAACTGGTATGAATTCTGTCTTGAGGAAAGGATTCATGATGAAAATTAATAAATGTAAAACAAAAATATTGGAATGCAGCCGAAATAAATCTGAAACTTCTATGGACATCAAATTGACATGTGAAAATCTGAAGGAAGTAGGTGACTTCTGTTACTTAGGAAGCAAAATAACCAGTGATGGACGAAGCAAAGAGGATATAAAAAGTAGGTTAGCACAGGTAAGGAAAGCATTTCTACAGACAAGAAATCTGTTGACATCGAATATAGATTTAGGTATTAGGAAGTCATTTTTGAAAGCCTTTGTATGGAGCGTGGCGCTCTATGGAAGTGAAACTTGGACTATTGGTGCAGCAGAAAAGAGGAGAATTGAAGCGTTTGAAATGTGATGTTACAGAAGAATGATGGAGATCAGTTGGGTAGATAGGGTTACAAACGAAGAGGTATTTAGACGATTGGGAGAGGAGAGATGTTTCTGGCGACTGCTAATGAAGAGAAGAGATAGGTTGGAAGGACACGTACTAAGACACCCAGGAATAGCAAGCTTAGTTATGGAGGGAAGGGTGAAGGACAAGAACTGTAGGGGTAGACCAAGGTTAGAATATGTTCAACAAATTGCCTCGGATGTAGGGTGTGGTAGCTATTGAACCCAACGGTGTTAGGCTGACTGGTGTCGAACGTTGATCTCTGAGATAAATGTGTACAGACTAGAGATACCATCAAGGAACGAACACGAGATCTTTTGAGGGAGTTTAAGCTATAAAAACCCCTAGAGACAATACACATTAAATCACTGTTGTGATATGAACAAACTAAGACATCATTTGTTAATATAATGCAGGAAATAGTAGCAGAATACTGCAGTATTGGGCTGTAGAAGGCATACAATTCTGGACTTAGCGCAGAAAGTTGGAGCGTTTGACAGTTTGTAAATGACTCTGGAATTTAGGCGTGGTTTCGTGGAGCCATGTCGATCACTGTGACCTACTTAGGCCGTCTGGAGCAGGTCAGGACGGTAATATATGGGCCAGTTATTCCCCGTTACAGAATGAGAAGGCCAAGGGGATGGGAAGATACCAGAGTAATTTAATGATTACTCGTGATTGGAGTAACTCAGAGACATGAGGATTGCACCTATGTGAATGTATAGCCGGGAGGCTAATTATCAAGCCGTTAAACATTGAAATAGAGGCAGATTTAATGTAACGCGCATTAACACAGTAAAACTGAGGTTAGCGACAGGATCTGACCATGTCTTCGGGGATGTACCAATGACGCCGCGTTGGGAAGCGCTGGCAAAGGCAATTAATATTAATTAATTGGCCGATCGATCCTCGAGCACACAGGCAGATCTGTGATCAGCGAGGAAAAATGAACCATAAACACGTTATTTCAAGACCAGAAACATACTGGGAGAGAAGATGACGCTGCAAGGAAATTTTCGGTCTACTTTTTCTCTCCAAACGGATATAAGGGCTGTGGAAAGGACAGTCGGGGTCAGTTGAACCGTACTTGAGTGCAGAGAGCACGTCACCCGAGCTCAGGAAGGGGGCGCGCGGACTTTAACAGTTTAAGTGCAGCAACAGAATAATCACATTAAGACATTAATTAATAACGAGTAATGTAGTCAGTTGAACCGCAGTCAAGTGCGAAGCGCACGTTACCGGGGTCCAGGAAGGGACGCTCGGACTTCAGTATGTTAAGTGCAGCAACATAATAGCCATGCAGTATGGCATTATTAATAACGATTAATAAGGACAGTCGTGCCATACCCTTATAGTCGGCATTACGAGGGATTATTATTGAGTACGCAGGAAATGTACCGTATGATGTACAAGGTAGGACAATTGTAAGTGGTAATTGTACAAGTACAAGGTACAATGAACGAGCGCAGTATCTAAATTATTGGTTAGACATATAATAGGATGTCGGATTGCGCAGATATAAACTTTGTTATGCAAGTGATGAAATTTCGCAGGGATACCACTGTAATTAATGATCAGGACGATGTGCAAGCATATTTATGCGATATCAAGAAATTTATCTAAGGATAGAAATTGATAGACAGATTGGGGGACCGCTAGGAATCCTTTGGCAGAGAATCGAGACTTTCGGACGAGATGCGGGAGAGAAGCGGAGAATAGATCTTCAACGCCTACATTTTTGATATTCTGCAAGGAAAGGTCAACCATTAAGAAATGTACATAGTGATCGTGTGATTTTAGTGATGATCATTTAAATATATGTAAAATTAATAGTGTAATAAGTGATATAACGTGTTGTGTGAATAAGGAAGCAACAGCTTCGACATGAAGAAGCAAAGTGCAGAGTGTTTTGTAAGGCAAAAGTTATGTAAAATGTGTGTGGAAAGTGTAACAATGCCTTGCTAATTTGCAAATTATGGCGGGCATTACTGGAGGAAATGTGTGGTCGGAGCCACCAGATTAACCAATGTGAGTACCCAAAAACCATGATTTTGTAGTAATTATAGTCCACTGTATGTTGAGTGATTTCAAAATTTAATAGAATATGCCAATAAGAGTCAATTTTAGGAGGTAGAACCTCGAGATATTAATGTTGTGTTGATTTTAGTCAAGTTGAGATGTCTTTGTACATCATTGAGTGGATAAATCGTTACCACTAATGTAAAAATGGCAATTGAGTTATATAAAAAGTTAACGTAACGAACACGGATGTTCGGTTATTGAATACGGTTACGTTGTGTCGGTATGGAAATGTATGTCAGTAATAATAATAATAATAATAATAATAATAATAATAATAATAATAATAATAATAATAATAATAATAATAATAATAAATGAATACACATCAGGGAAAAATGGTTGTAAGCAAAATATATATGCTAATGGGAATATTTGTGTATCCAAGCGGTAGTATTATACGTGATTGGGCGAAGTAAAAGAATTTAATATCAGAGTATATTGTGATAGTGGAAATAAATATGCAAGATTCTAGGAACTGGAAGGGTTTAATAGAGAATTTAATTCGCAGCTTGATGAATAAGCTTGTAAGAGTAATTGATAGATTTTATCTTACTAATTAAAGGACGGGATCATATCACCATGGTCACGGGAGCCAGGTAATCTATTCGAAGTGTGAAATCTCGTATAGCCAAGGGCATACAGAGATATTATTTGCCAGAGCGTATTTAGTGATGTACCCTAGCTCTGAGGATTGCTATGAAATGTTCCGGGTTCGAATCCAGTGGTGTATGGGAGGATAACAATGGACACCTCAGCATGACACCTGATATCGACCGAGAACTAGTTATTGAATAAATTCAGCTCCTGGGAGTGAATTTTTGACGGCAGGATGTGCCTGACCGTATCATTTAACAAGATGCCGGCTATCCCAATTCGACAGGTGTGGGATGAATCTCGTTCCTTCATATAACGTAAATGGACCTGTTGAGGCCAGCTATTAATATCCTAAGGTTAGGAATAAATGCTTAAACAATTCCATACCCTATCTTGCATACAGTTTAGTAGATCATACGGGATATGCAGGCCAGTGAGGCTGCAGTATTGTATTTAAAGCCACGTGATACAGCTTGGAGATAAAGAAAGAGGGAACAGAGCGGGGGACGAAGCAAGTGTTTTGTTACCGCCCGACTCAGTCCCATTGTATACTGGAAGAGCCGAGGGAGAGATTTTAAACGACCCTTGGAGGGTGACGTTTAGAGTAGAAAGACTTTGAAACCCTGTTGTAATAAAAGAATCATTGTTGTATTGTATAATGAATTTGTGTGGTTTGAAACACGTGGATAATTAAGGATCATTCTGATAACTTAATACTTGGCAAACTTATCAGTTGTAGAAAGTTGCGTTTTTATACTGACATTGTCACCTATTTCTAAAGGTCGACACTAGATGCCATAGGCTATGCCCACGTAAGGGTAGCATAATATACCATCTGACACATCGGTAACGGAATCTTTGAAATTGAACTCATGACGACATACAGTGGAACTGTAGAAAGTGTAACTACATAAAGGGGAACTGCATAACAGTGGAGATGCAGAAAGGGGTATAATTATAAATAACAATGGAGTTGCAAGTAAATATGAGGTGCAACCCATACATTGGTTAATGCATGGTAGATCATTTTGGTGGGAAGAGAATTACGGAACACAATTGTACGCATAATGTAAATTAGGATCTGTTGAGAATAAACAATTAGTTTGTGAAATTAAAGAGGTCCCAATAGGTGACATAAGATTGTAAGTACAGTTTATGTGTAATTTGCCAGTGCATCAGCGCACTTGAGAATGAATTTTGTGTTAATCTCATGGTAAGTGAATGAATAATCATATGGATTTGCGAAGATAAAGTGCGAATATTAGTGGATTGAAGGAATAATTTTGCATTGTTTTGTGTTATATTGTTGGGATTGTGTTTTTGTTTGTGTGAAGCCATGATTTAGAGCTCAATTAAAGTCTTTAGAATAGAGTTGTGCTTCATTATTGTAGAGTTGATACCTTTTAGTCTCAGATCAAAAATATGCAACTGCTCAGTGGGTGAACGGCACACGCCTGAGGACTGATGCTGGCTGGAGGCAGAAGCATGATTTCCATGGAAATTATTCACATGGGTACATGGGATTTTATGTCCTGTACAGTGATTTGAGCTAAAGGTACAACTTAAGTCGGTCAAGATCTGATGTAAACAACTCTATTAATATAACGAATAAAATGAATTAGGGGAATGACCGCACCTAACCTTAGCTAAGCTCCGATACAAACAAAAATAAATTTTGATAGCAGACCTTCTTTTATTTATCATGTCGCTGATACGTGGGGACAGTTTAAAATACAGGTCACCATAAGCGCATGTTCTCTTTTATTTATCATGGCGCCCAGGTTTGTGAAGCTTATGGGATTTAGGGAAACCCCATAGATTTTATATGGTATTTCATGGGGAAAACCATATTTTTTTTTGTGCCTCAAACTGTGTTTGAGTGATTTTTGAGTTCAGTAGGCTTTTGAAGTAACGTAGAATCTCTCTATTGAGAAGAGAAGTGCCCAAGGGTACGAGCGCTACGCACCCAATTCACAATTTATCCAAAAATCAAAATTTTAAGTACAATCTTACAATATGTGTACAGTGTCTTGAATTTCTCTTCAAAACAAATCCATACATGTATCCAGGAATCCTGCCTATATCTCAAAGTGAATTGTAGTACGAATCGCTGGTACGGAGGGAATTTTGCAAGGGATTGCAGAGCTAAAACAGCATTTTGACGCTGTCAATGAACAGAATAAGCTGGAAGCCAAGGCTTTCCAGGATGAAATAAATAACCGTTTAGATGCCAATCAGGTGGCAATTAATGCAAATCAGGTTGAAATAAACAACCGATTGGATGCAAATAAGGCATAAATAAATGATAAGTTAGGTCAAATGCAAGAAACAATTAAGACCGAGGTAACTGAAACCGTTGTAAGCATTATATCAGAAATGCAGGTTAAGACCGAAAAGCGTTTCGAGTCGATAGAAGCCAAACTTGAAAGTAATTTGCAGGCATGTAAGCACGCGCAGGATGAAACGAACGGTAGGTTAGATGCGCTGTCTAATGACATTAAGGATATTCAAATCCAAAATAAGGCGAATCTCGAACGCCAAGCGAAACAGTTTTCCGAATTTACTAGAACGGTAGATCAGAGATTAGAAGAGAATGACAGTAAATGGGATGAAAAGTTGAAAGGTTATGCTAGAGCGATTGACGGTGATCTAAAGAAGCAGGATCAGAACATATTAGACCAATGTCAGGAAATAGGAGAAATTAAGGCTATCGCTAACGAAAGTAAAGAGCTGGTAGGCAACATTAAGGGTCAGATGAGCAAAGTTCATCAAGAACTGGACCAAATTCAAAGCGACGTTGTTATCGTCAAAAAAAGACAAGAGGAAAACAGAGGGGAAATCGCTAAGGTCCGAAGTGAAATATCAAAGGTCAATGGACATATCCAAGAGGAAATTAAAGGGCTTAGAGAAGAACTCGAAGTGAGAGAAGGCCAAAAGACAGAGGCAAGCGACAAGACCCTTGCTCAAATAAAGGAAGATATAGAGGATGAAATATCCCATATCAAGCAAAGCCTGAAGGAAGATAAGAATAAATTATTTCAAGTGGCAGAAGAAAACAGGGATAGGCTAAGCAAAATAGAAAAAGAGGTAATCACTCGATTGGAAAGAGCAGAGATGCGCCACAATAAATTGGAGACTAGGATAATAGCACAGGAGGAAACCCTAATGAAAGATCCTAAGTCAAGTGAAGGCTGCGTGGAAGATATGAGGAAAACCAAGCGGGCAGATTTAGAAACCCAACCTATAATAAGGAATGCTACAGGCCCAGGCCAAAGTACATATATGACGCCAGGTGCACCGATTGCAGCTTCTACGCCGCATGAAAATGCTATTCACAACCAAGTTATAAATGTAATTAGAGCAAGCCAGGAGAAACCAAGAAAATTTTCAGGTAGCCATTGTAATATGACACCGAAGTATTGGTTGAAAGAAGTGTTCGAATATCTGAACGATGCGCGGATACACATGAGCGCAGGCTACGAGCCATAGAGAAACTAACGGAGGGAGAATGTGCGTTATGGTTTCGCAGTTTCCGTTATACCTTCGATACTGTCGAGGAGTTCCGGGAAGCTTTTTTGAAGCGATACTGGGATCCGATGACCCAACAGAATTTACGATTGGATTTGTACTCGAAAAGATACAGCACCAACAATCCAACGAAGTACGCTGAACTCTTCGTATCTCAGATGTGTCGATTTAAAGAACTTGACCAGACACCTAGCGAGCTAGAGCTATGCATTGCTATTGCCAAACAACTTCCTTATGAAATCCAAAGGCTGCTGATTTCGCAAATGCTAAAACCACAATGGAAATGGAGGCAGTTCTTAGGCAACTGGACCTCACAACATCCAATACTATGCGTCAGAATCGAACCATGGAACAGGTACACGTGACCAACACGCAGACTGACCAGTACAAAGCTCCGAAAAATAATAAAGCTACTAGTACCGAAACGTTAGATTCCAACGGACGTCAATGGGAACATGAACCCAGAAGATGGCAACCGAAGTATAAAGGAAATGCTGGTAGAGGAAGAGGAGGCCGAAATTCTTGGAATCAACAGAATACAACGGGTAGACCGTACCAAAATAATGGAGGTAACAATGGCCAAGAAGGCAACAATCGAAATTGGAGACCCCAGGAAAGAAGGCGTAACTTTGATGACGAGGTAGAGGAACGTTATCACGCTTCATTGCAATACCTCGATGAGAGGGGAGAAGAACCCCAGAAGCAGCAAGTCCGCTGGCAAGAAGCTATGCAAAATAGGACGTCACCAGACAGATATGGAGACGGAGCCAAAAGTTTGGAGTTACAGCGCAGTGAACAGGAGAGAAGAAACTCTAACGGGACTGGCGCGGTAGAGGAAAAAAAAAAACTCCGAAATTAGAAGAATTTGAGAATGATGGATGGAAGGCGGTCAACATCATTAATTGGATAGCCAAACCGGAAGAATTAATCGAGGATACAGGAGGATCACAGGTCATGATCAAAAGAGAATTGCCCATTATTATAGTAAGAGTGGCAGGGTTGAATATAAGAAGTCTTTTGGACACGGGTTCAACGGTGTGTCTTATGACACAAGCTTTGTATAATGAGATAGCGCAAAGAGAAAACGTTTTGAAAATACCTATCTCAAGTGTCAAAATAAAGGGTGTCATTCCTGACAAGACGAAGATATGCAAAATATCAGGTATTCCTAGACTTACAGATAGGAGGCTCTATCTTTTCACAGAGTTTTCTACTAGTAAACAAATTGCCTTTTAACCTTATTGTTGGGGCAGAGTTTATGAGGGAATACAGAGTGGTAATAGACCTATCACAGGACAGAGTCGAGTTCCGTGTGAACGAGGAAGCCAAAGGCTTAGAGGTCTCACTCAAACAGAATGAACCAGGGACAGATGAACAAGTATGGCATACATACAGAGACATGACTGAGGAGGAAGTGTTAGCTATCGAACATTTAGAAGACGAACTGAAAACGCTAGCCGCAGACATGGAGAAAGATCAGGAACCCGAACTGGAAGAATGTATTTTGGAAAAACTAGAAGAAGCAAAAATTGGTCCAAGAGATAAAGAAAATTTAAAGAAATTGTTATTGGAACAGAAGGAAGTCTTTGACTCGAGACCTGGTCGTATAAAGAACTTCACTTATGCATTCCAAGTTAACGACTGGACACCATTTACGCAGAAACCCTACCCAATAGCCGAAAAGCACTATGCTAAGGTTTTTTTTAGCGTATGGCTTTTAGCGCCGGGAGTGTCCGAGGACATGTTCGGCTCGCCAGGTTTGTAGCTGCTTCGAGACGGACACCCAATGGGTGAGCTACAAGTACCGTTGGGGAGGATAGTTGGGATGGGAGGACGAGGAGTTGGAAGGTAGAGGCTGTGGCCTATAGTTAGGGACCAACCCCGGCATTTACCTGGAAGGAAGATGGGAAACCACAGAAGACCATCTTCAAGGATGCCGGCGGGGGGATTCGAACCTCCTCGCCTCCCGGATGTGAGCGACTGCCAGCAGTCATGTCGTAACGACCACGGCTAACTAACCCGGATGCTAAGGTTAAAGAAGCAATTCAGGAGATGTTGGAGGCCAGTGTTATTGAGAAGACACCTACGCCTTACGTAAGCCCATTGGTAATCGTACCTAAGACAGACGGGACTGTCAGAGTGTGCCTGGATTTGAGGCATTTAAATATGAAGGTGATACCAGAGTTTGACCAAGTGCAACCTATTAAAGAAATCCTCAGAAAGTTTAAAGGGAAGACCATATTTACAAATATAGATATTACATCGAGCTTTCACAATATTGAATTGGAGAAGAAAACTAGTCTGACAGGATTTACGTTTGATCAACATACATACTTATTTTTAAAACTACCCTTCGGTTTGAAAACAGCTGGTTCAGCTTTGATAAGAGGGTTAGACCGCAATCTATCGGATGAAGTTAAGGAGAGTACCATTAGGTACGTAGATGACATTCTACTCACATCAGAATCTCTGGAGGAGCACATGAGAGACCTGAAGAAGTTGCTGGATAACCTAAGAGAAGCTAATTTTAAGGTTAATATCAAGAAATCGCACTTCTGTCAGAGGGAAGTTAAATTCCTAGGGCACGTTATCGATGAAAATGGAGTAAGGCCAAACCCAGAGAAATTAGAGGTAATTCGAAATTTTCCTCGACCCACGAAAGTTAAGCACGTCTGACAGTATTTGGGAGTAATTGGATTCTTTGCTAACCACTGCCCAAACTATACTACAACTGTGGCACCCCTGCAAGATCTATTGAAGAAAGGCGGCAGGTGGAATTGGACGGAGCAATGTCAAGAAGCATTCGTGAGGTCAAAACAAATGCTTTTGGAATACGTGAAGCTGGGATATCCTGATTATACCCAGAAGTTCATAATACAGACGGATGCATCACTTATTGGAATAGGAGCGATGCTATTCCAAGAAAATGTTGATAAGCCCGAGGAGAAAGTTTTTATTGCCTTTATAAGTAGGAGATTGAGGGCCCATGAGAAAAATTACACTATTACAGAGATAGAGTTGCTCGCAATTCTGTACGCATTACAGTACTGGCGTAAACTCGTGTATGGCTTTCAAATCGTCCTCAGAACAGACCATAAAGCTTTAACATTTTTGTTAAAGACGGATTTGTCTAGCCAGAGGTTGACAAGATGGTCCCTGTATATTCAACAGTTCAATGTGGAAATAGAATATTGTCCAGGAAAAGAGAACGTAATACCGGACATGTTAAGCCGATATCCGAGAGAAGAGGAAACTCTAGCTGTCCAGATTGGAAATCGATATCAGAAGACCTTAGATGACTTGAAGAATCTTACCAACCTACAACGCGAAGATCCGTGGTTGAAAATGATGATTGATTACTTCGAGGGACGCTTAGCAAGGGGAACTGCAATATACAGAGAGGCAGAGGCATTATCAACAGACTACGTATGGTACAATCAGATGCTACACAAGTGGGATAATGAAGAGCATACCCGTCAAAGAATTGTTATTCCTGCATCTTTGCAGAGGAGATTGGTGTGGCTAGCACACAGAGCGTTTGGACATCCTGGTATAGATAAGATAACTGCTCTACTGAAAGAAGCATTCATTTGGCCGAAATTAAGAGAAACTGTAAGAAATGCTATTAGGACATGCGATTTGTGCCAAAGGGTAAAGCCAAATCCCTTTTTAATGAGACAACGACCCATTCCGTTGTAACCAGAGAAGCCAAGGCAGCTAATGAGTGTAGACAACTTTGGACCACTGCCTAGAGCACGTTGAGGCAATAGACATATTTTTGTAGCCATGGATGTATTTTCCAATATGGTGATATCATGCCCCATACAGAAGACCAGCTCGAAGCAGGTATTAAAAAGACTGAAAGAGAGAGTTATTCCGATACTTGGGAAACCGGATAACCTACTCTCAGATCACGGGAGCTGCTTTACTAGCGCAGAATTTCGTCGGGAATTGGCAAAATTGCACCCCTAGTTCATATACATCCTGGACATTTCTCTATTGGAACGAGATACACTCGAGCTTGTGATGACAAATGACAAGAGAGATGGGTTCCAATGCCACTCTCAAACATTGAACGAGAAGTTAGGAATCAGGCAGATTCTATCTACCATTCGGCATCCTGAGGCTAACCCGTTGAACGTGTTATGAGAGAGATCCAGAAATATATGAAAATTTACTGCTCTGAAGAGAATTGGAAATGGATCGATGTCTTGGATGTAATAGAGTACTGCATAAATAATACTGTGCACGAAGCGACAGGTCAAGTGCCCGTGACTCTACATTTGGATCAGAGACCGGAGAGGCCATGGACTGGTGTTATTCCATTATCTGTAGACGCGCAGCCAGGACGAGAATTGAGGATCCAGCGAACCTTCGAATATCTCCAAGCACAGGCAGAAAGACGCCAGAGAAGAACCCGTGCGAAGCGATATCATAGCACGCTTCTCATTGGTGAAAAAGTTTTAGTCAGGAGGCCAGCCAGTTCTGATCCAGAAGCACGGAAATATAAGAAATTCAATTTCGGATATCACGGCCCGTTCGAAGTTATAAGAGACCTACAGAATAATGCATATAGAACAAGGCATTTAGAAACGGGAAACGAGGTCGTTATGAATGTGGCCAACCTCAAAATTTATTATTCACCAGAGGAATTTGACGAACAAGAGGAAGTTATAGCAGCGCACACCCTAGTAGATGTGGACAGCAAAGTCGGCCAGGCAGACGAGCTTGAAGGCTCACGCAGCGAGACGGAAAGGAAAACAAGCAGCTTGCCCAGGGAAGGTTAAAAAAACATTTAACATACTTTATACACCCCCTTTTTTTTAACTGTTACAGGTCCTGTGTTTGATCTGGGATTTCAACGACGAAGGGCCTATGACCTGAATTTCGGCATATAGTCAAATTCTTTAAGCATTTTATGTCTATTTTTAAATAACCTGACGATTGTAAAAAAGATTTTTTAAATGTTTTTAAAAAGATCAACACACAGACTGTATTATGAGAATCATCAATATGTTTTGACTGAAGAAGGCTCACAGAGCCGAAACATGTAACTAAGAGTGTAAGGACATTGTATAAAGAATTGTTGTATTGTAAAGTGGATATTGGTATAATATATCATAATCAATACGGGAAAACCTAGAATAATGACTAAAGTCATAGATATTCATACTCCTGTATATATTTTAAATGTGATCACGTTCCTCACTTGGTAAATGTACTCACTCAACTCGCAGTGAGACTCCTCCTTCAGTGTTGGAGCTAGCCATGAATCAGTTTTTACTGTTGAAGTGTGTGATCGGTAACCTTTTTCACGTCGCTTCGGATTGCTTTAATTGTGTGTCCGTTTCGTTAAAGATAATTCAGTACACGAGGAGTTTCTGCAATTTATTCCGATTAATGATACAGATAAAGTCATCAAGTTAGGTAGATTTTGAGAGTCAATAGTAATGGCAGTAGGAACACGGAGAGCAAAACATTATTTTTCTCTCACATAATATCAATATTACAAGCAACCACGTAACTATGGCCACTGCATCATTTCAGTTTTAATATTTAGTTACTGTTTTCCATATTTTAAAGATTTTTTATTTATTTTTATTGTGCTGAAAGAATAATGAGCCCTAAAATAGTTTTCATGCAAAGAGAACGGTTATATAATAATTATTGTTTTTCATGAATATTAATCGAAATATCATGTTAATTATGATGATGACTGTCGTTTAAGGGGCGGAACAGCAAGGTCATCTTCTGCCCCTTTAATAATGTACACAATTACCCTTCTATATTAATGAACCCCCCAAGAAGGAAATCCTGCGTGTGCCACTGACGGTAGATGACCGCGATGTTAGGCCCCTCAAAACAACAAAGTAAACAAAAGTATATTTATCATCTGGCGAGTGTTGGTGAAGATGTACCAAGATGTTTGATCATCTCAAGTATGCAAGAGTATTGCAGCAATTTCTCTCGCTATGAACACAATTGGCTTGACCCAGTTGCTCACCGAGTCGGAGGTAGGAACTGGTTTAAAATGCCAGGAACTGAACTGAACGCGCATCCCCGGGCGAGCAGGCAGCCTTGCATTCTCACCTTGTCCTCAGCGCACGGGGTTTCCTAATGAATGAAGCGAGGGTCATATTTAACTAGTTTAGTGTACCCCATTCCAGCCCTCAGACCTCAAGTGCATTTCTTAGCGGAGCCCCGAATCGAAACCG
This sequence comes from Meconema thalassinum, assembly GCA_946902985.2. Taxonomy (NCBI): domain Eukaryota; kingdom Metazoa; phylum Arthropoda; class Insecta; order Orthoptera; family Tettigoniidae; genus Meconema; species Meconema thalassinum. The sequence continues at coordinate 701,748,166 of OX336388.2, forward strand.
GATTTCAGGAGGCACATCTAAGAATGCTTAGACACTACACTACGACAAAAAAGGAAGTTTGATGCCCTTCAGTCGGTCAGCACGATTGTACCCAAATGAGATGTGTCAGGAACGATGCGTCACTAAGGGCCGAATGGGCCCTGCCCACCCAAGGCCGTTAGGCAGCATTGCAAAGAATTTGTTTAATTAATATCTTTTAAAATTACTTTATATTACAGATACTCAACTTAAAATAAGTATTTTACCCTTCTAGAATCTCTAAAGAGAATTCATTATAAATAACTCATCCCAAGCTTAAGATCCTGACAGTCTCGTACGGTGTATCGTCACAGCGAGGGCCGCTCCACAGCAAGTCCCATGTAAAGTATATGGCTTCATGGGCCGGGTGAGGAAATAGTGGACATAGCACTGTCTTGCACGCGAATTCTTCGGTGCTATGAAGGGAATTTTCTCTCTCTTCAAGGGCCAGCAGATTGGGCCCATAGCGTTGCTTTGAAGCGTCCTGATTCTGTCTCTGTCAAACAGGATTACGGGAGAAGGGTTCACCCCACCCCAAGCTCTTAAACAGGTATTCAGCTATTGTTCGCAGATGGCTGACATAAGACAAACATATAATTATACCGTTTTAGTTGTCTGATATTCCAAGTACAGTACAAATGTGTTAGTGAGTTCTGTCGATGAAGCTGTAATTCTACTGTATAAATGTTTTTTTTTTAAATTTGTGTCACGGCACGTTGTTATTTAATATGTCAATTGTGTGCCGAAATAGGAAAATGAAAGTGGAATTTTTAAACAAATCCATTTTCTTCTATAGCTCTGAACACAAAGTTAGAAATTAAATAATTATGACCTCATCAACCAAGCTGATGGAGAAATTTGCTTCATCCAAGCACAGGAGAGAATATATGTATTAATAAAGAGCCATATGGGTACAGTTTTTAATGCATCAACTATTTATTAAACCGCGTTTCAAATTTTGTGTTGTGTGGAATTATGATAATGGTAATATTGGCAACAATAAATGCCAAATATAAAACAATATTTAATATGTAGCAACAATAGTATCATCTGGCCCACCCTAGAATTTTAATCAGGAACCGCCGCTGAGATGGATTATTCCCTAAATCCTAAAAAAAAAAATACATGAGATTAATAAACAAACTTGGATGACCAGTTTGATCGTCAAGTGATCATCATCAGATCCATTACACATAGCCTATAATCTCTATGTCTGAAAATATGGGTGAAAATATTTACAATATATACACTTATTTGGTTCCTCAGTTTAGGGGCTGCGACAACGTGTACTTTGGGTGGATGTAGAATCTGTCTGATAACCGGTATTAATTGTGATGTCTGCATTAGTGTGTGTTATCTGTGATTCAGGTAGAAGGAGTGCTGACGATTATTTTTTTCAAGTAATTCTTACTTTTGCTATGAAAAGGCCACCGTCAACGACAACTAGTTCTGAACTTGGTTACTAAATACAGTATAACCGCAGCGTCTACTGGTGACAAACGTTGGAACCTAAGAGGGTTAGTCAAATCTAACCTATAATTTGGCTTCACACAAGTGTAATTAGTCGAAGGTTCTTTATATGCCATAAATCAATGACATGGGCCCACCAAATTTAATTCCCCTCCGAAGGAAGTCATACTGAGGTATTTTTAACGTTCTTAAGAAATACGACGACTTCGGCCGGGTTTGAACCCACGATCTTGGGCATAGAAGTTCAGCATGCTACCAACTACACCACCGAAGCCGCCATAAACTTCTTTAGCTGCAGTATTAGTCGAGATAATATATATTTGATGACCGACTGAAGAGCATCAAACTCTTCTTTACAAAGGCAACACTGAAAAATGGCTTCAACACCATAACTACACTTACGAGTTGGTAAACCATTTTTAACAAGTAGTTCCGTGACGAACTAAAGACCATTAAAATTCTTAAAATTCAACATTCATACCAGTTTATATAGGTCTATACAGACCTATTAGAATAATTATGAAATTAAGTTGGTAATACTGGCATTTATAAAATACTAGCAGAAGTACCCGCTCTTCGAACGGTCTTCGGTATTAATAACCAGACGTTATCATTTGAGCTACTGTTGCAATGGGTAGGGGCTTGTCATTCCTTCATAAGTTTATCAGAACGAAGTTAGTTTTCTGGGTATATCGCAGACACTGTTAATTTAAGGGTTGTAAAATGTCGTTTTCGGAGACCCTTTTTTAGACTCCCTAGTTTTGTATCACACATTGAGAAGCGCAACATATGCTTTCGTCGTCCTAGGAGAATTATTATTTTTCGCCTATTTTAGCATGTATTTTGAAAAGTTGTTCCTTATACCCACCCTTCTATGAGAAGTACGTTGAAGAGTTTTCTAAATAATTGGTGAATTGACTCCTGGTTACAATACCTAATTTTACGATACTCAAAGCACCCGAACATGAATTATAGGCGTACAAAACATATAGATATACCAACCACACAGTATCAAACAAAATCATCTTTACGATGAACCTGTTTGTCGACAAAAATATGATTACTTAAAATGTGCTCTCAAACTAAATTCACCTAACGTGTATTTCCTGACGTGAAAATAATATTGAAAACCTTGTAGACGAAACGCAATATATGTCAAATTAAAACTGACCCTCACCGTTGTGGAAAGTCCCCATCCCCAGGAAGACCCTTTTAATAAATTATAAAGGCTCGTGGTGCATGAAAATTCGGGATTTAAAGCCTCCAATGGCCGAAATTCCCAAAAGATGCAAAAAACACTATTCCAATTCAGGAATTTTTGAAAATAATGTTGCTGTTTGGAGATATAATAGACCTTCTGTACAACATATCGCTTATCGCACGTGTAAGTCACGTGTAAAAATTTCTAGGGTACCCCTTGACCCCCTTAATCGCATTGTTGAATTTTACAGTCTATGTTTGATTCGACGATAACCTTATAGCCATTAGCAAACTTTAACAGAAATTTAATAATTTGAGTGGCATTGCTTCTTACAGAAATAGATGGAAAGTCGGATGTCACCTCTTATGACACTGTTGTCATGGTTACCGGCTTGCATTACTTCATTAGTTTCTTCTAGTTCTTCTTTCGGATGGGCCAGCTAAGGACCACGACGTTCAACTTTTCAGCTTGGCGAGGGAATTGATGTTTGCCCAATATTCGCGCATTCTCCTCTCTTTTGTCCAGATGAGGCCGGTTTTCTTACAGGGTGGTCTGTCCTGAAAACTCTTCTGTTTAAGTATCTTTCTGAGATGTGATCGGCTTCTAATATCACGTTTCATTATCTTCAGTTCTTGGATATCCTTGTTAACTAATGTTAGCGACGGTGTCACACTCTTTTTCTTCCCCCAGTAGTTGAGAAGCCGGTTTGTTACTCTTGTTGGGTTCATCCATGATACATGTCCATAGAAAGCCAGACGTCTCTTCCTGGCCACATCTGTGATTTTCTCAGTATATCTATATAGCTCCTGATTAGGTCTTCTTCTGTACTCGTCATCTATTTATTAGTTTATAAAATAAAAGAGTGCCATATCCCCTCCAGGGACGTAGGCGACCTGAATAAGAGCCCTTGACTAAGTGAAGGGATTACAAACCAGGCTTCCCGAGCCGGAGTTTGCGTGTGATAGGATGGCCAGTTCCTTTCCACTCCTACTCCTACCATAACGTCCGGCAAGTTCCCATTTTGCATCACGAGGCTGGGAGACCCCGTACCAGACCATACCAAGACTTTTAAATTCTTGGCAGAGCCGGGGATCGAACCCGGTACCATGGGGATGACAGCCAACAATGCTAGCCACTGCGCCTCGAGGTGGTCATTATTAGTTTATTAAATGAAATTAGTTTTCTGGGAATATCTCAGAAACGTGGTTTTAGAGCCTTAAAACGTAGTAGCCTCCGAACCACTGAGGGGCTGAAATGAGTTTTGCTCGCCCTTGTACGCCATAATATAATAATAATCATAATAATAATTTAATAATATAGGGATAGGAATATAATAGTTCTTTAGTACCCCTTGACCCCCTTAAGCGCATTATATACGTATTGATGAATTTTACAGCTTAAGTTGGTTCCGTGATAACCTTATAGCCGTTTGCGAACGTTCACAGTAATGTAATAACTGGAATGGCATTGCGTCTTACAGAAAGAGATGGACTTCTGAGATCGTGTTGCCATGGTTACCGATTTGCATTCTTTTAATACCTTAATAAATGAAATTAGTTTTCTGGGTATATCTCAAAAGCTGTTGGTTTTAGGACCTTAAAATGTGGGTTTCGGGGCCCGTAGGGCTCCCGAGTTTTGTTTCTCACATTGAGACGCTGAAAATGAGCTTTGTCACGTTTTTCTACGCCCATTTCAGCATGCATTTTAAGGGGCTAGGCTTATGAGAGGTACGGAGAAGAGTTACATCAATGATTACTTTCGTACCTCTGATGGACTTCTGTACCAAATTTTACGTTGATCCACTCAGCCGTTCTCGAGTGATGCGCGTGCAAAGTTGTACACAGACAAACAGACAGACAGACAGACAGACAGACAGACAGACAGACAGACAAAACATTTGTTTTTGCGCGCAACAGTCATAAACCAGTCTGAGACGCGTTAATAACTCAAAATTCCGTGGAAATTCCGAAAAAAACAGATAAACTTTCATTTTTAGCCTATTTTCAATTTTGAAAAAATAGTCTTATGAGATCACCTTTTGTCCGTGTGTGTGTGCGTGTGTGTGTGTGTGATTCGTGTGTGTGTCCCCCCCTAATAAAATCTAAACAGCAGGAGCGATTTCAATGAAACTCGGAAAGTTCATAGCACTATTCCCGGCGACCTCGACCGTGCCCTTCAAATTTTGTTACGACTCACCAATCCAACATGGCGGCTGTGCGAAATATTTCACCAGCATTCAATATCTCCGAAACTATTACCGATATTACCCTGACATTTTCTATGGTGATAGAGGGAACTGCTATAAGTTCACTTATGTGACTTTTGAAAACCTGGTAACTATAAACCAACATGGAGGCCAAGCGAATTTGCGACTTTTAAATAGACGTTTCTCGTGATTTGACCAACCACACGCAATGAAACTTGGTACAGTATATGTTTATATACATTGTAATGCACCGACATCTAACTTCGTTCAATTGTTTACATAATCACAAGATGGCGGATGTGCGAAATATTTCACCGGCATTCTATATCTCTGAAACTATTAGCGGTATCTCCCTAAAATTTTGTACGGAGATAAAGGGCACTACTGGAAGTCCATCTATCAGACTTTCAAAAACCGGTTAACTACAAAACGAACATGGCGGCCAAGCGAATTTGAACATTTTAAATAGACCTTTCTCGCGATTTAATGTTCCAAGCGCACTGAAACCTGGTACAGGAAATATTTATACACATTGTAATCCACTGGTATCTAATTTAGTTCAATTGTTTGCATAACCTCAAGATGGCGGCAGTGCGAATTTTAAAATTAAGTTTTTATTTCTTGTGATGTAGTCATGCGATCGAAGTGAAAGTTTGAATAATGAACCTACGCAATAATTTTCCTTTAATGGTACATAACTCTATGGCCTATACATTTAACAATCCAACATGGCGACCATCCGAAATATTTAGACGATACTGAATATCTACGAATCTATTTTAGCAATCAAACTGCATTTTTTAATGTTCATAGGGGCTATGAACTTAAGTTCACCTATAGGACTTTAAATAACCTGGTGATCACAAATCCAACATGGCGGTGACGCGAATTATAAATATTCTCATGGACGTTTCTCGCAATTTAACCATCCGAGTGCAGTGAAACTTGGTACAGTAAATCCTTATACGAATGTTAATCCACTGGCATCTAATTTATTTCAATTGTTTCCATAACCTCAAGATGGCAGCTGTGAAAAATTATAAAATCTCCTTGTTTTTTCTTGTGTCCTAATTTTGCGATTGAAGTTGGAATACTACAGGTTCACAATAATCTGCATGTAACAGTACATAACACTAGGACCTACATATATAAAATCCAACATGGCGACCACCCGAAATATTTAGTCGGTTCTTAATATCTACGAATCTATTACAGCAATCAAACAGAAATTGTGTATGTTGATAGTGGCAATTAACATAAGTAGGATATATGAAAATAGGCTGTATAGTTCTTCACGGAACTACTTGTTATATATAGAGAGATTGAGACCTAATAGAGCACGACAGTTTGTTTAAAATAGTTTCTTTCCATGGATTCTGAGGTACTGAGAGAGTTATTTGGTAGTTGGTAGGACTGCTGCCTCTGAAAATCTGCGTAGAATTATGTTGGCAACACTGTCACGAATGAATTAGTAAAGTTATGGTCTATACTCATGCGCCATATTTTGAACTGTTAGTCTGTATGTACATTGAAACTAGGGTTCAAAATTATGGAGAATATTAAACAACAGTTGGTAGCCCTGTTGACTTAAAAGAACCAAAGTTATATCTGTTGAGATATACGCCTACATTACACATTCGATATTCGGTTCAAATACATTTTTTAAATTATGAATGTTACATGCAGTTAAGCATTGAGCAAATCAGCATGCGTAGAATTATGCTGGCAACACTGTCACGAAATGAATCCATAGAGTTATTGTCTATACATATGTGCCACGGTTTGAACTGTGTGCCTGTATACATTGAGAAAAAGTTTCAAAATTATGGAGAACATTTATTTTACTAACAGTTGGTAGCCCTGATGACTCCACAAATATACCAAGTTATACCTATTGAGATATACATTAAGCTACACACACGGAATTTGGTTAAAATACATTTGTTATTTTGGAAGTTACATGCAGTTGAACGTAGCTCCTATACGCTAGCATGTAATTATGTTGGTAGCACTGACGATTTACTCTAAATATGTATAAACATATTACAGTTACAGATTTGAAGTGTGTTCCGTACACATATTCCGAGATATTGATGATAATGATGATGCTAATTGTTGTTTTAAGGGGTCTAACATCTAGTTTATCGGCCCCTAATGGTTTGGGTGATAGTGAAAATGTGAAACTAAAACTAACTACAAACTTACATACTAGGAAATGGAAAACAAAAATAAGAATCAGATAAATAAAGGCAGGAGGAAAGGAAATGCCCTCAACCCTCGGAGAATGAGAATTAAGGGACTTGGAAGAAAGGAGCGCCAGGAAAGGCAGAAAGGAAAGGTAACAAGTAGTTCCGTGAAGAACTATACAGCCTATTTTCATATATCCTACTTTGTTAATTGCCACTATCAACACACAAAATTTCAGTTTGATTGCTGTAAGAAATTCGTAGATATTGAGAACCGACTAAATATTTCGGATGGTTGCCATGTTGGATTATATATATATGTAGGTCCTAGAGTAATGTACTGTTATATGAAGATTATCGTGTACGTGTAGCATCCAAACTTCAATCGCATGATTAGGACACACGAAGTAACAAGGATATTTTAAAAATTCGCACAGCTGCCATCTTGTGGTTAGGGAAACAATTGAAATAAATTAGATGCTAGTGGATTAACATTCGTATAAGGATTTACTGTACCAAGTTTCACTGCACTCGGATGGTTAAATTGCGAGAAACGTCCATGTGAATATTTATACTTCGCTTCGTCGCCATGTTGGATTTGTGATCACCAGTTTATTTAAAGTCCTATAGGTGAACTTAAGTTCATAGCCCCAATGAACATACAAAATTCAGTTTGATTGCTATAATAGATTCGTAGATATTCAGAGCCGTCTAAATATTTCAGATGGTCGCCATGTTGGATTGGAAAATGTATAGGCCATAGAGTCATAGAGTCAAGGAAAATTATTGCGTAGGTTCATTATTCAATTTTTCACTTCGATCGCATGATTACGACACAAGAAATAAAAATTTAATTTTAATATTCGCACAGCCGCCATCTTGAGGTTATGTAAACAATTGAAATAGATTAAATACCAGTGAATACAATGTGAATAAACATTTCCTGTACCAGATTTCATTACGTTTGGAACATTAAATCGCTAGAAAGGCCTATTTAAAATTTTCAAATTCGCTCGGCCACCATGTTCGTTTTGTAGTTAACCGGTTTTTGAAAGTCTTATAGGTGAACTTTCAGTAGTGCCCTTTATCTCCGTACAAAATTTCAGGGTGATACCGCTAATAGTTTCAGAGATATAGAATGCCGGTGAAATATTTCGCACATCCACCATCTTGTGGTTATATAAACAATTGAACAAAATTAGATCTCTGTGCATTACAATGTGTATAAACATATTCTGTACCAAGTTTCATTGCGTTTGGTTGGTTAAATCGCGAGAAACGTCTTTTTAAAAGTCGCAAATTTGCGTGGCCGCCATGTTCGTTTTGTAGTTACCAGTTTTTCAAAAGTAACATAGGAGAACTTCTAGTAGTTCCCTTTATCACCGTAATAAATTCCAGGGTGATATCGGGAATAGTTTCGGAGATATTGAATGCTGGTGAAATACTTCGCACAGCCGCCATGTTGGAATGGTGAGACGTAACAAAATTTGAAGCGCCCGGTCGGGGTCGCCCGGAATAGTGCTATGAACCTACTGAGTTTCATTGAAATCGCTCCAGCCGTTTAGAATTTATTATGGGGACACACACACACCTCTCTCTCTCTCACACACACACACACACGCACACACACACAGACAAAAGGTGATCTCATAAGCCTATTTTTTCAAAATTGAAAATAGGCTAAAAAAGAGTGGGACCTTTCCAAATGCAATGTTGTAGCTGTTTGAGTCTTCAGTATTTTGACTTGTTTGATGCAGCTCTCCACGCCTCCCAGTCCTGAACTAATCGTTTCATCTCTACATAGCCACCACACCCTACATCCGAGGCAAACTTTTGAACATATTCTAACCTTGGTCTACCCCTACAGTTCTTGTCCTGGACCCTTCCTTCCATAACTAAGCTTGCTATTCCTGGGTGTCTTAGTATGTGTCCTACCAACCTATCTCTTCTCTTCATTAGTCGTCGCCATAAACATCTCTCCTCTCCCACTCGTCTTAATACCTCTTCGTTTGTAACCCTATCTACCCATCTGATCTTCATCGTTCTCCTGTAACACCACATTTCAAACGCTTCAATTCTCCTCTTTTCTGCTGCACCAACAGTCCAAGTTTCACTTCCATAGAGTGACACGCTCCAGACCAAGGCCTTCAAAAATGAATTCCTGACACCTAAATCTATATTCGATGTCAACAGATTCCTTTTCTGTAGAAATGCTTTCCTTGCCTGAGCTAACCTACGTTTTATATCCTCTTTGCTTCGTCCATCACTGGTTATTTTGCTTCCTAAGTAACAGAAGTTTCCTACTTCCTTTAGTTTTTCACTTGCCAATTTGATGTCCATAGAGGATTCTGATTTATTTCGGCTGCATTCCAATATTTTTGTTTTACATTTTATAAATGCAATGGAAGAAGGAGAAAAACTAGACGCAGCTCAGGAAACCCTCGGGGTTGCCAACTCCCGAACTCACCAGAAGTGAACCCTTGAGGGTGTGGCACAATCTAGGGTGCATCTTAAGTGGTGGGGCTACACACACCCTGCCACTTTTAGGGCCTTGAGCAGAAGGCAGAAGATAACATGAAAAGAAAACAAGAGGTCTAACCCCTCGAAGAATGAGGGTTCAGGAAAGGTGAGAAAAGGACCAATTAAGGCGGGAAAGTGAAAGACTCCCTAAGCCTCGGATAACCTAATAACGTTGGAGTCGGAAAAGAACAAGAATTGGCCAAGAGAGGTCACGAGGAAAGAAGACGGAGGGGAGCCCGGCACAAGTAAGTGGAAGCAATGCCGGACTCAGCTGGGGTCCCATGGTCACCACCCACGTCCCACAAGTTGTGAGCCCCTGGGGGTCGAGATATTGAATCTAGAGTTCAAAATACTTGGGAATACTTGAATATCGATGTTGATGCTGTTTTGGAAGACGCTTATGTGGTCACCTTTATGTTGTTGTTGCTTATTTTAGAGACTGTGACATCGCGGTGTATTTTTTGTTGTGTGTGTGATAACTGATAACCTATGTTATTGTGATTGCTATACTAGTGTGTGTATTTGTAAATTGGGGATAGGATTTGGAAAGAGGCGGCCGTGGCCTTAAGCTAAAACCCTCTCAGCATTTATCTGGAGTAGAAGTGGGAAACCACAGAAAATCACTTCAGGAGTCGCTGAGGTGGGAATCGAACACTCCTCTTCTCAGTTTCACCTCACGAGGCTCAGTGCATCCCGTTCCATCCCTCACACCACTATTAAAATTGAAACCGGACCTTCGGGATGACAGCCAAGAATGCAAACCACTACACCACGAGGTGGTCGTGGAGGATGGGCGTATAATTTAAAATATTACAAAGCCTACTTTTCCTATTAACAAAGTAAACAAACAAGCCAGGCTGATGTCTAAGAAGGGCAGATGACCTCGCTTTTCCGCCCCTTAAAGCAACAATAAAAAACTGACTAACTAACTAACTAGCTTGATGTTTAATGTTCCCTTAAATCTTGCGATTATACGGTTCTTTTACGTCGATTCCGAACCACTGGATGTAAATTTTCAGTAAAAAAAAAAAAAAAAAAAATTGGGTGTGTGCAACTACGATGCACGACGATATTTGAGCGTAACAACGTCTTCTCGGACTGATTTGTTTATACGGTCGCTCTTGCGAAATTTCAGCTTCGTATATTTTTTAATTACCGTACGGTATTTATTTTGCGGAATGGAAAGTTCACAGGCAAAATGAAGAAAAGTTGAGTTGCACTTCCAGGGAAACTCCAAACACAATCACTCTTCTCTGAAGTTTTAACTCAACGCGACTCGACAGTTTGCTGCTGGCTGTATCTGGGGTAATAGGCTCGCCTGCTAGCTAGGCTGTAACTAGGGTGATAGACTCGCTCCTAGCTAGCTCGTAAACTGTCGCCTCAGTATTTGAATGGAGATTGTTGGAAGAATTATAAACGTAATAACACTTATAGTATTGAAGACAGAGATATGATCTCCCGGACTTTTCTGTAGAACTTTTCATGCTGAACAATTCTCACACTCATAGTAGGCCTATATAGATGTTTTACGGCTTTCCCAGCGTAAGCTTAAAACGCGCACGGATGCCATGTTATTTTTTTTCGACTTTTTCATTGAAATCGTTACTGCTTGGCTTCCTTTGACCATAAATAAATAATTTTCTACAGAAACCTTCCTCGAGATATCCTTTACAGAATGGTGAAAACCGCGTAAAAATCCATCCAGTGTTCTCCCCGAGGCATCCAAAATCGACAGGAGCAACACTCGAGCGCAGCAACAGAAGAGAGAGAGAGAGAGAGAGAGAGAGAGAGAGAGAGCGTTGCAGCAGAAGAGAGATAAAACGATATCATCACCTTTCACTGTACACTCCTTCACGTCACTGTATTCCAACAATTTATTTTACGTTGTCACGTCAAAATGTCGCTTACATACCTGGGAATCGAACATATTCAATAGGAGCAAGAAGGTACACGGGCTGTTGACCACGGTGTCCAAGAGGCAGGATTGGGGGGGGGGGGGGGGGGTAGGCCATACTAGTAACGATGGGTTAGCGACGTTACTCAGTGTAACGTTTAGAAAGTAATACCCAACTCTGAAATAAAACAACTCACTTCTGTTCCAGTCAAATGCTGGGATGGTAGTGCTAACTATAAGTCCACACACTAGTACAGACAACACAATAACACAGGTTATCTGACACACGAATCACGAACAGGAGCACCTCAGTATATCTGAGAGCTATTGTCTTGTTTGACACCCACGAATTTAACCACCCGCACAATGTGTGGCGCACATTAGAAACTGAGTGAAACAGGCTGTGATGGAACCGATTTCCCTGTTTGATAACTGTCGAGCAGACGGCGTCCGTTAGACAAAGCCGGGCGTTTCCCCCTCGTATGACAGCGTCTCCCCTCGCCACGGTTCAAACGGAACTGTTTAGACACACCTGTCTCTCCGCTCCTGCTACAGTACTTTCAGATATTTGTTCATGTATTGTAGAGTAGAGCAAGCCAAGTAGGCGGACGTTTCTGCTGTGATGCCCAGATAGACCCTTTTGTCCTGCTTGTACATTACAGTGAAAACAAGTAGTTCCGTGAAGAACTATACAGCATATTTTCATATATCCTACTTATCCTACTTATGATAATTACCTCTGTGAACTTCTAGTAGTGAACTTTATCACCGTTCAATATTTCGGAGATGTAGAATGCCGGTGAAATATTTCGCACAGCCGCCATCTTGACGTTATATAAACAATTGAATTAAAGCAGATGCCAGTGCATTACAATTTGTATAGTCATTTGGTGTACCAAGTTTCAATGCGTATGGGGATGGTTAATTCGTGTGAAAAGTGATGTAAGCGTTTCAACTTCGCTTGGCCGCCATGTTGGTTTTGTAGTTTAATTTTTTTGAAAGTCTCATAGGTGAACTTCTAGTAGTACCCTTTATTACCGTACAAAATTTCAGGGTGATATTAGACTAGTAATAGTTTCGGAAATATAGAATGCCAGTGAAATATTACGCACAGCCGCCATGTTGGATTGGTGAGACGTAATAAAATTTGAAAGACACGTTCGGGGTCGGCCAAAATAGTACTAAGACCTTACCAAGTTTAATTGAAATCGCTCCAGCCGTTTAGAAGTTATTATGGGGACACACACACAAAAGATGATCTCATACGCCAATTTTATCACAAATGAATGAAAATAGGCTAAAAATATTGGTATTGATTTTACGTCCCTTTGAAGTACTGAGACTTTTAGAGACGGCGGGGGTGCCAGAATTTTGCCCCAAAGGGGGTCTTGAACGTGCCAGTAAATTTACTGACACGGCTCCCTCACATTTGAGCACCCTCAAATGGCAACTGACTTCGCCAGGACTAGATCCTTCAATCTACGCCACGCAAATGATCCAGTTGCTATGGTTACCAGTAAGATTGTTTCTGCTGTTATGCCCTAGACAATGTACAGCAAGGTCAGGGGGTACTGAGTTAATTTTGCTATGACGTTCTCTATTCTCTATGGAGACAGATGAGGGCACCTTCCAGTCCGTGTCACAAGCACAATACTGGGTGATACTCTCCACTTTCTAAGCAGGAAGCTCTCCTCAGCCTGTCTTCCGGAGGAAGGCTTCACGGAACTAATTACACTATAGGCATAACATAATGACCACACAGAGCTCAGAGAGGGAATAGGGATCTGCCGCATGCTAACAGTTTAATATTTAATACAAGTAGTTCCGTGAACCTAATAGCCTATTTTCATATATCGTACTGGTCTTACTTAGAACACAAAAAATGAAAACGAGATTATACATTAAGAAATGCACAGCCGTCCATTAAATTGACGTCAGTCAATTAAGGCTTGTATGAAGATATACCATGCCAAGTTTCACAGTGTTCGGATGAAAAGTCGCGAGGAAAATCAATTTAAAATATTTAAATTTTGCGTCGTCGCCATGTTGGTTTTGTGCTCACCAGGTTATTGAATGATCCATGAGTGAGCTTATGTTAATAGCCTCTATCAACATACAACGTTTTAATTTGATTGCTGTAATATATTCGTAGATTTTGAGAACCGTCTGAACATTTCGGATGGTCGCCATGTTGGATTGTTATTTGTGTAGACCATAGAGTTATGTATACTAGTAGATGAAGATTAGTGCGTTGGTTCATATCGAAACGTTCACTTCAGTCGCATGATTAGGACACAAGGAATAAAAACTTAATTTTTACATTTCACAAGCCGCCATCTTGACGTTATGAAAACAATTAAACTAAATTAATTGTCAGTGCATTACAATTGGTATTGATTTTACGTCCCTTTGAAGTACCGGTACTGAGACTTGAGACGGCGGGGGTGCCAGAATTCGCTGTAATAAGTTTTACTGCGCTCGGATCGTTAAATCACGAGAAAAATCTATTCACATGTTTCAACTTCGCTTGGCCGCCATGTTCGTTTTGTACTTAACAGGTTTATGAAAGTCACATAGGTGAACTTATAGTAGTGCCGTCTATCACTGTACAAAAGTTCAGTGTGATATATTTTACTGTTGCCGATATATACATTGTCAGTGAAATATTTCGCGTGGCCGCCATGTTCGATTGGTGAAACGTAATAACATTTGATAGGCATGGTCGAGGTCAGACTAGTTAGTAGTCTGCACTTACCGAGTTTTATTGAAATCGCTTCGGCCATGTAGATTTATCCAGCGTAAGCTTAAAAGACGCACGGACGGCAGGATTTTCTTCGACTCCATTCACTGAAATCATTACTGCTCGGTTTCTTTTGCTCATAAACGAATGTATTTGTACAGAAACCTTCCTCGAGAAATCCTTTACCTATTGTTGAAAACCGCATCAAAATCCATCCAGTAGTTCTCGAGATTACCTTTTTTTAGCCTACTTCTCACATTTTGCAAAAATTAGGAAAAAGTAGACTTACGAGATCGATCCGGGCAAATGTGTGTCTGTCTGTCTGTCCTTCTGTCTGCCTGTCTGGCTGTGTGTGAGTCCCCCACCCCCTATCAACTCCTAAACGGCTGCAGCAATCGAAACAAAATTTGGTAGGAGTAAAGATCTATACCTGATTATGTCAATGCCGTATTTGAAAATGATGTCAGTGCTACCAACTGCTGAAAAATCGCAATTGAAATTTGAGCTCCATGTTGGATATCATGGAAGGTATGAATGGGAGCTATTTCAAAAATGGCACACGTATAGATAATAATATTTCAGTTTAATTTCCAGGAGGCCATACATGGCAGTGTTGCCAAAATGATTATAAGCCTGATGATAGGTCCAATTTTTAAATGCATATAACTTCTACACTATCAATTGGAATTCAACCAAATTTTGTATGTGCTATGTGTACATAAAGAGATATGACTGAGCGTATTCTTAAGATCCACCAGGACTGCCAACTGTTAATAAATGCTCTCAATTTATTTTATCCAAATACCAATATATCAGAAAGTATGCAAGCCGACAGCTTTAAACTATGCACACGTATAGTACCTGACATTCTATATTAATTTTGATTAACTTATATAAGTCAGTGCTACCAACATGATTATAAGCCAGCTGATAAGTCCAATTGTAAAATGCATGTAACTTCTATACTAACTAATGGATTTCATTCAAAATTGGCACAACAATAGATCATATTATTTCACATTATTTCTGACCAATACATGCATGACATTGTTACCAACATGATTTTACGCGCTGTTAGATCCAATGTTTAACTGCATGTAACGTCCATGCTATCCATTGGACTTCAACCAAATTTTGTGTTTTGTACCTTAAGAGATGGAACTAAGTATATATTCAGTCACCAGGTCTGCCAACTGTAGTGCTCTATTAGGCTACATTATACCAGGTATACAGTATTTCGAACTAATTTGAAATTCCTATATTACCAACTTAATTTTGTCATTATTCTAGATAAATCCATATAGATTAATCATTGGCATGAATCTTAAATTTTAAGAAATGTAGGCTCTTTAGTTCGTCACGGAACTTCTTGTTATACTATGTAGATATTAAAATCTTCAACAAATTTGATATTTTTTATCATTTGCCTCTGGGGAATTTGGTCCTCCCCTCATAGTTACTCCACAGATTGCAAGGATATCCATTATCTTACTGTAGTATATTATCAATATATCATCATACATTTGAAGCCTCCGTGGCTTAGGCGGCAGCACGCTGGCCTCTCACCGCTGGGTCCGTCACTCCATGTGAGAACTGTGCTGGACAAAACGGAGGCAGACAGGATTTTCTCCGGGTACTCTGGTTTTCCCTGTCAAAATTTCATTCCAGCAACACTCTCCACTATCATTTCATTTCATCTGTCATTCATTTAATCATTGCCCCAGAGGAGTGCGTCAGGCCTCGGCAGCCGGCCAGTTCATATCCTCGCCGCTAAATGGGGACTTCATTCATTCCATTCCTGACCCGGTCGGAGACTCTAAGCAGGCTGTGGATTTTCATTCATTTCATCATACATTTACGCTGACGTTGAAGATTGTACGTCATTTTTTGAACATCATAATTTAGCATTGACATGGCGGATGTCCATCAAATACATTAAACTACAGTAGGCGACCTGTTCGAGAAATCCCGCCCGGCTTTACTGTTATGCGGGCTTCTATAAATATGTTTATTTGTTTAAACACACTTTTTAAACCAATTGACGATATTCATGAAATCAGAGAGCAATTCATCACAATGGATTGTGTGCGCCCCATGTGTATAGACTACCCACCCGGCTTTAGAGTTATGCGGGCTGTACGCGTCAAAGTTCTGCCAGCGGCTATAATCTATTTTTATTTGTTTAAACACACTTTTTAAACAAATAAATATATTTTCGTAGACTTTTCAAGAAATGCAAGATTTTTCCAGTACTATTGAGATAAGTTGGAAGATTTTGGCACAAAACGCACCTTCTAACTCCTTCTGGTTCAGGAGCTTGAGTTCTTTGTCGGATGAACTTAGCGTATCATATAATATATTTATCAACAGTCAATACGGATACCATTACCATAACAAAATGGTGAACATATACGCGTTCAAACTTTTATTCCAGGTGAATACCGTGCTGGAACCTAAATTAAGGCCACGGCCACCTCCTACCGAAATCCTCCCTCAATTACAAACACACACTCTAGTACAGACATTACAGTGACGCAGGTCATCAGACAAATTATACACACACCCAATTACACGGGGCTACATGAGCACCATGGTCCAAAGCCCCTAAATGAATCAACAAATTAATTCTGAATAGCCTAGTGTTTTTAAAAATCCTGTGATCACGGAATACGTACTCCAGTTTGCAGTCTCGAAGGGCTTGGGTTCGATGCTCATCTCAGCCATCCTGGAAGTAGTTTTCAGTGGTTTCCCACTTCTACTCCAGACAAATGCCGGCATAGTTCCTAACTTAAGGCCACGGCCGCTTCGTTCCCCATCCTCACCTGAATTACAGATCCACCCACAATTACAGCCATCACATTAACACACATTTACCCAAGCCCCTCAAATGAAACAACAACAACAACAACATCAATGTGCAGATGCCATGGTAGTAGATACACTGGCACGTTAAAAACCCTCTTAGGGGTAACGTTCGACACCACGGGGTCTCTAAAACCACAGTAGTTACAAGAAACGTAAACCAGTAATAATATTAAATTAATTGAAGTTGTTATATGGCAGATGCCCTGGCTGTTCCACCCCTTAAAAGTCCAATAACTAACTACCTAACTGATGTTGTTACTTTTCAGTTGGTCAACACCAGTACAATCCCAATTATTAGAAAATGAGATACAACCTTCTTCTTGTTATTAACCACCAGGTGGTGTAGCGGCTTGGCTGCCGTCCCAGAGGTCCTGGTTGGATTCCCCGCTCTGCTAAGACATTTTAATTCTTGTATGAGGGCTAGAATGGGGTACACTCATTCTCTCTTTAGGCAAAACTCAGAAGAGCAGGGTTCCATTCCCACCTCAACCATCCTAGAAGTGGTTTTACATGGTTTCACCCACTTTCACTCCAGGGAAGTGCTGCGACGATGATGGTCCCTAACTGAAGGCCACGGCCGCCTCCTTCCCAATCCAATTTACAATTACACACACTAGTACAGACATGAAAATAACACAGGTTGTCACACAAATACAACACTCACCCAAAATACACGGGGCTCTATGACCGCGATGTCATGAGAAACATAATCTTGTAACCTGTGCAAATAGCATTTAATGAGGAGTAACACATTTTCCAAAAATTGTTGACCGACTGAAAAGCTACGAAATCAATAGTTAAAAATAGGGCTCGGATTTTAGGTGCTAAAAATTGGTGATATATTTATTTTTTATGTATTAAAAATACCTGAAATATGTGACAAAAAAGCAAAAATATTGATTATAATTTAGTTGATAAATGTGAATATAAACGAATGCAATTCATGCTATGCCCCCCTGACTGCTTAAGCATTACAATACACAACGAGATAGCCTACATCTTCGGGTTGTCGATCACAAATGACCGACGATTATCGCGAAACGCTTCTTCTGAAGGCGCGAAACTGCGGCAATATATTCCTTGCCCTCGAGGTGTGGTGTAACTTGAGATCGCTGTTCAGCTTTGATTGCTTTCCCACATGGTTGGCAGAACAGAATGCCCCCATCGGAAGTAAAATTCTTATCCTTAAATTCTGCAACATACTGCTCCAGACGATAACTTGTAGTTGCTCTTACTTTAGGTATCTGCATGTGAGTAACACTGGTTCCAGGTAGCTAGGGGGGAGGTCTAGCACGTGGTGCAATATGACTATGGGCAAGGAAATCCCCGGCTTCCACAGTGAGTGGGACGGAGCGAAAAGATAAACACAGCTGCAAGCTGACATACGCTCTGCATGAAGATTAGATAGCTCACAGGTTCTTCCTCGTTGAAGTAACACAGAACAAAAAAGCAATAAACTGAAAGATCTAGCATACTGATTTAAAATAATGTAAACATTATGTCTTTTTATGAACTAATAAGTGAAAAGCAGGCATTTATGTAATTATAGAAAAATATTATTTACATAAAACAAATATTTATTTACCAAAATATCCGAGCTCTAGTTATAAAGGTAACACACGGGCACGATGACTCACCTTGCCGAGAGTTTGTTTGGGTCCTCCCTCACTCGCCTGTCACGCACGCAACACTCCACACAACACGACACTCGCCAGCACTACAACTGTGTTGTCTTGAAGACAGCGCGCCACTGACTGACACACTCTCGCAAGGAGCGGACCAGTGGAGAGGGGGTTAGCTCAATGTTAAATACCGTCTCGCGAAGAAAGTGGTATTCAGTTAGCTCGTTACTGCTTCTGAACACACAAGTCGGAGGGGGTCAGCACTCCAACAGGGGGCTTGACGTAGTCAACAATCTACCTAACACGCTAAGGAGTATGTTTCACAAAACTCAAGCTCCTAAAACAGAGGGAGTTCGAAGGTGTGGTTTATACCAAAATCTTCCAAATTGCCTCAACAGTACAGGAAAACTCTTGCATTTATTGAAAAGTCAATGGAAATATATTTATTTGTCTATAAAGTGCTTTTAAACAAATAAAGAAGACGATAGCCCCTGGAAGAACTGTGTCGCATTGAGTCCGCATAGCAGTAGGCCGGGTGGGTAGTCTGTAAACATGGGGCGCACACATCCCATTGTGCGACCAGCAGCAGTGATGAATTGCTCTCTGATATAAATATCGACAATTTGTTTAAAAAGGGCGTTTAAACAAATAAACATATTTATAGCAGCCCGCTTAACAGTAAAGTCGGCGGGTGGTTTATACAAATGCGAGAGTTCTCGTAAGGGTTCACTAGTTGCTTTATAACACTCACACCCTGAGGACAAGTCAGTGGAGACAGGTGGGCTCATTTAATAGGTGGTTCACAATACAACAAGTCACTAGTTGTAAATGATTGCTTTTTCCGACCACTCACTCAGACTGTGAAGTGTCGACACTCAAAATGGTTGATATTTCAGGAACAAATACCGTTTTTTAATGTAGACTATGTATAGGAGTTGGAAGGAGGCAGCCGTTGCCTATTGGAAAGTACTATCCCGATATTTGCCTGCGATTGAAAATGGGAAACCAGTTGAAAGACTGTCGACAGTAGGGTCCAACCAATGCACACCTACTTCACAGACAGCTCTGCACTCTGGCGAGCATATCTGACGGTCTATTTTAATGTTTGTATGTTTGCATATAATACATTTTGTCATCAGGCAGGGATATTTCAAAAATCAATGCAAATAAAACCTTCTAATCTTATGATTTATTAAGTGGCTGCCTCATATTCAGTTCACTTCCCGTCTAATGCATGTAAAATCAGTTTCGACTCAAAAGGACTTCCCTTGGTAAATGATCGTCGTCACGTAAAACAGAAAACTACTTACTTTCAGAAAGTATTAAAATATTTAATTATACTAAATATTTAATTACGAAATGCTGCAGCTATGAATGTAGCCTACTGGTCAGTAACTTAGGATTCCTCATTCGTTAATACTCGGTCGATCATTTATATTAGATTACCCTTCTAGATATTAACAAGTTAAGAAAAAAATTCAATATCAAAGTCAATTACTGAAATTTTGAAAAAGCCCAACGTAACCTAACCAAACCTCAACTATCCTCTACTAACCTTTCATAACCTAACTTAACCTAACCTATTCTAAGCTAACATTACCAAACCTCATCTATTCTTTCCTAACCTCACCTAACCTAACATAACCTAACTGAACCTAACCTAACCTAGCCAAGTCTGACCCCTCAGCTAACCGAACATAACCTCACATAAACTCACCTTACCTAACATAAACTCACCTAACCTAACCGAGCCCCACCTAACCAAACTTAAACTAACATTACCTAACATAACCTTACCTGACCTAACGTAACGTAGCCTAACATAACATAACCTAACCGAACCCCTCCTAATCTAAAGAAATCGGGTCTAACCTCAGTTAGCCGAACATAACCTCAAATAAGCTCACCTTACCTAACATGATCAAACCAAACCTAACCTCACCTAACCTAACCTCATCCAACCTGACCTAACTTAACCTCACCTACCTAACCACACCCCACCTGACCTAAACTAATCTAACCTGACCTAACCTAACCTACATAACCACACCCCACCTAACCTAAACTAATCAAACTTGACTTAACCTAACCTCACCTAGTGTTGACGCTAATCCACAGAGCAATTGACTGTGGAGCCATACATCCTAACTAAAGGGATACTTGTGGGCTACGATGAAAGAGACGAGCTCAACACAATAACTGGGAGCAATGCCAACTCGTTGTGAGCCCCTGGGTTTGCTGATTTTCACTGTGAAATTTGGCTTGTTATTTGCCTGTATTACAAGGCACCTTCAGTGGTTTCGGAATACGAATTAAGATTCGGGATTGAAAGATCCTGTGCTCGGTTACTGGCTCAGCCAAAATATTAATTGTCATAATAAGAATAATGATGTTATTGGTTGTGCGTCCATTTCAACTAATGCGGCTTTTTATAGAGACGCCGGGTTGCAAGATTTTACCCTCAAGGGGATCTTTAACGTACCAATAAATCTACTGACACTACTCCCTCACATTTGCGCACCCTTGGATGCCAACTGACTGCCTCAGGATTCAATCCTGCAACCTTGAGCACTCAGCGCCACGCAGGCTGAAACGTGGTGCACAGCCCCGTGAGCCAAAACTGAGAAGAGATGGGTTCAATCCTACCTCAGCTGTCCGTCGTCTCCCACTTCTACTCGAGGAAAATGGCGGGATGGTTCCTAACGTTAAGGTCACGGCAGCCTCCTTCCCAATCATCACCTCAAATACAAAGACACACACTACTACATACACCACGATAACACTCATCCAAGTGCACGGGGTTAAATGACTACCTTGTTCAAGGCCCTGAAATGACACAACAACAACAACAAATAGGGCAGAAATACACTTCACATTTGTGAATTGTTTCTAGTTGTTGCTGTCGATTGTTTTAGGGTCTTGATTACACCGTGGTGATGTAGCCCTGTGTACTTGGGTGTGTGTAGAATTTGTTTGATAACCTGTGTCACTGTGATGCCTGCACTTCTGTAGTGTGTGTATTTGTAATTGAAGTAGGTTTTGGGTAGGAAGCGGCCGAGGCCTTAAGTTAGGGAGCATCCCTGCATTTGCCTGGGGTAGACGTGGGAAACCCAGGAAAACCACTTCCAGGCTGGCTGAGATAGCAATCGAACCCACGTCTTCACAGTTTTGCCTCACGAGGCTGAGTGTGCCCCGTTCCAGCCCTTAGAACAGAATTGAATTCCTTGGCAGAGCTGGGCACCGAAACTGGACCTTCGGAGCGACAGCCAAGAACGCTAGTCACTACAGCACGAGGTGGATCGCCCTTGACGGAGGGAGGAAAGCTGGCTTGACTTGTTGCTATTCCTCAAGGCAGACGACACAAGTTGTCAAACTCAGTCAGTGGTTAACATAGCAGCTTTCAGGAGCAGAACACAACAAGTATTGCTTTAGCATTGCTAGTTAGTTATCATGACAGATCTGATAATGCTTACTTGATGAACGAAACTTCTTATCCTCTCCGAGTGATCTGTGCTTAGAAATTAATCTCATGTAATTTTTTTTTCGTGTAGAATATTGTGTTCCCATTCAAAATAGGTAATGACTAGCGGGCCCGTGCGAGAAATCTCGCATGTTCATAAGCCACACTTTCCCCAATAGGTTTATAATGAGAGACTTAAGGAGAAAGGTTATGTTTTTATTTCAACCAAATGATTATAGAACACTATTTACGTTTCAGGATAAAGGAAAGACCTCAGAATGTTAATATGACATGAAACAGGAGACACAGCGGCCCGTGGTCACCAATTATGGAGCGTATCTTCCTACGTCAACGGTGTTTGCAAATCGCACACTTCGTACAATTTTTTAAAGTAATTTTTTAAAGAAATTATAGATATTTATGAAATTATAGTGCAATAAGTCACTGCTAATGCCTATTCTCTCTCAATTGAATGCTCATTTGTCACGATCGGTCGCTTGTGAGCTCCGCAGGAGGGATCTATACTACTGAAATAATATATATGATCGTGGTTTTCAGGGGCCTAACATATAGGTTATCGGCCCCAATCGAAAATAATTGAGCATAACACTTGTTGACGGACTGAATGATTTCAATCTATATATTTAAAACACTAAGATAATTTTTGTTACCGCGAGATTGAGAAAAATTCTTGGACGATTGACTTCGTAATGCATTCTAACGAGAGCTCTTGGCATGTAGATTTGCAGAGTGTCTTTAAAAGGAAAATATATGTTAGTGTACGGTATATTATTTTAAATTATTAAAAAACAAGAAGTTCCGTGACGAATTAAAGAGCCTACTTTTCATGCCAATGATTATTCTACAGTATATGAACTTATCTAGAATAATGACGAAATTAAATTGGTAATATCGAAATGCCTAATTAGTTCGAAATATTCCTGGTATAATGTAGCCTAATAGAGCACTACAGTTGGCAGCCCTGGTGACTGAATATATTCTTAGTTCCATCTCTTAAGGTACAGAATACAAAATTTGGTTGAAGTCCAATGGACGTTACATGCAGTTAGACATTGGATCTATCAGCACGCGTAAACTAATGTTGGCAACAAAGTCATGCGTGTGCTGGTTAGAAATAATCGGAAATATTTTGATATCTTGTAGTGCCAATTTTGGATGAAATCCATTTGTTAGTATTGAAGTTACATGTATTTTAAAATTGGACCTATCAGCAAGCATAGAATCATGTTGGCAGCACTGACTTATATTAATTACTCCAAATTAATCTAGAGTGCCAGGTGCTGTACGTGTGCAAAGTATAGAGCTGTTGGCTTGCATACTTTCTGATATATTGATATTAGGGTAAAAAAATATAGACAGCATTTATTAACAGTTGGCAGCCCTGATTGCTCTTAAGAATACTTATAGCCATATCTGTTATGTTACACATAGGACATACAAAATTTGGTTGAAATCACAATGATAGTATAGAAGTTACATGTATTTAAAAATTGGTCTTATCAGCAGGCTTAGTATCATGTTGGTAGAACTGAAGTAGCCTATATAAGTTACTCCAAATTAATCTAAAATGTCAGGTACTATACGTGTGCATAGTTTAAAGCTGTCGGCTTGCATACTTTCAGATATATTGGTATTTAGATGAAGCAAATAGGGAGAGCAATTATTAACAGTTGGCAGCCATGGTGGCTCTTAAGAATAAACTCAGTCTATCTGTTTATGTTCAAATACTACATACAACATTTGGTTGAAATCCAATGAATAGTGTAGAAGTTATATGCATTTAAAAATTGGACTTATAAGAAGGCTTAAAATTATTTTGGCAACACTGTCATGTATGGCCTCCTGGAAATTAAACTGAAATATTATTATCTACATGTGTGCCAATTTTGGAATAGCTCCCATGCATACCTTCCATGATATCCAACATAGAGCTCAAATTTCTAGTGCGTTTTTTCAGCAGTTGGTAGCACTGACATCATTTTGAAATGTGGGCTTGAGATATTCCTTTATATATCTTTACTCATACTATATTTGGTTTCGATTGCTGCGGCCGTTTAGGAGTTGATAGGGAGGGGTGGGGGGGGGGGGGGGGGGAGGCACACACACACACACAGACAGACAGACAGAAGGACAGACAGAAAGCAAGCAAGCAAGCTTGTAGTTTAACGTGACCGTTAATCGCGAGATATTGAGCCACGGGACCTCCTTTTTATGTGGAATCCGAGCCACAGGACATGGCATTTCACTTCGAAAATCTCACATGCATTGACCGGAAATCGAACCCGGTCCACCTTGGTGAGAGGCATACAGCTTAACCACTGCGCCACCACGCCCCAGGACAGACAGACAGACAGATAGACACACATTTTCCCGGATCGATCTCATAAGTCTACTTTTTCCTAATTTTTGCAAAATGTGAAAAGTAGGCTAAAAATGTAATATTTGTCGCTCCCGTACTTGCGCATAATGACTCTATTCCACCAGAGGAGTGGCGGATCCCGCCGCGTCTTACTGAGATCTTTGTTTATGAGAATTAAAAAGGGGGAAATATTGTTATGGCTCTATGGTTCAAACTTTTAGAGTAAGTAAATGTGGAGGTAGATCACTTAATGGACAGAGAGCTATAATCCTTCGACTTGATTTAACATTTTCCGATAAAACACTTCAATTTTCCAAATTTCAATTCGCTTGGTGTACTTTATCACAATCAATAAAGCTCAAGGGGGAACTCTGGAACGTGTAGGTCTCTATTTGCCTCATCAAGGTTTCAGGGAAAGTTTACAAGTCCATGATACGACCAGTGGCACTTTACGGCACAGAATGTTGGCCAGCTTCAACCAAGCATGAACAAGCCCTAAATGGAATGGAGATGAAAATGTTACGTTGGTCCATGGGTGTTACACGGCTTGATCATGTCAGGAATGAACATATCCGGAAACAGATGGGAGTTGCAGCCATTACCGATAAAATGAGAGAAGCACGGCGTCGGTGGTGTGGGCATGTCACTAGAAGTGATGAGAACTCTGTGGCAAGAACAGCTCTCCAATACGATCCAGGAGGAAATCGTCCCCGTGGACGTCCAAAGAAAAGATGGCTGGACAGAATCAAGGAAGACTTGGTGATGTGTGGACTTAAACCTGAAGATGCCCTTGACAGGAGGAAGTGGCGAACAGCAACCAAACAAGCGGACCCTGCACCATTGCGGGATACACGCTAGGAAAGAAGAAGAAGAAGGTTTCAGTCATGGCCAGTTTTATGTTGCGAAGTCGAACTTTCGACTCCCTTAAAGTTGCAACAGTGTCAAAAAGTAATCGTTGAAAAAATTCATAGGCCTACTGTATAACAGAATCCTTCAGTAAATATTTTCCCAATGATCGTTATGTTTTGACGGGCATCAACTAGTTAATTGTTGTTAATAACGCTACACAGGAACGGCATCAAAGTTTTCTGTACATAGCTAGATATCAGTGCAGTAGTCTTCTCACGGCGATAACACAGAAGAACAGTCCTAGGCGTATCATCGCGAGTGAAAGGAGGCTGGATTGGAAAGGAAGATGCGTATTCTCGCCCGCCCCTGTATCATTGTAATGAGAGTCGTGCCCACCTTGAAGTTAAACATAGCTCGAGTGCACGGTGCAAAAGGTCGACCGACAACAAGCATTCTTGGCTGTCACCTCAGAGGCCCGGGTTCATTTACCGGCTCTGCCAAGGAATGTAATTCTGGACCGGGGTGCACTCAACCTCGTGACGCAAAACTAAGAAGAGGTGGGTTCTATTCCCATCTCAGGCATCCTGGAAGTGGTTTTCCGTGGTTTCCAACTTCTACTCCAAGCAAATTCCGGGATGGTATCTAACGTAAGGCCACGGCCGCTTCCTACCCAAATCCTACCCCGATAACAAATACACTCACTAGTACAGTCATCGCCATAACTAGAGACAGTCAACATTCTTGAATGAAAGGGACTAAAATTCTGTTTAATGATTGTATTTGATAATATGTTCTCAACTTAGCGTTATCTACAGTTTGGAATATCAATGCCCATATATTCCTTACGTCCTACAATTTATATATTCCACTTGACTATTTAATTTATGGCATAATATACTTTAACCATTGAGAACATCTACGGAGATAACCAATTAACAAGAGTTCCGATGTCTTATTCGAGCAAGATCTCAAGGTTAAATAACCTTTATCTTTTGAGGTATTTCTAGACATTATATCATTCTTTGTGCCTGGCTGGAAGCATTAACCCGTGACATTCAACAACATCTCTCTATATATAAAAATGAAAGTTTGTCTGTTTTTTCTGAATTTCCACGGAAGTTTGAGTTATTAACGCGTTTCAGACTGGTTTATGACGGTTGCGCGCAAAACAATTTTTTTCTCTGTCTGCCTATCTGTTTGTCTGTGTACAACTTTGCACGCGCATCACTCGAGAACGGCTGAGTGGATCAACGTAAAATTTGGTACAGATGTCCATCAGAGGCACGAGAGTAATCATTGATGTAACTCTTCTCCATACCTCTCATAAAAGAGGGCCTACCCCCTTAAACTGCATGCTGAAATGGGCGTAGAAAAACGAGACAACGCTCATTTTCAGCCCTACGGGCCCCGAAAACCTTTTTTTAAGGTCCTAAAACCAACAGCTTTTGAGATATACCCAGAAAACTAATATCATTTATTAAGCTATTGAAAGAATGCAAGCCGGTAACCATGGCAACACGATCTCAGAAGTCCATCTCTTTCTGTAAGACGCAATGCCATTCCATTTGTTACATTACTGTGAACGTTCGCAAACGGCTATAAGGTTATCACGGAACCAACATAAGCTGTAAAATTCATCAATACGTATATAATGCGCTTAAGGGGGTCAAGGGGTACTAAAGGTCTATTATATCCCTATCCCTATATTATTAAATTATTATTATGATTCTTATTATATTATGGCGTACAAGGCCGAGCAAAACTCATTTTCAGCCCCTCAGTGGCTCGGAGGCTACTACGTTTTAAGGCTCTAAAACCACGTTTCTGAAATATTCCCAGAAAACTAATTCATTTAATAAACTAATAAAGACCACCTCGTGGCGCAGTGGCTAGCATTGCTGGCTGTCATCCCCATGGTACCGGGTTCGATCCCCGGCTCTGCCAAGAATTTAAAAGTCTTGGTATGGTCTGGTACGGGGTCTCCCAGCCTCGTGATGCAAAATGGGAACTTGCCGGATGCTATGGTAGGAGGAGGAGTGGAAAGGAACTGGCCACCCTACCACACGCAAACTCCGGCTCGGGATGCCTGGTTAGTGATCCCTTGACTTAGTCAAGGGCTCTTATTCAGGTCGCCTACGTCCCTGGAGGGGATATGGTAATCTTTTATTATATAAACTAATAAATAGATGACGAGTACAGAAGAAGACCTAATCAGGAGCTATATACACACATCAAAAAAAGTTTTGCATCACCTCGGTTCCAAGAGTTCCGGAACCTTTAAATACAAAGGGAATAGAGATCAACACAAACAACATTTCAGCTCGTTTTATTGCTCATGAGACCCACACATTGCATGTTGTACCATCATACAGCTAGACTTTCAGCATTTGTGGTCCAGATTGCAGTACACACCACTACCTCTAATACCCAGTAGCACGTCCTCTTGCATTGATGCATGCCTGTATTCGCCGTGGCATACTATCCACAAGTTCATCAAGACACTGTTGGTCCAAATTGTCCCACTCCTCAACGACAATTCGGCGTAAATCTCTCAGAGTGGTTGGTGGGTCAAGACGTCCATAAACAGCCCTTTTCAACATATCCCAGGCATGTTCGATAGGGTTCATGTCTGGCGAACATGCTGGCCACTGTAGTCGAGCGATGTCGTTATCTTGAAGGAACGCATTCACAAGATGTGCACGATGAGGTCGAGAATTGTCGTCCATGAAGACAAATGCCTCTCCAATATTCTGCCGATATGGGTGCACTATGGGTCGGAGGATGTCATTCAGGTATCGTAAAGCCGTTTCGGAGCCTTCCATGACCACCAGTGGCGTACGTCGGCCCCACATAATGCCACCCCAAAACATCAGGGAACCACCACCTTGCTGCACTCGCTGGACAGTGTGTCTAAGACGTTCAGCCTGACCAGGGTGCCTCCAAACACGTCTCCGACGATTGTCTGGTTGAAGGCATATGCGACACTCATCGGTGAAGAGAACGTGATGCCAATTCTGTGGGGTCCATTCAGCATGTTGTTGGGCCCATCTGTACCGCGCTGCATGGTGTCGGGGTTGCAAAGCTGGACCTCGCCATGGACGTCGGGAGTGAAGTTGCGCATCATGCAGCCTATTGCGCACAGTTTGAGTTGAAACACGACGTCCTGTGGCTGAACGAAACGCATTATTCAACATGGTGGCATTGCTGTCAGGGTTCCTCCGAGCGGCAATCCGTAAGTAGCGGTCATCCACTACAGTAGTAGCCCTTGGGCGGCCTGAGCGAGGCCTGTCATCGACAGTTCCTGTATCTCTGTACCTCCTCCATGTCCGAACAACATCGCTTTGGTTCACTCTGAGACGCCTGGAAACTTCCCTTGTTGAGAGCCCTTCTTGACACAAAGTAACAATGCGGACGCGATCGAACTGCGGTATTGACCTTCTAGGCATGGTAGAACTACAGACAACATGAGCAGCGTACCTTCGTCCTGGTGGAATGACTGGAACTGATCGGCTGTCGTACCCCCTCCGTCTAATAGGCCCTGCTCATGCATGGTTGTTTACATCTTTGAGCAGTTTTAGTGACATCTATGAACAGTCAAAGGGACTGTATCTTTGATACAATTTACACAGTCAACGTCTATATGCCGGAGATCTGGGAACCGAGGTGATGCAAAACTTTTTTTGATGTGTGTAGATATACTGAGAAAATCACAGATGTGGCCAGGAAGAGACGTCTGGCTTTCTATGGACATGTCTCATGGATGAACCCAACAAGAGTAACAAACCGGCTTCTCAACTACTGGGGGAAGAGAAAGAGCGTGACACCGTCGCTAACAGTAGTTAACAAGGATATCCAAGAACTGAAGATAATGAAAAGTGATATTAGAAGCCGATCACATCTCAGAAATATACTTAAACAGAAGAGTTTTCAGGACTGACCACCCTGTAAGAAAACCGGCATCATCTGGACAAAAGAGAGGAAGGAGAAACATAGCCAGAGATGGCGCGAATATTGGGCAAACATAGAGTCCCTCGCCAAGCTGAAAAGTTGAACGTCGTGGTCCTTAGCTTGCCCATCCGAAAGAAGAAGAGGAACAAGAAGAAACTAATGAAGTAATGCAAGCCGGTAACCATGACAACAGTGTCACAAGAGGTGACATCCAACTTTCCATCTATTTCTGTAAGAACCAATTCCACTCAATTTATTAAATTTCTGTTAAAGTTTGCAAATGGCTATAAGGTTATCGTGGAATCAAACATAGACTGTAAAATTCAACAATGCGATTAAGGGGGTCAAGGGGTACCCTAGAATTTTCACACGTGACTTACACGTGCGATATGCGATATGTTGTACAGAAGGTCTATTATATCTCCAAACAGAAACATTATTTTCAAAAATTCCTGAATTGGAATAGTGATTTGTTGCAGCTTTTGAGAAATTGGGCCATTGGAGGCTAAAAATCCCGAATTTTCATGCACCACGAGCCTTTATAATTTATTAAAGGAGTCTTCCTGGGGATGGAGACTTTCTACAACTGTGAGGGTCAGTTTTAATTTGACATATATTGCTTTTCGTCTACGAGGTTTCCAATATTATTTTCATGTCAGGAAGTACACGATAGGTGAACTTAGTTTGAGAGCACATTTTAAGTAATCATATTTTTGTCGACAAACGGGTTCATCGTAAAGATGATATTTTTTGACACTGTGTGGTTGATATATATTTATGTTTATGTACGCCTATAATTCATGTTCGGGTGCTTGGAGCATCGTAAAGTTAGGTATTGTAACCATGAGTCAATACACCAATCGTTTAGAAAACTCTTCTGCGTACTTCTCATAGAAGGGTGGGTATAAGGAACAACTTTTCAAAATACATGCTAAAATAGGCGAAAAATAAAAATTCTCCTAGAAGGACGACCAAAGCATATGTTACGCTTCTCAATGTGTGACACAAATCTAGGGAGTCTATAAAGGGTCTCTGAAAACCACATTTTACGGCCCTTAAATTAACAGTGTCTGCGATATTCCCAGAAAACGAACTTCGTTCTGATAAACTTATGAAGGAATGACAAGCCCCTAACCATTTTTTTTTTTTTTTTTTTCGTGTGGCCTCCTTAGAGGCCGAGTGCAGGTCTTTCTATTTGACGCCCGTGGGCGACCTGCGCGTCGGGATGAGAGATGGAATGGATGAAGGTGAATGAAACTGGGCAAGGATGTGGAAGGAATCGGCCGTGGCCTTTCAGAAGGTACCGTCCCAGCATTTGCCTGGAGTTGAAAATGGGAAACCACGGAAAACCATTTCAAGGACGGCCGACGGTGGGGCTCGAACCCACACGTCTACCGAGTCAGCAGAGAGCTTGGTCCCATGACCTAACGCTGCGCTTTAGCCAGCTGAGCCACTGCTGTCGGTCCCTAACCATTGCAACAGTAGCTCAATTGATAACGTCTGGTTATTAATACCCAAGACCGTTCGAAGAGCGGGTACTTCTGCTAGTCCTATATATGAGTCGCCCAGTTGCAAAACTCGTTTAATCCACTTGTGAATAAGAATCATTTTCATGAGAAACGTTTCTCTGGACTTTGCTTCACGTGTCTTTTGTGCTTGTTGTTTCCTAATTTTTTCTTTTTGCTTTGTGTTTTCGGTTTTTGATTTGGTGTTTGCTTTGTGCTTTTGCTTTTGAATTTTACTTTTTGCTTTTCTTTCTTGGTTTTGATTTTGTGTTTGTTTTCTGCTTTTGCTTTTTTTGAACTAAGCTTTTTGTTTTGTGTCGCTTGCTTTTTTGTTTTCTGCTTTTGCTTTTGTTTTTGAATTTTTCTCTTTGCTTCGTGTTTTTGGTTTTGTGTTTGTTTTCTGAAAAATCAAAATAAAACAAAACAAAATAAAATCAAACAAAATAAAATCAAAATAAAAGAAAATAAAAACAAAATAAACAAAACAAAATAAAAACAAAAACAAAATAACATAAAACAAAACAAAAAATAAAACAAACAATTTAAAACAAAATAAAACTAAACAAAATAAAATAAAATTAAACAATAAATAAATAAATAAATAAAATAAAGTAAAAAAATAATGAAATAGATAATTTTACGACATGGTCCTTATTCACGAGTGGATTAAACGAGTTTTGCAACTGGACGACATACAATATGTTAATTCAAGGTTAATTGATGTATAATATTATATTTTTATTATTCCTTTTTGTGTCGATTCAATTATTTAAAATTAATGAATATCTGTAAGGATATCCATTTTATTTTTGGTCCTTTGTTGATATAGTTTTCTAAGATTTTCTCACACTGAAGAAGTTATCAATATAATAATTAAACATGTAAGTAAACTACCTTCTAGTGTTTGACAAGGCGGATCTTATAATTTATTATAGATTAATATTCAGTCAGCACGGATTATAGCTATACCATCTTCATAGTGGTTAAAGTCAACGCATTTTATGGTTAATAAGGGCAAAAAGTCTTGAGTGAACTTGAAAAATTCTTGAGTGAAACTTATTGAGTTAATAAATTATTATGTGAGTAATAATTAGTTATATACGAACCATTTCAACTCGCACCATCTAGCTGCAACATTCCAAACCTTGTGGGTTTCTTCAGATATGACAAGGTGGAAAACAGTTCTGTTTTGGAACTTGGTCAATAAATATTATGAAAAACAATCTACAATTTTCAAATTTAGTGAATTTATTTATTAATTGCCAAAAATGTCCTTTCTTTTGCGAATAACGACAAAAAAAGATGCTAAATTCGAGAGTAATAGATTGTTTGCGATTTTTCACGAAAGTTCCGCGAGTTGCAACATGTAACTATATGATATTTTGTAATTTAAAACATGCCCTAAACCAATGTTTATTTGTTTTAATTTTTCTCGTGATTTCGTGAGTCGCAAATTTTGACTGTTTCTAACCATAACACAGGTTATAAAACAAAATTCCACACACACCCAATTACACTAGGTTGCAGGACCTAAATGTAGCAAAGCTCCTGAAGAAATCAACAATTCCATCAGTTTGTTTGTAAGATTAAACATGTGTGCGACTCCAATACTTGCTACAGTTAATAGGTCAAGTTCACCTAGTTTTAAGGTGATGTTCAGCTAATTTTGGTCATGATCAGCTAGTTTTAAGGTGATGTTCAGCTAGTTTTGGTCATGATCAGATAGAGTTTTGGTCATGATCATCTAGAGTTTGGGTCATGATCAGTTAGTTTTAAGGTGATGTTCAGCTAGTTTTGGTCATGATCAGATAGAGTTTTGGTGATGATCAGGTAGAGTTTTGGTCATGTTCAGCTAGTTTTAAGGTGATGTTCAGCAAGTTTTGGTCATGATCAGCTAGTTTTAAGGTGATGTTCAACTAGTTTTGGTCATGATCAGATAGAGTTTTGGTCATGATCAGCTAGAGTTTGGGTCATGTTCAGCTAGTTGTACGGTCATGTTCAGCTAGAGTTTTGGTCATGTTCAGCTAGTTTTAGATCATGATCTGCTTGAGTTTTGGTCATGTTCAGCTAGTTGTACGGTCATGTTCAGCTAGAGTTTTGGTCATGTTCAGGTAGAGTTTTGGTCATGTTCAGCTAGTTTTAAGGTGATGTTCGGCTAGTTTTGGTCATGATCAGCTAGTTTTAGATCATGATATGCTTGAGTTTTGGTCATGTTCAGCTAGTTGTACGGTCATGTTCTGCTAGAGTTTTGGTCATGTTCAGCTAGTTTAAAGGTGATGTTCAGCTAGTTTTGGTCATGATCAGCTAGAGTTTTGGTCATGTTCAGCTAGTTTTAAGGTGATGTTCAACTAGTTTTGGTCATGATCAGATAGAGTTTTGGTGATGATCAGGTAGAGTTTTGGTCATGTTCAGCTAGTTTTAAGGTGATGTTCGGCTAGTTTTGGTCATGATCAGCTAGTTTTAGATCATGATCTGCTTGAGTTTTGGTCATGTTCAGCTAGTTGTACGGTCATGTTCAGCTAGAGTTTTGGTCATGATCAGCTAGTATTAGATCATGATCTGCTTGAGTTTTGGTCATGTTCAGCTAGTTGTACGGTCATGTTCAGCTAGAGTTTTGGTCATGTTCAGGTAGAGTTTTGGTCATGTTCAGCTAGTTTTAAGGTGATGTTCGGCTAGTTTTGGTCATGATCAGCTAGTTTTAGATCATGATCTGCTTGAGTTTTGGTCATGTTCAGGTAGAGTTTTGGTCTTGTTCAGCTTGTTTATACAGTAGGTGCCGTCTCACCTGGTGTTGAAAATAGCAAACCACAAAATGCATTTCAATAATACTCGATGCCAGGGACCGAACCCACTCCTCCTCTGAGTCCAGATATAGCGTGGGCATTGTTGTTAAATATTGGATGTATCAATCAAACGTAATGGAACTAATGACCATGTCTAAGAATATGAAGCACGGAAATACATGACCAGAATACTGAGCAGCCTATTAACGTGATACACGCAGCGACAATGTTACCTTATCGGTTATTAACTCGCTCATTATCTCCGCTATTTGCATACCTGGTGGCTTACAAAACATCAATCTCAGTGTCCTCTAACCTACTATCGGATTCAAAACTATTGACACCTCGGTAGGAAATGAACTCGTTGGTCGGTCTCAAATTGAATCCTCAGCTCCGTGGGCAAATCTGAGGAGAGCTAGTTCGATTCCCACCTCAGCCATCATGGAAGTGATTTTCCGTGGGTTGCCCACTTTTACTCCAGGCAAATGCCGGGATGGTTACTAACTTAACCCTTTATAGGGCAAAACTATTTTTTTTATTTTGATATCTTTTTACATTGTAATTTATTTTAATTATTAAAATTATTAATAATGTTATTTTATGTTCGACCCTCACTATTATGTGTTAGAAAACTGTATCATAATGATGGTCACTATAACACCGTTTTTCATTATGATACAGTTTCTCCAGCCAATCAGAGCTCGTTCATTGACCAATTAGGTAACGATACCTTCGCGCATGCACTCAGAATCCAACATGTCGGACATAAACACAACATCGAACTATAATAAATTACCGACATGGAATACGCACCGTCCATATGTTCGCGTAAATAAACTGGCGAATATGAGACAAGAAATAGCACTGTACCGGTACCTTAATATCCCCAAAACCATTTTCTACACAGCGCGTGGTTTTGACACGACTTCAGTGACAGTTTTACTGAATACTGGTGCGCAATCTGAACATATGGTATTGAAGCACACAGAGCGCATGCGTCGGTTGTCCAGAGAGCTTGGACAAGAGAGATATACTACCCACCGCAGCACCCGATCACTACATTCTACTGTAGTGACTGAACATATATTTATGAATATTTATGTTAAAACCAAACTGGCCAATATTATCAGAGAAACCTTAACAGCCACAACTTCTAAGGTGAAGTTCATGGGAGAATTGTCTCAGTCATTTGAAATCAAGACAGGTGTGCGACAGGGTGATGGATTATCACCATTACTATTCAACTGTGTCCTCGAGAGGATTGTGAGAATTTGGAATTCCGAACTTGAAAATCAAGAGATAGCCCCGATCTGCCTAGGACGAAAAACGGGAGGAATCAAAGTCAATTGCTTGGCTTTCGCTGATGATTTTGCGATACTTTCAGAAAACCTAGAAGAAGCGGCCATACAGATCAACCTCTTAGAAAAGATCGCTAGCAAGACAGGACTTAGGATCTCGAAAGAGAAGACCAAGTTCATGATGAATGACAAACATGGACCACAATTCCTTGAAACAGAGATTGGACGGATTCAGAGGGTGAAAAAGTTCAAATACCTCGGTGAAACCATACAAGAGAACGGCCTAGAGAAAGCTGCTGTAGAAGATCGTATCTCAAAAATGGAAAGAGCTTATGGGCTAACTAAAAACATCTACAACAAGAAATGCATCTCATGGAATGCCAAACTAAAACATTACAACACGGTAGTAAAAACAGAATGCCTGTATGCCAGCGAATGCCTCTCGATGAATTACAAGTTGGAGAAGCTAGAGATCCTAGAAAGAAGAATACTACGGAAAATCATGGGCCCAGTCCAGACTGAAACCGGCTGGAAACTTCGGAGCAACAATGAAGTCAATAAAAATGTGGAGAGAATCTCAGAGACCATGAAGAAGAGGAGGTTATCGTTTCTCGGACACTTGTACAGAATGGACAAAACTAGACTAACCAAACAGTTATTCGACTACCTGTGGAACAAGAAGACAACAACGACATGGATTAAGGAAGTTCGAAAAGATCTCGAAAATTCCAACATCCAGGAAGTTCAGATGTCAAACAGGGAAACATTTCGGTACATAATTCAAAATTTGGAAGGGTTTCACGTCACAAGAACCACAAAGAAGGGAAGAGCCTGGACGGATGAGCAGAAGAAACAGCATAGCGCCCATATGAAGGAGTACTGGAGGAAGAGGATACTTCAGGCAAAGAAAAAATGAAATTGTAGCGTGATCCGAAGTGGTCAATTCGCAAATAAAAAAAAAAAAACGTTATAATTATCGTCGAACATAAACAGCCGTATGCAACTCGCCTATAATGGTAATTAAGACACTCGTATGGAAATTATAAAACTCGCATACGCTCGTTTTAAAAATTACTCGTGTCTTAATTATAGCCATTATAGGCTCGTTGCATAATGTACTATTTTGATTGTGTAATTGGATACCTATCAGTAGAAAGGTGCTAAGTGCCATTTTTATGAACATTGAGTATTATACACACATCAAAAAAAGTTTTGCATCACCTCGGTTCCCAGATCTCCGGCATATAGACGTTGACTGTGTATATTGTATCCAAGATACAGTCCCTTTGACTGTTCATAGATGTCACTAAAACTGCTCAAAGATGTAAACAACCATGCATGAGCAGGGCCTATTAGACGGAGGGGGTACGACAGCCGACCAGTTCCAGTCATTCCACCAGGACGAAGGTACGCTGCTCATGTTGTCTGTAGTTCTACCATGCCTAGAAGGTCAATACCGCAGTTCGATCGCGTCCGCATTGTTACTTTGTGTCAAGAAGGGCTCTCAACAAGGGAAGTTTCCAGGCGTCTCAGAGTGAACCAAAGCGATGTTGTTCGGACATGGAGGAGGTACAGAGATACAGGAACTGTCGATGACAGGCCTCGCTCAGGCCGCCCAAGGGCTACTACTGTAGTGGATGACCGCTACTTACGGATTGCCGCTCGGAGGAACCCTGACAGCAATGCCACCATGTTGAATAATGCGTTTCGTTCAGCCACAGGACGTCGTGTTTCAACTCAAACTGTGCGCAATAGGCTGCATGATGCGCAACTTCACTCCCGACGTCCATGGCGAGGTCCAGCTTTGCAACCCCGACACCATGCAGCGCGGTACAGATGGGCCCAACAACATGCTGAATGGACCCCACGGAATTGGCATCACGTTCTCTTCACCGATGAGTGTCGCATATGCCTTCAACCAGACAATCGTCGGAGACGTGTTTGGAGGCACCCTGGTCAGGCTGAACGTCTTAGACACACTGTCCAGCGAGTGCAGCAAGGTGGTGGTTCCCTGATGTTTTGGGGTGGCATTATGTGGGGCCGACGTACGCCACTGGTGGTCATGGAAGGCTCCGAAACGGCTTTACGATACCTGAATGACATCCTCCGACCCATAGTGCAACCATATCGGCAGAATATTGGAGAGGCATTTGTCTTCATGGACGACAATTCTCGACCTCATCGTGCACATCTTGTGAATGCGTTCCTTCAAGATAACGACATCGCTCGACTACAGTGGCCAGCATGTTCGCCAGACATGAACCCTATCGAACATGCCTGGGATATGTTGAAAAGGGCTGTTTATGGACGTCTTGACCCACCAACCACTCTGAGAGATTTACGCCGAATTGTCGTTGAGGAGTGGGACAATTTGGACCAACAGTGTCTTGATGAACTTGTGGATAGTATGCCACGGCGAATACAGGCATGCATCAATGCAAGAGGACGTGCTACTGGGTATTAGAGGTAGTGGTGTGTACTGCAATCTGGACCACAAATGCTGAAAGTCTAGCTGTATGATGGTACAACATGCAATGTGTGGGTCTCATGAGCAATAAAACGAGCTGAAATGTTGTTTGTGTTGATCTCTATTCCCTTTGTATTTAACGGTTCCGGAACTCTTGGAACCGAGGTGATGCAAAACTTTTTTTGATGTGTGTAGTAAAAAGTGTTTAGTCAGTTTATTTTGAGTATTTATTCTTCTAATTTGAATAACATACAGATATGGTATTCCTTGCTATCCAGTGGCAGATATAGGTTCATAATAAGAAAACTGTGGAATTCTGTTTGAGTGAAATGTTAGAAGTTGTGAAAGGTGCAAAGTCCACTAGTCTTTATGAATGTGCTACGTGCTAATTAAACAAACATGACTACTTTCCGACACGCAAACACGTGTTATACAGTTGTCCATGCACGAAACACTGAAACTCCAAGTTAATTCCACAAACTTCCAACGACTGACCTTGTGATTTGTTGATGGTCATTGCGAAGGCCAGAAACATGGGAAATTGCAACCGTTTAAAATCGAATGGCGCGTCCGGTGGAATCATTGGGATGCGCGGAATCAAATCAACTTCTCCATCGATGACGTTGTTCATTTTCTTTTCCACTCCAGTCGTGTTCCATTTCATAGTCGAATTTGATTGATGCTACGCAACATGATGATGACTGAGCCTACATTCAATTGCAAATTGTGAGGTGGTAATCCAAGCAATTCCAGCGAATTCAAAATTCTGTGAGATGGCTGACTACCGCATCCTGGTTGATAACTGTGTCAACCGATTTGAAGGAAAACAACTGTCCCGGAATGAAATTTTGAATGGACTCGTTGGGATCTTTATTTTTCGCTGCCAATATGGCTCGTTCGCTCAGCCAATTATGGTTTTTGAAGTTCTGCGCAACTTTCGGAAAAACACGCCGAATGAGCTCCTTCTTTGATTCGGTCAACTGACGTTCCAGGTTCATAGGAGCATCGCGTCGGCGCAATCGGTCATGTCCATTGGGTTGTGCTTGCTGGCGTTGTGATTGATATTCACGAACTCATTGCATTCTGAATCTATTCGCTGTTCGTTCATTTTCTGTCGCTCTCGAACGTAAATCAGACATGCCCATACGACTATTTTCATTATCCGTCGCTCTTTGGTAATCAGTGCGGTTTGCACGTGAAGTAGCTCGCCGCGCATTTAACTGGCTTCGACGACCTCTGTCAGCTCTTCCTCTCCTTGGCATTGTAATGGACACTGTAAAACGACACGGAATTGTTTTCATAGTAACTCAAATATATCGAACTTACCTTGAGAACTTGACAATATTGACATCCTTTCCGTTAGTAGTACGTTCTCACATTAGATATGATGGTCGAAACACATTAACGTGAATTGTAATGTATTTATAACATACTTTAATATGCTGTAATTGGATTATACCGTATGATTCTGTTACGTTAAGTATTATTTTATTGCGCGTATTGATCAGAGGGTATGGTATGGGATGTTATCTTTGCTCACAGAAGATTTTGAAGTGGATGCACTGTGTCATCATCTGTCCGTCAAGTTATAAGATTCAATATTGGCGTGGCTCTTTAATGTAAATTAATTTATAAATACTGCCAATTCGATTTCGTTCAAACCACTTAAACACTGTCTACCATAATGAGAACAAATTGTAAAATTTTCATTGAAATCGGAGCAGTAGTTTTCGAGATTTTGCGAGACTAATGCACGCCAAAGTCGCGTGTCCAACAGGAAACAAACTGTGCTATCCGTACACAGGTTCCCACCAGTACGAACTGCTAATAATTGAGTATTGTAAGTTCCATGAACAATTCTGTCAACGATGCACATATTGGAGGGAAATGAGAACAAATGACTGGCACATTGCACCTTTCTTCTGAAAGAGCTGCAGGACTTACCACTAGTGCCATCTTGTGATGCTCTTGGAAGGTCCTTCGAAACCACTGAGGAGTTAGCCCTTTTGATATGTAATGCTACATCGCACATAGCACCATTCTAGCTAAAAAACTGCTTTTTTCAAAAAATGGCACTTAGCACCTTTCTACTGATAGGTATCCAAAAGTTAAGGTTATATATTTATTTTCAATTTCAATATATGTTCACATACATTTAATTTTGATATTTAATATTGAATTAATTAACTAATTTCAAATTGATTATTACAATTATTTTTATAACTTTTATAGTTATGTTTATTATTTTAATTTTTATATTTATTTTATTATTAAAATATTAATTTTATTTCTGTATTTATACTTTTATTTTTACACTTTAATAATTGTTAATGTTTTTAGATTTAATTTTTTAAAATTGTATCCAGTCGCCTCCGTAGCGTAGCGGTCAGCATGGTTAGCTGCCGACCCGGAGGTCCTGGGTTCGATTCCCGGCTCTGCCACGAAATTTGAAAAGTGGTACGAGGACTGGAACGGGGTCTACTCAGCCTCGGGTGGCCCAAATGAGTAGAGGGGGTTCGATTCCCCCTCAGCCATCCTCGAAGTGGTTTTCCGTGGTTGCCACTTCGTCTTCAGGCAAATGCCGGGATGGTGCCTTCTTCAAGGCCACGGCCGCCTCCTTCCCTCTTCCTTGTCTATCCATCCTCACCATCCCTTACCTTCCCTCATGAGGGCCCTGTTCGCTTTGCAGGTGAGGCCGCCTGGGCGAGGTGCCAATCCCACCTCACCAGTTGTATCCCTTCCGATTCGATGTTCCCAGCTCTAGGACACTGCCCGTAGAGGTGGTAGTGGTGAGTTCCCTCGCTGAGTCCGTGGGTTCCACCAACCTGGAGGGTAAAAAAAAAAAAAAAAAAAAAATGTATCCAACACTTACGTCAAGTAGATAAGTATATACTATTTGGTTTTTAGAAATATTAGCACTTCGGCATGAAAGCATAAACTGTCCTTATGACAGGTGGTTATTATAGTGGCTACTATCCCATAACGGGTTAAGGCCTTGGCCGCCTCCTTCCCAATCCTCAGCTGAATTACATATACACACACCATTACATACTGTACAATGACACGAGTTATTAGACAAATTGTCCACACACCCAAGTACACGGGGCTAAATGATACGATGTCCAAGCCCCTCAAATGAAAGAACAACAACATTTGATAGCGCTGTTTTAACAACTCATAACAGAGGGTGTCTTGCTCGGAGGGTCAGTGGTAGATTGTCCTCCTCAAGATCACAAGATAGTGGGTTCGAATTCCGGCCGGGGGAAGTCAAATTTTTAAAGGACAGAAATATCCGTTGTTATTGTTGTTAGTTCATTTAAATCATTTAAGGCGTTTAGGGCATCTTGGTATCAACCCCGTGTAGTTGGGTGTGTTGGACGTGTTTGTTTCTGTAATGACTGTAGTAGTGTATTAGGGGAGCAACTTCGGTGGCGTAGTTGGTAGCATGCTGATCTTCTATGCCCAATGTCGTGGGTTCAAATCCAGTCGAAGTCGTTGGATTTTTTAAGAGAGTTAAAAATCCCTCAGTATGCCTTCCTTTCAGAGGGGAAGTAGAGCCGACGTCCCATGTCATAGATTTATGGCATGTAAAAGAACCTTCCACTAATTACACTTGTGTAAAGCTAAATTATAAGTTAGGTTTGACTAACGCTCTTAGGTTCCAACGTTCGTCGCCAGGAAACGACTGCAGTGACATCTAGTAATCAAGTTCAGAACTAGTTGTCGATGACGGTGGCGTTTGGTAACAACAGTAGGAACTACTTGAAAATTGAATGTCTGCAGTCCTTACTTGAATTAAAAACAGATAACACACACGAATACAGCTATCAAAATTAACACCGGTTATCAGATTCTACACACACCCAAAGTACACGGGGCTACATGACCGCGTTGTCACAGCCCCTAAACTGAGGAATCAACCAACCAGTGTATTAGGGACAGGGATGGCGTAGGAGCCCCGCTACTTGTAGTAAGGTACTTTCCTAACATTAGCCTGGAGTGAGCGTGGAGAAACCCCACTCAGAATAGCCACTGTCAGCCAGGATTCGAACCTGCAATCTCCGGTCTTGCTGCAGATGGCCACGCAGTCATGGTGCACGGCTGCACCCCGCCGAGTCGTGCGATATCGGCTCGTAAGAGATTTAGCCACAGGTAGAGTTCTGCTTTACATCATCAGATGGCAGTGGTACTGGAGAGTGGATCGCCTCATTGGCTCCAACTCAAACGATCTGCGCCACTGTAGCTGAGGCCATACGATTATTAACCCTTACCGTGTCCTTTCCAGAATATTCCGCGCTTTGCGTGTCGTTAACGACATATTAATTACGGTAGATGGCAGAAAGGTATAAGGCAACCTTTACGAACGCAACTGAAACCGGAAATGATTCTGTGAATCTTTTCATTTGAATTTTTCAGAATTGGTTGGATAGATACTTGAGTTTGACATCATCAGCTGATCTATACTAATATAATAAAGCTGATGAGTTTGTTTGTTTGTGTGTGTTAAACGCGCTAATCTCTGGAACTACCAGTCGGATTCAAAAACATATTTTTGTGTATGATAGCCAGATTCAAGAGGAACAGTTTAGGCTATGTAGCATTAAGCTACACCTCTCAGGTAACCTTAAAGATTGATTGTTGTTCAGTAAGTCGGTAGAACAGCGCTCCCGAGCAGCTTCAATAACACCTATGTCTATTGTTGCCTGGTAATGCGGGCTACATCACGTCGCCCCTAACAGTGTCCTGGTGCAGAATTGCGAGCTGCTTATAAATTGCAGTCACGGGGAGTAATTAGTGCAAAAAGATTTCTTAGGCCCCTTAAAACAATTATTAACATGACAATAGTATGCCTCTGTATAAGGGCGATGGTGTTGGTGCAGTATACTGAGGCTATCAGCTGCAATAAGCGTTGGTGCTTTCCGATCCTTATCCTTGAGCGCTCCAGTTCTGTAGTAGTATTCATAAATCAAAACAAATAAATCCACTGGGCGAAGCCGGGCACTAGTGCTAGTGTAAGATATAAACAGTGAAATGGCGGGCTCGTACGATAACAATGTGGCCACGATTACAAGCTATTAGGATGAATCGGACAGCGATTACAGTAATCTTGAAGACTTTGTAGAGATTGAGGGTTTATTAATAATCAAATGACAATGAAACCGAAGGAGCGAAGAGCAGTAATGATGGTGTAGTAAAGCTATGCCTGCTTTCAGCCATGGGCATTCCATGGTTTCCCTGAACTGATCCATATTTTGTACAGTTTTCATATTTTCAAATGTTTTTCTAAACGATATAAGAAAGTAAAATGATCAACATGTGTCTTAAAAAGTTTGTTAAAAAAAGACACAGTCAGTCTGACTAGACTTCATATCATTTCTAATGACACATGCTACAAATGCTATGTTAGAAAGGCTCAGGAGGGCTTCTCCCCAGGAGTCTTTCAACAGACTCCATTACAGCACGAGATTTAGCTTTAGTATATAATGGCACTATTACTGTCAACAGACTCCATTATTAACACACTTTACGTAAACTGTAAGTAAGCAAGTTTAACGAACGATCCTCAGACTCCATTATTAACACACTTTACTACCCTGCACAAATTGTAAACTGTAAGTAAACAAGCTTAACGAACGAAAACGCAAGTACAGAGATAGCAAGAATCAAGTGAACGCTTCATGATCAACAAGTTGCAAGTCATTCAGTATCACGCAGCTAGCGCTTAGGCTTCCCGCACGGGGAACGGGGAGCGGGAGGTCCCCTCTGCTGCATAACGTCACGCACTCGCCGTCTCAGACTCGGTGCATATGCACTGAACAACATGATGACGTCATACACGCCATAACCGTAACGCATAACGTTCGACCCAAGCATAACGACGAAGTCGACAAGATCATTTGAAATTATAAAATCACTCAAAGAAGTGTACAACATATTTCAGTGGCACTGCAAGGGTTAATATTATAATAATTATGGTGTTTGAAGCCATTTCCAGTGTTGCCTTAGTAAACGAAAGTTTGATGCTCTTCAGTCGGTTAACACGATTGTACCCAAACGAGATGGGTTATTCCCTAATCCTGAAAAACCATTTACTGGTTATCCAAGTGTATTTATAAATCTCACGTAAATTTTATTTCAGGATTAGGGAATAACCCATCTCATTTGGGTACAATCGTGTTATTATTTATTTATTTATTTATTTATTTATTTATTTATTTATCGCATGGCTTTTAGTGCCGGGAGTGTCCGAAGACATGTTCTACTCGCCAGAGGCTGTAGCTGCTTCAAGCGGACACCCATGGGGTGAGCTACAAGTTCCGTTCAATTTCAAGTAGTTCCAACTTCCGCTACCAGATGTCACTGGCACCTAGTGGTTAACGTTGGAACTATGATAGAGCGTTTCAACGAAATCTAACCTAGAAATTTAGCTTCACACAAGTTTAGTCTGTGGAAGGATCGTTTACATGCCATAAATCTATGACATGGCCTCATCGGCTTTACTTCCCTCCGAAGGAAGGAATACTGAAGGATTTTAACGCTCTTAAAAAAACCGACGACTTCGGCTGGGTTTGAACCCGCTATCTTGGACACAGCAGTTCAGCATGCTACCAACTACGCCAATCGTGTTGAGCGACTGAAAAGGATCAAACTTTCATTATCATTATTATTGCTGTTTTATACATATAACACATTGCAGGTACATTAAAACATAACTATACGGACTTCAGGGAACCAAACTATAGTAGCTGGAACAGCCACTTCTAAGCTGGAATG
Organism: Meconema thalassinum; assembly: GCA_946902985.2. Lineage (NCBI taxonomy): Eukaryota > Metazoa > Arthropoda > Insecta > Orthoptera > Tettigoniidae > Meconema > Meconema thalassinum. The sequence continues at coordinate 701,792,352 of OX336388.2, forward strand.
TCGCTACCCATTTACTTCCGGACGATCCGGGTTGTTGAGAGAACTACTGCCTTCTGCATTTGTTTTTACAGTTCAGTATCCAGATCCAGTTCTTTAAGGCCTTGGATCAGGGTACTTGGGATCACGTCCGTACTTGAGACAATAATGATAGGTATGGTCTTTACACGTTCTACATGCCATTGTCTTTTGATGGGGTCGACCAACTCGCTGTATTTGTTGATCTTTTGTGTGTGACTGGAGATTCTTGTTGTTAGGAATCGCAACATAAATGAAGGTAGTTTCTTAAACTTTTTTTGCTGACAACCACCAGATCCGGCCTGTTGTGTGGTACCGATTGATCAGTCAGAATAGTCCGGTCCCAATACAACTTGTATTCCTTGTTTTCAAGAACACACTCTGGCTGATATTGGTAATACGGAACTTTCTTTCCTTTTAGAAGCTGAAACTTATCAGCCAACTCCTGATGCAAGATTTTAGCAACTGCATCATGCCTTTGTTTGTGCTCCACCGCCAGGAAATACCTACATGCAGATGTAATATGTTGTATTGTTTCTGACCGTTGACATCCGTAGCGGCACTTATCATCTGGTACAGCGGGATCTTTTACAATGAACTTGAGGTAGTTCTTTGTAGGGGTGACTTGGTCTTGAATTGCTAGCATAAAACCTTCAGTTTCAGGAAAGATCTGTCCTGAAGTGAGCCAGAAGTTTGATGCAGTTACATCAACATTTGCTTGACTCACCTCATTTGGATGTCTTCCGTGCAAAGGTTTTGCTTTCCATGCTTCCATCTTCTGAAGGTCAGTATGTACTGTAGGAGGTGTTGAATCTCTTGTTGACACAAGACCAGTGGCGCTGATTTGTCCGCCTCACTAATGGCTCTGTGAAGTACGAATGATCTCGCTTCTGCGTAGGAGTACTCCCTAAGGCTGCCTATCTGTCGTTTCATCTGGTTATCAATGTCAACGAACCCACGCCCACCTAGGCTTCTGGGTAGAGTCAATCGCTTTATTGAAGATCGTGGGTGGTGTTTCCTTCATTTTGTGAGCATCGTTCTCATTTTTCGCTCAAGACCTTCGATGTCCGTTTTACACTATTTGATTATGCGAAAGGAGTACAGTAGCTCAGCACAGGCAGAGCATACGTGTTAACAGCTTTCAATAGGTTTTTGCTGTTCAAGTGCGATTTAATGATTTGTTTTAATCTTTTGACAAATTCACAGGACAGATCTTTCTTTATTGACACATGGTCAATATTCCTAGCTTGGTTTACTCCTAAGTATTTGTAGGTGTTTTCTGCCAACATAGCCTTAATATGCTGTGCATCTTCCAGCTCATACCCGGACTTCTGTGGTCTCTATATTAACCACCTGCCATAAGGTCATTTTATGCTTTCAAAGATGATGATAGTTGTATCTTTAAGCCAAATTTCGGATAATTTTCATGCCGAAGTGCTAGTATTTCTAAAAATCAAATATTGTATACGTATCTAATTGACGTAATGTGTTGGATAAAATTTAAAGAAATTTAAAACTAAACACATTAACTTTTAAAGTGTAAAAATAAAATATAAATATAGAAATTTTAAAATAAATACAATAATAAAATAAATATAAAATGTAAAATAATAAACAGAACTATAAACATTAAATGGGAATAATTGTAAAATAAATAGGAAATTGGTTAATTAATTAATGAATTCAATAGAAAAATATCAAAATTAAATCTATAAGAATATAAATTGAAAATTAAAAATACATATATAGTCTAAACATTAATATTAGAGAAACAAAAAATAATATTGTTAATAATTATAATAATTAAAATTAAAATAAATTAAACTGTAAAAACACATAAAATTAAAAATAGTTTTTCCCTATTTAAGTGTCCGACACTTGTCCAAAACAAACCCCATTTGTATGTCTCATGAGAAGTTTTCCAGATGCGCATGCAAGTTAAGTGCCCATAGAAGGTCAGGCGTCTTATCCTCATACTCGTGACGCGACGATGTCTTCCTGGTGTGCGTACAGTGTCTCCCTCTTCTCGTACGGGTTCCAGTAGTGTTATTATTATTATCGCATGTATATCCCGATGATAAATACACTGGCGCTCGTATTCCAGCTAATTGCTTGTATTTGCATGCGGCTCCAAGGTGGCGCAGCTATGCGGATACTGAGCTCACTCGACATTGCGGTAAAAACCAGTGTAATTTGTGGCATTGATCTTATTTATTATAAACTAGCAACCCACCCCGGTTTCGCCCGGTATTTTTAACGGTTTGCCCAGCGTAAGCTTAACAGGCGCACGGACGACAGGTCCCAGACGGAATTCATAAAAGCCGAGGTGAACACCGAAACTCCACACATACACTCTTCTCTGAAATCTTAACTCGACACGACTCGACAGTTTGATGCTGGCTCGCTTGCTAGCTCGTAACGTCACTCCGAATGTAGTAATTTAAATTTCCACTGGATGGAGATGGTTGGAAGAAGTAAAAACGGAAAAACACTTATAGTGGGCGATGTCATAGACCTTTTGTAGAACTTTTCTTCCTTAACAATTCCTACACGCATAGTAGGGCCTATATACAGGGTCTTTTATATAGTAAGAACGTCAAGCGGCAGTTTTGTTATTCGCTGCTACGGTGCCCTTGGCCGAGCTTGTGGCGCGCCATGGCTCCCTGCTGTACTATTGAAAGCGCGCGCATAGTACACAAGAGGGCTGTTCTTTCTTCAAGTTCCGATGGACTGTATAAAAATAACAGATTGACATACCAAACTGATTTTAGTACTAAATGATTGCTTGTTTTATTATTATGTCTCAACATAATCGCCAAAACGATTGAAACATTAGTCGTATCGTTACACCAGCGTTCCAATACCCTCGGCAAAATATTCTGCCGCCACTGAGGTGGGTACGTATGGACAGTCCCCTGAAGCTTTACCTTTTTGGCGAGGCGTTGCCGCCCAACCATACCTTCAATTCTCGAAACAGGTGAAAATAATTCAATGCTGGTTTGCACTAAACGGCGGATGGTCTTAAACTTCACACTTGAATTCTTTGTGAAAATCTATCGTAACGTTGGCACAGTGTGGTCGTGAATGATTTTCACCTTTGGCGATTGTGTTGAGACATAATAATAAAACAAACAAACATTTTGTAGTAAAATCAGTTTGGTATGTCAATCTGTTATTTTTATACAGTCCATCGGAACTTGAAAGAAAAAAAACAGACCTCGTGTGTGCTATGGCGCGCCACAAGCTCGGCCAAGGGCGCCGCAGCAGCGAATAAAACTGCCGCTTGCCGTTCTTACTTTATATGAAAGACCCTGTAGATATTGCTAACGGTTTACTCAACGTAAGCTTAAAATGCGCATGGTCGGCAGGTTTTCCTTGGACTCGATTCACTGAAATCGTTACTGCACGATTTTATTTAGCTATAAATGATTTTTTTCTACAGAAACCTTCCTCGAGAAATCCTTTACAGAATGGTGAAAACCGCATCAAAATCTATCCAGTGGTTCTCGAGATTACCCGTTACATCCGAGAATGGGAGACTTGGTTTTATACTAAGTAGAGTTGTATATTTAGTTAGAGCAAACCAACCCATGCTGAAAATGGCTCCATTGAGGGTTGAAAACATGTTACATTACGTAATATAACAATAGTAGGCTATAACTTGATTAATGGCTACAAGACTGGCAGCTTGTGGCTTAATGAAGTGCAGTGTTGCCAAACCTTGAAGTGGGAAAGATCTAAACCCTATGCTTTGAAACACCAGAAAAGCACCAGCTGGACTCTATGATTCTAAACCTTAGAAAAACACAAAAACTTATAAATAAATGTATAAACGGCTTTTTACTTACATTTCTTTCATTAATAATCGTCTTTTTCACTTGCGGAGCCTGCTACCGCTATTACATCTTTAGAGCAGGAAGGTGTAGTACTGCTGTAGCTCGGCATACTTCCAATTTTGGCCACTATTATATCCTTCGGAAGTTCGTAGTCGTGATAGCATTTTCCCTCTGTTCTTAGTCCAAATCGCACACACAGATTGGAATGCAATTTTTAGCCTATTTTCAATTTCGAAAAAATAGGCTTATGAGATCACCTTTTGTCCGTGTGTGTGTGCGTGTGTGTGTGTGTGTGTGTGTGATTCGTGTGTGTGTCCCCCCCTAATAAAATCTAAACGGCTGGAGCGATTTCAATGAAACTCAGAAAGTTCATAGCACTATTCCCGGCGACCTCGACCGTGCCCTTCAAATTTTGTTACGACTCACCAATCCAACATGGCGGCTGAGCGAAATATTTCACCAGCATTCAATATCTCCGAAACTATTACCGATATTACCCTGACATTTTCTATGGTGATAGAGGGAACTACTATAAGTTCACTTATGTGACTTTTGAAAACCTGGTAACTACAAAACCAACATGGCGGCCAAGCGAATTTGCGACTTTTAAATAGACGTTTCTCGCGATTTGACCAACCAAACGCAATGAAACTTGGTACAGTATATGTTTATATACATTGTAATGCACCGACATCTAACTTCGTTCTATTTTTCATAATCACAAGATGGCGGATGTGCGAAATATTTCACCGGCATTCTATATCTCTGAAAGTATTAGCGGTAAAACCCTGAAATTTTGTACGGAGATAAAGGGCACTACTGGAAGTCCATCTATAAGACTTTCAAAAACCGGTTAACTACAAAACGAACATGGCGGCCGAGCGAATTTGAAAATTTTAAATAGACCTTTCTCGCGATTTAATGTTCCAAGCGCACTGAAACCTGGTACATGAAATATTTATACACATTGTAATCCACTGGTATCTAATTTAGTTCAATTGTTTACATAACCTCAAGATGGCGGCAGTGCGAATTTTAAAATTAAGATTTTATTTATTGTGATGTAGTCAAGCGATCGAAGTGAAAGTTTGAATAATGAACCTATGCAATAATTTTCCTTTAATGGTACATGACTCTATGGCCTATACATTTAACAATCCAACATGGCGACCATCCGAAATATTTAGACGATACTGAATATCTACGAATCTATTTTAGCAATCAAAAAGCATTTTTTAATGTTCGTAGGGGCTATGAACTTAAGTTCACCTATAGGACTTTAAATAACCTGGTGATCACAAATCCAACATGGCGGTGACGCGAATTATAAATATTCACATTGACGTTTCTCGCAATTTAACCATCCGCGTGCAGTGAAACTTGGTACAGTAAATCCTTATACGAATGTTAATCCACTGGCATCTAATTTATTTCAATTGTTTCCATAACCTCAAGATGGCAGTTGTGAAAATTTTTAAGATCTCCTTGTTCTTTCTTGTGTCCTAATTATGCGATTGAAGTTTGAATACTACACGTTCACAATAATCTGCATGTAACAGTACATAACTCTAGGACCTACATATATAAAATCCAACATGGCGACCATCCGAAATATTTAGTCGGTTCTCAATATCTACGAATCTATTACAGCAATCAAACTGAAATTGTGTATGTTGATAGTGGCAATTAACATAAGTAGGATATATGAAAATAGGCTGTATAGTTCTTCACGGAACTACTTGTTGAACTTTCATTCGATTTCTTTGCTTTGTTTTCACCAATTAAACTTGGCTAAACACTCTCCCTACATCTGAATTAGAGTGAGGGAACGAAAGTACATAAGCTGCCTTCGCATGAAACTGGAAAATCTCCTGGGAGCTGGGAAGAAAATAGATGATAGGTCGATTCTTTGTACAAGTGCACTTGCACTGAGCCCTGCATGTTGCGATTACTTAGCACTTATGCACGCGATTGAGAATTTCAGGGACTTCCCTGTTGGAGTGTTGATCTTGACACGTGTAAGGCTGAACATTGCCTATCTTAATTGATTAACTTTATTAAAACTATTACATGGCTTTCAGATTTGTTATAGGAGACAATTTCATGGAAAAATCCGTTAAGCACCAGATTTGGTACTAGTTTTATTGAAATAACACCAGTATTTTGCTTAGAACATTTCTGGCACCAGACGAACTTCAGAAACACCAGATCTGGTGCAAAAAACACCAAATTGGCAACACTGATGAAGTGAAACAAAACTTGAATAACGCTGGGATTTTAGACTGTGATATTCCTGACCGTTCTAAATTTTGTGATAATGGTAACTCTTGGACTCCACCTCCTAAAGTAATTAAGACCCGACCACCCCTCACACAGGAGAGGAAGAACAAGTTATTGGCTGGACTGAGGAGATATTGGAGAACAAAGAATGCGCCGCAGAAGCACTAGTCATAAGCGCTCCTTACTGGGCTTAAATCACCAATAATAATAACAATAGTATTAACAGTTGTCATCAGTAAATTTATTTAACTGAGTTAATACGTAGCCTATACTTAACGCAATGTGGTCAATGTTTTTGCTTCACCTAAACCATTTGCCAAGTAAATCATTTTAAAATCTCTGAATAAGTTTATTTGTTTGAAAAACTCTTAGTTTGTCCGCACACTCAATACTACTAGAGCAAGGCTCTTCCATCCGCATGTGACTTCACTGCTAATAGAGAGACTCAAGGGGATGAAGCTTGTTAACGATGAAGCTGCGTTGGCCGCAAACATTCCGTCCTTTGACAGTTTAGAGCGGACTTTAATCTCCACTGAAACTTGGAACGATATAACTCAGAACACAGAGCTAATGTTGCTAGTCTGCTTAACATTATACTCTGCTGTGCAAAACTTACGGGCGAACTGTCATATGTTGTGTCACTGCCAGTAACAATGCTCCCATACAAGAGAAGACCTGCTACAGTATGGTACGGAAGGCAACTGAAAGGGATGTTCGATGTGACGAACAGAAATGCCACTGCCATACAGCAATGCCCCCCACGCCCTAACACTTGGACCACACGAAAGAATAGAAATCAGATAAAATTAGTTTAAAAAACAAGTTGCTCCGTAACGAACTAAAGGGCCTACTTTTCTTAAAATTATAGAGACCATATATCAACAGTTGGCAGACCTGGCGACTCTATATTCTTAGTTCCATCTCTTGTGGTACACAACGCACATGCAAAATTTTGTTGAGGTCCAATAGAGAGTATGCACGTTACATATATTTAAATATTGAATTTATCAGCGTGCGTAAGATCAGGTTGGCGACTCTGCCATGGGATGCTAAAACGTAAATTGAAATATTATGATCAATATTGAAAGAACTGCATTTATAGTATGGAAGTTACATGTGATTCAACATTAAAGCTATCAGCAAGCGTAGAATCATGTTGGCAGCACTGTCGTATATCGGTTACCGAAAATTAACCTACATTTGCAGGTCTATATGTATGAAAAGTTTGGAACTGTTCGCCTGCATACCTTCTAATATTTTGAGATTAGAATAAAAATGTATAGTGCATTTTTCAACAGTTGGCAGCCATGTTGACACTAAAATCCCGCATATTTATACCTGCTCTGGTGCGAAAATCACATACCAAATTTGGTTGAAATCCAGTAGATAGGATGTAAGTTACATGCATTTAAATATTGGACTTATCAGCAGGCATAGAATCATGTTGGCAACACTTTTATGTATGGGCTCCTGTAAATTAGTCTGATGTAATATTATCTATATGTGTGTTAACTTTGGAACGATTCCATGCATATCTTTCGAGATATTCAACATAGGCCTCAACTTTCAATTGTTATTTTTCAGCAGTTGGTAGCACTGACGTCATTTTCAAATATGGCTGTGAGATATTCAGGCATATGTCTTTACTCATACCACATTTGGTTTCAATGGCTGCAGCCGTTTAGGAGTTGATAGGGAAGGGGGGGGGGGGGGGGGGGGACGACGACGACGATGGCACACACCCTTACAGACAGACTGATGGTTAGACAGACAGACACACATTTGGCCGGATCGATCTCATAAGTATACTTTTCCTCATTTTACAAAATGTGAAAAGTAGGCTGATAATAAGCAATAACATTTACAATGCATGTATGATATTGATTAATAGATAATTATTAGCCTATTTTCATTTATGAAAAAAAAAAAAAGAGATCGACTTTTGTCCGTGTGTGTGTGTGTGTGTGTGTGTGTATGTATGTGTGTGTCTAATAACATCTAAACGGCCGAAGCGATTTCTATGAAACTCGGTAAGTAAATACTACTATCTCGTCCAACCTCGACCGTCCTTTCACATTTTGATACGTTTTACCAATCCAACATGGCGACCAGGCGAAATATTTCACAGGCATTTTATATTCCCGCAACAATAACAGATATCACCCTGAAATTTTGTACAGTGATAAAGGGTACGGTACTGTCAGACGTTGAGCTATGTGACGTTGATAAACCTGTTAAGTACAAAACAAACATGGCGGCCAAGCAAATTTGAAACATTTTAATGGATTGTTCACGTGATTTAACCATCCGAGCGCAGTGAAACTTGGTACAGTAAATGTATATACACATTTTAATCCACTGGCATCTAATATACTTCAATTGTTTTCAGAACCTCAATATGGCGGCTGTGCGAAATTTGAAAATTGTGTTCTTATTTTTTGTGTCCTAATCATGCGATCGAAATGAAAGTTGGAATAATGAACCTATGCAATAATCTTCATTTAATGGCATATAACTCTATGGGCTACATACAGTATATAACAATCCAACATGGAAACCATCCGAAATAGGTAGACGTTTCTCAATATCTACGAATCTATTACAGCAATCAAACTGAAATTTTGAATGGATAGTTAGTGTCGTATTATTAATACCAGCTTTCACTAAAATTGTCATCAAACCCTTACGAAAGCAATGCCCTGTCTAAAAATTATTGTTGGGGAGATTAAGGTACTGTGCAATTTCGTTTCCCATATTCCGCAGTTTATTTATGCCATTATTGTGGACGGTGCACTTTCCATGTCGGTAATTTATAAATAAGAATGGAGTGTTGCAAACTTCCGGACGTAGATTCATGAATTTCTTGCGTATTTCATAGTATGTTCCTGTTACCGTAAAGTTTCATGCAGATTTTGTCCTTGTGTTTGGGATTGTAACTATAATGGTTGATCCGATATCCCTTACATTGTCAACTTTCAAAGCATGTAGCCTAATTCATGTCCGACATGTTTAATTTTGAGTGCGTTGAGCACAGGTGCGAAGCTATCCTTACCTAATGTACACAACGGGCGTTGGTACAAGAGTCGAACTCCAGATATTTAAGATGTAAAGGGACAGTTCATGTCATACCAAGAAGGGAACATTGCAGAAGATTGCGCCAGCAGAAGAGGAGTCATGCTCCACAGCTGCATAATTAAAGTGATTAAAAGAGTAATAAATACATTTATCAGTGACAGATATAAACAAGATAAGAACAATTCTGCATACTCCTAAGAGATAAAAGCCACTTGCAAGGAGTTATTAAAAACCTTAATGAAAGCGAGTTTTAATCATATTTAAGACGACATAACTGTCAGATTAAAGGGGACTAGTTTCAGTGATGAATGGTCATTACGGTGATAACGACCAGATCCAAAAGGAACCAACGCAGCAATAATTTCGATATGAAAGTCAGGGAGACCCCAAACAAATGCTAATTAGTGTTAGGTAGTAACATGACAGAGGAGAAACACTACAGTCGCATAGTGAGCGTAAAGACACACATAGGGATCATACCTTTTCATAGGTTGGTAACCATGATAGCTGACATGAAGAAAAATTGCAACGTCAATAGTGCGTCATTGATAATTAAAACGCAGGGATATGGGAGCTAAATAAAGTAATCTGCCGGCCCTGCAAGAGGGATAATAATCATTTTTATTAATTAGAAATAAACGTGTGATCAAAATAAATTCCGCGTGAAATAAATGTTAGAATTAGCATATTCTACAGCAGCATGCAAAGTTTCAAGCAGGTGGAAGCCCAGATAGAAATAATAAGCTTCACATGGAATATCGGGACTACATTTTGGTAGATCAAAATAAATAGAGGCTTGAACGAAGCAAAGTCACGCAGTATCACAGTCCACCTGGACGGAAGTTCTACGTCACGTTGATCAAATCTCACCGCACTCCTGTATGGAGATGTGACGCCGAGTTACTCAGTTCACTACCGACCGATAAAGTGGATCGTGTTAAGTCAAGTTAACAAATCGTCAGTATCCGTGATGACGGAACACGGTGGTCATTAGACAACCATTCGACAAGAAACAATTAAGAGCGCAGGAATATTTTATAGCTAGTTCGACTAAAAATTCTAGTGTACGTAGTAACATTACACGTTACATCGTAAAGCACCGTTTCAGAGTGATCACTAAAGCGCTTGCGCTAGATCAAGTAAAATTAACGTTACACGGAAGTCGCGATGAAAATAAGTTGCGCCGCATAGAATTAAAGAACGTTATTACAGCCTAAAAGTACAGGCAAATACAAGTAAAATACGCTATGTTGAAAATCATCAGTTCGAGGCGACAAACAGGTCTTCATGAACAATCGGGTGAAACAAAGTAACCGCATTATCGGAAATCAGGTATCAGAAAGGAATACAGAATTCCAAGTTTAGGGACACGAGTTCGATACTTGTAGCGTAGTCAGTGAACTTTAGTGAAGCTACGGTACGTCCAACAGAGACATAGTCAAAAACATTCTCATAAGAGATCCCGTCGCAGTGTAAATGAGACAGATTATAGTAAAAGAATTAGGAGGATCGCAGGTTCGAAACCTGAACGAACTAATAAAGCCACGTGAAAGGAAGTGTACGATCCGAATAAGGGAAAAGGTGCGATAGACTGCCAAATAAGCGTAGGAGCAAAGTGAAGGACACTTAATCGCTTATAGGAAAACAATAAGGGAAGCCGAAAATAGACTGTTCAAAAGCAAAGCAGAGACTAAAATCCAGTGTAGGAGCTAGGAGCTGTTCAAGCTATTACACGTCCGATGCAGGGTCTTGGGATCTCATCGAAATGTTGATCGCCGACAGGAAGTGCCGAAGATCACTGAGATATGGTGTAAATAAAATAAGTTCAGTGTTAAATAATATAAAGGAAATATAAATATATTTAGTGTTAAATATAGTGCTTTTTAAGGGTAATGATGTGTCTAAGTGTATGTGAAGGTCGATTGTATCAAAGTGAAGTGCAGTGAACGAAAAAGAGTGCCATGAAAATTGCTAAAATGTATTTAGATGGGTGAACCTGTCCAAGAATGAAATGAGATCAGCACGCGGGTGAGTTATGATTTTTCATTAAATTTGCAGCTGTACTATGAACTGACCCAGTAGAATCGATCGCTGACTGGGAGGTTTAGCGATTGATTCACTAGGTAGTTGAATGCACTAAATAATTGAAATGTTGGGATAATAGTAATTGTTAACCACGAGGATAGCCTCGTAGAGAATAAAAAATGTAAATGGGATCAGTAAATATAAAGTAATGGAAACCCGAGAAATGAAATAATAAGTAATAAATGATTTGAAAGAAGGAATCAAAATAATTTGAATGGCTTAATTTGTCGCCACGTTAATAAATAAGTTATGAAATAAATATGCACCATATCGAAATTGTTAAAAGACGAAAGGATAAGTCAAGGTAAAAGTGGTTTGAATTTATACCATATAAGCAAATTGTGAAGCGTTATAATGAAATAATTGAAAATTTGAAATAATATTAATAATAATGGTTATCGAGTTGTTACACTCTAAAAATAAAGTTGTGGTTAAAGAAATCGTGTTAAGGAACTCAAATAATAAATGGAACGAATATGTAATATTTTGACGTATTGTTGTCATAATAATAAATTTATAAATCCCTAAAGTAAATGGTGGAACGAAACACCTCAGAATGAAAATGTTATATTGTAGACTAGCAGGCCAAAGTTTTAAAAATAAGGTAATAGGAAAACCGAGGTTTTACCGCTATAAAATAAGGTTATTATACAAGAGATTAAATGAATCGCGAATATCCAAGCAAAGTTGTGTTGCCGAAAGGGCCTGATAATGAAATAAGTTAAGCTTCAAGCTAATAAAATGTGCGTTAACCAGGATATATTTATTCGTGAGATGGAAGGTATAGTGAAATGTTGTAATGTGGATGTGAAATTCCCACCAAAGTATCGTCGAAATATCGTGGATAAATAATTCCCACTGAAGTATTGTTGTTGTATGAAGCGTCGTGTTGTATTGTGGATGTGAAATTCCCACCGAAGTATTGCCGTATTGAAGCGTCGTAAAATGATAGTTACATATGAGTTCCGCTGGACGTATAAGTATTCCCAGCCTGGCGTTGTTATAATAAAGTATTGTAGGCAAAGTTGTCGTAATGAAGCGTCGTGTTATATTGTGGATGCGAAATTCCCACCAAAGTATCGTCGAAATGAAGCGTCGTATGTAATATATACATATAAGTCCCGTTGGAAGGATAGGGATCCCCAACCAGGCATTGTTGTAATAAAGCGTTGTAATGAGACGTCATACAGTAAAGTTGTTATTAAAGTTGTTGTAATCAACTATATTACATCCTCTCCGAACTAAGTGCAAATGTCCTGGAAAAATGAATTGTTAATAATAAATGCGGAAGCAAATAGCCGTTTTAAGAAATGAATTTAAGCCTTGGAAATCATATGGTTAAATAGTAAACAGCAGCGTGAAGCGAGGACGGTCTATTAGACATCATAAATCACGAGTAAACTACCAACGGGGGAGGGGGCGGCCATCTGAGCCTGACCTAGCCTCTTGTGGGGGAAGAGAAGAAAACCATAATGAGTTCCGCGGTCAAGTAGGGTCTAACAGACTCAAGTAATAAAGAAGCTACTATATGAAAGTTTTTATTAAAAGGTGCAAGCTTAAAATAAGCTACAGAATTGGAATGCTGGGATCGAGACAACTCTCCCGAGTCTAAGTTTGAAGTGTTTATGTAGATTTTGACGGATTTTGTCAAATGTTTTAAATCGTCGATGAAAAGGATTCCTTCTTCGAAAAGATAATGAAATAATGGGTTATTAAACAATAAAGTTTGATATGAATAAAGATCCCACTATGATAAATAACACAGTGCATGGTACAATGCTGAAGCAAATCTCCGTGATGCATGGAAGGGTAACTGCAGGAGTAAGGGTTCGACCGACAGAGAGGGCATGTTTGTAAAATATTGTATTGTATTTTTGAAATACCTAAGGCTTTGAGAAAGATTGTTGTTAAAGCCAGGGAATTTAATAACTGATAAATAAATAAAGATATGAATAAATATAGAATAAAGAGAGCCTCGAAGGGTAAATGAAAGTAATGTGAATATCCAAAGCCTTAGATGAATTATGTAACTCAAGTGATAGGCGCGCTCGACGCCTAAGTGAAACAAACTCAAAATAAAGATATAATTATAAGAAGTGATTAAATTAAGCAAGACAAAGGATTCAAAGATATCACTGAATTATGAAATGACATTTTAGTAAATTCTAGTGAATTTAAATGGTGAATTTTATGATTCTCACTTGAAAGGACAATACCAAGTGAAGGTTGATTATGATATATATTTTGAAGTGATATTTCTTTTATTAAATAAATGAGTTATAGTTGTAATGTTGAGTTTTTCATCTACCCTTGTGAACCTCAAGTATTCTATATCTGAATGGGCAGTCATATTATGGGGGAACGTTACGCGCCTCGAAGCCGGAGTAGCAAAGCCGATATATGACTAATCATTCTCCGTAGAAACGGGCACGCTAATTGGTCCAACAGTTGTATCGTAATGAAAATCTTAAGCTCTGATTGGTGGAGAACCTGTATCATAATGAAACTTGAACTATAACGAGCCTCATCAAGATGCAGTTTTCTGGCATTATCATATTTATGTTTCGTTAGGGTCGAACATAAATAAATAAATAAATAAACAAAAAGTTCCGTGACGAACTAAAGAGCCTACTTTTCTGAAAATTTAAGATTCTTGCCAATGTTTAATCTATATGGATCTATCTAGAATAACGACGAAATTAAGTTGGTAATATCGAAATTTCTAAATAGTTCGAAATACTGTATACCTGGCATAATGTAACCTAATAGAGAACTACAGTTGGCAGCGCTGGTGACTGAAAATATTCTCAGCTCCATCTCTTAAGGTACCTACAGAATACAAAATTTGGTTCAAGTCCAATGGATAGCATGGATGTTACATGCAGTTAAACATTGGATCTAACAGCGCGCGTAAAATCATGTTGGCAACAATGGCATACATTTATTGGTCAGAAATAATCTGAAATATTATGATCTATTGTTGTGTCAATTTTGAATGAAATCCATTAGTTAGTATAGAAGTTACATGCATTTTAAAATTAGACCTATCAGCAGGCTTAGAATCACGTTGGCAGTACTGACGTAGGCCTATATTAGTTACTCCAAATTAATCTACAATGCCAGGTACTAAACGTGTGCAAAGTTTAGAGCTATTGGCTTGCATACTTTCTGATATATTGATATTAGGGTAACAAAAATAGAGACAGTATTTATTAACAGTTGGCAGCCCTAGTTACTCTTAAAAATCGGCATAGTCATATCTGTTATGGTACACATAGCACACACGAAACTTGGTTGAAATACAAATGATAGTATAGAATTTACGTGTATTAAAATTGGACCTCTCAGCAGGTTTCGAATCTTGTTGGTAGCACTGACGTATATAAGTTACTCCAAATTAATATAGAATGTCAGGTACTATATGTGTGCATAGTTTAAAGCTGTCGACTTGCATAATTTCCGATATATGGGTATTTGGATAAAAAATAGAGCATTTATCAACAGTTGGCAGCCCTGGTGGCTCTTAAGAATACGTTCAGTCATATCTGTTTATGTACGCATAGCACATAATAAATTTGGTTGAAATCAAATTTTTAGTGTAGAAGTTATATGCGTTTAAAATTTGGTCCTATCAGCAGGCTTATATTCATTTTGGCAACACTGCCATGTATGGCCTCCTGGAAATTAAACTGCAATATTATTATCTATACGTGTGCCAATTTTGAAATGGCTCCCATTCATACCTTCCAGGATACCCAACTTGGAGCTCAAATTTTAATTGCGATTTTTCAGCAGTTGGTAGCAAATATGGCCGTGAGATATTCAGGTATAGATCTTTACTCCTACCAAATTTTGTTTCGATTATTGCAGCCGTTTAGGAGTTGATAGTGGGACACACACACACAGCCAGCCAGACAGACAGAAGGACAGACAGACAGACAGACAGACAGACAGACAGACAGACATACAGACATAAGGACAGACAGACAGACACACATTTGCCCGATCTCATGTCTACTTTTTCCTCATTTTTGCAAAATGTGAAAAGTAGGCTAAAAATAAATAAATATAGGAGTGAATGAATAACCCAGCGCCGATAACAACTCGCAAATTTAGTTGGGCTGGTATTAAGTCACCTCAGCGGTGAATATCAGCGGAAAGTTGAACACAAAATGAAGGTTTGGTTGTTGATTGGTTGGTTCCTTAGTTTAGGGGCTGCGACAACGCGGTCATGTAGCCCCGTGAACTTTGGGTGTGTGTAGAATCTGTCTGATAACCAGTCTAAATTGTGATGGCTGTATTAGTGTGTGTTATCTGTTTTAATTCAAGTAAGGACAGCAGACAATAATTTCAAGTAGTTCCTACTTTTGCTACCAAATGCTACCGTCCACGACACCTAGCGTGTGGACGTGGTTACTAGATGGCATCGCAGTCAGCATCTGGTGGCGAACGTTGGATCTAATAGAGCGTTATCAATTCTAACCTACAAATTTTGGCTTCACACAAGTGTAGTTAGTGGAAGGTTCTTTTTCATGCCATAAATCTATGACATGGGACCGACGCCACAGTTGGCCAGAATCTTGAAAACGTGGCCAAAAAGAGAAAAAGAAAAGTTTCTAGATGGGAATTTTGGACTAACAAGTTGGCTACAGTAATGTTGGGGCTACTGAATACCGGTTGTGCGGACGAGCAGTTGTTCATTTCGTTCGTTATGTTACGTGCCACCCCCTAGTGGCACTTTTGTTAACTGGATTACGATGGGTTGAAGCACAACACAGATTGTTCCTTAAAAAAAAACGTATTAGCTTTATTGGAAGCCTGAAAAGTACACCACACAAATAGCAAATACAAGCAATCAGTTAGTTTCCTCTTGTTGGGAACTCTTGCCCTTCACTTGTCAACAGACCACAGAAGTTAATCCGTCCTAATGGGTCCGGTGGCCTTGACAGAACTACATGCAACACTACAGTTATTTACGTTAGCCGGTCACTCACCACTACACTCTGCTTCGCTAACAGCTGGCTAGGGTAACAGCCCCCGGTGCTTTCGCAATTCACCACACTAACCTCTGCCGCACTGGTAAAAACACTCGTTCAAGGCACAGTTCCTCTGTAGGCTTCACACTCCCTCGCTGTCAAGAGAATCAGTTTCGCAAGGGCTTCGCAAGTCACGTCGCCAACAACTGTCGCTCAAGATAAACGCTCGCACTAGCTCGAAAAACACTGTTTTTCCCCGCTTGCCAGGTCGCCCTTATATAGCAGGCCGGTGACTCAATAAATGCTTCTAGACCCATCCATGATTCACGGCTTCTCGAGGTTTCCATCACTGGCTGGGTCACGAATATTGTGGACCATCCCTTTGTCCTTGTAGCCCTTGTTGCGTAAGGCGCACGTAATACACTGAGGCAGAGCACAGCCCAGCCCGGGGGCAGCCGTGACTCATGCAGCGAGCGACGAAACAAACTCACAGCCGTAACACCACCCCCTTCCTAAAGGGCTGATCGTCCCGATCAATCATTGGTCCGTCTGTGTCCCTCCGTAGGCTGCCAGGCGATCTCGATGCACGATCTTCATCTTCGCCCTCGGGCTCCGCTGGATCCTGTAGACGACATCGTTGATCCGTTTCACGACTCGGTACGGGCCCTCCCAGGACTTCTGCAGTTTGGGTGACAGGCCTCTCTTCCGTAATGGGTTGAAGAGCCAGACCAGGTCGTCCTCGTGGAAACCGCCGGCATCCGTCTGTTGGTCGTATGGTGTCTTCATTCGGCCGGTCTCGATCCGCAGTTTCCTCCTCGCGAACGCGTGCACGTCCTCCAGTTGGTCGACCAGTTCTTGACAATACTGGCCTACCGGGACCGGATCATTCCCAGGTCGGCCGAAGGCAAGATCGTCAGGTAGACGGAGCTCCCTCCCAAACATGGCCCGGGCTGGTGTGCACCCGGTGGCTTCATTCACGGCGGCGCGGTAGGCCAGGAGAAATAGTGGAAGATGTTTGTCCCAATCCCTCTGGTGCTCGCTGACGACTATTCGGAGATGGTTCTCGATGGTGCGATTGAATCGCTCTTCCATCCCGTCGGTCTGAGGGTGTAGCGGCGTCGTCCTTGTCTTCCGGATTCCCAGCAGCTGGCATAGGTTCTGGAACACCTGCGACTCGAAGTTCCTCCCTTGGTCGGAGTGCAGCTCCAGGGGTACTCCGTACCGGCTGACGAATCCCTTCACCAGGGTCTCTGCGATTGTCGCGGCATCTTGGTTAGGGAGCGCATACAGCTCCGGCCATTTGGTGAAGTAGTCGCTGAAGACCAATATGTAGCGGTTCCCTGCCTCGCTCAACCGGAATGGCCCAGCAACATCGATGGCCACTCTCTCCACGGGGCCGCCCACGCTGTAGGTCTTCAGTGGACCCCGTCGTCTCCGTCCTGGGCCATTGCTGGCTGTGCAATCGGAGCACCTCGCGCAGTAGTTCTCCACGTCTGTTCGGCATCCGATCCAGTAGAACCGCCCTCTCAGCTTCTCCAGGGACTTCTTTATCCCTAGGTGTCCACCAGGTGATCCTCCATGGACTTCCTTCAGGACTTCCTCCTTCATAGCCTTTGGAACGACGACTTGTTCCCGAGATGTCTTCCCGTCGGTGCTCTCCCAGGTACGGCAGATGAGTCCATCCCTTACAATCAGCGAGTCCCACTGCGCCCAGTAGGACATAAACTTTGGGCTGCAGTCACTCACAATGTTCCACCCGGGTCTGGGGACACAGGCCCTCTTCCATTCGGCTATCTGTCCCAGGTCATCATCTTCTGCTTGTGCCCGCGTGAAAGATTCGCGGCTCCAGCTCCCTTGAAGTTCCACGGAAGTCCTTCGGCACTGTATCCCGGTGTTCTCGTCCCTTCTGGTACAGAAGGTGCAGTCTTCGGGGAACGGTCTTCGTGACAGGGCGTCGGCATTAGAATGCAGTTGGCCTTTCCTGTGCTGGATCTCAAAGTTGTACTGTTGAAGCCTCTCTAACCACCGCGCAAGTTGACCATCGGGATGTTTGAAGTTCAGGAGCCACTGCAGGACTGCATGGTCGGTCCCGATGAGAAATTCTTGCCCGTACAGGTACTTGTGGAAGTGTTCGATGGTCTTCACGATGGCGAGCAGTTCCTTGCTAGTGACGCAGTAGTTCCTCTCTGGCTTTGACAAGGCTTTGCTGAAGTAGGCCACTACTCTCTCCTCGCCGTCCACTATTTGCGACAGGTTTCCCCCTAAACCAAAGACGCTGGCATCGGTATCGACGATGAACCTTGTTCCAGGTCTGGGGTAGGACAGAACAGGCGCGGTGCACACAGCCTGCTGTGGCATTCTGCCGTCCATGTGAAGAGTTGGTCCTTCTCAGTCAGTCGATGCAGTCGTTTGGCGATGTCGGTGAATCCTCTCACGAAGTGACGGTAATAAGTGCAGAGTCCCAGGAAGCTTCGTAGTTGGGACTTGTCCTTCGGAACTGGCCACTCCCTTTTTTCTGGGTCGGTGCGCACCCCTTACTCGGAGACAATATGCCCAAGGTACTGGACCTGCTTCTGGAAGAGCTGCCACTTCTTGGGGCTCAACTTCAGGTAGGCAGCCCGTAGCTTCATCAAGATCTCCTTCAGGTTGCTGTAGTGCTCCTCGAAGCTTCTCCCCAGAACGATGACGTCGTCTAGGTAGACCAGGCAGGTCTTCCAGTGTAGTCCCCTCAGAATGGGCTCCATTAGCCTTTCGAAGGTCGTAGGGGCGTTGCACAGACCGAATGGCATGACGATGAACTGCCAGAGTCCGATGTCCACAGAGAACGCAGTTTTCTCGCGGTCCTTAGGGTGGACCTCCACCTGCCAGTAGCCACTTTTCAAATCCAAGGTGTAGAACCATCTTGACCCTGATATGGTATCCAGGGTGTCATCGATCCGCGGTAGAGGGTAGCTGTCCTTCTTCGTGACGTCATTCACCCGCCTGCAATCCACGCAGAACCTGGTGGAACCGTCCTTCTTCTTCACTAGCACGACCGGAGAACTCCAAGGACTATGTGATGGCTCGATCACTCCTTGCTCCTTCATTTCTTCTACCATCCGGTCGACTTCAGCTTGCTTGGCGAGCGGGACACGTCGGAATGGGGCCCTAATCGGTGCGCTGTCCCCAACGTCGATTCTGTGCTGGACCAAGCTTGTCCTGCCGAAGTCTTTGCTCCCCACGGAGAAGACATCCTGGAATTCATGTAGCAGGTCCCGAAGTTGGAGTGACTGTTCCTTGTCTAAATGGTCCTGGGATCCTTGGTACAGCTTCAGTAGTTCTTCTGGCAGGGCGCGTCTTCTTCGGTTGTCCGTCTGCAGGTGTCCGTCCGTCGTGTCTGTGATGCGGGCAATTCAGGTAACGGGCTCGCAGACTCCTAGGTTAGTGTCCCGGTGAACCGTAATGTCGTAGTCGTTCAGGTTGGACAGGCGGACGTACGGCCGAGACGTCGTGTTGATGAGGGTCTTGGGAACTAGCAATCCTTTCGTCTGGATGTCCTCATATTTTGGCTCGATGACTGCCGCCACTCCCTCAGCAGTTCCGTCGACAATTACGGCGGCGCTGACCTCCGTCCTGGCAGGAACGATGACGTCCTCTCTCAGCCTTACTCGTCGTGCGGTGACGGCCTCGTGTGCTGGTTGCAAAGCAAGTTCCCCACCTCCGAAGTGCAGAGTGTTGGTACTCAGGTCCAAGATGATGTTGTTTTGGTCCAGGAAGTCCAGTCCGATGATCACTTCGTTTGATACATCGGCCACGAGCACTGGATGCTTCACCGCCCGTTGACCAATGACGAACTCCAGAGATGCTTCGCCATGTACCGGTGCGGTCTCTCCAGTCGCAGTTATTAGCTGAAGGTTCCTTTGCGTGGGTTGCACTCTCCACTTCGGGATTACGGTGGGATTGACGAAGGTCCTCGTCGCTCCCGTGTCGATCAGCATGGGCCAGCTCACTCCGTTGTTGACCCCGTCGAACATCAGGCTGCTATTATCCCTCCGTAACTGCGTCACACGAACTTGGACTGCCGGGGCTTGACGACTGTCACATGACAAGCTTTTCCCCCAAGACTGGCTAATACTCGTTTCCCTGGGCCGCGCGGTTTTCGGACGACTGATTTTCCACGGATACCCTCGGCGGCGGCGATCACCGCAGTCCTTGCTCAGGTGGCCTTTCTTACCGCAGGTCCAGCAGGTCGGTAGCCCTCTTCCGGGGCGCCTCTCCGGTTGTCTTCCGGCTGTGTCGTTGCTGGTGGCGCCGCGACTGTCGAAGAAACGGCTTAGCGCCTCCATTAATTCGTCGGCCAGGGGCTTGGTCCCGTTGGATTTTACTGGTTCGTCGACGTCCACTTGACGCACCCTTGCGTGCATTCTGGATGCCTGTTTTGCCGTCTCGAACTCATGTGCGTGGCTCAGCGCATCTGCCAGGGTCTTATTGCGCGCGAGTCGCAGCGCCTGTTGAGTGTCCGAGTCCCGTAGCCCGTCGGTGAAGGTCTGCGTCGCAATCTGTTCCAGAAAGTCGGCCGGCGTTGTTGGATAGGCGAGCCTTACGAGGCGTGCGATGTCCCTCTCGAACTCCTGCAGGGTTTCCGCGTTCTTTTGTACCCGGGTCCGGAGCTGCATCTGGTAGGCCTGCTGAAGATGGCTATCTCCATATCGGTACTCCATATGGGCGATTAGTGAAGCGTAGTCCTGGATCCAGTCGGGATGGCCTGAAGGACGTTAAGGGCGTCACCTCTCAGCGCTACAATGAGAGTTGTAGCCTTTTCTGTGTTGTTCCAGTTATTTATGGAACAGGCCGCCTCAAACTGACGTAAGTATGTGTTCCACGGGACCTTTCCGTCGAAGGTTTGGGGCGTCACTCTGCTCTGTCCCGTTCCTGACGTTCCCGGTGTACCTGTGGGCGGGCGTCGGCGCAGCTCGGCGACTTCCTCTTGTAAGGCGTTGAATTTCTCCTCCACCCCCATCAGCGGGCGTCGGCGCAGCTCGGCAACTTCCACCTGTAACGCGTCGAATTTCTCCTCCACCCCCATCAGCGGGCGTCGGCGCAGCTCAGCAACATCCACTTGTAAGGCGTCGAACTTCTTTTCCACTGCCGTGACTTACTCACGTAGGGCTGTTCTAATGTCTTCAGATCTTGTGCTAGCTTAGTCTGGCCGTCTTCCATCTTCTTCTGGCCATCCTTCAGGTCCTTAGGGGCAGATGACCTCGTAGTTCCGCCCCTTAAAACAACAATAACTAACTAACTACTTCAGGTCCTTGGTTAAGTTCTTCTGGCCGTCTTCCATCTTCTTCAGGTCCTCCGCTGACTTATTTTGACCGTCTTCCATCTTCTTCTGGCCGTCTTCTAATTTTGCAGTTAGGTCCTTGGTTAAATTCTTCTGGCCGTCTTCGATCTTCTTCTGGCCGTCTTCCATCTTGGTTTCCCTGCCACTTAACTTTTCTAGCAATGCTGCCAATTGCGCTTCCATTTTGGTTGTTTGTCTTGTAAAGGGCATGCACTCACAGGAAAATTAGAGTGAATTGACCTGCTCGGGTTTTGAAACCAGGACCGTCAGGTGTTGTGCTTGTGCTAGAGTTCGTAATCCCGCTTCTAACACCAGTTGTTACGTGCCACCCCCTAGTGGCACTTTTGTTAACTGGATTACGGTGGGTTGAAGCACAACACAGATTGTTCCTTTAAAGAAACGTATTAGCTTTATTGGAAGCCTGAAAGGTACACCACACAAATAGCAAATACAAGCAATCAGTTAGTTTCCTCTTGTAGGGAACTCTTGCCCTTCACTTGTCAACAGACCACAGAAGTTAATCCGTCCTAATGGGTCCGGTGGCCTTGACAGAACCACATGCAACACTACAGTTATTTACGATAGCCGGTCACTCACCACTACACTCTGCTTCGCTGACAGCTGGCTAGGGAAACAGCCCCCGGTGCTTTCGCAATTCACCACACTAACCTCTGCCGCACTGGAAAACACACTCGTTCAAGGCACAGTTCCTCTGTAGGCTTCACACTCCCTCGCTGCCAAGAGAATCAGTTTCGCAAGGGTTTCGCAAGTCACGTCGCCAACAACTGTCGCTCAAGGTAAACGCTCGCACTAGCTCGAAAAACACTGTTTTTCCCCGCTTGCCAGGTCGCCCTTATATAGCAGGCAGGTGACTCTATAAATGCTTCTAGACCAATCCATGATTCACGGCTTCTCGAGGTTTCCATCACTGGCTGGGTCACGAATATTGTGGACCATCCCTTTGTCCTAGTAGCCCTCGTTGCGTAAGGCGCACGCAATACACTGAGGCAGAGCACAGCCCAGACCGGGGGCAGCCGTGACTCATGCGGCGAGCGACGAAACAAACTAACAGCCGTTACAGTTGTATATCAGGTCAATCGCGGCAATTCATTCTTAGTGGTGCGTGCAGCCGGCTAGGCTACAAAATAGTCTCGTCGTTAAAGATAAATATTTGTGTTCTGTGTTACTGAAGCGACTATTTTCAATACGGAAGGTGTTCCAGTAGCTATGTACTAAAAACACAATTATATCATTATTAAATCATTAGTTATACATGATTTTTTAGCCTACTTTCGATTTTTGCAAAAAATGAAAGTAGACTTATGAGATCAACACAGGGCGAAAAAAGTGTGTCTGTCTGTGTGTGTGTATGTGTGTGTGTGAGTCTGTGTGTGTGTGTATGTGTGTGTGTGAGTCTGTGTGTGTGTGTGTGTCTGTGTGTGTGTGAGTGTGTGTACTCTGAATGTCTGTCCCCCTCTATCAATTCGAACACGGTGAATGCGAATTGAACGAAATTTGGTACAAAGGTAGCACTAGCAAAGGACACCTCAGTGTCATGTTTTATATCGCCGCCATCTTGACGGAAACGTAATGGCGGCCACACAAATGTTCAAAGCTTAAATCAAATTACGATTAACCTAATCATCCGATCTCTACCAAATTTTGCAACAACATAACCTTATAGAGGAAGCATCCTTTGACCAAATGAATAGGTCATTAGCCTAATAGTTTGCGGATGGCGGCCATCTTTTGTTGAAAATCAATTCCCACTATTAATTCGAGCACGGTGAAACCGAATGGAACGAAATTTGGTACAGAGGTAGCACTAGCAAAGGGCACCTCAGTGTCATGTTTTATATCGCCACCATATTGACAGAAACGTAATGGCGGCCACACAAATGTTCAAAGCTTAAGTTAAATTACGACTAACATAACCATCCGATCTCCACCACACTTTGCAACAACATACCTTTATGGAGGGAGCATCCTTTGACCAATCTAATAGGTTATTAGCCTAATAGTTTGCGGATGGCGGCCATCTTTATGTCAAAATTGATTCCCCCTATTAATTCGAACACGGTGGAACCGAATGGAACGATATTTGGTACAGAGGTAGCACTAGCAAAGGGCACCTCAGTGTCATATTTTATATCGCCGCCATCTTGACTGAAACGTAATGGCGGCCACACGAATGTTCAAAGCTTAAATCAAATTACGATTAACCTAATCATCCGATCTCTACCAAATTTTGCAACTACATACCTTTATGGAGGGAGCATCCTTTGACCAATCTAATAGGTCATTCGCCTAATAGTTTGCGGATGGCGGCCATCTTTGTGTCGGAATCTATTCCCCCTATTAATTCAAACACGGTGAAACCGAATGGAACGAAATTTGGTACAGAGATAGCACTAGCAAAGGGCATCTCAGTCTCATGATTATTATCGCCGCCATATTGACAGAAACGTAATGGCGGCCACACAAATGTTTAAAGCTTAAATCAAATTACGACTAACATAACCATCCGATCTCTACCAAACTTTGCAACAACATACCTTTATGGAGGGAGCATCCTTTGACCAATCTAATAGGTCATTAGCCTAATAGTTTGCGGATGGCGGCCATCTTTATATCAAAATTGATTCCCCCTATTAATTCGAACACGGTGGAACAGAATGAACGAAATTTGGTACAGAGGTAGCACTAGCAAAGGGTACCTCAGTGTCATGTTTTATATCACCGCTATCTTGACGGAAACGTAATCGCGGCCACCCAAATGTTAAAAGCTAAAATGTAATTACGACCAACCTAATAATCTAGTCTCTACCAAATTTTGCAACACCATATCTTTATGTGGGAAACATATTCTGACCAAACTGCAAGAACATCAGCCCAATAGTTTGCAGATGGTGGCCAAGTATGTGTGCAAATCGATTCCCCCTATCAATTCAAACACGGTGAAACCGAATTGAACGAAATTTGGTACAGAGGTAGCACTAGCAAAGGGCACCTCATATTCATGTTTAATATCCCTATAGCACGTTGTATTTCAACAAGCTACTACAACCAACAGTCAATCATACTCCTTGAAAAGGACAAAGAGTTATAACAATACCCATGCATTTACGAGAAAGTAGGCTATATGTTCTTTACTGAACATCTTGTTTAAAGTGACTTATTACCGCAAAAATCATGAGAAAATTGTAGGATGTGCTTAAAAAGTAGAGACAAGTTACGAATTCCACGACATTCCGCTTTCTTTTGCACTGTGTCCGCAAGTATATATTATTACCTTTGTGAATTAACCTTAAAATCCACCTGCTAGTATTAACTCCGGCTTTGAGTCACGTTGTAAGTAATTCTTGCAAAATGTCGTTTTCACATTATTTTGCAGACGATTTCGAGCGGACATCAAATCGACGTTGAGAAGTTTCGAGCTTACGCCATAGCAACTGCCAGTCACTACGTCAAAGTAGGCTATACCCCTCATACAACATGCCAACAGCTGTCCATAGATTGTTGATCCATACAACAGACATTATTTCTTCGGCTATTTTACCCTTCGGTCAACTGTCGAAGGATGCTCAAGAATAGACCAATAAGTTGATAAAGCAAAGGACTATCGCCTGAGTTTTTCTCGAAAGTTTTCCAGAGTTAAGACTATAGAAGACGTGTTCAGGAGGTTGTTGGCAACCACAGACCCCTATATCTCTTCTCCACGCAAATAATCACCAATGAAACTGAAAAGTTTGTCGCCAGAAGCCATTGCCCTCTTAGTTCCTGTGGTGGAAGATTAAGAAGATTCCGATGCAGATGATGAGGAAACAGTCTTTGAAGATGATGATGATTCAGTTGAAGAAGCAGAGAAAGAAAAACAAGTAGTTCAGTGAAGAACTATACAGCCTATTTTCATATATCCTACTTATGTTAATTGCCTCTATCAACATACAAAATTTCAGTTTGATTGCTGTAATAGATTCGTAGATATTGAGAACCGACTAAATATTTCGGATGGTCGCCATGTTGGATTTTGTATATGTAGGTCCTAGAGTTATGTACTATTACATGAAGATTATTGTGTACGTGTAGCATTCAAACTTCAATCACACGATTAGGACACAAGAAATAACAAGGAGATTTTAAGATTTCGCACAGCTGCCATCTTGTGATTATGGAAACAATTGAAATAAATTAGATGCCAGTGGATTAACATTCATTTAAGGATTTACTGTACCAAGTTTCACTGCACTCGGATGGTTAAATTGCGAGAAACGTCCATGTGAATATTTATACTTCGCGTCACCGCCATGTTGGATTTGTGATCACTAGGTTATTTAAAGTCCTATAGGTGAACTTAATTTCATAACCCCTATGAACATAAGAAATTCAGTTTGATTGCTATATTAGATTCGTGGATATTCAGAGCCGTCTAAATTATTCGGATGGTCGCCATGTTGGATTGTTAAATGTATGGGCCATAGAGTCATGTACGGTACCATTAAAGGAAAATTATTGCGTAGGTTCATTATTCAAACTTTCACATCGATCGCATGATTACGACACAAGAAATAAAAAAATAATTTTAAAATTCGCAAAGCCGCCATCTTGAGGTTATGTAAACAATTGAACTAAATTAGATACCAGTGTATTACAATGTGTATAAACATTTCCTGTACCAGATTTCATTGCGGTTGGAATATTAAATCAAGAGAAAGGTCTATTTAATTTTTTCAAACTCGCTTGGCCGCCATGTTCGTTTTGTAGTTAATAGGTTATTAAATGTCTTATAGATGAACTTCCAGTAGTGCCCTTTATCTCCGTACAAAATATCAGGGTGATACCGCTGAAAGTTTCAGAGATATAGAATGCCGGTGAAATATTTCACACATCCGCCATCTTGTGGTTATGTAAACAATTGAACCAAGTTAGATGTCGGTGCATTACAATGTGTATAGACATATACTGTACCAAGTTTTATAGCGTTTGGTTGGTTAAATCGCGAGAAACTTCAATTTAAAATTCGCAAATTCGCGTGGCCGCCATGTTGGTTTTGTAGTTACCAGTTTTTCAAAAGTCACATAGGTAAAGTTCTAGTCGTTCCCTTTATCACCGCAAAATATCCCAGGGTGATATAGGTAATAGTTTCGGAGATATTGAATGCTGGTGAAATACTTCGCACGGCCGCCATGTTGGATTGGTGAGACGTAACAAAATTTGAAGGGCACGGTCGGGGTCGTCCGGAATAGTGTTATGAACTTACCGAGTTTCATTGAAATCGCTCCAGCCGTTTAGAATTTATTAGGGACACACACACACACACTCCTCACACAGACACGCACACACACACGGACAAAATGTGATCTCATAAACCTATTTTTTTCAAAATTGAAAATAGGCTAAAAAATACGTTGATAGATGAAAAGGAAGAAGAAAACGGCAACTTCTAATTATTAGTTACAAACAATTTACTAAATGTTATGGTGTTTGAAGCCATTTTCAGCGTTGCCTTAGTAAACGCAAGTTTGATGTTTTTCAGTCGGTCAACACGATTGTACCCAAATGAGATTTATTATTCTCATGCTAATTTTTTAAGGATTACGGAATAACCCATCGTATTTGGGTACAATCGTATTGACCGACGGAAAAGCATCAAACTTTAATTTATTAAATGAATAATTATTGTAATTGATATAAAATTATTTTTGAAACATTTTACACCATCTTCTATCCTCTACAGTACCGGTCAAAAGTTTAGTACCACATAAGGAAATCATGATATGTCACCTAAAACCTAAACTTGTGGCACTAAAGCTCTGCGATTTTTTTACTGATCTCTTACATATGAGAGAATATATACGTCCTGATTTCGTTCAATTGGACCACGTACTGTAGAAGTTACGATTTTTTAACTGTTGGAAGGTCACACCTAAAATTCACCATTTTCAGAGGTATAACGTATTGTACGTTCCAACTGGTTGCTAGTATCGCCCTCAATTTTCTATTTGAGACTTAGCAATTGTTGGGGATCATGTTGCTATAAATATACAAAATCCGAAAAAATGCAGGACCTCTTTTTTTTTGCTGGTTTATACTTTTCCAAGCCAGCGCTAAAATGGTCGCTTTTCCCTTTTTATTATCATGCTTGTCGTAGGGCTTCCATGCTACCTACCCGCTTATAACTCGTCGTGTCTAGTAGTTCCACCTTCACTCAACAGTTGGCATCCACGCACTGATTTCTGGCTTGTGGGATTTCACCGTGAGATTATTTTGTTGTTATCAGTACATCGACCATTTTAGCACTGGCTTGAAAAAGTATAAACCTGGAAGAAAAAAGGTCCTGCATTTTTTCGGAATTTGTATATTTATTCCAAAATGATCCCCAACTATTGCTAAGTCTAAAAAAGAAAATTGAGGGCAATACCTGCAACCAGTTGGAATATACAATATATTATACCTCTGAAAATGGTGATTTTTTGGTGTGACCTTCCAACAGTTACAAAATCATAACTTCTACAATATTTGATCCAATTGAACGAAATAAGGACGTATATATTATGATGTAAGTGTTCAGTAAAATAATCGCAGAGCTCTAGAGCCATAAGTTTAGGGTTTAGGTGACATAACATGATTTCCTTATTTGGTCCTAAACCTTTGACCGATTCTGTATTTGATCCTTTCTCGAGCTTTTCATTTTTTAGCCTATTTTCAATTTTGTCCGTGTGTGTGTGTGCGTGTTTGTGTGTGTGTGAGGTGTGTGTGTGTGTGTCCCCCTAATAACATTTGAATGGCTGGAGCGATTTCAATGAAACTCGGTAAGTTCATAGCACTATTCCGGGCGACCCCGACTGTGCCCTTCGAATTTTGTTACGTCTCACCAATCCAACATGGCGGCTGTGCGAAATATTTCACCAGCATTCAATATCTCCGAAACTATTACCGATATCACCCTGGAATGTTTTTACGGTGATAAAGGGAACTACTAGAAGTTCACCAATGTGACTCTTGAAAAACTGGTAAATACAAAACCAACATGGCGGCCAAGCGAAGTTGCGACTTTTAAATAGACGTTTCTCTCGATTTAACCAACCAAACGCAATAAAACTTGGTACAGTATATGTTTATACACTTTATAATGCACCGACATCTAACTTCGTTCAATTGTTTACATAACCACAAGATGGCGGCTGTGCGAAATATTTCTCCGGCATTCTATATCTCTGAAACTATTAGCGGTATCACCCTGAAATTTTGTACGGAGATAAAGGGTACTACTGGAAGTTCATTTATAAGATTTTCAAAAACCGGTTAACTACAAACGAACATGGCGGCCAAAGGATTTGAAAATTTAAATAGACCTTTCTCGCGATTTAATGTTCCAAATGCATTGAAACTTGGTACAGGAAATGTTTATACACATTGCAATGCACTGGTATCTAATTTATTTCAATTGTTTACATAACCTCAAGATGGCGGCTGTGCGAATTTAAAATTAAGATTTTATTTCTTGTGTCGTAATCATACCATCGAAGTGAAAGTTTGAATAATGAACCTGCGCAATAATTTTCCTTTAATGGTACATGACTCTATGGCTATACATTTAACAATCCAACATGGCGACCATGGGAAATATTTAGAGGGCTCTGAATATTTACAAATCTATTATAGCAATCAAACTGAATATTTTTATGTTCATAGGGGCTATGAACATAAGTTCACCTATAGGACATTCAATAACCTGTTGATCACAAATCCAACATGGCGGCGACGTGAAGTATAAATATTCACATGGACGTTTCTCGCAATTTAACCATCCGAGTGCAGTGAAACTTGGTACAGTAAATGCTTATACGAATGTTAATTCACTGGCATCTAATTTATTTCAATTGTTTCCATAACCACAAGATGGCAGCTGTGCGAAATTTTAAAATCTCGTTGTTACTTCTTGTGTCCTAATCATGCGATTGAAGTTTGAATGCTAGACGTACACAATAATCTTCATGTAACAGTACATATCTCTAGGACCTACATATATAAAGTCCAAAATGGCGACCATCCGAAATATTTAGTCGGTTCTCAATATCAACGAATCTATTACAGCAATCAAACTGAAATTTTGTATGTTGATAGTGTCAATTAACATAAGTAGGATATATGAAAATAGACTGTATAGTTCTTCACGGAACTACTTGTTGAGCTTACGTTTTTAACCATTAACTACAACAACCCCTGCATATTGATTTTTATATTAAAAAAATGATTTGATCAACTTTTGTCCGACATCTTGGATCCACCATTTTGATTTTTAAAATTATTGAACTTAAATCTTCATCAGCAAACTCCATAATTCCCCAAAAACTACGGTTATATTGTACCCAATACCTAGTTTAGGCTATCGGCTACGCCAGCAGACTTTAAGCCGTAGTTGAGGTTTTGGGAAGAGTTAGGAAAAGATAACGCACCGATCGAGTCAAGAAGAATGTCAAGATGACGTAGGAGGTCTAGGATCAAGGAGGCACTGACATCTGTAAGAAGATGGAATTATGGATAGAGATGTGAAGTTTTATTGAGATATGTATGGAATATGGTAATTAAACATCTTAGAAGAGGAGATATAACATGCATTATATGTGGAAATAATTGTAAGGAAGTTAGATAACCCTTAAGTTATTTTATAACGGAATAGCCGAGATGATGTGGGTTCGAGACTATGATCGTGACGCGAGAGCACAGTGGTGGGGGACAACACCACGTGTCTGCGCCAGGCAGATAAGAGAGAAGACAGTGCCAGCACATTGAGTGGAGCTCTGTCAGTCGAGCAAGTAGGGTCGAGCTCTGTAGCGCAAGCGAGACGCACGGTGAAGGTCGCGTAGCAAACCGAAACTGTCACGGCAGAGTGTAGGCGACAGTTTCAGCATCGCCGAGCAGCGAACGCCAAGCAGGCCATTGATCCAGGCGGACTTGCCGAGGAAGCAATCACAGACGGCCGGGATATGTTAGAACAGCACTGCAAGTAGTTGGAGACTTTATTACAAGCTACATTTCAACGCAGTTTGAACACAGCTTTAATGAATAACTTTATGACTATGCTTTTTCAAAACGCATTCAAAGTTACTTTAACAATTTCAAGCAAACGGAATGTTGTTAGCATATGCACTGATGAACATTAGATCGTGCATTAATGAAATTTATTTCTTATGCAGTTTCATGAATTACCAAATACAGATAACTACAGGGTGTTTCGTAAACTTGGACACTCTCATGTAAAATTGTATTTTACGAAAGTGAGACTTAGCAGTTGTTGGAGATTGGTCTTTCAATACTCAAACTGAATATTTAACGGAACAGTGGCGTAACTTAGAAGAGGAATAGGGGGTCCGCTGTTTCCATGAACTTTTTCGAGAGGAGTTGGACAATATCCGCTATGGGTAATCCAAAGTTCAACATGTCAGAGTAGACGCAGATAGAGACAAGATTGCACCGCAGAGCGATGGATTCGATTCCTGACGAGAGGAGTCCACCAGCTGATTCACTTGGGATTTCGAATGCAATCGTCATTTCATGGATGGAATGATATTCACGCCGATCTTTCGAGAAATTCATTATGTAGGGAAAATCGACGATCTTGGAAATTTAATAACAGCTGATTATGAAAGGTACTGTAAGAGTCATAACTACCTGATACGATTATTTTCATGAATACTGGGCACACATGTATATTTTTCTAATAGGAGTGATACGATTATTAAGACATAGTTTGGCTTTATATACTTCGAATTTGCTAGAATATGGAGTGACCATATGATATGGCAGGCATCATTATACGAAATTCTCACCATTGGTTGGCTTTATTAAGCAGATGTTTGGTCTTTTAGACATTTTTCCAGCTAGGATATTTTTCATGAATAGTTTTTTTGTGTAACGAGTATTTCGAACTCGTGATCTGCAATTGATTATCTAAAATTACTTCGTCAGTTCATTGCATACTAGCGAGTGTGTATTATTCATCAGTAGGGATTTTTTTCCATTGGATTGTTTGGAGATATTAAGAAGTTATTCACTTTAGTGAATGAACATCGCTTTTATATGACAACTAGAAACTTGTTGATTCCTATCTGGTACATTCACTCATATAGTCTACGAGATGGGGTCTTTCGTATGTATACGATTGTATGGTGGCTACTCATCTTACCCATCGTTTAGGGCACTATCATCCAAGTCGACGGGGCGAGGTCTTTCGTATTTATACGACTGTACGGTGGTTACACATCTTACTCGCCATTGAGGGACTCATTTTTATCATCCGAGTGTATATGAGATTGTAAGTGAATCAAACAAGGAACTACTAGTCACATATCAGTCGAAATTTTGTTAAATAAAGTAACGATAAATGTCAGCAGGATTAAGTTTAGTAATTCTTGTTTGCCAATCCAATATTTTGTTGCTATACTCTTTTGAGAGTAATTTCAGTTTAACAGCTGTTACAGCTGATGCTTTTGATGTGTTTTATAATTGTGTTTGATACCTTTGAGAAGGATTTAAAGTAATTGAATCTTGTAAGATGAATCATTAATGGTCAGATTTATTTTAAGGCAGATTAGTATTGCAGATTTTGATGTGAGAAATTATAGCACATTGGTGTTTTTCTGTGATGTGAGTTATGAAAATTGTAAGAGAATTTATGCTATTTGAAAGCAGATCTTAAATTACTGAGGTAATATTTTTCCAATTGTTTAAGAAGTTGTCTAGAAGTGATCAGATTAATTACAGTTATTGGAGATTGTGTGCGTTGATAATTTGAAGCCAGTTATATATTTTTTGTAGATCATGCAACATGGTTAAGTGGAGTTTGTGATAGGCATTTTGTGGAAGTTGCCATGTGATAGTTGCAACGTTGATAATGTATTTTGAAGCAGACATGAGGTCGTCGTACCCAGTCTAGCGTAATTGTTGAGATTCATGCTGAATGTGCTGAATATTTATGGAGTTTTGTGGAATAATTGTTGTATTCAAATGTGATATTTGAAGTATTGAGGAAATGTAATGTCGTTGTTGATAGTTAGATCCAACGTGATGTCGTGGAGGCAATAATATTTTTTGGCATGAAAATTAAATACGAGATATAACTTGGAAGTGATAAAACTGTAAGACAACGTTCTATAAACCTTATTAAACAATTTGTTAGGAAATTAAACAAATAAATGAAGTTGATAATACAAGATTTTCTGAAAATAATAATTAATGAAATAATAATCTGAGATTTAAGCATATTAACGATCTGACCTAATGAAATAAAAATCAGAATGACTAGATGAAATAATGAAAATCTAAATAACCAGATGATTGAAATTTAAATAATTTGATAAATTAAATTTTGAAATGAATCAATGAATTAAATAAATGGATGAATTAAAGATTGGATAAATTAAACTGATTGAAATAAATTAATAGACGATTGTAATGATGATGAATAACTGAATTAGAAGGTGATAATTATTTAAAGAAGCTGATGATTAATGAATTTATATGGAATTAAATAAATTTAATTGAGAGATAATTTGAAGGAATTGCAACTTGAGTTGAGAATTTAAATGATTAAATGGTGATGAATTAAGGATTCTGACAAGAATATGTAGAATTTTGAAGTGAGAATTAATGTGAGAAATATTTAATTTTGATGATGACGATTACGATGACCAATGAGCCATGAATTTTCTGTAATTCACAGATAAGAGATTGTTAATGACAATGTAAATAGTGTAAATTAATTATTCGATGTTTAGGAGCATTTGACTAACATGTTCAACAGTTAAATTATGCCATGCAAGCCATAAAATACTTGATATTTAATATATGTGATTATAATATGTGTATGTTTAGACAGATTAATAACTTTTTACAAATCCACATTTATGATGTTAAATTAAAGAGAAATTAGGTCTCAGGTTTCACAAATGTCAGTGACGAAAGACATAGTGCTACAGTGATCCTGAGAACCCAAGAGAACTTTAGAGATTTTTCTTGTTATGTGGATAAAATAATTTTGGATTAGAAAAGAGATGGTTCGATTTTTGGACAATGACAATTTAACTTTGGCATTCGACCATACTCTTAGGTAGGAGTTATATTTAAAATGTCTGTCTGACTATCAAAGTAAAATAAATTTGTTTTTATCTTAGTTGTGATCTGATGATGGTGTGATATTCCTTTTTCTTTCCTTGTTTGAGTAAGGCTTATCCGGAAAGGAAGTGGTTTGCTAGGAATTCAGTTGATGGCGCCCATTTATATTTGCATTATTTCTATTAAACTTAAGCCCGTAACGACCCTAGAGATACTTTGTCTCGTGATACCCACTGCTTTTTCGATAACTCAGCTGAATTTCCGACACATTCCTTATTTGACTAGAGGTTCATTTAACTCCGCTCTGTCCTGGAACTCCAGGAATGCGATGTTATAGCAGATGGGTCATCGCATCCCCAGGACGAACGGGTACAATATGTAATTATCAATATTTTCCCGCCATCTTGGACCCGCCATTTTTTTCACTTTTTGATATCATATTCTTAATCGGCAACTTCGATAACCTTTACATACTAACTTCGGTACAAATTGAACAACTATTTATATTTTGGCCACGTTTTCAAGATTCTGGCCCATTGTGGACGGCTTTACTTTCCCTCCGAAGGAAGGCATACTGAGGGATTTTTAATGCTCTTAATAAATCCGACGACTTCGGCCGGGTTTGAACCCGCGACCTTGGGCACAGAAGATCAGCATACTGCCAACTACGCCACCGATGCCGCTTAAATGAATTAAGGTTTATCCACATGGATCGTGTGTCGCAATGTTTGTGTACAAAGAGACAGGAGAAATTGTTGTAATGTATATAAGCAAGATTAACGTCACGGTACCAGAGTACTTGTTGCGTGGATCTACAACCATCTTTCATTGCTGTTGTTGATTCATTTACGGTCTTGTAGCCCCGTGTACTTGGGTGTGTGTCATTTTCACGGCTGTACTAGTGCGTCTTAGTTCGGGTCAGGATTTTGATAAGTGGCTACAGTGGCACCGTTCCGGCATTAGCCTGGAGTAGAACTAGGAATCCACTTCCGGGAAGGCTGTGATGAGAATGGAATCTATATTTTTTCAGAGTAGTGAGGCACTACAGGTACGAGCTCACTTTTCGTGTTGCCGGCCACGGTGGCCGTACGCCATCGCGGTTCTTCCAAGATGGCGGCCCATATAATCTCCCTACCACTTCCACTACCCCCTACCCTCACCACACACCCCACAACCCTCATCCCCAATTATATTAATATTAAAAATTACTAATAAAAATAATAATAATACTAACCCCTTCATTATTTATCCAATCCAAAATTTCCTCCAAATTCCCAAAAATCCCCCAAATTTACCACAAAAATCCAGCATTGCTTTCACTTGAGCCACATC
This sequence comes from Meconema thalassinum, assembly GCA_946902985.2. Lineage (NCBI taxonomy): Eukaryota > Metazoa > Arthropoda > Insecta > Orthoptera > Tettigoniidae > Meconema > Meconema thalassinum. The sequence goes on from OX336388.2 coordinate 701,827,388, forward strand.
CTCTCTTTGATCTTTCCGTCGACCTCCCATGGTCTATTTCTGTGCTCTTCCAACCCGAATGGCATTCGGGTGTCCCAAGACCAATCAAAATCCCCTAAAATTTCCTAGAGTTCTCAAAATACCCTAGATGTTACTAACATTTTCCAGATTTCCTAAAATTCCCTAAATATTGTAAGGTTCCTGTGAGGGATGCCTGTACAAATAATATATCTAGGGGATGAAATTATTCTAAAATGGGGGTCAAGCTTGGCGAATACTGTAAGAGGTAGGGAGTGTTTTATGAGTGGAGATCGACAGTGCGATCAGCCAGGAGAACTCCCCAAAGTACTGTTTGACGGGGTAGTTCTAGATAAAGGGGTAGTTTACAAGAGCTATTAAGTTATAATTCAGAGCGCGACAACTGCGCCACGTGGTCTACAGTGAGTCGTACGCACGCGAGTAAGTGGAGAGTTCGCTAGTGTCAGCGCGGAGCAAGGACGCTCAGCTGACTACAAGCAGCAATTAAGCAAGTACACAATAAGGCTAATTCTAAGTCCTACCTAAAGTGGAATCTAATAGGGTAGGAACTTACTAGCTAAATAAATAAGAATAAGACCAGTGGCTTCTAGTATTTATGAGTTTAATGTGTACCTCGAGCTGGAGGTACACTGGATAGAGCTAGCAGTTCTAATAACAAATAAAAATAAGTTATGACAGTCCAAGCACAGGGGGAGGTGAGTGTGTAGTGTAGTGGTGAGTGTGTAGATCGCTAAGACACTTACCCGTCCAGCAGACAGCAGAGGTTCAACACTTCGGTGCACTGAGTGAAGACTGAGTGATTGATGATCCCAGGTATCTGACCTCTGGGGTTCTTATACCTTTTGTGTGCTCGATCGGCGGAATCCTCACATTCCTACCGAGTCGTGCACCTCTCCCAGGTCATTGCCTGTGCTACGAGGCTACCTGAGTTCATGTATGTGCCAATTGTTCTTCATGTAATTTATAGGTGGTATTTTATAAGGTTTTTAGATCAGAAGTTTGTAGTTTTGGTATTTTGTAGATTTTACTTAGGGGATGGGGGTAGCGTACCCTAGGGGTACAAAAATATCCTCAAATCCCCCAGATTCCCCAACAAATTAAAATTCCCCAGATTTCTCCTAAATTTTCCCTAAATTCCCCCAGATTATCCCAAATTTGGGGAAAATCTGGGCAGAAATTTGGGGCGGGAAAAATCATGCAGTTTTTTTAAAATTTATTATGTTTTTAATTGTATTATTGTTATTATTGGAGGTTGTGGGGGGGGGTAGGGGCTAGTGCAATGGGTAGGGGGTTTAGATGGACCGCCATCTTGGAAGAGCTGCGAGTGCGTATGGCCACCGTGGCTGCTGACACAAAAAGTGATTTCGTACCTGTAATGCCTCACTAATTCTCAGTTCAGCCTCATGAGGCTGAGTGTATCCCGTTCCAGTTCCCAGATCAATATTTTTGGCAGAACTGGGATTCTAACCTGGACCTCCGGGGAGACAGACACGGGGTGGGCCCTACATAAATAATTCTACGTCGAAAGACCATTTCTCATTTTTGGATCTTTTGTAATTTGGATGTAACATGTTTTATGAGTCGAACTGTGTAGTATAGTATACATATGTCAGTACGGTACTGTGTGGAACACGTAGCATTTACACTGAAGAAAATGGAAATTGCAACACCATGAAGGCATTGGTCGTTTGTATTGATTTTCAAGATATGGAACGATGCCATGTAGGTATGTAAACGATCAAAGTTTCAGACCCATTGGATTGTTTTTACAGGTCTCCCCACGTGATTGGTCGCGGAGGAATCAACTCCAGTATACGGACTCGGGTGTAGCGTAGTTGACTTGCAGTCTGTGCAGTGAAATGTTCCCCGTCAAACATGCCTCGACGACAGAGAAGAGCACGCTATCAACAACTGTCGCCGTTTGAGAGGGCTGGGATAATTGGGCTGTGTGAGGCTGGATTATCGCTAAGGACTGTCGCTGCACGTGTTGGCCGACAGGCATCTACGGTACAACGTGTATGGCAGCAGTGGTCAAATGAAGGTACCCAATCTCGTAGACCTGGCACAGACCCAGCGCGACAGACAACTGTGAGAGAGGATCGCCGCATCATTCGGATGGCCCGGTTGGAACCCCATGCAACAGCAGCGCAAATTCGAGCGGCTGTGGCACCCCACGTTACACAACAAACAGTTGGTAATCGCCTGCGTGCAGCTGGCTTACGATCCAGTGTCCCTGCAGAAGGTGTTTCATTGACCCCACAACAGTGACGTGTAAGAGAACGATCGACGTGGGTCGACGAATGGTATAGGGTCGTCTTTAGTGATGAATCGCGCTTCTGTCTTGCCCGCAGTGATTGCCGGAATCGTGTGCGCCGACTTACCGGGGAGACGGGCCACCCAGACCTTATTGTCGAGAGGCACATAGGGCCATCACCAAGCATTATGGTCTGGGAAGCTATTGACTTCAATGTGAAATCACAATTAGTGCTTGTTGAGGGTACTAGGACTGCTCGACAGTACGTTGATAGGGTACTCAATCCAGTGGTTGTCCCTATGATGGCGAACATTGCTAATGGGATGTTTCAGCAGGACAATGCCCGGATTCACACTGCACGCATCTCCAGAGAAGCTCTCCACGACATCACAACCTTAGAATGGCCCGCCAGATCCCCGCACCTCAGTCCTATTGAGCATGTGTGGGACATGATGGGTCGATAACTGGCCAACCATCCTCAGCCACCCACAACTCTGGAACAACTGACCCGTGCAGTGCAGCAAGCATGGGCCACAATTCCTCAGGAAGCGATCCAGGGCCTTATTGTCTCCATGCCTCGCTGAATTCATCAATGTATTGCAGCTCGTGGTGGGCACATCCTGCATTGATTGTTGTCCAAACTTGCGGTCAGAGGGACCTGAAAGTGTAATAATCGAATCACAACCGAACACTCGTCCTGCATGTTCAATTGCAGCAATGTAGCACCACTCCTTCTGGGTGTTGCAATTTCCATTTTCTTCAGTGTATTAGCTGTAATGTTAAATGCTTTACAGACACGATAGAGATGAGTATGCTGAGATGGTAGATGTCTTGGCCATATCAGAGACGAGAATCACCTCTATTTTTTTTGGCCTATTCTCATTTATGAAAAGATTGGCTTATGAGATCACCTTTTGCCCGTGTGTGTGTATGTATGTGTGTCCTAAATAAAATCTAAACGGCTTGTGCGATTTCAATGAAACTCCGCAAGGACATAGTACTATTTCGTTCGACCTAGAACGTGCTCATTAAATTTTAATAAATCTCAACAATTCAAGATGACGGCCGTGTAAAATATTTCACCGGCATTGTATATCTACGAAACTATTACTGATATCACCCTGAAATTTTGAACAGTGATAAAGGGCACTACTAGGCGTTCACCTATGTAATTTTCAGTTACCTGTGAAGTACAAAGGGGGCTGCGTGGCGCAGTCGGTAGAGGCGCTGAGCTTCTAACTGAAATGGAGTGGGTTCGATCCCCACCCGGGTAGTGGATTTTAGAAACAAAACTACCACTTTCGGAAACGCAAATGGCCCTGGGGTTCACTCAACCTACACCTGAAATGAGTACCAGGGTAATTCCTGGGAGCAAAGGCGGCCGGGCGTGGAGTTGACAACTCCATCCCATCTAGTGTAGTGCCGATGTCACAAAAAGTGGAAGCCTCTACCTTCCACTGCTCCCAGGGCTTCCATGGCCTATATGGAGTTGGCTTTGCTTTTTTTTGTTAAGTACAAACCGCACATGGCGGCCAAGCGAAGTTGAAACATTAAATAGACATTTCTCGTGATTTAACCACCCAAGTGAAGTGAAACATAGTATAATAAATGTTTATGCACATGGTAATGTACTGACATCTAACTTAGTTCAATTGTTTACATAACCTCAAGATGGTGACGTTGTGAAATTTTAAAACTAAGTTCCTTATATCTTGTGTCCTAATCATGGGATCGAAGTCAACGCAATGATTTTCATCTAATAGTACTTAACTCTATGGACTACATATATAAAAATCCAACATGGTGACCATCCGAAATACTCAAACGGTTCTCAATATCTACTAATCTACGACAAAGTTCAAAATGAAATTTTGTATGCTGATAGAGGAAATTAACATAAGTAGGATATATAAAAATAGGTTATTTGGGTCTTCGCGGAACTACTTGTTGATGATACGATGGAATCAAGGCTGTCATGTGGTCAGAGCAAATGGGCACTCGCTTCAGAACAGACTCCTGATCCAAGGATCATGTAACTACTATAAGTTCAACCACTTTTGTTTTCACCGTCTGAGGCAATTCTGCTAAGACAAAAGTGACAAGAAGTTCCGTGACGAACTAAAGAGCCTACTTTTCTTAAAATTTAAGATTCATGCCAATGATTAATCTATATGGACCTATCTAGAATAATGACGAAATATTTAAAGTTGGTAATATCGACATTTCTAATTAGTTCGAAATATACCTGGCATAATGTAGCCTATTAGAGCACTACAGTGGGCAGTCCTGGTGACTGAATATATTCTTAGTTCAATCTCTTGAAAATCCACAGCCTGCTTCCAGTCTCCGACCGGGTCAGGAATGGAATGAATGAAGCCCCCATCTAGCGGCGAGGATAAGTTCCATCTCTTAAGGTACAGAATACAAAATTTGGTTGAAGTCCAATGGATAGCATGGACGTTACATGCAGCTAGACATTGGATCTATCAGCGTGCGTAAAATCATGTTGGCAACAATGTCATGCAGGTGTTGGTAAGAAATAATCTGAAATATAATGATCTATTGTTGTGCCAATTTAGGATGAAATCCATTTGTTGGTATAGAAGTTAATGGTATTTTAAAATTGGACCTATCAGCAGGGTTAGAATCATGTTGGCAGCACTGACGTATATTAGTTAGTCCAAATTAATCTAGAATGTCAGGTACTATACATGCGCAAAGTTTAGAGCTGTTGGCTTGCATACTTTCTGATATATTGATATTAGGGTAAAACATATAAACATCATTTATTAACAGTTGACAGCCCTGATTGCCCTTAAGAATACGATAGTCATATTTATTATGGCACACATAGCACATACGAAATTTGGTTGAAATCCCATTGATCGTATAGAAGTTCCATGTATTTAAAAATAGGTCCTATCAGCAGGCTTAGAATCATGTTGGTAGCACTAACATACAATAGTTGCTCCAAAATTTATCTAGAATGTCAGGCACTATACGTGTGCAAAGTTTAAAGCTGTTGGCTCGCATATTTTCTGATATATTGGTATTTGGATAAAAAATAAAGAGAGCATTTATTAACACTTGGCAGCCCTGGTGGCTCTTAAGAATACGCTCAGTCATATCTGTTTATGTACACATAGTACATACGAAATTAGGTTGAAATCCAATTGATAGTGTAGGAGTTATGTGCAATAAAAATTGGACCTATCAGTAGGCTTAGACTCATTTTGGCAACACTGTCATGTATGGCCTCCTGAAAATTGAACTGAAGTTCTATTATCTATATGTGTGCCAATTTTGGAATAGTTCCCATTTATACCTTCCAAGATATCCAACATTGAGCTCAAATTTCAATAGCGTTTTTTCAGCAATTGGTAGCACTGACATGATTTTCAAGTATGACATTGAGATATTCCGGTATAGATCTTTACTCATACCAAATTTGGTTTCGATTGCTGCAGCCGTTTAGGAGTTGATAGGGAGGGGGCAGGGGACACACACACACACACATACAGACAGACAGACAGACAGAAGGACATATCGACAGTCAGACATTTTCCCGGATCGATCTCATAAGTCTACTTTTTGCAAAATGTGAAAAGTAGGCTAAAAAATACCATATGAATGTGCCCTACAGCATATCGCATTCAGATGAATCTTTCTTCGAAGAGAGTCTAACAACAGAACATCAACTCTAAGCCATGTACATCCCTACTTCTCCAGTTGCATGCAAAGAAGAAAGACATTCCACTGGATTTCTACAGCACAGCAACAATGACGAACGCTGCTTGTTACGAGCTATGCCATATCGTCACTCGTTTTGCGATGCACGGTTTCCACTTCAAGATCTACGTGACCAAAACGTACCACTCACCCTGTCTAGAGTGCGTCTGTGCATCGTGCAAGTCGCAGAGAAGAGAAAAGTCTCTCTTACAAAATTCTGTAGTGAATGACAAAGACATACTAACGACCTAAATTTCGTCCAAACAATGCACATTATACGCTATTGTCTTTAATATTGCCCTCAAACCAACCGTATTATTTACAAAAATAATTGTAAAATGTAAGCGTCTCTAAAGAAATACTTTGGTTTTAAAACGAAACATGACACTCAATTTCATCAATGTTGGTAAGAGATTTTTTAGAAATAGTTGTCGCACGGTTCTAGCGTCTTAATTTAGTGTTATATCAATTAAAGTTTTATGTACTACTTTGTACAAAAGTTGTGAATTTCGTACAATATCGTCAAAATGCCCACCGCTTTCATTATGAGCTTCCATAACCTCACGTATCCACCTTCCTTCTCCCAACTCTCACTGCTACCAATGGCTAAGCAATAATCATTCAATTAAGTTGAGTCGAATAGGCAAAGGAAAATCAGACATAATTTTTATTAAAACATAAGTGAGGTAAAATGCATCAATTACGGTGTGTGTGATGACGCTGAATAGTCACCTGGTCACGTATTATTCACATTGAAAATACGTAATATACCAGTAACGGGTCACAGTAAGTCAGACAGTTCTTTCAACGTATGAAATGTGTTTAGGGTGAAAGACTCTGCCACAAACCACACGAGGCCGCAAATACCACTTCGAAACACAATTTAAAGAGCTCACACAACTCCTGAACGCGAACGTTAGTGAGTAGCAAACGCCAAAACTAATTGCTTAAGTTAATTATTCATTTGTTGAAGCCCCCGTGGCTTAGGCGGCAGCACGCCGGCCACTCACCGCTGGGTCCGTGGTTCAAATCCCGGTCAATCCATGTGATATCTGTGCTGGACAAAACGGAGGCAGACAGGTTTTTCTCCGAGTACTCCGGTTTTCCCTGTCAACATTTCATTCCAACAACTCTCTCCACTATCATTTCATTTCATTTGTCATTCATTTCATCATTGCCCCAGGGGAGTGCGTCAGGCCTCGGCAGCCGGCACAGTTCATATCCTCGCCGCTAGATGGGGGCTTCATTCATTCCATTCCTGACCCGGTCGGGGACTGGAAGCAGGCTGTCGTCCGTCTACCCTGGTCGACCGAGGGAGAGATGGCTGAACTGCTTGACGTCTGTTGGTGTCTGCACCACTAATGCTGCAGACTGGACAAAGTGAAGAGTGAGTGACATGCAGGAAGATGAACCCCACATTTCGTGTAACTAACACCAGGAAGAAGAAGAACGAGAAGAAGGAGGAGCAGGAGAAGAAGAAGAAGAACGAGGAGGAGGAAAATGTTGAATCGTTATACCGGGTGATTCAGCAGACCCTTCCAAAATCGTTTGATGCAATCCAACTAACGCGTGTTGTCAGGAAGGTCGACATTTCTCTGCTCACATCCCGTATGGTACTAATGCACAGCAAGCATATCCTGCAAACGATACTGAACACTATTATTCTTCCCTCGTATTAGTCTGTGTGTACTAAGACCTTACCGAGTTTCATTGAAATCGCTCCAGCCGTTTACAAGTTATTAGGGGGACAACACACACATGCACACACACAGACCCACACACGGACAAAAGGTGAGCTCATAAGCCTATTTTTTCATAAAATAGGCTAAAAATGGGGCAAAATTGTAAGGCAGGTTTCAACGATAGTAGTGGAGTGAGGCCGATTCTAACGCACTCCAGAACCCTCTTTGCCCCACTACTAAGCCTCAGCCATGTTAAATATCTCTCGAACGCATGGTCCGATTTTAACAAATGAGGTGTCGTTGGACTCGAGCTGACGTCCTCTTTCCTATGGACCACTCGTTATAGTTTAAAAAAATAAAAAAAATTTTGTTTTCGAAAGTAGGTGATAGTTTGAAAACCAAACATGATAGAACGTTGTGCCATGGCCCAAACGAATGGTCTTTATGACCTTTATTTTCTGTAATAAAACCTTTTTACTTTTTATGTTTTTTTGAAAACCCTCGAAATTTGAAAATCCCATATTTTGGAAACTAGGAATTTTACGAAAACGTTTATTTGACGTAAATCAATGGTCCCTACCCCCTCTACCCCCAAAATAAATTTCAAGTCTCTTGGATAAAAACCTGACGTAGTGTGGTAGTGGGGAAGCTGCGCCACTTAGGAAGTTGTGAGCCCCTGCGACCTTGGAATGGAAGGAGTCATGCTAGGAAGGCGTGCTTGGATTCGTTTTTTTCGTCTCGTTGCGCTCTTTACGGAAATGTAGGTTTTGAAAGGGTGAAAATCTGGAAACATGTTTTTTTTGGGGGGGGGGGGGGGGTAAAACCGTGATTTTAAACTTTTTGCTATATCTCGCGAACCAATCATGCTAGAGGCGTGTACGACGGGTCCAAGGACTCGAGGTGACATTCTCTTTGCTATGGACCACTCGTTATAATTTTTTAAAAAATATTGGAAACTCGATTTTGGGGTAAACACGTGTTTTTTGTGATTTGTGCCGATATCTCACGAACCAATAACGCTAGAGACGTGTTCGAGGTGTACTAGGACTAGGGCTAACGCCCCCTTTCAAATGTGGTAGATATTGTTTCCAAAACATAATTCACAAAGGGCCTAACGCCATACATGTTGAGAAAACTTTTTTTTCTTTACCTGTTTATAATGTTTATGAAGCGTGGTGGTTGAGAGAGACGATACTGCTGGGTGTGTGTTTCAACGAACCTGTCGCTAACCACAAGGACCATGCTTAATAGAACAATCGCTATTTCGGCGGGTCGGTGTATGACAGAGCGAGCGTGCGTTTTTCTGATATTTTACATTTAACGTGTAAACGGTGATGAGAACTTGGTTCTATGTTGGTCGAAGCGAGTACAGAAAACAAACTTGCAGACGAGCAGGAGGTGAATGTCATTTGAGCTTATTGGAAGGCGTTGATCTGACTTGACAACAGGTACAATGGAAAAATGACCATGACGCTTGAAGGTGAAATAATCTGACCATCGTGGTGGCAGGGAAGAGCGAAAGGCATGTGAACACATGTAAAACCACATGAGGGCTAAACCAGGGACATCCTGTTTGCTTCGTACGTGACAAAATGCAAGTCCATGTAAAATTTGATCTGCCACAGGTGTTCACCTTGGACGTTATCTGTCCACGTGCATGATAACAGAATTTCAAAGCGTGGGGGAAAATGATTATACGTGCAACGTAACATATATAAAGACATGTCGTTATCATTTCCTCTCTCACTTAGCCTTTGAACAGATTGCGTTGCGTGAAACCCCTGGTCTTGTTTAACAGTTTTGGTGTTGGTGGAAAATACTTATCCTTGTTGTGAGGTAGGTATATATTTATTCATTTATACATTTATTGATTTATATATATTTACAAGCAATTATTTATTGATTAGGTAATTATTGATTTTTAATTTATTTGTTTGCAGATAACTGGTATACCTTACATGTCTGAGAGGGAAGATACCATTGCACTTTTGAGCCCACTAGAAGGAAACAGCAATAAGCCACTGCGTGTGAAGGTGGGATTATTTTTTTAAACTAACTTGTTTCATTTTCTTGTTTCATATTTTATTTTATGAAATGCATGTACTAACCTGAATTTAGGTATTTTAACAGTTTATTTTATTTATTTTTAAAACTTGGAAAGAAAAGCCTTACCGCCGTAGCAGTCGCTGAAAACCCGAGACGCAGTAAAGTGCAACCATTGTTTCCAGGCAGTGAACTATTTAAAACTCAGGTAAGCCTAACATAAAATGCTATTCCATTTTACCACTACTGAAAACTGGTAGACAAAAAAATTCATTACCTGTACATTACTAGGACGATGAATGCTTTCTTGATTAATGGCTATGTTGTTGTTGACTGGGAAAAGTACAAGGCCATGTTGGATTCTCTAAAAACAAAAATTTAAATTTAATTTATGGGTGGTTCCCTATGGACTCAACGAATATCCACAGGTTTGAACATGGTAATGTGAACAAAATGACATGACATTCATTTTTGTTTATATATTGGTTAAAGCGGGGATGTAAATGACTGTAGCTTTATAAAAAGAAAATAAGTACATGTGTTACTGTTAGTACCAACATACAGTTTATTTTTAATGGTGTTTTGATATATTAATGCCAATTAATGTTAACGTTTTATTTACAAGTATTGATTGATTGAGTGATGGGTTATTTTGTTTGCTTTTAGGTGTCGTCATGCGCCATTAACGTAATGAACAGACAGTGAACAAGCATACATTGTGCTTTAAAGTACTCTGTGCAACGTTAATAACTTACAATAAGAAAAAGTTTTATTATAACTCATGGCGTTAGTACCAAATACAACAAGTGAGCAAGTTGGTTTACCACGTGGGTTAAATTTAAAATCAGAACATGACCGTTGGTTAACATTTGAATCCTGGCCTGTAGGCTTTTTGTCGACACATGAACTTGCAAAAGCGGTGTTTTTTTACTTGAACCGAGAAGATGTGGTGCGCTGTGTGTTTTCTCGTATTGAACTTTCACACTGGGAAGATGGGGATGATCCCTTTAGAGGCCATTTGCGATGGTTTCCTTGTTGTCCTTATATGCTTGGAAAACAAGTGGGTAACATACCTGTGTATTCATTTTACCGAACCACAAGACCATTGGCCGCTACTTACGTTGCTGAATCACAAATAAATAATAATAATAATAATGTATTACCAGCCAACAACGGTAGTGTCGATATATGTGGTCCATATGCCATAGACAGTGTTGAATTGGCATGTGCTTTTGAAAAATTGGGAGTTTGCAAGACTAAAGCACTAGCACACCCAGAGTACTGCTCTGTTGAAAAACGTTTAGAATCTTATAAAAATATTTGGCCATTAATATTAAAACACCTTACCAAACAACGAAGCTGGATTTTTTTATACTGGTGAAGGGGATAAAACAATATTTTTTTATTGTGGATTTGCTTTAAAGGATTGGCAAATGACTGATGACCCTTTTGTGCAACACGCTAGTTGGTTACCTAACTGCAAATACATGGTGTTGCTTAAAGGTCAGGAATTTGTGAACACTATTCGTAAAGAAAGCATGATTGCAGTACAAGACTTAAAAGTGCCTTTAGAGTTCGAACATGCGGAGCAAATACACGAGGCTGAAAGAAAAGACTTGTCTCACGAACAGATACAAAAGTGTGACCAACAATTATGTAAAATTTGTTATCAAGATGAACTAGGTGTTGTATTTTTGCCTTGTGGACACATGATAGCCTGTGTCAAGTGTGCATTAGAACTCAACACTTGTGCTATATGTAGAAAAGCAGTATCTGCTACAGTAAGGGCATTTCTTGCATAAATAGTAAAATTTATCAGCCATGCATAGTGCAAAATCCCTAATTGCACAATATTATTAAAGCTGTTTTAGAGTGTAATAGATATGCTTTTCTTTTGTTTATAGACTACTACAATGAATGTTTTGAATGCTGTGGGTCAAGCATGTGGCTTAGAGACAAAGAAGCTCAGCGACTTGCCAACGTATATTCCATTCCGCATTATCAAGATTCGGAAATTGAAAACAGCATATGGTGATCGTGTACTTTGTGTATGTGAAAACTTTGAGACATTTCTGCCTACACGGTTTAATGATATGTCGGAGAGTGTTTTTGATGAAGTCAATAATGCTGTACAACCTGTACACTTAATTTATGAAGGTTTTAAAAACAATAGGTGCATGGTTCGTTTTAATTAAATATTAAAAAAAAACAAATGTCAAATAATAATGGAAGATATAAGTCATGACAATGGACTGAAAGAAAAATATGTGTATAGATAATAATGTTTTAGTGTTTAGTATTGTCTTAAAAAATATTATCATGAAACAAAACAAAATGTATATAAAGTTTGTAAATAAATGAAAATAATGGTACAATGTTGTTTTATTTTCTATAGAAGTCAGAATATTTAACATTGCAGAGTATACATGATTATGACAATAAAAATCACACTTAATCCAATTCTTTGCCTTTACGATAGTGTGTTATAGTTTTAAAAACAAAGCTTGTTGTAGATCGTTTTTCTTCCACAATGAACAATAGGCATGAAAACGTTATTGTCTTGTTTTGGATCATTATCACTATCATAATCATAAGCAGCATGATCTATATCACTATTATTATAATCACTATAATTATCCTCAACATTATCCTCAACATTACTAAACCCAGTTAAATATTCCTGGTCCTCTTCCTGTTCCTGTTCCTCTTCCTCTTCCTCTACAGTGTCCTCATGTAGAGTCTGCGTGGCTTTTGATAATGTTAAGGTTTTTTTGAACATTGAACTATTTTGAACAGCAATATTATTTTCTTGTACTCGCTTTTTAACATTTTCAAGATTTTCTGTTGACAGCAACAGTGTTTCATGCAGTACACTACATTGATGATCACTGACACTTAAAACCTCACTTTTTTTACTTGTTAGCTCACTGCGACATTGTTTTGAACGTTGTTTAGAACAACGCCAAATAACAGTTCCATTTTTATTGGTTCGTTTCACAATATATGAATATCCTTTATAGAATGCACGAGGCTTACCATACCTAGTCACAGATACCTCCATATCAACTGTCAAGCATAGACTAAGCTCTAGTAAAGTCAACTTGGTAATAAGAACAATAGTTTAATGTGTGAGCATATATGGGTGCAAATGTGGGAGCAAAAAAGTGGGAGCAAAAAGTGGGAGAAAAAATTGGGAGCAAAAAGTGGAAGCAAAAATTGAGAGCAAAAAGTGTGAGCAAAAAAAAGTAGGAGCAAGTATGGGAGCACATGTGAAAGCAAAAGTGGGGGCAAGTATGGGAGCATATTTGAAAGCAAAAGTGGGAGCAAAAAGTGAGAGAAAAAAGTGGGAGCAAAAAGTGTAAGCAAATGTGGGAGAAAATATGAGAGCAAAAAAGTAGGAGAAAGTATGGGAGCAAATGTGAAAGCAAAAGTGGGAGCAAAAAGTTTGAGAAAAAATGTGAGAGCAAATAGTGTAAGCAAAAGTAGGAGCAAATATGAGAGCAAAAAGAAAGTGTGAACAAATATGGGAGCAAAAAGTGGGAGCAAAAATTGGGAGCAAAAAGTGGGAGCAAAAATTGAGAGCAAAAAGTGGGAGCAAAAGAAAAGTAGGAGCAAGTATGGGAGCAAATGTGCAAGCAAAAGTGGGAGCAAGTATGGGAGCATATGTGCAAGCAAAAGTGTGAGCAAAAAGTGAGAGAAAAAAAGTGGGAGCAAAAAGTGTAAGCAAAAGTGGGAGCAAATATGAGAGCAAAAACAGTAGGAGCAAGTATGGGAGCAAATGTGAAAGCAAAAGTCTGATCAAAAAGTGTGAGAAAAAAAGTGGGAGCAAAAAGTGTAAGCAAAAGTGGGAGCAAATATGAGAGCAAAAACAGTAGGAGCAAGTATGGGAGCAAATGTGAAAGCAAAAGTGGGATCAAAAAGTGTGAGAAAAAAAGTGGGAGCAAAAAGTTTAAGCAAAAGTTGGAGAAATATGAGAGCAAAAAAAAAAGTGTGAGCAAATGTAGGAGCAAAAAGTTGGAGCAATAAGTGAGAGTTAAAAGTGTAAGCAAAAGTGGGAGCAAAAAATTGGGAGCAAAAAGTGGGAGCAAAAATTGGGAGCAAAAAGTGGGATCAAAAGAAAGTAGGAGCAAGTATGAGAGTAAATGTGAAAGCAAAAGTGGGAGCAAGTATGTGAGAAAATGTGAAAGCAAATGTGGGAGCAAAAAGTGAGAGAAAAAAGTGAGAGCACAAAGTGTAAGCAAAAGAGGGAGCAAATATGAGAGCAAAAAAAGTAGGAGCAAGTATGGAAGCAAATGTGAAAACAAAAGTGGGAGCAAAATGTGAGAGAAAAAAAGTGGGACCAAAAAGTGTAAGCAAAAGTGGGAGCAAATATCAGAGCAAAAAAAGTGGGAGCAAAAATGTGGGAGCAAAAAGTGGGAGCAAAACGTGTAAGCAGAAGTGGGAGCAAACAAGTGTGAGCAAATATGGGAGCAGAAAGTGGGAGAAAATGTGAAAGGAAAAGTGGGAGCAAAAAGAGCGAGCAAAAGTGAGTGCACAAAGTGGAAGCAAAATGTGTGAGTAAAAGTGGGGGCAAATGTGGTGTTTTATTAAACAATCTCCCCTAACCTAACCTAACCTAACTTCACCTAACCTAACTTCTCCTAACCTAACCTTCCAACTCTCAGATCAAAAATTAAATTCTGGCCACAGTCGAGTTGGAACCCAAAACCTCTGGGATAACACCCAAGTATACTAGCCACTACACCGCGATATGTGCAAATTATCATGCAACACAACACAAAAATAAAAAGTTTCCTGTAGTGTAACTCATTGGCTGACAACCATAGTTGAGAATTCAAACCCAAGACCTCAGGACTTTTGTTTTGAACATTATCAGAAATATTATTCCATTTACATTTTGCTGTTGCTTATAGTTATAAGAGTTGGCATTAATATGGGAGCAAAAGTGAAAGCAAAAAGTGGGTGCAAACAAGGGGATTGATATTTTTCAGGGTGTAATTTCCAAAGGACTGACAAGAATAATAATTACATGAATAGATTCCAAGAACTCTAGAGTGCTTTTAAGGTTAATGATTGGCTAGGAGTGAGATAGAGCTTGCTAACCTAAGTCAACCTCAGCTCAGTAAGCCTAACCTTGTCACATGACATGTTCTGCAAGTATAGACTTGCTTTGAGACTGGCTATGACGTCACAGATGAATGGCGGCGGTAGGCTGGCAAAAAGGAAAATGTTTTTGTGCAATAAAAAGTCACGTCCAGCCTCCCATCGCCATTCATCTGTGACGTCATAGCAGTCTCAAAGCAAGTCTATACTTGTAGAACATGACATGTGACAAGGTTAGGTTTACTGAGCTGAGGTTAACTTAGGTTAGCAAGCTCTATCTCACTCCTAGCCAATCATTAACCTTAAAAGCACTCAAGAGTTCTTGGAATCTGTTCATGTAATTATTATTCTTGACAGTCCTTTGGAAATTACACCCTGAAAAATATCAATCCCCTTGAATATTTTTTAAACTGATATTATTATTATTATTGGGAGCCTCCGTGGCTTAGGCGGCAGCACGCCGGCCTCTCACCACTGGGTCCGTGGTACAAATCCCGGTCACTCCATGTGAGATCTGTGCTGGACAAAACGGAGGCAGACAGGTTTTTCTCCGGGTACACCGCTTTTCCCTGTCAAAATTTCATTCCAGCAACACTCACCACTATCATTTCATTTCATCTGTCATTCATTTATTCATTGCCCCAGAGGAGTGTGTCAGGCCTCGGCAGCCGGCACAATTCATATCCTCGCCGCTAGATGGGGGCTTCATTCATTCCATTCCCTGACCCGGTCAATCGACTGGAAGCAGGCTGTGGATTTTCATTTTCATTCATTATTATTATTATTATTAGCCAAGTCACTTTTCTAAAAATTAATTTATGTGTATTAGTTGATATGATAGTCTCTACAACCAGCCATGCTTGCACTCACTTTTTTCTTTCACTTTTGCTCCCATATTAATGCCAACTCTTATAACTATAAGCAACAGCAAAATATAAATGGAATACTATTTCTGATAATGTTCAAAACAAAAGTCCTGAAGTCTTGGGTTTGAATTCTCAACTATGGTTGTCAGCCAATGAGTTACACTACAGGAAACTTTTTATTTTTGTGTTGTGTTGCATGATAATTTGCACATTTCGCGGTGTAGTGGCTAGTATACTTGGGTGTTATCCCAGAGGTTTTGGGTTCCAACTCGACTATGGCCAGAATTTAATTTTTGATCTGAGAGTTGGAAGGTTAGGTTAGGAGAAGTTAGGTTAGGTGAAGTTAGGTTAGGTTAGGTTAGGGGAGATTGTTTTAGTAAAACACCACATTTTCCCCCACGTTTTACTCACACATTTTGCTTCCACTTTGTGCACTCACTTTTGCTCGCTCTTTTTGCTCCCACTTTTGCTTTACATTTGCTCCCACTTTCTGCTCCCATATTTGCTCACACTTGTTTGCTCCCACTTCTGCTTACACGTTTTGCTCCCACTTTTTGCTCCCACATTTTTGCCCCTACTTTTTTTGCTCTGATATTTGCTTCCACTTTTGCTCACACTTTTTGGTCCCACTTTTTTTCTCTCACTTTTTGCTCCCACTTTTGCTTTCACATTTGCTTCCATACTTGCTCCTACGTTTTTTTGCTCTCATATTTCCTCCCACTTTTGCTTACACTTTTTGCTCTCACTTATTTCTCTCACTTTTTGTTTCCACTTTTGCTTTCACATTTGCTCCCATACTTGCTCCCACTTTTGCTTACTCTTTTTGCTCCCACATTTTTTTTCTCTCACTTTTTGCTCACACTTTTGCTTTCACATATGCTCCCATACTTGCTCCCACTTTTGCATTCACATTTGCTCCCATACTTGCTCCTACTTTTCTTTTGCTCCCACCTTTTGCTCTCAATTTTTGCTCCCACTTTTGCTCCCTCTTTTTGCTCCCAATTTTTGCTCCCACTTTTTGCTCCCACATTTGTTAACACTTTTTTTTGCTCTCATATTTGCTCCCACTTTTGCTTACACTTTTTGCTCTCACATTTTTTCTCTCACTTTTTGCTCCCACTTTTGCTTTCACATATGCTCCCATACTTGCTCCCACATTTGCTTTCATATTTGCTCCCATACTTGCTCCTAATTTTTTATGCTCACACTTTTTGCTCTCAAGTTTTGCTTCCACTTTTTGCTCCCAATTTTTTTCTCCCACTTTTTGCTCCCACTTTTTTGCTCCCACATTTGCACCCATATATGCTCACACATTAAACTATTGTTCTTATTACCAAGTTGACTTTACTAGAGCTTAGTCTATGCTTGACAGTTGATATGGAGGTATCTGTGACTAGGTATGGTAAGCCTCATGCATTCTATAAAGGATATTCATATATTGTGAAACGAATTAATAAAAATGGAACTGTTATTTGGCGTTGTTCTAAACAACGTTCAAAACAATGTCGCAGTGAGCTAACAAGTAAAAATAGTGAGGTTTTAAGTGTCAGTGATCATCAATGTAGTGTACTGCATGAAACACTGTTGCTGTCAACAGAAAATCTTGAAAATGTTAAAAAGCGAGTACAAGAAAATAATATTGCTGCTCAAAATAGTTCAATGTTCAAAAAACCCTTAACATTATCAAAAGCCACGCAGACTCTACATGAGGACACTGTAGAGGAAGAGGAAGAGGAACAGGAACAGGAAGAGGACCAGGAATATTTAACTGGGTTTAGTAATGTTGAGGATAATGTTGAGGATAATTATAGTGATTATAATAATAGTGATATAGATCATGCTGCTTATGATTATGATAGTGATAATGATCCAAAACAAGACAATAACGTTTTCATGCCTATTGTTCATCGTGGAAGAAAAAAGATCTACAACAAGCTTTGTTTTTAAAACTATAACACACTATCGTAAAGGCAAAGAATTGTATTAAGTGTGATTTTTATTGTCATAATCATGTATACTCTGCAATGTTAAATATTCTGACTTCTATAGAAAATAAAACAACATTGTACCATTATTTTCATTTATTTACAAACTTTATATACATTTTGTTTTGTTTCATGATAATATTTGTTAAGACAATACTAAACACTAAAACATTATTATCTATACACATATTTTTCTTTCAGTCCATTGTCATGACTTATATCTTCCATTATTATTTGACATTTGTTTTTTTATATTTAATTAAAACGAACCATGCACCTATTGTTTTTAAAACCTTCATAAATTAAGTGTACAGGTTGTACAGCATTAATGACTTCATCAAAAATACTCTCCGACATAACATTAAACCGTGTAGGCAGAAATGTCTCAAAGTTTTCACATACACAAAGTACACGATCACCATATGCTGTTTTCAATTTCCGAATCTTGATAATGCGGAATGGAATATGCGTTGGCAATTCTCTGAGCTTCTTTGTCTCTAAGCCACATGCTTGACCCACAGCATTCAAAACATTCATTGTAGTAGTCTATAAACAAAAGAAAAGCATATCTATTACATTCTAAAACAGCTTTAATAATATTGTGCAATTAGGGATTTTGCACTATGCATGGCTGATAAATTTTACTATTTATGCAAAAAATGACCTAACTGTAGCATATACTGCTTTTCTGCATATAGCACAAGTGTTGAGTTCTAATGCACACTTGACACAGGCTATCATGTGTCCACAAGGCAAAAATACAACACCTAGTTCATCTTGATAACAAATTTTACATAATTGTTGGTCACACTTTTGTATCTGTTCGTGAGACAAGTCTTTTCTTTCAGCCTCGTGTATTTGCTCCGCATGTTCTAACTCTAAAGGCACATTTAAGTCTTGTACTGCAATCATGTTTTCTTTACGAATAGTGTTCACAAATTCCTGACCTTTAAGCAACACCATGTATTTGCAGTTAGGTAACCAACTAGCGTGTTGCACAAAAGGGTCATCAGTCATTTGCCAATCCTTTAAAGCAAATCCACAATAAAAACATATTGTTTTATCCCCTTCACCAGTATAAAAAAATCCAGCTTCACTTAGTTGTTTGGTAAGGTGTTTTAATATTAATGGCCAAATATTTTTTATAAGATTCTAAATGTTTTTCAACAGAGCTGTACTCTGGGTGTGCTAGTGCTTTAGTCTTGCAAACTCCCAATTTTTCAAAAGCACATGCCAATTCAACACTGTCTATGGCATATGGACCACATATATCGACACTACCGTTGGCTGGTAATACATTATTATTATTATTTATTTGTGATTCAGCAACGTAAGTAGCGGCCAATGGTCTTGTGGCTCGGTAAAATGAATACACAGGTATGTTACCCACTTGTTTTCCAAGCATATAAGGACAACAAGGAAACCATCGCAAATGGCCTCTAAAGGGATCATCCCCATCTTCCCAGTGTGAAAGTTCAATACGAGAAAACACACAGCGCACCACATCTTCTCGGTTCAAGTAAAAAAACACCGCTTTTGCAAGTTCATGTGTCGACAAAAAGCCTACAGGCCAGGATTCAAATGTTAACCAACGGTCATGTTCTGATTTTAAATTTAACCCACGTGGTAAACCAACTTGCTCACTTGTTGTATTTGGTACTAACGCCATGTGTTATAATAAAACTTTTTCTTATTGTAAGTTATTAACGTTGCACAGAGTACTTTAAAGCACAATGTATGCTTGTTCACTGTCTGTTCATTACGTTAATGGCGCATGACGACACCTAAAAGCAAACAAAATAACCCATCACTCAATCAATCAATACTTGTAAATAAAACGTTAACATTAATTGGCATTAATATATCAAAACACCATTAAAAATAAACTGTATGTTGGCACTAACAGTAACAAATGTACTTATTTTCTTTTTATAAAGCTACAGTCATTTACATCCCCCCTTTAACCAATATATAAACAAAAATGAATGTCATGTCATTTTGTTCACATTATCATGTTCAAACCTGTGGATATTCGTTGAGTCCATAGGGAACCACCCATAAATTAAATTTAAATTTTTGTTTTTAGAAAATCCAACATGGCCTTGTACTTTTCCCAGTCAACAACAACATAGCCATTAATCAAGAAAGCATTCATCGTCCTAGTCATGTACAGGTAATGAATTTTTTTGTCTACCAGTTTTCAGTAGTGGTAAAATGGAATAGCATTTTATGTTAGGCTTACCTGAGTTTTAAATAGTTCACTGCCTGGAAACAATGGTTGCACTTTACTGCGTCTCGGGTTTTCAGCGACTGCTACGGCGGTAAGGCTTTTCTTTCCAAGTTTCGAAAAATAAATAAAATAAACTCTTATAAATACCTAAATTCAGGTTAGTACATGCATTTCATAAAATAAAATATGAAACAAGAAAATGAAACAAGTTAATTTAAAACAAGATGTTCAATAAAGAACATATAGCCTACTTTCTCCTAAATGCATGGGTATTGTTATAACTCTTTGTCCTTTTCAAGGAGTATGATTGAATGTTGGTTGTAGGAGCTTGTTGAAATACAACGTGCTATAGGGATATTAAACATGAATATGAGGTGCCCTTTGCTAGTGCTACCTCTGTACCAAATTTCGTTCAATTCGGTTTCACCGTGTTTGAATTGATAGGGGGAATCGATTTGCACACATACTTGGCCACCATCTGCAAACTATTGGGCTGATGTTCTTGCAGTTTGTCAGAATATGTTTCCCACATAAAGATATGGTGTTGCAAAATTAGGTAGAGACTAGATTATTAGGTTGGTCGTAATTAAATTTTAGCTTTTAACATTTGGGTGGCCGCGATTACGTTTCCATCAAGATAGCGGTGATATAAAACATGACACTGAGGTGCCCTTTGCTAGTGCTACCTCTATACCAAATTTCGTTCCATTTGATTTCAGCGTGTTTGAATTAATAGGGGGAATCGATTCTGACACAAAGATGGCCGCCATCCGCAAACTATTAGGCGAATGACCTATTAGATTGGTCAAAGGATGCTCCCTCCATAAAGGTATGTAGTTGCAAAATTTGGTAGAGATCGGATGATTAGGTTAATCGTAATTTGATATAAGCTTTGAACATTCGTGTGGCCGCCATTACGTTTCAGTCTAGATGGCGGCGATATACAACATGACACTGAGGTGCCCTTTGCTAGTACTACCTCTGTACCAAATTTCGTTCCATTCGGTTCCACCGTGTTCGAATTAATAGGGGGAATCAATTTTGACATAAAGATGGCCTCCATCCGCAAACTATTAGGTGAATGACCTATTAGATTGGTCAAAGGATGCTCCCTCCATAAAGGTATGTAGTTGCAAAATTTGGTAGAGATCGGATGATTAGGTTAGTCGTAATTTGATTTAAGCTTTGAACATTCGTGTGGCCGCCATTACGTTTCAGTCAAGATGGCGACGATATAAAACATGACACTGAGGTGCCCTTTGCTAGTGCTACCTCTGTACCAAATTTCGTTCCATTCGGTTCCACCGTGTTCGAATTAATAGGGGGAATCAATTTTGACATAAAGATGGCCCCCATCCGCAAACTATCAGGTGAATGACCTATTAGATTGGTCAAAGGATTCTCCCTCCATAAAGGTATGTAGTTGCAAAATTTGGTAGAGATCGGATGATTAGGTTAATCGTAATTTGATTTAAGCTTTGAACATTTGTGTGGCCGCCATTACGTTTCCGTCAAGATGGCGGCGATATAAATCATGACACTGAGGTGCCTTTTGTTAGTACTACCTCTGTACCAAATTTCGTTCCATTCGGTTCCACCGTGTTCGAATTAATAAGGGGAATCGATTTCCACACAAAGATGGCCGCCATCCGCAAACTATTACGCTGATGACCTACTGGTTTGGTCAAAGGATGCTCCCCCCATAAAGGTATGATGTTGCAAAATTTGGTAGAGATCGGATGATTAGGTTAATCGTAATTTGATTTAAGCTTTGAACATTTGTGTGGCCGCTATTACGTTTCCGTCAAGATGGCGGCGATATAAATCATGACACTGAGGTGCCTTTTGTTAGTACTACCTCTGTACCAAATTTCGTTCCATTCGGTTGCACCGTGTTCGAATTAATAGGGGGAATCGATTTTCACACAAAGATGGCCGCCATCCGCAAACTATTACGCTGATGACCTATTGGTTTGGTCAAAGGATGCTCCCCCCCCTAAAGGTATGTCGTTGCAAAATTTGGTAGAGATCGGATGATTAGGTTAGTCGTAATTTGATTTAAGCTTTGAACATTTGTGTGGCCGCCATTACGTTTCCGTCAAGATGGCGGCGATATAAAACATGACACTGAGGTGTCCTTTGCTAGTGCTACCTTTGTACCAAATTTCGTTCAATTCGCATTCACCGTGTTCGAATTGATAGGGGGGGGACAGACATTCAGAGTACACACACTCACACACACACAGACACACAGACACACACACACACACAGACTCACACACACACATACACACACACACACACAGACAGACACACTTTTTTCGCCCTGTGTTGATCTCATAAGTCTACTTTCATTTTTTGCAAAAATCGAAAGTAGGCTAAAAATAATCCCACCTTCACACGCAGTGGCTTATTGCTGTTTCCTTCTAGTGGGCTCAAAAGTGCAATGGTATCTTCCCTCTCAGACATGTAAGGTATACCAGTTATCTGCAAACAAATAAATTAAAAATCAATAATTACCTAATCAATAAATAATTGCTTGTAAATATATATAAATCAATAAATGTATAAATGAATAAATATATACCTACCTCACAACAAGGATAAGTATTTTCCACCAACACCAAAACTGTTAAACAAGACCAGGGGTTTCACGCAACGCAATCTGTTCAAAGGCTAAGTGAGAGAGGAAATGATAACGACATGTCTTTATATATGTTACGTTGCACGTATAATCATTTTCCCCCACGCTTTGAAATTCTGTTATCATGCACGTGGACAGATAACGTCCAAGGTGAACACCTGTGGCAGATCAAATTTTACATGGACTTGCATTTTGTCACGTACGAAGCAAACAGGATGTCCCTGGTTTAGCCCTCATGTGGTTTTACATGTGTTCACATGCCTTTCGCTCTTCCCTGCCACCACGATGGTCAGATTATTTCACCTTCAAGCGTCATGGTCATTTTTCCATTGTACCTGTTGTCAAGTCAGATCAACGCCTTCCAATAAGCTCAAATGACATTCACCTCCTGCTCGTCTGCAAGTTTGTTTTCTGTACTCGCTTCGACCAACATAGAACCAAGTTCTCATCACCGTTTACACGTTAAAGGTAAAATATCAGAAAAACGCACGCTCGCTCTGTCATACACCGACCCGCCGAAATAGCGATTGTTCTATTAAGCATGGTCCCTGTGGTTAGCGACAGGTTCGTTGAAACACACACCCAGCAGTATCGTCTCTCTCAACCACCACGCTTCATACACATTATAAACAGGTAAAGAAAAAAAAGTTTTCTCAACATGTATGGCGTTAGGCCCTTTGTGAATTACGTTTTGGAAACAATATCTACCACATTTGAAAGGGGGCGTTAGCCCGAGTCCTAGGACACCTCGAACACGTCTCTAGCGTTATTGGTTCGTGAGATATCGGCACAAATCACAAAAAACACGTGTTTACCCCAAAATCGAGTTTCCAATATTTTTTTAAAAATTATAACGGGTGGTCCTTAGCAAAGAGAATGTCACCCCGAGTCCTTGGACCCGTCGTAGACGTCTCTAGCATGATTGGTTCGCGAGATATAGCAAAAAGTTTAAAATCATGTTTTACCCAAAAAAAAAACCATGTTTCCAGATTTTCACCCTTTCGACACCTACATTTCCGTAAAGAGCGCAACGAGACGAAAAAAACGAATCCAAGCACGCCTTCCTAGCATGACTCCTTCCATTCCAAGGTCGCAGGGGCTCACAACTTCCTAAGTGGCGCAGCTTCCCCACTACCACACTACTGTCAGGTTTTTATTCTAGAGACTTGAAATTTATTTTGGGGATAGAGGGGGTAGGGTCCATTGATTTACGTCAAATAAACGTTTTCGTAAAATTCCTAGTTTCCAAAATATAGGATTTTCAAATTTCGAGGGTTTTCAAAAAAACATAAAAAGTAAAAAGGTTTTATTACAAAAAATAAAGGTCATAAAGACCATTCGTTTGGGCCATGGCACAACGTTCTATCATGTTTGGTTTTCAAACTATCACCTACTTTCGAAAACAAAAATTTATGATTTTTTTTCAAAAATATAACGAGTGGTCCATAGGAAAGAGGACGTCAGCTCGAGTCCAACGACGCCTCATTTGTCAAAATCGGACCATGCGTTCGAGAGATGTTTAACATGGCTGAGGCTTAGTAGTGGGGCAAAGAGGGTTCTGGAGTGCGTTAGAATCGGCCTCACTCCACTACTAACGATAATCAAAGGCGATATTTTAGTCAAATTTTGGACCCTCTCTATTTATCGTTGCACCAAACCCTACAAACATTTGGATACACTGTGCCCGATAATCTGGCTTTGGATTGGGTGGCCCGACACACACGTCAATCCTCACCCAGAATTCGGTACGACTCGAAAATAAAAAAAAATCTTGAATGTCCGAATCAATTTTGGCATTAAGAAAAAACTTTGTCGGGAACGAGATTCAAGCAATCCCGGGGTCTTTATAAAGAAAGGTTACAACTGGGGTAAAATCTCAAAGTTGATCCGGTGGACACACAAGTATGGCAACGAACAAGAATGACAAAAAACTCCCCTGTTGAAATAAAACTCATCCACCATTTATTACAGAACCACACCACGAAATACATAAAATCAAACACAGAAGCCTACCTTCGCTCGGAGACTTCTCAAAATTACTCTTGATGTGCAAATAAATTAATGACGCAGAAGCAACATTCAAATTAATGAGGACAAAAATCTCCGGGCGTCCTAAACTTTGGATACAAAATAACTTACGGAGATCAGAGCTAAATCACCCTAATATTACAACCATTACTTCAAAATGCTATGTCACCTCTCCGTTGAATAGTCCATAAATGAGCAGGTGCATAAATATGAGAAAATATTCAAAGGAAAAATTATTGCCTCATTCAATCTCCTTCTAACTAAATGTAATCACCAAAAGAAAAAAATATATTTATATATTGATGTCACTGGCGTTAAATAATTCATTTACAAAATTTTAATTCATTGATTAAATACCTTCATTATTATTTTCACTGGTTTCCGTTCAGCTGTACCTCATTCAGAAAATGACTGGTTGGAGGCTGTTACATTTATCACTTTACAATGTAAAATCGTTATGTGTCCAGATTTTTATTTATTTTTTGTTAATCACTGCGTGCTCTTCACACATTTATAAATACACCATAAATATTTAAATAGATGGCCTCTGCCTATCTGTATTATTTTTCAACTGACAATTGCCTAAAAATTTCATATTCTTTAACCTATCACGTGACATTAATCATAATCATTTATTTTATTCACCTCGCTATAGTGAGAACATTTAGTTTCATCATAACTTCGTATTAAACAACCCTACTATTTTACCAATGCTGTTTCATTATTCATACAACCTTGTATCAGTTACCTACCAAATGCATCTGCTCATGTTAGCATGTAAAGGATAACCTCAGTGACGTGTGAGTGTTTAGTATAAATATCATGATGTGCACACAAAAAGTGGCCCCTTAAGTGTAAATGTTCCCCCCTGTAATTTAAGCATGTTCAAACCATAAATTGTCATCCAGGTTGCACCATTTAAAAGAACACAGCGACGTAACACGCTGAAAGGTCCATGTACTCAAATTATATTTTAAAGCATCCATTTATTTCATTTTAAATCCTAAATACGACTTTAATAATCTCTCAAAAGAAAACTTAAATTTACTGTCCTAATAATCTTGTCATTTTATCGCATTTTATTAGCCTACTTTCGATTTTTGCAAAAAATGAAAGTAGACTTATGAGATCAACACAGGGCGAAAAAAGTGTGTCTGTCTGTGTGTGTGTATGTGTGTGTGTGAGTCTGTGTGTGTGTGTATGTGTGTGTGTGAGTCTGTGTGTGTGTGTGTATGTGTGTGTGTGTGTGTGTCTGTGTGTGTGTGAGTGTGTGTACTCTGAATGTCTGTCCCCCCTATCAATTCGAACACGGTGAATGCGAATTGAACGAAATTTGGTACAAAGGTAGCACTAGCAAAGGACACCTCAGTGTCATGTTTTATATCGCCGCCATCTTTACTAAAACTGAATGGCGGCCACTCAAACGTTCAAAACGTAAAATCAAATAACGACTAACCAAATCATCCGATCTCTACCAAATTTGGTAACAACATACCTTCGTATAGGATGCGTCTTGTGACCAAACTACAAGGTCGTCCGCCATACCATTTCAGGATGGCGGCCGTGCGAATTATGCAAACTTTATAATCCTTATCATGGGACCCACCAGTTCCGATTATCGAGCCGAGAATCGTTTTAACTGTTCTAAAGGAAGAGGCACGTTCGAAATTAAAAGTTTATTTTGTAATACTATAGTGCAGACGTGATTTTAAAAAGCTGAGCCGATTCAGTAATAAGACAAGATGGCAGCGGATATCTTGTGCCTGACTTATATTTCACTAATTTGAGTATTGCATGCAATATAGCGTACTGATACAAAATAAATAAACTTTGTATGAAATGCTTTATATATAAATAATATACTCCAGTGATGAAATCGTTTAGTATAAATCATTATTTGCTAACAAGTTCTATGTAAGTCATTTTATATAGAACGATATTCGTTGACACAATTAGCTCAGTGGAAAGTTGGTCACTAGTCGTGGCCGAGTGAGGTGCGTGTGAGCGCGCTTTGTGACCGCATTGGAAGAGTGTACGTTTCCTAATACCGGTGCTTCCGATAATTCCACGGGTGAACTGACCTTCCGTGTGTCATTCGGACAATACTTTTTCAAGTAGTGTTCCAGATAGGACAACAAAACCAGGAAACCCAGAAAACACCGCTGAAAATCATGTCCGGATACCAGAGGAAAAACACCGTACGCTGCCAATGGGACAGACAGAGTTCTCGCGCCACACCAGGAGAAATTCACCGCTGGATTAGTGATACTCTCCGGTTGACTGTCGACCAAGTAGAAGCCATCCAGTTAAATGAGCAAGAAAAAACCATGTACATCAAGGTAATCAGCATATCTACTTATCAGAAATTGTTAAATAATTTTGCAGATCCTATTAAATTTCAGTATGACTCAGGCGAAATGACTAATCTAAGCTCTCCACAGCGGATTCCAATTTTACCACAGTGCGTATATTTAATGCCCCACTTGAAGTTCCCCCTGAAATTTTCAAATCCGTCCTGTCGAAATATGGCACTGTCAGTGAAGTCAGGAAAGAACAATGGTCTTCTGCTTATCAGTTCCCGGTGTATAATGGAATACGCGCAGTCACTATGGAAATCAAACAAGATATCCCCTCCATTGAGACTTTTGGTGGCCATTCTGGCTACCTATCTTATAATGGACAGAAACAGACCTGTTTAATTTGCAATGCTAACACACATCTACGTATCAACTGCCCACAGCAAATGATTCCCCTCGGTATAACTCCTACACAACAACGACGTGTCCAATACTCGGAAGTTGTGACACAGCAAACGTCACATGAACACATGTTTATTGTTCAGTCAGCTGGGGCAACACCAGCAGTGGCCTCGGATACACACGACGCAGAACTGGTACCTTACACTGACCAGCTCAGCGAGCCACAGAGCGTCCCTGTGCTATCGGCAACCTGTATCGCAGCCTTAGAACCAATTATGCCGTCACCACAGGCTGCCACAGAAATTTTGTCTTCACTGCCCCCACCTTCTCTGGTACCTACCGACTCACTTAAGCAGGTTGATCGGGGATCCGAGAACGTATCTAAGAAGATTAAAACAAATGCCTCGATTGCCGTACCAGCCCAGAAGAATCAAACTGGCTCTACAAACGTTCCCGCAGCTGTGAAAAAGAAACAAAATCTTCATTCTACGTCATCTAGGGACCCACGAACGCTCTCAAACGCTGACAGCCGGCCTATGAATGGCAATCATAAGGAACTATCTCAACCTAATTTGACATAGTGCACCAGGATAATTCTCACCTGTGTCTTCTTTCGAGTCCACCTGACAGTATGTCTATCACAGCTTTTATACTTCTCTTAATGGCGCAATTTCTCACTGTGGCCACTGTGAATATCAATGTAATAGAATGCCCTCTGAAATTTCAACTGTTGGAGAGATTCCTTCGAGATGCAGACATTGACATTGCCTTCATTCAAGAAGTTGCTATACCGTGTTTACCCATATCTGTCTTCTACAAACAATACATCAATACCGGTAATACGAATAGAGGGACCGGATTCCTCATAAGACATGATATCCCACTCGAAGGTGTGCTATGTCATCCATCAGGACGCATAATATCTGGACACATAAACAATACCACCCTGATAAATGTATATGCTCCATCCGGGTCCAATAAACGTGTGGAACGGAAAATGTTCTTTCAACAGAGTATACTGCCTCATCTGCACGACGTTAAGGAAAAACTTATTCTTGCAGGGGATTTCAATTGTATTCAACGCCCAGAGGATTCCACTAGTCCATACAAAGGTGTCAACCTGGCTCTCAGGACCCTTCTTACCTCCCTACACCTCATTGATGCTGTGGATAGTTTAAGGGTGCCCCTGCCCCATTACACCTGTATAAGTCACAACTCCTCATCACGAATTGACCGCATCTACTTTTCACAGGAACTTATCCAGCCTAGACGATATGAAGTGATACCTGCCAGTTTCACTAACCATCATGCTGTCGTATGTACAATCTCTTACCCCCATCCCATATTTCACATAGGAAGAGGTTATTGGAAACTGAATTGCTCGCTGTTACTGGAGGAGGAATGCCAAGATATTTTCAGACAACACTGGACTCGATGGGTCCAACAAAAATGCAAATTTCGCGACTGCGCAGACTGGTGGGATATTTTGGTTAAACCAGGGATCCGCCGCGTCTTTAAGTACATATCCTACCAACGAGGTCGGGAAAGACGGGATACAGTTGAATTTTACTATCGAGTTCTTCGCCAGCTCCAGCAAAGATCTGATGCTGGGGAGCGTATATATGACCAGATTCGGGAAGTTAAAACCAAGCTCCTGTCTCTACAGCAACGAACCTCGCTCATATAAACGTGGCTTTAAAAGATCGTACAGTGCTCCCAGACGAAAGTGCAAGTGTATACCATATCGCCAAAGGACAACGTGAGCGGCAACGTAAATATATCCACCGCCTCCGCACCAGTACTGGAAGTGTCGTCACCTCCCCTGACGCTATTCGTAGTGAAATATCACTATTTTATCAACGGTTCTACGCTCAGGCTCCAATTGATCCACAGCAGGTGACCCTATTGCTTTCATCTTGCAGTACCCATCTATCTCCGGAAAACAAAACTCGGCTCAGCGCGGATATTACGGATGAAGAGATTCACTCTGTGGTTAAGCACCTCCCAAACAACCGCTCACCTGGCATTGATGGACTGCCATATGAAATGTATAAACACTTCTGGCTTCTCATTGGCAAATAATTTTGTCATGTCCTGCGTACCATTCTCCAACGTCGTGCTCTTTGTCAATCACATCACGAGGGTACCATAGTCCTCATACCAAAAACATCCTCTCCCATGGCAGTTGGTGACTTCCGACCAGTTACTCTGCTCTGCAGTGATTATAAAGTCCTTACCAAAGTACTTGCATGCCGATTGAAGACTGTTCTACATGATATCATTGGTGATGAACAATGTTGCAGTATTCCTGGAAGAACTCTGTTAACAAATTTAGCGATACTACGGGACCTACACCTAAAAGCCGAAATGCTCCCCACTGAGCCAATGAGTTTTCTCACCTTGGATCTTGATAAAGCTTTCGATCGCATCAGTCATGAATACTTGTACATGGTCTTGCAGCACTTTGAATTTCCTGCAATCCTTATTGACTACATTCGTATGATAAATTGTAATGCTACGTCTCGAGTGCTCGTCAACGGTTTTCTTTCCCCTCTGATTCCAATACAACGATCAGTTAGGCAAGGATGTCCCCTCTCCATGCTACTTTTTGTCATTGGCCTTGAACCATTCATTCGGACTACCCAGGTGAAGCTACAGGGTTACAAACTGTCCACACATGTTTTTGGCATGTGCGCCTA
This sequence comes from Meconema thalassinum, assembly GCA_946902985.2. Taxonomy (NCBI): domain Eukaryota; kingdom Metazoa; phylum Arthropoda; class Insecta; order Orthoptera; family Tettigoniidae; genus Meconema; species Meconema thalassinum. The sequence goes on from OX336388.2 coordinate 701,857,368, forward strand.
TGCTGATGACGTATCCATATTGATCCGCAATAATGAAGACATCTCCCATATCGATAGCGTCCTTCAGCTCTACCATATCGCCTCTGGAGAACAATCGAACCCCCAGAAAACTGCTTTGCTTCCGCTCAATAATAACTCAGTTATTACCCCACAGCCCTGGTTCCGGATAGTAAATGAGGTGAAAATTCTTGGCATTACCTGGAAGCATTCGCTTCTGGACACGGTGCAAGCAAACTGGACTGAGGTCATGGCCAAAGTTAGGGGAGTGCTGATCCAATTTGGTCAAAGAAACCTCAATATAGTGCAACGGGTCATAGTCCTCAACGTATTTGCGCTCTCTAAAATATGGTATGTCGCACAACTTTTCCCACTTCCCAAAATGTTTGAGAGCCAATTGGCAAAATATACAGGTTGGTTTCTATGGCAAGGATTTTTGTTCCGAGTACAACGGGAACAGTTGTGTCTCCCATCCCGGCAAGGCGGGCTAGGGCTAACCGCTCATGGCATGAAATGCCGTGCACTCCTCTGCAAGAACGATTTCACCATTCTTTCCCAACATGACACTTTTACGAAAGCGCTATACAAAGATATCCGAAACACAGCCCGTGGTTGTGAGAGAGCTTTGCCGAAGATATTTAGGGACCATCAACAGCACCTTCTGGAAACTGTTCGCCAAATGCCTTCAGGGACTGTTCCAACGACGAAAAGTATTTATAACATGTTGCGGCAAGTGGTACACTCCAAACCGCGAATCGAGGCCACCACCCTCTACGTCCATTGGCCCACTGTTTGGAAAAATTTTGGGGCTATGACCATTTCTTCTGCTGTACACTCCCGGGTTTTTATCTTCCTCAACGATCTCATCCCAACCGCTCTACGGCGATATACCATCCGTCTTGAAGCTTACCCATGGTGTACTATATGTGGTCAAACTGATACGGCGATACACCGCTTCACATCATGCACGCGAGTTGCCTCCACGTGGCTGTGGTGTAAGGGAAACGTATGTCAACTATTAAATGTGCCCACGGATGACCTTGATGACAGGAAGTTGATTCGCTTGTCGGTGACCGCCTTCCCCCAAATTAAACAGACTGCCATTGTGTGGATAATGGGCCAATATGTACACTTCGTGATGGACAATGATCAACATTTCTCATTCCTGGATCTCAGGTATCACCTGCAGAAAGAGCGTTGGAAGCTAAGTGAAAGTGGACAATTGTACGATAACTATGGACACTATCTGGACTTTCTTGTGATGTAATAGTATGGTATTTATCATATCTGAAAATTCTGTAATTCTGTAAAAAAAAAAAAAGTGGTAGAGCGTTAGCCTATCGCTCAAATGCCTATGGTTCAAACCCGATCAGAGCTATTTTTTTTGCTTGAAATGTTATATGTTTATTGTTTTGTAATGACTCAGATGTTTTAAAATTAAGCGTTATATTGTGCATATTATGGTGTAAAATATATATTTAATTAAAACATAATTCGCCAGCAGATTTACTCGAGACATCTAGCTGCCAAAAAGGTAACTGCACGCCGCTACTTATTAACTTCCAGATTTTATTGAAAAGTTTCTTCTTCTGGCCGCTAGAATGCACTCGCTCTGTTAGGATTGTTCGATATTTCACCACTAGATGTCACGACTAGTCTACGTGGGGCTCCATTGATTACTATACCATTGGCATTCTATGCGCATCGAATTTGAAGAATGACAAGATGATACTACGATACATTTTTACTTTTTATTTTAAAGGGTTTGTAACAACCTATTGTGCGTTATTTGAAAATGTTAATTGAAGTAAAGAACAAAACGATTTCACATAGTATCTGAACTCTACCGTTGGTGCTAGTTCAGGATATTAATTAATACTTTTATTTCAGCCAAATAGCGAAAGCCTCCGTGGCTTAGGCGGCAGCACGCCGGCCTCTCACCGCTGGGTCCGTGGTTCAAATCCCGGTCACTCCATGTGAGATCTGTGCTGGACAAAACGGAGGCAGACAGGTTTTTCTCCGGGTACTCCGGTTTTCCCTGTCAATATTTCATTCCAGCAACACTATCCACTATCATTTCATTTCATCTGTCATGCATTTAATCATTGCCCCAGAGGAGTGCGTCAGGCCTCGGCAGCCGGCACAGTTGATATCCTCGCCGCTAGATGGGGGCTTCATTCATTCCATTCCTGACCCGGTCGGAGACTGGAAGCAGGCTGTGGATTTTCATTTTCATTTCAGCCAAATAGCAATCGAAAATATCCACATAGTTGGTATACACACGTCTCTGTAGGGTCATGGAATGATTTGTTAATTCAATTAGGGTTGTGAAAGTCATACGCAGCCAGACGTGTAAAGACATGCCTCAACTCAAAGTTGGATGTTGCCCGCGTCAGGCCGATTATGTAATAATAATAATAATAATAATAATACTAATAATAATAATAATAATAATAATAATAATAATAATAATATTAATGTTATTGGTTTTACGTCCCTTTTAACTACTGTTGCTTTTAGAGACGCCGGGGTGCCAGAATTTTGTCCCGAAGGGGATCTTTAACGTGCCAGTAAATCTACTAACACGGCTCCCTCGCATTTGTGCACCCTCAAATGCCAGCTGACTGCGCCAGGATACGAACCTGAAACATACGGTCCAGCAAGCGAGAACGTTACCGCTGAGCCACGCCGCCAGTCCGGTCGATTATGTCTGCAGATCCATAACATTCTTTAGATACTTCTTATCTTTCTTTCTTCAATGATGGTAGCAGTTTTTATCTAGGTTGTGGCGTTTGGTAGAGGTAAATCGTTTCTAAGGTCTTCAACAAAGAATAGATCTATTATACTCTTTGATAATAACAACGAGTTATAACTATACTCATACATTTAGGAGAAAGTAGGCTATATGTTCTTTACTGAACATCTTGTTTTTTGATTAAATTTTATTTCGATTATAAGCCATCTGCCCAAATCTTAGTAACCACTAACCACTACCTTCCGGCCGCCTCAGTCTTGGTTCCGCTGACACGTTTCCTGGGGGGTTTGGTTCCACGTTCTTCTGATTGAACATTCTCCCTTCTCGCCCTGGATCCAGCTCGCGACCCTCATGGTATCCATGGTCCTGGCTCGCCTTGGTTTCCACGTCATCATAACAGCTTCCACGTTTCTAGATCTAGCCGGTCATCTCTTCGCTCGTGAAGTTCTTGTCACAAAACTCGCACGGGTCTGTGCTGATAGCCTTTTTGTCCGTCCAATACATCGCTGCAATCTTCATGTTGAATATGCCAAGTAATATCAGCTTATGGCCGTGATGATAACTCTATAACGACACAGGTTATATCCTACGCATTTACGCCAGCCTGTACTCATAAGAAATTACGTTCGTCCTTGGCCTTGGATGTCGCTCTATATTTGGACTACATTCAGTTTATCTCTCATAGTTCACTGACCCTGGATACTCACTTGTCTGCTTGTCAAACAAATGCACATCGCTTAATTGATCATTCATATGTTCTAGGCGTCAATTATATCGCGCTCGGCCCATGCAGTCCCGTACCTCGTAAAAGCTCACACTCCGCTGTACTAATGACTAGTATTTCACAACATAATGCATTATGATCTGCGTTATTATATCGCCTCGCCACATTTGGCTTTAATGTTCGTTAATACAGAGCTGTTCACGCAGGAAATAATACTGAATCTTTCAGCTACGTTCCAAAAAAAAAAACTATCGGAATACCGCAATGGTTCGAAGTTGCCACGGTACGACTGCCTCTACACACTTGCTTGTAACTTCGGCATACGGCGATACAAAAGAAAGTGAAGTGCCTCTCCGACGTGACCTTCCCACCTAGACATTTCCTGGAGCTCATCAGCGCCCTCTACCCTTCTGGAACCTTCGCCTAGTCATGCTGTCGACTATGTCCATGACGTAAAAGCATCAACCTCAGGTTACTTCCCCTTGCTTTCTTCATCCTGCTATGCGACGTTGCCAGAGCTCTCAAAACCATGCGATATCGGTTACAACACTAACCTATATTAGGCGACATATGACGTGCATTACTATATTATTTTATATTCCATGACTGGCTGCGTGGCTCAGCGGTAAAGTTCTCTCCTGCTGATCCCAATATAGCGGGATTGAATCGTGGCATTTGAGGGTGGGCAAATGTGAGGGAGCCGCGTCAGTAGTGAACCCATGTGCCATCGGGTCCATGGAGGTCGAATCCATGCATTTGGGGAAGAAATGAAAGAAACGTACAGTTTCTAATGTAACTTAGAGAAAGATCAAGCTAGGATGCTAGCCTAATATGGTGCAAGAGGCGAGGACCAGGTGTTCGTGAGATGAGATCACCACTCTTGACATTCAGAAGGGAGCGAGTCATGAGTATTAATAACTGAGTGGAAAATTCCCACTATTAAACAAGGAAGCCTGACTCGGAAATCGACCTTACGTTGCTGGAAAATGACAACACCGCTTATGCGCCAGAAGAGGAATAATTAAATTTAACCCGTTTACGAGTATAATAATGAGTAAACAAGTACAGTACGGTGAATCATTTTGAATGAGAGATTTTTTAGTAAAGAAGAACCCTTTAATAATTGCACAGGAGAAAACTGCAAACGCAAGTGTACGTCATCGGGGAAGTACCAAGGCTGGTGTAGAGGGGAGAGCACAAAAGAACAGCAACACCCACACAATTGAGGACGAGGAATTAATTAATATCTCCGAATTGCACGATCGATTCTTAGGTGCAATGAGATTATTTGACATTGAGAAGACGAGCTTTCGGAAGGTATAATTTTTATAATTGTGCAACCATTATTTTAGAAGTTGGCCACAGAAAGGGCTAGAGTCTTATCTTTTTGTAGCGGAAAGGTATAAAACTCCTGGCCTCACCAAGCCAATCATGCAGTTATTCTGACAACCCGTGAGGGGTGTTACTACGCATCAGTACAAGCAGGTCCAAATAGCCCAAGGGGGGCGTTGCTACGCATCAGTATTCAGACAGCCGTGTGGGGCGTCACTCTGCGTCACATCGAAGACAGTTACTAGTACTCCTTGAAGGGAGAAACGCTGTATTACACCGCAGAATTAATATCCGATAGCCATAGGCGTCGCAGTATTAACAACTTGCTTGCCTCCATAAGGAGTAGTAAAGAAGAAATTTAAAGTATCGCCGTGTTGAAAGATTAGGAAAATCCTAGTTACAGGATTTAGGTCCGACAGTACACAAGTTATAGTGAAAAGTTCGTAAGATATAGTCAGAGCAGGCTGCGAACGTTGGACTCAAGGCGATAGGTCTTTAAATAGACGAACGAATATATCATAACGTACGGAAGTACCGTAACAGAAAGATAACAGTTATCTAAATTAAAGAACCCAAAAAGGGAAGAATAGAGTAAGGTTCGGAACGTATTTCAGAAACGTAGGAGTGCTAGGACCGATCAAATAAAGAAGAACGGAGACTATAAACATTATCTCCAAAGAACAGACGAACTATTCTAAAGCACTAGACTCGAGAAGTACTAGCTGCTATAAAATAAATTCATACTTCATCGATTGGTTATCGAGGAGACCTCGATCCGAATAGACTTTCACTAGGATCGATAAACCAGATCTACAAAGAAGCCGTTCAAGCTAGATAAATAGCCGGTCATCCAGAATAGGAGTAGAAGAATTAGGATTCCAGGGAACAGTAGATGTTTCGAGACTTTCGTATTCTGCAGGATAGGAAGCCGACATTGAATAAATTTCACCCTTGGAAACGGGAAATTAAGAGGTCACGTGTGATAGGCTCAGAAATACGGCCTAGTGATCAAGAATTGTGAAGTGTAAATTTGTCAAGATTGTGTGTTAAATTAATATTTTTAGTGTTTATTGTGTGTTCTAAAGGGACACACCAGTGTATAAAAATGTCGTCAATGTTAAGTGTCTTAAATATGTGTCAAGAAGTGTTTGTACATAAGATGAATTTCTTTAATATGGAGTAAAAGTTCAAAGTGGGCCCAAAATGAAACACCGCACAAGAATAAAGATCATGGGACGATCTTAAAAACATGTGAGTACTGAATTTCATTCTATTTTGGTGTCAGGAAATGGTTGTGTACATATCCACCGGGGTTTTGAGTAAAAGGGATGTGTTTTAATAAATAAATACTGAATAAACAAGAACGCGGTCTGAACAATAATAGTAATTTGAGAAATTATAAATAATTATGTAAAGAATAAATCCCGTAAAGGAAATATGTGAATAAAATGTTAATGTATTTAACGAATGTCATAAGAGCAAGCGAAATATCAGTAATTATCAGGAAAGATATTTAAATAAAGTAAATTTGAGATATGAAAGAAATAGCTTTTGAGCTTGTGTAAAGAATAAAGATAATAATAATAACCAAGAAAGGAAATATTAAATAAAGATCAAATAAATTGATGTGAATAAAAGAGCGTTAGAGCCTTAATAAAAAGTATAGACATGATGTTTAAATACATGTTCTTGAAATAGAGAAAGTTATTGTCAAAAGGAAAGAATAATATAAAAATTGAAATGTGTATCAATTGTTAATATGATATTATCAGTTCTTTGGATGACGCTAGGCTTAAAATATATAGCGCAAAAGGAGCGCATTAAAGTAAAATGTCACGCTAGGAACGCGTAAAAGTTAATGTACTTGGTAAATTATTTATGAGAGGTAGTTGATTGTCGCGAATTGAGATTTGGTATAAGTCCTCTATTTGTGACGTAGTATCACGAGGCATTGTGTATGTATTGAAAGGGAGCAAATGTATGGTATTGAGCGTAGGTCTATTTAGCTATTGGCTGACCCTAAATCGCATTGTGTATAGTCCTCTATAAGGGAAAGGTTCCCGAGGCATGTGAAGAGATTCGAGCCCAGAATCCTCTGATTTTGAAAGCCCCTTTATTTAATCGTCGTTAATTGCTCTTCCACAATCAATGAGGACCTTTCATAATTAATAAACGCCAAGATTACGAATGTGGTTTTTAAGCCCAATAATATTGCTGATTGTACACGCAGAGTAAAAGGCCAGGTCTCCACTAAGAACTGAGAATGGAAAGTTTGTGTTTTGTAAAGCATTTAAAGAGGGCTCTAGCTCGGGCCAGACGGGAAGGAGCCCGCATAGTCATAAATGACTATCATGTTTCACGGCCAGACCCTCGGAGAAGGAGGGATGTCTGGAAGTCGTTTTGTAAAGAGTAATGAATACACCAGGAGTGTTTAAAGTTGTTAACGACCCGGGCGTTGAACCGAGGTCCTTGTAGATTGATATTTCCGCTTGCCTGTTCAGATCGTAGTTTTCTTATGTGAAAATGGTCTTATAAGACATATGAGATAAATAACAATCCCTATTGTAATGTTGTATGGAAGTTGGATTCCACGAGTTAATTGAAGGCAACTAGGTTTCGGGAGTAACTATAGTTTTTTGACTGTGTCAAGTATCTTCATACTCTGGAGTACACAAGAAATTTCCTGATGACCTTAATGTACTTATGAAACTAAAGAGAGATGATAACAGCTGAAATGTGTGAACATGCCCAAATATTGAGTTAGATAATTAACATATAATTTTAAATGTAATTATACATTTGTTTTGAGGATTAAGAAAATATAAAAAGTAGTATTTGAGGTGTACAAAGAATGACACCGTTATTATGTAAAGCATGGAGCTAAAAGAGCTCGGAATTATATAAAACTTACAGCTGAGGCTTTATGGAAGTAAAAATAAGTAGGAATTGTTGGTTTATGTGGAAACCATATGTTTTAATACAATATTTGTTTTAATATATTGTGATTCCTTGTTCATTTGGAACAAGTAGATGATTATGGGTCAGTAATTAAATTGTTAAAGTGTTTGTAGCGCCATTAATTTTATTAATTAAATGTGTTAAAAATAGGAGTTGATTTTGTTGTTATTTTTGCAAGTGTATCCTCTAATTAATCCAAAATATGTGAGTCACAGAGTGGGGGAACTTACCACTGCCCCGAAAATTCCGAATTGAGCTACGCTGGTATACTGTGATTGGCATATTTCTTGCTAAAAGGGCACATGGGGGGCATATAAGTAATGTGCTGGATTAATAACTAGAGGAACACTTAAGACGGTCATAACATGTAAAGTAAAGTAATGATAGGAGTAGCTACAACGTAAAATACTAACTGACCGCATGGGTCCCTGGAAACTCATACCGAGCAGCCCTGAATTATATTAACAACCCCCCTAGCAAAAATCATAGATTTTTTGGCGCCCAGTACGCAGGGATGAGTTTTCCTAGGGAAAACCCGAGTTTTTCTCGAAAAATCAAAATTTTCATTTAAAAAAAAAAAATGGTTTTTCGAAATTTTGAATTTTAAATACTTCCATAAAGGTTTATGAAATTGAATAAAAGTATCAAAAGGGTACGGTGTAGTAAAAACCCGTACCAAAGTAAAGTTTTGAAGAAATTGGGACACAATGATTCAGAGTATCATCTCTCAAGCATGTACTAGTGTGGTGGCATTAGTGGCCCACTATATTCTAATAAGATGGTATTGAGTGAGGAATTGCAGGGGCTTTTGGAGGCGATAAAAGCCGATAGTAGTGAGAAGTTGGAGGCTATAAACAATACATTGGGCCTCCAAAAGGATGAAAATAACAAAGTGTTCGAATCCATAAATGAGAGTCTAGAGTCACTAAAAACTGATAGTGCTAATATGGGAACTAAATTAGTAGATATCGAAACTAACTGTGTAACAATGAACGGTGAATTGAAGGTTGAAATAGATAAAATAAATGACAAATTTCAAGGTTTTGACACTAAGTTTGGGGATAAGTTTACTGAGTTAAAAGGGGAAATCGCAAGTGAAATTCAAAGGGAAAATAAAGCACTTCAGTCAGGATTGCAAGACCAAATAAATATCTTGAAGGGTAGCACGGAAAAATCCCAAACTGCATGTCAAGAAAATTTTGAAATTTTGAATAAAAGTTTGAGTTCCATGGAAACTAAATTGAGTAAAATGGAGGGAAATGTAGATGTGTGTAAAGATGAACTTGTAACCCAGATCCAAGGTGTGCAGAAAGAATTGAAAGCTCAGATAGAATCTAACCAGAAGATCTGTGAAACATCCCGGGATGAAATAAAACAAAGCGTGAATGAGCTAGGAACCCGATTTGGAAAGGTTGAGGAGAAAGTAGGAACCCTCGAGAACAAAATCGGTGTAGTTCAGACTGAAGTAATTGAGATGAAAAATCAAAATCTAAAGGATGCGCAGGATATGAAAAGTCAATTTGAGCTGTTTACCGGGCAGGTAGATGATAACTGGAAGACGTACGAAACGAAAATAGATAAAAGTTTAGGTCTATATGAGGAGCATCTCCAGAATGAAAGAAAACAACGAGAGAAAGAAAATAAGGATAACACCCATAAGATAGATGAAATAAGCAAGGGTATTAATGAGGTCCAGGAAACTATCGGAAAGTTAGAAGGGCGAGTAGGAAAAACTAATAATGAAGTAAAACTGATCAAAGATGAATTAACGGAAGTGTCTAAGAAGACGGAAGGAAAGTTGAAAGGAATTGAATTAGATATGGTCAAAGGACGAAAGGAAGTGGAGAAGCAAATAAAGGAGATCCGAGAGGGCCTGGATACCATAGGTGACGTTAAGCCAAAAATTATAGACCAAAAGGTCATGATCTTTAAGAAAGAGGTAGAAGACCAATTAAATGAATTCAGGGATAGTTACAGGGACGAGAAATTCCAACTCAAAAAGGTAGAGGAAGATAGTAGAAGGAATCAAGAAAGAATTCAGAATGAATTAAGATCCCGATTGGAGAGGACTGAACATAAGAATAGTCAAATGGAAATCCAACTCATGGCTAATGAAGAAAGTGCCCGAAGGGAAAGGAAGTTAGAATTCGAGAATCAGGAGGAGTTTCCAAAGACAGGATGGGTAGATTCCCGTGAACAAGGCACAGATACGGAGAGGGACTTAGGAGGGGAGAGCCCTTATAAGAACCCAGGATATCCGATGGCGATGTCAACCCCGTACATGAATCAGACAAATGGCCAGATAATAAACATTATTAAATCAAATGAGGACAGACCAGTAAAGTTTACGGGTAATAACATGTCTATTACTCCAAAATACTGGCTAAAAGAAGTGGCAGAGTATTTAAACGAAATGAAAGTTCCTCAGGATCGGAGACTGAGAGCTATTGAAAAGCTGTTGGCAGGTGATTGTCTCACCTGGTTCAGAAGCTTCAGATACACCTTTGATACGGTGGAAGGATTTAGGGAAGCATTTTTAAAACGATATTGGGCAGCAGACGTCCAGGAGAATTTAAGGCTAGATCTGTACTCTAGGAAGTACAGCACAAATGCACCAACTAAATACTCGGGATTTTTCACCGCTCAGCTGTGTAAATTCCGCGAACTTGATATTGCTCCGGCAGAAAACGACCTGTGTGCCGCCATTGCAAGACAACTTCCGTATGAGATTCAGAGGCTGTTAATCTCATCCAAAGCCAGAAGTGCTGTGGAAGTGGAGAGTGTATTACGTCAGTTAGATATGACGACTTCGCACGTAACTCCTCGGCATCAAAGACAGACTGAGCAAGTACATATGGCCAGCAGTCAGGAAACCAGCGAAAAACCAGCGACCAGGAATCAGTCCACCAGCACGGATACCCAAGGACTAGGTCGCGAGTATGGGCACCAGGAGCCTAGAGGGATACAGCCATATTACAGAGGAGGATATCGAGGAAGAAATCCTAGGAACACAGGTTATAGGCCGACCCTATAACAATAACCATCAAAGGCAAGAAAACAGAAAGAAATGGGAGAATTATCCCAGAAGGAATGTAAGGCCAGAGGATAGGGATGATGAATATCGGGCCGAAATAGAAGAAAGATATCAGGAAAGTCTTCGTTATATGAACGAACGACCAGATGAACCTGATAGGCAAAAAGTCCGTTGGAGTGAGGCAATTAAGAACCGGAAATCACCCGACCGACTAGACGGAGCTCAAAGCTTGGAACTACAAGCTCAGTTAAAGAATGAGGGAAAAGGGAGCCCTCAGGATAAAAAAAACTCCAAATTTAAATTGTCAAAAGTGGAAACATACCAGGAGCTGGGAGGAGGTAGAAATTGTGAATTGGATAGCCAGACCAGATGAGCTAATTAACGAGGATGTGGAAGGAATCCCACCTGTTAAAAGAGAACTACCTATAATTATGCTGAGGATAGAAGGATTACTGGTCAGAGCATTAATTGATACTGGATCCACAATAAGTTTAATTACACAAACCCTTCTAAATGAACTGGAAACAAGGGGCCGAGTATTAAAGATTCCCACATCAAGTGTAAAGATTAAGGGGATTATCCCTGAAAAATCTTTAACATGTAAATTTCAGGTATACATTGATCTGATCATGGGTAACGCTGAAATTTCGCAGTGCTTTTTGCTGGTAAATCAATTACCGTATAATGTCATATTAGGTATTGATTTTATCCGTGAGAACAAGGTCATTATAGACCTAGCGCAAAACTGCATTAGAGTTCAAAGAGAGGATGTGGATGAGCAAAACATTAACCTACAGGAACAGGATGCGAAAATAGGAGAACAGGTATGGCATATGGTAGAAGTGATTGAGGAAGGTTATAAGGACATAGAAAAGATATTTGAAGTCCTCAACATAGAACTCGAAGATAATTTGGAGAATGAGTTCGAGACCAACCTGTCAGGAAAAGTGGAGGAAGCTAAAGTCAGCCTCGAAAATAAGGAACTATTAAAGAAATTATTATTGGATTTTAGGGACGTATTTGATTCCAAGCCAGGGAAGATTGAAAATTTTAAATACGCGTTCCAAGTCAATGATTGGGCACCGTTCAAACAAAAACCATACCCGGTTGCGGAAAAACATTACCCACAAACTAAGAAAACACTGCAGGAGATGATGAATGCAGGGGTTATAGAAAAGATGGCGACACCATATGTTAGTCCATTAGTGATTGTGAGTAAACCGGATGGCTCAGTAAGGGTGTGTCTAGATGCCAGAAATCTAAATGCGAAAATCATACCAGAAAATGATTCGGCACCACCCATAAAAGAAATACTGAGGAAGTTCAAAGGCAAGAAGATTTTTACAAATATTGACATGACTTCTTCGTATCATCATCTCGAACTGGAAGAGAAAACCAGCTTGTTGACTGGATTTCAGTTCGACCAACAAACATATTGTTTTAGAAGATGTCCGTTTGGATTGAAGACCGCAGGATCTGCATTAATAAGAGCGCTTGATCGAAACCTGTCAGAGGAAGTGAAAGATTGCACTATCCGATACGTGGATGACATTTTGCTTACCTCGGAGAACATTGAGGAACATTTAGAAAATTTGAAGAAATTATTGGAAGACTTAAGAAGGGCATATTTTAAAATAAATTTAAAGAAGTCGAATTTTTGTCAAAGACAAGTGACATTTTTAGGGCATGTGATTGATAAGGATGGTGTTAAACCAAATCCATGCAAATTGGAATCGATAAGGGATTTCCCAAGGCCTTTGAAGGTAAAGAACGTTCGCCAGTTTTTGGGATTGATTGGGTTCTTCTCAGGACATTGTCCATCATACACCAAAACTGTTGCACCACTACAGGACCTTCTGAAGAAGGGGGGCAAGTGGAAATGGACGGAGGAAGCAGAAAAAGCATTCGTGGAGGCCAAGGAAATGCTCTTAAATTACGTGAAGCTAGGATATCCTGATTTTAATCAGAGTTTTATCATTCAAACAGATGCATCCCAGATTGGAATAGGGGCAATGCTATATCAGGAAAACCCGGAAAACCCTGATAAGAAAAACTATCTAGCTTTCACAAGTAGGAGACTGAAACCACACGAGAAAAATTATACGATCAGCGAAATCGAGCTGTTAGCGATATTGCACGCGTTGCAATATTGGCAGAAGATCGTATATGGGTTTCAGGTCATTCTAAGAACGGATCATAAAGCCTTAACCTTTTTGATGAAGACTGATTTATCCAGTCAAAGGTTGATGCGTTGGGCTTTATACATTCAACAATTTGATGTCAAGATAGAGTACTGCCCAGGAAAAGAAAATATAGTTCCAGACTACTTAAGTAGACAGCCAGAGTCCATAGAAGAGGAAGTAATGGCTATAGATTTGGAAGACAGGGATCAGCGTACTCTTAATGAGTTAAGAAGCATTAGTCAAAGACAACGGGAGGATCCATGGATGAACATGCTCATATCTTTCCTTGAGGGAAGCTTGATAAGGGGAACACCAGCGTACACGGAAGCTAATAAGATAGCTCAAGACTACACGTTTTATAATGGATTATTATATAAGTTTGTGGACTCTGACCATACAAAATTAAGGATTGTTGTACCTGCAATTTTGCAGAGGAAAATAGTATGGTTAGCCCATAGATCGTTCGGACATATGGGAGTCGACAAAACAGTCTCGATGCTGAAAGAAGCATTTGTATGGCCGAGACTGAGAGAAACTGTAAGGGACACATTAAAGACACGTGATCTATGTCAAAGGATCAAACCTAATGCCTTTTTGATGAGACAGAAGCCTATACCATTGTTGCCCGAAAGGCCCGGCCAAATCATATCTATTGATAATTTTGGACCTTTGCCAAAGGCAAGAAGAGGAAATCGACACATAATGGTGGCTATGGATGTCTTCACTAAAATGGTTGTCCTTGCTCCCATACAGAAGACTAGTACCAAACAGGTGTTAAAACGACTCAAAGAAAAAGTGATGCCGATTCTGGGAAAACCTGAGAATTTGTTGTCGGATCACGGCAGTTGTTTCACCAGTGTAGAGTTCAGACGAGAATTAGAAATACTTGGAATACGTCAGATTTTGTCAAGTATTCGCCATCCTGAGGCAAATCCTGTAGAAAGAGTGATGAGGGAGACGGCCAAGTATTGTAGAATATACTGTGCCGAAGAAAATTGGAAGTGGATAGATATCTTGGATATTATCGAATTTTGTATAAATAATACGATCCATGAATCCACAGGAGAGATACCCATAACGTTACATCGGAATGAGCAACCAGAAAGACCTTGGAGTCTGGTAATTCCTAGGCCAGCAGACGCTCAGCCTGGAAGAGATGTACGTATTAGAAGAGCCTTTGAGCATCTAAAAGCTCAAGCCGACAGGAGGCAGAGAAGAAATAGGCATAAGAGGTATCATCGACCATTATTAGCAGGAGAAATGGTGTTAGTAAAAAGACCAGCCATTTCGGATCCAGGGAACCGTGTGTACAAGAAGTTCCAGAAAATGTACCACGGACCATATCAAATAATCAGAGATTTGAGGAATAACGCATATAGAATTCGGCACTGTGAAACGGATCACGAAGTGACCATGAATTCAGCAAATTTGAAATTATATTACCCTCCCGAAGATTTCGATGAAGCAAATGAACAAGCCCTGGTTATGGAAACATTTAGAGATGAATCCGCTTTTGACATAAACAAGAATAAGGAAGAAATAGGAAATAGAGCTCAAGCATTCGAGTGCGAATGCGAATTGGAGAAATTGTATTGGGAAATTAAAGAAATAATTGAATTTATTGAAGAAGAAAATTCCAATTTAAGAAAGGAAAATGATGAAATAAGGAAACGGGTAGGGATAGATCAAACCCGTAAGGAAGAATGAGGTTCTGGAGATGTTATAGTCCAGACAAATCAAGAAGAAAGAAAGGGTAGGGATAGACCACACCCGTAAAGAAGAATGAGGTTCTGGGGACTTATAGTCCAGACAAGTAAAGGAGAAAGAAAGGGTAGGGACAGAGCGTACCCGACCGACACAATCACCGGATACGACTTTAAAGAAATAAAAACAACAGCAAATACGGACGACGTTATGATGGCTTCGACGAATAAAAAAAAAGATAAGATTAATTGAAATAAATTTCCTCAAAGATTTTTTCGAAAATTTATTTACCTAAGGAGGGGAGAGATGAACCCATGTGCCATCGGGTCCATGGAGGTCGAATCCATGCATTTGGGGAAGAAATGAAAGAAACGTACAGTTTCTAATGTAACTTAGAGAAAGATCAAGCTAGGATGCTAGCCTAATATGGTGCAAGAGGCGAGGACCAGGTGTTCGTGAGATGAGATCACCCCTCTTGACATTCAGAAGGGAGCGAGTCATGAGTATTAATAACTGAGTGGAAAATTCCCACTATTAAACAAGGAAGCCTGACTCGGAAATCGACCTTACGTTGCTGGAAAATGACAACACCGCTTATGCGCCAGAAGAGGAATAATTAAATTTAACCCGTTTACGAGTATAATAATGAGTAAACAAGTACAGTACGGTGAATCATTTTGAATGAGAGAATTTTTAGTAAAGAAGAACCCTTTAATAATTGCACAGGAGAAAACTGCAAACGCAAGTGTACGTCATCGGGGAAGTACCAAGGCTGGTGTAGAGGGGAGAGCACAAAAGAACAGCAACACCCACACAATTGAGGACGAGGAATTAATTAATATCTCCGAATTGCACGATCGATTCTTAGGTGCAATGAGATTATTTGACATTGAGAAGACGAGCTTTCGGAAGGTATAATTTTTATAATTGTGCAACCATTATTTTAGAAGTTGGCCACAGAAAGGGCTAGAGTCTTATCTTTATGTAGCGGAAAGGTATAAAACTCCTGGCCTCACCAAGCCAATCATGCAGTTATTCTGACAACCCGTGAGGGGTGTTACTACGCATCAGTACAAGCAGGTCCAAATAGCCCAAGGGGGGCGTTGCTACGCATCAGTATTCAGACAGCCGTGTGGGGCGTCACTCTGCGTCACATCGAAGACAGTTACTAGTACTCCTTGAAGGGAGAAACGCTGTATTACACCGCAGAATTAATATCCGATAGCCATAGGCGTCGCAGTATTAACAACTTGCTTGCCTCCATAAGGAGTAGTAAAGAAGAAATTTAAAGTATCGCCGTGTTGAAAGATTAGGAAAATCCTAGTTACAGGATTTAGGTCCGACAGTACACAAGTTATAGTGAAAAGTTCGTAAGATATAGTCAGAGCAGGCTGCGAACGTTGGACCCAAGGCGATAGGTCTTTAAATAGACGAACGAATATATCATAACGTACGGAAGTACCGTAACAGAAAGATAAACAGTTATCTAAATTAAAGAACCCAAAAAGGGAAGAATAGAGTAAGGTTCGGAACGTATTTCAGAAACGTAGGAGTGCCAGGACCGATCAAATAAAGAAGAACGGAGACTATAAACATTATCTCCAAAGAACAGACGAACTATTCTAAAGCACTAGATTCGAGAAGTACTAGCTGCTATAAAATAAATTCATAGATCATCGATTGGTTATCGAGGAGACCTCGATCCGAATAGACTTTCACTAGGATCGATAAACCAGATCTACAAAGAAGCCGTTCAAGCTAGATAAATAGCCGGTTATCCAGAATAGGAGTAGAAGAATTAGGATTCCAGGGAACAGTAGATGTTTCGAGACTTTCGTATTCTGCAGGATAGGAAGCCGACATTGAATAAATTTCACCCTTGGAAACGGGAAATTAAGAGGTCACGTGTGATAGGCTCAGAAATACGGCTTAGTGATCAAGAATTGTGAAGTGTAAATTTGTCAAGATTGTGTGTTAAATTAATATTTTTAGTGTTTATTGTGTGTTCTAAAGGGACACACCAGTGTATAAAAATGTCGTCAATGTTAAGTGTCTTAAATATGTGTCAAGAAGTGTTTGTACATAAGATGAATTTCTTTAATATGGAGTAAAAGTTCAAAGTGGGCCCAAAATGAAACACCGCACAAGAATAAAGATCATGGGACGATCTTAAAAACATGTGAGTACTGAATTTCATTCTATTTTGGTGTCAGGAAATGGTTGTGTACATATCCACCGGGGTTTTGAGTAAAAGGGATGTGTTTTAATAAATAAATACTGAATAAACAAGAACGCGGTCTGAACAATAATAGTAATTTGAGAAATTATAAATAATTATGTAAAGAATAAATCCCGTAAAGGAAATATGTGAATAAAATGTTAATGTATTTAACGAATGTCATAAGAGCAAGCGAAATATCAGTAATTATCAGGAAAGATATTTAAATAAAGTAAATTTGAGATATGAAAGAAATAGCTTTTGAGCTTGTGTAAAGAATAAAGATAATAATAATAACCAAGAAAGGAAATATTAAATAAAGATCAAATAAATTGATGTGAATAAAAGAGCGTTAGAGCCTTAATAAAAAGTATAGACATGATGTTTAAATACATGTTCTTGAAATAGAGAAAGTTATTGTCAAAAGGAAAGAATAATATAAAAATTGAAATGTGTATCAATTGTTAATATGATATTATCAGTTCTTTGGATGACGCTAGGCTTAAAATATATAGCGCAAAAGGAGCGCATTAAAGTAAAATGTCACGCTAGGAACGCGTAAAAGTTAATGTACTTGGTAAATTATGTATGAGAGGTAGTTGATTGTCGCGAATTGAGATTTGGTATAAGTCCTCTATTTGTGACGTAGTATCACGAGGCATTGTGTATGTATTGAAAGGGAGCAAATGTATGGTATTGAGCGTAGGTCTATTTAGCTATTGGCTGACCCTAAATCGCATTGTGTATAGTCCTCTATAAGGGAAAGGTTCCCGAGGAATGTGAAGAGATTCGAGCCCAGAATCCTCTGATTTTGAAAGCCTCTTTATTTATTCGTCGTTAATTGCTCTTCCACAATCAATGAGGACCTTTCATAATTAATAAACGCCAAGATTACGAATGTGGTTTTTAAGCCCAATAATATTGCTGATTGTACACGCAGAGTAAAAGGCCAGGTCTCCACTAAGAACTGAGAATGGAAAGTTTGTGTTTTGTAAAGCATTTAAAGAGGTCTCTAGCTCGGGCCAAACGGGAAGGAGCCCGCATAGTCATAAATGACTATCATGTTTCACGGCCAGACCCTCGGAGAAGGAGGGATGTCTGGAAGTCGTTTTGTAAAGAGTAATGAATACACCAGGAGTGTTTAAAGTTGTTAACGACCCGGGCGTTGCACCGAGGTCCTTGTAGATTGATATTTCCGCTTGCCTGTTCAGATCGTAGTTTTCTTATGTGAAAATGGTCTTATAAGACATATGAGATAAATAACAATTCCTATTGTAATGTTGTATGGAAGTTGGATTCCACGAGTTAATTGAAGGCAACTAGGTTTCGGGAGTAACTATAGTTTTTTGACTGTGTCAAGTATCTTCATACTCTGGAGTACACAAGAAATTTCCTGATGACCTTAATGTACTTATGAAACTAAAGAGAGATGATAACAGCTGAAATGTGTGAACATGCCCAAATATTGAGTTAGATAATTAACATATAATTTTAAATGTAATTATACATTTGTTTTGAGGATTAAGAAAATATAAAAAGTAGTATTTGAGGTGTACAAAGAATGACACCGTTATTATGTAAAGCATGGAGCTAAAAGAGCTCGGAATTATATAAAACTTACAGCTGAGGCTTTATGGAAGTAAAAATAAGTAGGAATTGTTGGTTTATGTGGAAACCATATGTTTTAATACAATATTTGTTTTATTATATTGTGATTCCTTGTTCATTTGGAACAAGTAGATGATTATGGGTCAGTAATTAAATTGTTAAAGTGTTTGTAGCGCCATTAATTTTATTAATTAAATGTGTTAAAAATAGGAGTTGATTTTGTTGTTATTTTTGCAAGTGTATCCTCTAATTAATCCAAAATATGTGAGTCACAGAGTGGGGGAACTTACCACTGCCCCGAAAATTCCGAATTGAGCTACGCTGGTATACTGTGATTGGCATATTTCTTGCTAAAAGGGCACAGTAGATTTACTGGCACGTTAAAGATCTTCTTCGGGGCAAAATTCCGGCAGCCCGGTGTCTCTAAAAGCCTGAGTAGTTAAAATGGACGTAAAACCAATAGCATTATTATTAACGGCTGCCAACTGCAAATGGATTCCATTGAATTCTTGAAATTACACTCCATAGCTCCGAATCGGTTTAACATAACAACAAAAGAAAACATAAAATATTGATGCAGTTTGCTAGGAGAGGTATATTTTCCAATAATTGATAACTCAAGATGGCACGGAAGATTTGCCACAACCTAACGGTCAGAGGCGTTGGAGTCCATCCAAGCCCAGCTGGTGCCCCCTGAAAAATGGTTTTTGTCTTTCCAAAGCAATGTCCTGCAGTTGAATATTTTCAATTGGTAGCCCTGTACCAGTGTAAAGTAGCTCAAAGTGAAGCTTTAGCTCAGTAACGCAAACGGGCGCTTCCGGATATTCTATTAATTTATTAATTTATTTATATCGTATGGCAAAACAAGGATACATTATAAATACATATATCTTACAATACGCCTCCGTAGCGTAGCGGTCAGCATGGTTAGCTGCCGCCCCGGAGATCCTGGGTTCGATCCCCGGCTCCGGCAGGGATTTTAAAACTGACGTGAGGGTTGGAACGGGGTGCACTCAGCCTCGTGAGGACAATTGAGTAGCTGTCTGACAGTGAGACAGCGCCCCGATCAGGAATACCAAGATTAACGGCTGAGGGGACCCGACGCGCTGATCACGCGTCACCCCAATATCTGCAGGCCAAATGGCTGGGCAGCGGTCGCTTGGTCGGCCTTAGCCCGTCATGGGCTGGATAGTGCCAGGGGTTGACTTTTATATCGTATGGCAAAACAAGGATACATTATAAATACATATATCTTACAATACGCCTCCGTAGCGTAGCGGTCAGCATGGTTAGCTGCCGCCCCGGAGGTCCTGGGTTCGATTCCCGGCTCTGCCACGAAATTTGAACAGTGGTATGAGGACTGGAACAGGGTCTACTCAGCCTCGGGTGGCCCAAATGGGTAGAGGGGTTCGATTCCCACCTCAGCCATCCTCGAAGTGGTTTTCCGTGGTTTCCACTTCGTCTTCGGGCAAATGCCGGGATGGTGCCTACTGTAAGGCCACGGCCACCTCCTTCCCTGTTCCTTGCCTATCCATCCTAACCTTCCACTCCCTTCCCTCTTGAGGCCCCTGTTCGCTTTGCAGGTGAGGCCGCCTGGGCGAAGTGCTGATCCCACCTCACCAGTTGTATCCACTCCGATTAGATGTTCCCAGCTCTAGGACACGGCCTGAAAGGGCGGTAAGGACGAGATCCCTCGCATAGTCCGTGGAGCCACCACCCTGGAGGGCAAACTCGATAAAAATAAAAAATCTTACAATAAATTTTTATACAATTGAAGGGTGCACGGGAAGAAGGAGGAATGTCGAATAATGTGAAATGTTCAGGAAACGAGTTTTAAAGTTTAATTACTTATACAGTATGTACTTATATATACATACGCGTCAACTTGAAACGTCATTTTCTCACGACCCTCATTGTTCTTAGCCAGACACAATTGTGCCTCCATACGTCGCAAAGAGGCTACCAGATCGCGCTGATACATTTTGAGTGGACCCTTCAATTATTATTTACAGGTCAACATTCAAAGCTTAATGTCCATTCTTAATAAACTAGTAAAGCACTTGATGGAAACGGAAACAGATGATTTGTAAGTGGGCAGTTATTTTGTTTGAAGTTTGTGGCGGTGGGCAGTGATGCATTAGTGCTATTCACTGCTCAGCACGTCGTTAGCGGTTTACAGGAGTCAGGCTTCATCGACCACAGCCTCTCGGTTCACTCCCGAACAGAAGATACGCACAAACACGAGTCCCGTAATCTTCTATTAACCATGATGGTGTCCGACCGTCAGCACGTATCAGGGGCGTAACTACGAGGGAGATACTCCTTTTCAGAGCCAAACAATAAAAACATTTAATTCGATGACATTTATATTTAGAATAAAACCAATCTTCGGATTGATGAAAAAGGACTGCATTAATCACCTTTATACTGTACTTACACTTCTCTTTACTCCTGTAGACTTTCATTGTTACCTAAACTGAACACAACACTGTTCATTTCCGATCTTTTTCACCTTCACAGGCGCCAATATAAATGCCGTAGAAATCAAACACGTAAATGAAAACATGTGCAGATATTTGATTTTGCTTCGCTTGGCTCCCATGTTCGTTTTGTAGTTGACAGATTTTTGAAAGTCTCATAGGTGAACTTCTAGTAGTCTAGCACCCCTTAGCACCGTACACAATTTTAGGGTGATATCGGTAATAGTTTAGGAAATATTGAATGCTGGGGAAATATTTCGCACAGCCACCATGTTGGATTGCCGGCCCCATGGTGTTGGGGTAGCGCGCCTGCCTCTCATCCAGAGGCCCCGGGTTCGATCCCCGGCTCCGTCAGGGATTTTAAAACTGACGTGAGGGTTGGAACGGGGTACACTCAGCCTCGAGAGGACAATTGAGTAGCTGTCTGACAGTGAGACAGCGCCCCGATCACGAATACCAAGATTAACGGCCGATGGGACCCGACGCTCTAATCACGCGTCAACCCAATATCTGCAGGCCAAATGGCTGGGCAGCGGTCGCTTGGTCGGCCTTAGCCCGTCATGGGCTGTAGTGCCAGGGGTTTGACCATGTTGGATTGGTGAGATGTAATAAAATTTTAAGGCACGGTCGGGGTCAGCCAAAATGGAGACCTCACTAACTTTCATTGAATTCTTTCCAGCCGTTTAGAAGTTATTAAGGGACACATACACACAGACAGACACACACACACACACGGACAAAAGGTGATCTCAGATTTTTTTTATAAAATGAAAATAGGCTAAAAATCGAAAATTAATAAAACAAAAATTAAATAAAACTAATAATTATAATAATAAAATTCTAGTTAAGCCACTGAAAGTTCGTAACACGCAATCCCAATCGTCCTTGGATAAACGCGGTCCCAGTCATGCAGATTAGATTTTTAGCCTACTTTTCACATTTTGCAAAAATGAGGAAAAAGTACACTTATGAGATCGATCCGGGAAAATGTGTGTCTGTCTGTCTGTCTGTCTGTCTGTCCTTCTGTCTGTCGGTCTGTCTGGCTGTGTGTGTCCCCCCCTATCAAATCCTAAACGGCTGCAGCAATCAAAACCAAATTTAGTATGAGTAAAGATGTGCACCGGAATATATCACGTCCATATTTGAAAATGATGTCAGTGCTACCAACTGCTGAAAAAACGCACTAGAAATTTGAGCTCCATGTTGGATATCATGCAAGGTATGCATGGGAGCTGTTCCAAAATTGGCACACATGTAGATAATACTATTTCAGTTTAATTTCCAGGAGACCAGCCATGACAGTGTTGCCGAAATAATTTTAAGCCTTCTAATAAGTCCAATGTTTAAATGCATATAACTTCTACACTATCAATTGGATTTCAACCAAATTTTGTATGTAATATCTGTACATAAACAGATATGACTGAGAGTATTCTTAAGAGCCACCAGGGCTGCCAACTGTTAATAATTGCTCTCTTTATTTTTTTTATCCAAATACCAATATATCAGAAAGTATGCAAGCCAACAGCTTTAAACTATGCACACGTATATTCTGACATTTTAGATTAATTTCGAGTAACTTATATACGTCAGTTCTACCAACATGATTATAAGCCTGCTGATACGACCAATTTTTAAATACATATAACTTCTATATTATCAGTTGGATTTCAACCAAATTTCGTATGTGCTATGTGTACCATAACAGATATGACTATAAGTATTGTTAAGAGCAATCAGGCCTGCCAACTGTTAAAAAATGCTGTCTATATTTATTTTACACTAATATCAATATACCAGAAAGTATGCAAGCCAACAGCTCTATACTTTGCACACGTATAGCACCTGACATTCTAGATTAATTTGGAGTAATTAATACAAGGCAGTGCTGCCAACATGATTCTATGCCTGCTGATATGTCCAATTTTAAAATACATGTAACTTCTATACTAACAAATGGATTTCATCCAAAATTGGCACAACAAGATATCATAATATTTCAGATTATTTCTGACCAGCACACGCATGGTATTGTTGGCAACATGCTTTTTCGCGTGCTGATAGATCCAGTGCCTAACTGCATGTAACGTCCATTGGACTTCATCCAAATTTTGTATGCTGTACCTTAAGATATTGAACTAAGAATATATTCAGTCGCCAGGGCTGCCAACTGTAGTGCTCTATTAGGCTACATTATACCAGGTATTGAACCCTTTATCCACAGGCTGTATAAAGGATTCTAATATTCATTCATCATCTTTTGATACATTTCTACAGACAACAGATATGAGAGCCAGACGGTGTTGGGATATATTGAGAAATCAGTGGCCGAGAGGACACAATGGTTTAAGCTCCTGTGGTATTTTAGGAAGAAGCATATATATTCTTGGGACATAGGACAGGTGCAACTTTTAGCGCGGAAGACGGCTTGGGGACGCACACTATGGCTTGTTGCTAGGAAGATTGGCGCCAAGGAAGAAATCGAATGCTACGAAGCAATTGGTCTATCATCATGTTAACCACTCCCTACTGCGGGAATATATGAAAAAGCGCGCAAAGACATACAACAGTCTGGGCCAATAATATCAAGACGCCTTGTCTTAGCGGGAACTCGGCTTGGGAACGCGCACTGGTAAATTAACGCGGGAGTTATCTACAGATTAATTCCACGATCGATTCAAGCCGGCTACAGCATAATCGTAACCTCCACACTGCTACGAACTCAATGATACCTTTCGCATGCTAGTCTGATAGTTATAATGGAATATTTTTTAATATATCCCCTTCCACACCTACCCTAGTCAGTTTCATTTATAAGGATCCAAGATGCTTCGAGGAGCATTACTCATTACTTATTTCTGTGCTTCTGAGGACGTAACACAGACCACTCATTTTTGTACGTCTGTGGACGTAAGGTTCATACTCTGCATATTTCATGTTAGTGAACATGGAACAGCGTCGTCAAATTATAAGTGTAACTTCAGTGATTTATTTATAGTCCCAGCACTATCAGTAGGACCAGTTCATCGAAGTAATTCACCAAATAGACTGTCAAGGAATATAGTACTTGATAGGTGAATATAGTAGGAATTATATCGTGTGTGTATCTGACAAAACTTTATTTAATTTAGCACGTGATGACGTCTAAGAACAGGAATGGATCTGGGAACCAGCAGGACATTTGCCTGAAGATGTCAATGACCAGATAAACATCTTAAAGGAGATGGCTGCAGACGTATTCCTGGCGCTGTGTAAAGGATTGAGTATCAAATAAATTTATTTTATTTATTAAATCAGCTACGGTGTTATGGGATACTTTTTGTAAATATTTGTTTGCTTGCTTGGTAATGTGGATTATTAGTTTTTGTTTTACTGACACATTAAATATGGGACTAGCCGAGCGTTGCGTAATTTATATATTTTGTGATTGTATTTGGTTTAACTTTACGCGGGGATGCGCAGCCGATGCTCGCTTTCGCTTGCGTAAATCGCGGTCAAGCATTATTATTCGGAGGTCTGCCTTAAAACAAAAATGGAACTGAATTAATTTTGAGATTAAAAATAGAATTTGGAGGGTAAAAGATTATTTGTGAGTAGAATTTTATGACGGATCAGGATCATTTTGATAGTTGCTTTCCAGCAGATTTGGACGGGATGGCACTTTGCACCCGAGTTTTTGTTGTGTATTTTTTGTTAATGTGTCAATGGACGCAGTATCGTTGATCTGTTTTGAGTCGACTCAGTGTGTGTGTTTGAGAGTCAGTCCAAGCTATGGTGCGTAATGTGATTTTTTATGATGTGCTAGCGAGAATATATCATGGCGATTATTCTGACTTGCTCCACGTCAACCCAGTTCATGTCCTCGCGAGGCTGGACTTGTGGTATATATTTGTGTTTCTCGTCATCCAAGGGGATGGGCGAGACTGAGAGAGGTATTTGAAGGGCAGCGTGACTCATACAAGTAGGGGAGCGCTCAATCAGATAACGTGTCTTGTCATTAAGAGCAGGCTTGCTTCCTGTACTGCAATTTAAGATGTTGTTTAAATTCACAAAAACCTGATCGGTTATAGTGAGTACTGATTGATTAAATGGGAGCTGTCCATAATTGTAAGGTAACCACCGAAATTCGTGTTTGTCTGGCGTTTCATATAAATGTAAACATAGTTTTTCAGCCGTTAGGCTTGTTTTTTGTTGTTGTTGGTTCAATTTTGGTGTGTTTATTTTTATGCGTCCTTGACCCGTGTCAAGTTAGGGTGCGCGAAGCTATGTTCCCAAGTTATGATGAGAGCGGTTTTCTTTGGCCTAGTTCTGGCATGCTCTTTTGTGTTCATTATGTGCTCCTGCACCAGTTAGGATCTCACGGAGATTCTTCATTCTGTTTATATTATTAGATCTTGCATGTGTCAGTAGTAGTTATAGTGTATTAATTAAGGGTGGGTCCCATAGCCGTAGTGTGATTTAAAAGATGCAACTCCGTAAGCAACATGTCTGTTTCAGTTGTAAACGGACTCGCATCAGTACTCAATTTCTTATTAACGAAGAGTACACCACACATTATATAACTTCTTGACCAGAAAAAAAAGGACTTGTATCCATATGTTGTGACGAGTGAGTTCTTACCGCTCAAATTCTTATGTTATGATTTTATCATTTATGTGAAGCTTCATTCACATTGTCTTGTTGTGACGAGCGAGTTCCTACCGCTCAGTGTTATTATTATTATTATTTATTAAGGGGGTGAAAGTCAGGGAGGATTTGTTTTTATTTATTATTATTATTATTATGCACATACCTTTTCAGTCATTAAATTTCTTTTATTCTACTTGTTGTTCATTTTATTTCTAGTATAGCCTCTGTCATGAACCTTTCCATTCATTAGAGCATGTTGTTTTAAGCGAACTTTGCTGTGTAACGCAGTCAGGACTGAACACGACCCCGTAGACGACTCTCGACAAAACCATGCTTTATTGAAGGGTGCGTAGACAAGCTGGCGCGCCAAGTGGGGCTAGTTCGTTGCTAGTTAACTGCTAGAACACGGGGGATAGACAGCATAGACAAGCTGGTGTCATACCGTGGAGCGTTTTGTTGTGTTGGGCTTTTCTAGCGGATCATAAACAAGCTGTTACCATACATGTGGTGTTTCGCTGTTTTTGACTGTTTGAGATCACCGGAAGTGATATTTTGTTAACGTAAATACGGCGAAGAGAAGTACCGCCAAGAAAATGGAATATGCAGTAGAATCACGAGTTTGCAAGTTAAAATACGATTCACGTTTTGTTTATTGATGTAATTAGTAAAGTAATGTACGTGAAATCGGGCGCCCATTGATTAAATATAAAATTAGATTTGTTTAGAAAGTCAAACTCATGAATATGTTGGGAGGCTGGTAGCCTTAAATGACAATTAATACTTTGTTAATTAGTCAGCGGTAACATCAGATCTGGATAGTAATTTATGACTGAATATGTGCGGGGTTAAAAAGTTATTAAGTAAAGTTAGAACCATTCATTGATGATTGATTTGCGGGAGTAAAGGGAATAAGTTTAAATGAACTGAATGTGGTCAAATGAAGTAAATGTATGTCAAGAATTATATATGTGTGTGTCAGGGAGACGTTTGCATGCCATTCTCCTGTTTTCTCAGTGATATATATATATTTGTGTGATAATGGCAACAGTCGCAGAGATCCAAGCGATTATTGAAAGTGCCACGACACGAACCCAGAAGCTATTAAGAGAACAAAGTGAAAGATTAGACAGTAAATTATCTGAACAGAATGCACAATTAGCGGAACAGATTGAGTCATTCCAGAATCAAATGAATGACGCTATAAAGACACAATTTGCTGAACAGAGTGAAAAATTAGACACTAAGATATCTGAACAGAATGCACAATTATTTGAAAAGAGTGAGTCATTAGAAATTAAATTAATTGAACAGGGTAACTCATTACAAGCGCAAGTAAATGAAACAAACAATTAGAAGCGCAAGAAAATAGAAATATGAGTCAGTTAGCCACATTATATGCGGAGATGAAAGAATACACTACACAGCAGATGGTTCAATTCGCGCTTGATGTAAGTAAGAATAATGACAAACAGCTAGGTCAGATACAAAAATTAGAGGATACCTTCAACCGTAAATTAAATGATTTGGACGAAACTGTATTAACAAAACTAGCTCAGATAGAATTAGCATGCACGGTAAATAACAGTGAGGTTAAAACGGCACAGGATGGTATTGAAAATCGATTTGATAAAATGGAGGAGGATTCTACGTCTATCCAGGGACAATTGTCAGCAGTAAATGAAAGCTTCACGGGCCTAATAAAGGACATGTGGGTAGATTATTGGCTAAGGAATAACCCACCTACCAAGGGAAGATGATTAAGAAAAGGAAGTGGGTTTCGGACTGGAGAAACAGGATAGAGAAATAGGATGAGAGTTCCACAAAAGTTATAAATTTAACTTTAAATACCCTTAGAGGCAGTTGCCACTGAAAATTAACTCTCTGATACCTAAAGTAGGTACGAACTTGGTCGAAGCTAACGGGAACCGCAGCTAGGACTTGGGCGGTTTGCCAGAGAAAGGCTTTAGTGTATTTCCTCCCAAGCATGCATAAAAGTACTATGGGGAAGGGTGATGGTCTGGCCAGACAAATAGTAGCAGAATTGTTCTGTATTAACGATGGAATAAACTTTGGAAGAGTCAGGGAAGACAGACTGGTATTTGAGAAATGATAAATCCAAAACCAAATATTTAATTTATTTAACAATTCAAAGAAGCGTAACTTTAACATGTATATAATTTCAATCTTATTAACAATTTGGGGTCGCAGACCTCCGACAACATTTAGAAATTGCTCCAGGGAAATAACAATTCTTAAGGTTTTAAACCTGGTACTAAAATCTTTGTAAGATTTCAACAAGGCAAATGAAATGATTAAAGTTTAGACATTCACAAGAGTACAAGGAGTGTACTTTTAAAAAATTACCAGGTAACTGATTTAGAAAAGGTTACAACTTCGAAAATAACAATAAGAAAAACATCAAAAATAGAAGTTCCTACAACTTCTTATAATTAAGCTAAATTACTTTATAACAATTATACAAAAGAGAGCAGGTCACTTACGGTGAAACCTAAAGAAAAAATCAAAAGGAAGGTTCTAGACTTCCTATGTTTAAGTAGGAATCACGAGCCAAATGGGGCAGTTTCCATTTCGTGAGACCTAGAAATAACTCACTCAAGAGTTGCAAGTATTGTATTCTCTCATTAGAAGGGAGAAACAATGTAAGTTTGAAACGTGTGCTGAGCACGTAATTATACAGAAACTAATTAATTACACATGAGAAAAAATGGGAGGGCACATCTATAGATTGACACCTCGTTGAAACAGACCTAAATTTAAAAGTTTATTACGGTTTGTTAGTAAGAGGTTTAGGAAAGAGAAATAGGGATTGAGGAAAAATGTTCATGGCCTTATTTAAATGTAAACGGACGATCGCGACGCGGTAGAAAGTTGAACAAGCACTGGTTTTCACTATAGTTCGTTGAAATATATGAAAAGTTCACTATAGAAACACGAAAGTTTATGGCAAAGAAAGTTATTTCAATTTGAAAAAATGACTGGTTGCACTAGATGAACAAAAGTCTATTGCTTGAGAAAATAGTGGATTACAGTTAAATGCGCCATAGAACATCCAACGGTGGAAGAAAATTCGCTATTGAGCTTTAATTCAGAAGAGAGATTCTTCAATTTTAAATAGTATTCTCACAAGTGAGTGAAAATTTCATAACGGCAGGACTTGTAGATGAAATACAGAATCTGGAAGGTTCCAGAACGATCTTAGTAGAAAAATGGGGCTAATGTTAGTCCAGCGGAGGAACTAGCTTGGTGAATTATAGATAGCGGGTATTTAGATAATATCCCACGTGGTGAGAAGATTTCTCATTTAACAAGCATAAGAAAGCTACTTTCTATTAAGGTTGGCTTAGACAGACAAAGCTCAACATGGCAAATCCCGCGAAGAATGATTTTTGCCCCAAATAAGTAATCTCACGCTGTCTATAAAATATATTTAAAACATGTAGAAGTTAAAACCATGAAGATGAGGTTAAAACTTGAAGCTGTACTTATCTTGGTTACATGTCGAGGGTGAAGATCCCTTTGACGGATGCCTTGAGTGCCAACATGGCGTAGAGAGTAGAGAATGCCTCTTGGTTTGAGGAGACTGGCTCGAGTTGAGCCTTAACTGAGTCGACGGCCGGCGCACAAGTGAGAGCTACTCAGCAGAGCACGGAGGGTCCAAGGAAGGGTAAGAGTGGGGGTAGGAGACAAAAGGAGAACATATAAACATAGCCAATATTACAACAAAAAATTGATCTTCTCTTGCTGAGCCGGTCTTCAAAGAGTTGATAACAGATGATACTAGCGCAGCATGGTGAGTAAAAAAGTAGACGTAGTTCTCTTGCTCACGGAGAAAATAGCTGGCGATGGTAACAAGATCTGGTGGCCAGATGGATAAGTAAATCCTCTTGCACCAGGAAGAATTGAGGAGCTTCAGAGATTCGCTGCGAGATGACGCTAGGTGGGCCATAGAAGATATATATCTAGAACAGACTCATACAAGATATAAGAGACCTGATCAACAAAGAGAAAATAGAAGATCACTGTTGGTGTTTGATAAGGAAGGAAGAAATGGACAAGCAAAAGCAATAAGAATTATATTCTCTTGTACCGTGTATTCCTAGAATACACCATACTGGGGGGGGGCAAAAACACCAACAGAGAACAAGAAAAACAAGTAAACATTTAAAGGTAATGGTTGTTTTGTGATCGGACCATTAGTGGTCAAGATTTTGGCCACCCTGACTCTCCCATCTCTTCCAGGATAACACTCGGTCACTCTACCAGAGATCCAAACTAGGGGGGGGGGGTGAAACATCCCTAACCAAGACCAAGTCCCCCACTTTAATGTCGGGACTAGAAAGAAACCACTTCTGTCTCCGTTGCAAGGAAGTTAAATATTCCAAGTTCCACCTCTTCCAAAAGGAATTACAGAGGGCTTCAAGTTTACGCCAAACGATAGGTAGATTAGAATCCCTGAAAGAATTGGGAAGAGGAGGAGGGGCAGAAAGAGAAGTGCGTGTAAGGAAGTGACCAGGTGTAAGTGGAAGCAGGTCATCAGGGTCATTGGAAAGCGGAGTTAAAGGACAAGAATTAACGACACCTTCAATCACAAAATAGCTAGAAACTGCGGGAAATAAGGCACTAGTAAAGATTGCGATATGATGCGAAAAGAGAATTGAAAAGTTTAAACAAAGCGTATAGAAACAAGTACATCTATTAAGGATAAGAATATACCAAATAAACAAAGGAACTATGCGAGTAGAAAGCAAGAACGACATAGGTAACAATCTAGTAGCCATAAACAATGACCTTAAGTTATAATGAGTATCAAACGGGTTACTCAGAAAAATAATTAAGTCAGCGAGAAACGTGACATAACAAGTATAAATACAAAAACTCATCGAATGTGACGACAAGAAAAAACTAGCTTGTTCATCAATGAACATTAAAGGTGCAAAATATGTAAGCAAGGAGCAATACATGAACGCGTGAAAAATACGCAACGATGTTGTGAAACAAGAATCGAAGCAATTGTAGAATAAGAGCGTGAGTAAGTGGGAGACATAAGCAAGCGCGGCCTTGACCCTTATAGTACAACGAGATAAGGAATATAAATATCTGAAAAGAGTCCTTGACTAGAACAAGTTTATTTTGGTGATGAGTTGAACGGCTCCTGAACTTACGGAAGCGACTCGCCAGACAATGGTTGGCAATCCGCCAGAGTTGAGATAAGGGAATCTTGCTTTGACCTTTGGCAAGCATACAGGAAATAAACGATAACTTGGCCTTCCTCAAACTTGTATACAAACAAGTTTGACAAACAAGCAGTTCAAAGTACACAAACAACACTAGTTGAATCAGCTTTGACTTAAAGCGGAACGAGTAACACGACATGTAGTCATCCGTAGCTTGGACGTGAACAAACAATTTAAAGACATAAGAAATAGAGTAGGAAATCAATTTCGCATAATTTTGAGGATCACGGAAACCGACAATTTTCAACAGAAAAAAGCTTAATTCTTCCGAAAAAGGAAGAGAAGCCGGGACATTGAGAAGGAGTTTATGCGTAAGAATAGTTATTCTAGATGCTAGAGAATTCAGATTTTCAAGCGATTTCATGAGCGACTTCCAATTGTGAGGAAGGGGGGAGGAGCCGGCCGTGGCCATCCTTCTAAATAGCGAAAGAAGTGAAACATAGCTTACAGCGAAGTGATGGTGACTGATAGCCATGGTTTTACACAAGGGGAAGATAGTTTTCGATAAAGAGTTTAAGCAATTACCTGCTATAAAAAATGACATGAGAAGGTAGACGAAATAACACAAGGCGAGGCGAACTTGAATTGCCATCTTGTGCGGGAAGAAGGCAAAACCATTTAAACAACTTACAAAGATGGCGTAATTGTTCACGATAAGACATCGTTTCGGCAAGTGTTTTTCAAAAGTATCGAGATCGAAAACATGAGCATTCTCTTTTTCAGAAATGGGATTTATGTCAGCTGTAACGAAATGACATTGCGCTTTGGTTTGAACATTGGGATGCTGGATTTCACCAGTAATAAACCAACCAAAATCGGTGTCTCTAGCGACCACGTTTGAGGATAACTTGCGAACCTGTTTACGTAGGCAATTCCAAAAAACGTTGGCACTGAAAAGTACCTCAATGGGACCTTGAGCATTAAACTGAGGATCTGCTAACCTTAAATGCGAAGGAATCTTTAAACCGGAAGTATTAATAGAGCTGCTAAGAGTGTCCTTGCCAATACTGGTAAGAATGAGACAGTTTAAGTTAAGATTGGTGTTTCTTTGGCAAACGTCTCTGATTTGCAATTTTGAAGACTGCAAGACTTGAGTTTTCAAATTGTCAATGCCGGTCACATTGATAGAAGTAGGCGATGAAGAAAGACCTAGTTTTTTAATTAATGATTGCGAAACAAAGTTGTGCGTTGAAGCGGAATCGAGAAGACCGCGGGTTCTAAACCAATTTCCAAATTTATCTTGGATTTCGAATTGTACAGTGGTCAAAAGGGTTTGCGCACTGTGAGAAGTTTCGGCGTTAGAAATGCAGGAAGAAGCATTAGTTTGTTCGGAGTGGCTCTGCAAGGAGCTTGAAGAGGCGGGTGCTGGTGACCTCGATTTATCATGTACGTGCAATAAAGAGTGGTGCGGTTTTTTACAATGAAAACAAAGATTGGAAGACGTGCAGTTTGAAGAAGAATGCTTAGGTGACAAACAGTTGAAGCAATGTTTGCTATTCAAGACGAACTTCTTTCTGTCTTCAACAGACAATTCTTTAAACGATTTGCACAAATACAATGTGTGAAGCTTTTTACAGAGCGTGCATTTTAAAGATTTGTTAAGCGGCCTGATATGTTCTCTTGAATGATTGAAAGAAGAACGGGTTTGCTTGTTCTCGACAGATGGGGGCTGATGTCCCTTTGAAGAAGCAAGTTTTTTTTTCAAAAATTTGACACTGATGATTCGTTTCGACCTTTTCGCACTGAAATGCGAGTGCTGTAAGGACTTGGCATCGGCTGTTGAGAAACGAGATTAAGTGTTCGAATGAAAATTCCTCTTTGCGGGCAAGTTCGACCAGAGGCTCACCACACATCCCATGATATACACCAGAAACACAGATGGGATTCGAGCGGAGCGAAAAATCCACGAGCACCAGGCCTCCACATTGCACACAATCAGCAAACACACACTCCCAAGCCTTTAAAGTCGAAAAATCGAATCTGGATGTAGCTAGATGAATAAGTATGGTGTCCCATGTTTGGACAGGCTGCTTAAGTTGGTATAATGCTCTAACATTTAACTGCATAGAGTCTAAGAGGTCTCTTAAAGAGGTGACGTCATTAGGTTTGACGGCTGGCAAGTTGAACAGACAGCGGATATGACGAGCGACACTCAAATGTAAATTGCCATATCTCTCTTTAAGGAGATTAAAGGCGATGTGGTAGTTGTCTGCGCTTAAAGGCAGTGACTGTACCAAGGCTAAGGCCTCACCTTCCAAAGACACACGCAGGAAATAAAATTTATGAATATCGGGAATTTCATTATTGTCATGAATGAGTGAACAGTAAAGTTCGTAAAAAGAATACCATTCACCTTCCTGGCCTGAGAAGTGCGGTAGGCTTATCTTAGGAAGTAACGGTTTCGGTTTGTTCTTGTGAACTGAAGCGGGTGCGGACTGGGCTGGATTGATGACCCTAGTGTCCGGTTCTGAGATATTGCGGATCAGTTGGTGGGCCTTTGCAATCCCTTCAAAGTACAAGGGTTCGACCTCGTCCCGATCCGATTGAAGTTCTGGGCAAGCGGATTCAATCTCGGTTTGAATTTGATCGTAATAATCATAAGACCGTTCGTACAACTTAAGGCGTTGTGTTAGGATGTCTAAATCACACTCGGCGGGATTTAATTTGTTGACGAAATTTCTGAATCTGGTGAGTTGCTCTTTATAGGAAGAACGTCTGGCAATGAGAGTTTCATCTTTTTCAGTAGGAGCCATGACAAAGAGAATAAATTGAAATACAACTCACGAAACTGTAGAACCTTGGAGATGCTGTCAAGTTTGCAGCAGCGAATGGGTAGAAAGAACGGGACACACCAAAGGAGACAGGAGCGGCCTCTTTCCCGTTCACAGGCTTTGCATGATGTAGTTATAGCTGAAAAATTCAAAGCAGATATTAATAATTTGCAGAGTATTGTCAAATGACACTTTTGAAAAGAATAAAAATAGAAAATGGACTCTCCCGGGTTTCTGGTACCAATTTTTGGGTAGATTATTGGCTAAGGAATAACCGACCCACCAAGGGAAGATGATTAAGAAAAGGAAGTGGGTTTCGGACTGGAGAAACAGGATAGAGAAATAGGATGAGAGTTCCACCAAAGTTATAAATTTAACTTTAAATACCCTTAGAGGCAGTTGCCACTGAAAATTAACTCTCTGATACCTAAAGTAGGTACGAACTAGGTCGAAGCTAACGGGAACCGCAGCTAGGACTTGGGCGGTTTGCCAGAGAAAGGCTTTAGTGTATTTCCTCCCAAGCATGCATAAAAGTACTATGGGGAAGGGTGATGGTCTGGCCAGACAAATAGTAGCAGAATTGTTCTGTATTAACGATGGCATAAACTTTGGAAGAGTCAGGGAAGACAGACTCTTGCTTAACCGTGGTATTTGAGAAATGATAAATCCAAAACCAAATATTTAATTTATTTAACAATTCAAAGAAGCGTAACTTTAACATGTATATAATTTCAATCTTATTAACAATTTGGGGTCGCAGACCTCCGACAAAATTTAGAAATTGCTCCAGGCAAATAACAATTCTTAAGGTTTTAAACCTGGTACTAAAATCTTTGTAAGATTTTAACAAGGCAAATGAAATGATTAAAGTTTAGACATTCACAAGAGTACAAGGAGTGTACTTTTAAAAATTACCAGGTAACTGATTTAGAAAAGGTTACAACTTCGAAAATAACAATAAGAAAAACATCAAAAATAGAAGTTCCTACAACTTCTTATAATTAAGCTAAATTACTTTATAACAATTATACAAAAGAGAGCAGGTCACTTACGGTGAAACCTAAAGAAAAAATCAAAAGGAAGGTTCTAGACTTCCTATGTTTAAGTAGGAATCACGAGCCAAATGGGGCAGTTTCCATTTCGTGAGACCTAGAAATAACTCACTCAAGAGTTGCAAGTATTGTATTCTCTCATTAGAAGGGAGAAACAATGTAAGTTTGAAACGTGTGCTGAGCACGTAATTATACAGAAACTAATTAATTACACATGAGAAAAAAATGGGAGGGCACATCTATAGATTGACACCTCGTTGAAACAGACCTAAATTTAAAAGTTTATTACGGATTGTTAGTAAGAGGTTTAGGAAAGAGAAATAGGGATTGAGGAAAAATGTTCATGGCCTTATTTAAATGTAAACGGACGATCGCGACGCGGTAGAAAGTTGAACAAGCACTGGTTTTCACTATAGTTCGTTGAAATATATGAAAAGTTCACTATAGAAACACGAAAGTTTATGGCAAAGAAAGTTATTTCAATTTGAAAAAATGACTGGTTGCACTAGATGAACAAAAGTCTATTGCTTGAGAAAATAGTGGATTACAGTTAAATGCGCCATAGAACATCCAACGGTGGAAGAAAATTCGCTATTGAGCTTTAATTCAGAAGAGAGATTCTTCAATTTTAAATAGTATTCTCACAAGTGAGTGAAAATTTCATAACGGCAGGACTTGTAGATGAAATACAGAATCTGGAAGGTTCCAGAACGATCTTAGTAGAAAAATGGGGCTAATGTTAGTCCAGCGGAGGAACTAGCTTGGTGAATTATAGATAGCGGGTATTTAGATAATATCCCACGTGGTGAGAAGATTTCTCATTTAACAAGCATAAGAAAGCTACTTTCTATTAAGGTTGGCTTAGACAGACAAAGCTCAACATGGCAAATCCCGCGAAGAATGATTTTTGCCCCAAATAAGTAATCTCACGCTGTCTATAAAATATATTTAAAACATGTAGAAGTTAAAACCATGAAGATGAGGTTAAAACTTGAAGCTGTACTTATCTTGGTTACATGTCGAGGGTGAAGATCCCTTTGACGGATGCCTTGAGTGCCAACATGGCGTAGAGAGTAGAGAATGCCTCTTGGTTTGAGGAGACTGGCTCGAGTTGAGCCTTAACTGAGTCGACGGCCGGCGCACAAGTGAGAGCTACTCAGCAGAGCACGGAGGGTCCAAGGAAGGGTAAGAGTGGGGGTAGGAGACAAAAGGAGAACATATAAACATAGCCAATATTACAACAAAAAATTGATCTTCTCTTGCTGAGCCGGTCTTCAAAGAGTTGATAACAGATGATACTAGCGCAGCATGGTGAGTAAAAAAGTAGACGTAGTTCTCTTGCTCACGGAGAAAATAGCTGGCGATGGTAACAAGATCTGGTGGCCAGATGGATAAGTAAATCCTCTTGCACCAGGAAGAATTGAGGAGCTTCAGAGATTCGCTGCGAGATGACGCTAGGTGGGCCATAGAAGATATATATCTAGAACAGACTCAAAAAAGATATAAGAGACCTGATCAACAAAGAGAAAATAGAAGATCACTGTTGGTGTTTGATAAGAAAGGAAGAAATGGACAAGCAAAAGCAATAAGAATTATATTCTCTTGTACCGTGTATTCCAAGAATACACCAACATGGATAAATTAGAAATACAATCAGCTGAGCGATGGCAAAACCTAGAATCGGACCAGGATAATTTAAAGCGTACGATAGATGAGAATAATCTACGTCTAGAAGACAGGCTTGAGAAGATAGAAGCGAATCAGGAGGACACGAAACAGCAGTTGGAAGAAAAACTGGGAGCGATTAAAGATAGCATCAGAAAGGATTGGTGTAAGATGAGCAGCGAATCTAAAGAAGAACGGTTAACAATCATAAAGATCGTCGGTGATAATCATACGCGCATTAAAGCACTTGAGGAAGAAATCAAGAGTAAATTGAAAGAACAGTCGGACAGAATCATAAAGGCAGAGTTGCGCTCATTAGGACAGAACACGTTATTTCAGACAGAGCACACTAAAGATAAGGGAGTTGACACAACGAGCCAGGGGGCAATTAGCGCGGAAAGTGGCCACGGACTGACAGGCAGCCCATTAACGACTAACACAGAAGGATTTCACAACAACGTTGGAGGAACCTCTACCCCTCAACATGGCTATCAGCACCCTCAAGTCG
The DNA here is from genome assembly GCA_946902985.2 of Meconema thalassinum. Taxonomy (NCBI): domain Eukaryota; kingdom Metazoa; phylum Arthropoda; class Insecta; order Orthoptera; family Tettigoniidae; genus Meconema; species Meconema thalassinum. Next base: position 701,894,241 of record OX336388.2, read on the forward strand.
TACAAGTAATTCGATCAAATGAATTTAAACCTAATAAATTCACAGAAAATTCTGGTGTCACACCGAAGGCGTATCTTAAAGAGATGGATCACTATTTTAATGATAATAATATACCGCCCGCGCGTCGTTTAAGACTGGTGGAACGATTTCTTTCGGGAAATATACTTACGTGGTTCTTGAGCTTCAAGTACACTTTCGGAGGGATCGATGATTTCAAGATTGCGTTCCTTAAAAAGTACTGGTCGGCTTCTCTACAACAAAGTCTCAGAATGGAACTTTATTCGAGAAAATATCAGTCGACTCAGCAGACAAAATATTCTGATTTCTTTTCGCTACAATTGTTGAAATTTCGGGATCTGGATCACCCTTTAGAAGAATCAGATCTGGTTATGACGATTGCACGGCAGTTGCCAGTAAATGTTCAGCAGGTTTTAGTAGCAGCAAACGTGGACACAGCGGTTCGAGCCGAACAAATCTTACGTCAGATTGACGAGGCAACATCTCACTTGCAGCAAAGAGGGGGACGACAGCTGGAACTTGTAAACACAACGGAGGTGGTTAAACCCGCTCAAATACACACCAGGTCGCAGGCCACAAATACAAGTGTGTCAACAACACCAAGACGAGGTCAGGAGGATGACGAAAATAGGTCACACCAGCGTCATGAAAATAACAATGATAGACAGACACAGGGCAACAATAGGTATCAGCAGCGAGGATACCAACAATGGAGAAATAATAGGAGAAATGAGGGACCCTACAGACGTTATGAAAATAACAATAATGATAATCGACAGTGGCGTGAAAGAAGATATCAGAACCAGGGGGACTATCAGAATTATAGAAATGATTGGAATGACAGGCACGCCGAATCGCAGCGCTACCTGGAAGAGTTACACGCTAATGGAGGGGACGAACAAAAACATTGGGAAAATGCAATAAATAGGAGGTCAAATCCAGATACTCACATTGAGGGGGCCGAGAGTTTATTGAAGCAGGAAGAACGCCAGGGAAATACGCGACAAAAGGATGATGGTAGTCGCGGGGGTTGTAAAAAAAATCCCAATAATTGAAAAAGGACTCACCCTGAGAGAGCAACAGCCGGATCGTGAAGAAGGATGGGTCGTGGCACACATACAAGAATGGATAGCTTTGCCGGAAGATTGCTTGGAGGAGATTGTAAAACCACGGAACGATGATATCAAACAATTACCTATTATCTAAGCCAAGATTGGGGGAATTAACGTGAGATGCTTGGTTGACACTGGGTCACAAATCAGTCTTGTATCGGAGGCTTTGGTTCGAGAGTTGGGACGGAGTCAGAATATTCCTGTGATTCCAGTACCGCAACTCAAGGTGAGGGGCGTTATTCCCGAACACACCGTCACTTGCAAACGTCAGGCATTTATAGAATTGGATATATTAGACCATATATTTGGACAGACTTTCATCATAATGGCTAAAATGAATTTTAACATTATTCTGGGTGCAAATTTCATTTGTGACTACCAGGCAGTCATAGATTTGCATAATAATACAGTCAGTTTTAAGGAGTTTGATAAACTGAAGGATGTGGGCTTACACATGGATGAAATCACTACAGGGAAAGACGTGAGTTCATGGGCATTGGGGGCAATAGCAGAGGAGACAGAAGAGGAGACACGAAAGGCGGAAGATGACCTTATAGCTGTGGCTGTTGTGGAATTAAATGAAGAGAGTGACTCTCAGGAGATATGGGCATTACTAGCAGAAGGAGAGGACAGCGATACTCAGTTTGAAGAACTATTACAGGAGCGGCTCAGTGACATACAACTAGGGGTGGAACATAGGAAGAAACTTGAGGAGATCTTAAGAAGACACAAGGCAGTGTTTGACACAGTTCCAGGGAAGATAATAAACCTTCAGTATTCTATGCAGGTTGAGGATTGGTCCTCATTTCGAAGCAAATTGTACCCTATACCAGAAAAACATCGGGAGCCGGTAAAAAGGATTATTGATGATATGTTGCAAGCTGGAGTGATTAAGAAGACTCCTACACCTTATTTAAATGCGATTTTGGCAGTAACAAAACCAAATGGATCCATTAGACTTTGTCTAGACGCCAGAAATCTAAACTTGCTCCTTATTTTTCCCGAATATGACAGAGCGCCAATCATCAGAGACGTCTTAAAAGGATTTAAGAACAAGAGCATCTATTCATCAGTAGACCAGACGAGTTCGTTTCACCATCTCGAACTGGATGAGAAGTCACAGCTTCTTACTGGCTTCTTGTTCGATAATCAGACATATTGCTTCGTCCGTATGCCCTTCGGCGTTAAAACTGCTGGATGCGCATTAATTCGAGCCTTGGATCGGAACCTGACTGAAGAAATGAAGGAAATGACGGTAGGATATATTGACGATAAACTCTTGGCTTCAGATAACATTGAGACACATATGGAAAATTTGGATAAGCTTTTGGACAACCTTAGAACTGCAAATTTTAAAGTCAACTTGAAGAAATCCCATTTCTTCAAGAAGGAGATTTTATACTTGGGGCACATCATTGACCAGGAGGGAGTGAGACCAAACCCTGCCAAGATAGAGGCGATAAAGAATTTCCCTACACCAACGAGAGTGAAACATATCAGAGCTTTCCTTGGCGTGACGGGTTTCTTTAAGGAAAATTGCCCAGGATATACTGAAACCGTAGCACCTATGCAGGAAATGCTGAAGAAGAACAACAAATGGCTTTGGAACGCTGAGTGTGAGAAATCATTTCAAGAGACAAAAGTATTACTGGAAAATTGTATCAAACTAGGTTATCCAGACTTTCAACGGAAATTTATTATCCAAGCGGATGCTTCCATGGTTGGTATAGGAGCAATGTTATACCAAGAAGATCCAGCTAACCTTCAACGTCGTGATTATTTAGCATTTGTGAGCCGCAGATTGCGTAAACACGAGCGCAACTATACGGTCACGGAACTCGAATTGTTGGCAATACTTCATGCGTTACAACAATGGAAACGAATTGTGTATGGTTACCCCATTGTTATTAGAACAGACCACAAAGCACTAACGTTCTTGTTCAAGACATCTATGGCTAGCGAGCGTGTGACACGTTGGTCCATCTACATACAACAATTTAACATCGAAATTGAGCATTGCCCAGGAAAAATGAATGTAATTCCGGATGTATTAAGCAGGAACCCCGAGCCTGATACCGAAGAAACAGCGATAGTACAGCATATTGAGTTAACAGCAAAGGACCATGCATTCTTGGAGGAATTACGGGAGATAAGACGAGAGCAGGAAGCAGAACCGTGGATGTACCAAATGATCCAGTACTTTAAGAAGGAGTTACCAGCAAGAACCCCGGCCTACAGAGAAGCAAAAGCCAGAGAAGGAAGATATGTCTACCTTAACAATTTACTGCAAAAATGGATAGATGAAGAATACACCAAATTACGCATCATGGTACCTGCATCATTACAAAGAGGACTTACTTGGCACATACATGAAAGTTTTGGTCACGTGGGATTAGACAAGGCACAGGCGACCATTGGAGAAACGTTTACATGGCCGCGAATGAGGACTACCATTTGTGACGTAATAAAGACTTGCGATCCTTGTCAGAGGACGAAGCCGAATAATTACTTAATGAGGCAGTATCCTAGACCATTGCTACCTCAAAAACCCTGCGAGCTAGTGGCCCTGGACTGCTTCGGTCCAATCCCGAAAGTTAGGCGAGGTTGCCGTCACTTACTAGTGTGTATTGATGTATTTTCTAAGTTTGTCGTATTGTGTCCCATTCAGGAAACTACATCGAAACAAGTACTCAGTCGTATTCGAAATAGAGTTATTCCAATCCTTGGAAAACCAGAATTCATATTGTCGGACCACGGAAGCTATTTTACGAGTGCCGAATTCAAGAAAGGTATGGAGGACTTGGATGTAAAACACATGTTTAGTAGCATTCGCCACCCTCAAGCTAATCCAAGCGAGCGCGCTATAAAATGTGTTACTAAATACTTAAGGATCTTCATTCCCAATGAACATCACAAGTGGGTAGACAGGATCAAAGATGCAGAGACCTGTATGAATACAACTAGACATGAATCGACAGGCCAGATTCCCATGGTCTTGCACATGAACGAATATCCAGTAAGATCGTGGAGCAACATCATCAATTGCCCACAAGATCCCATGGTTGGTCATGAGTTGAGAATTGAGAGAACGAGAGTCCATATGAGAAACCAGGCGGATCGCAGATTACGTCGTGTCAGAAATAAGAGGTATCACAGAGAACTATTAGTCAACGAGCTTGTATTAATACGGAAGCCAGCGACATCTGATCCAGAGAAGAAGGTATTTAACAAATTCAGTCCAAAATTTATTGGCCCCTTCTGTATTGTACGGAATCTTGGTAACAACGCATACAGAGTGAAAGAATTGAGTACAGGTACAATGTCTGTCTACAACGCGTCGAATTTAAAATTGTATTTTACTAGCGAACCGTGGGAACACAGAAATAATGCTGCATATTAAATATATGGACGTCCTTTTTGCACATCCAACTATACGTGGGTCAGTGAGTACGTCAGTTGAACGAGTAAGTAGGGAGCAGCCTGTTGTGGTCAAACACTAATGAGCTCTGACGATGACGACATAGCGAGAGAGCGGGCGAGAGAGATAAGGACACTGGAAAGGGGAGACACTAGCCTTAGGCGATCAGACAAGCAGGCAGGCTTGGGGAATGTCTGAATGAATGAGGAAGCTAGAAGTAAACACGAGCGCGTGTTGACACTCCAACGACAGTGGCGGCTAGACTGAACTGATGAGAGGGAGATTTCTCTAGGATTGGCAGAAATGGATTACAGATGTTATATGTTTGTAAAAAATCGACTAATTGTTATGTTCGATTTTTTCCATGCAGGGGGATTGTGAACCCTTTAACCACAGGCTGTATAAAGGATTCTAATATTCATTCATCATCTTTTGATACATTTCTACAGACAACAGATGTGAGAGCCAGACGGTGTTGGGATATATTGAGAAATCAGTGGCCGAGAGGACACAATGGTTTAAGCTCCTGTGGTATTTTAGGAAGAAGCATATATTGTCATTTAGACTTTCACGGCCCGTGTTATTATTCATAATGTTGAATTTTGGGCTTATGCCGTGTTTTATTATATTGCAATTCGACGCGTTTCGAAAGAAACCATGTCTTTCATCGTCAGGAATAATCTGGAATACGACAATGTTGCTAAGAGAAAGCAACGAAGAACATATAGAAGGTGCCCAAAGATGGACGCCATTATAGCCCCATGTTAGGGACAACGGAAAGCAGCAGTGAATTACTTTCTCAGGGTTCTGATAATAGGTAGCCAGGATTCACTGAGATTGTAGCCGGTGTCGCGGTTGAAATTATCTGGGTGTTTACGTATTTCAACCGCCTCCCTGATGATTCTGGGACGATATTGCTTTATACGGGCAAGAACATCCACCCCTTGGAACATGACATCATGGCCAGGTGTTAAAGCATGATCGGCAACAGCTGATTTATCAGGTTGAATGAGCCTGATACATCTATTATGTTCCTTAATGCGAGTGCATATTGTTCTCGAAGTCTGCCCGATGTAAACCTTGCCACAAGTACAGGGAACTCTGTAGATACCCGGTTGTTGCAATTTAGGCAAACTGTCCTTAGTTGGTCGCAGGAGTTGCCTAATCTTAACAGAAGTTCCAAATACAGTCCGTATGTTGTATCGACGTAGGATTTTAGCAATACGATCCGTTGTGTTATGTATGTACGGAAGGTAAGCAGTTCCTCTTACATCTCTTTTCTCAACTGACGTCCTATTATTATTTGTTGGTTTCAGAACCGTAGAAATCAAAGCCTTGCTATAACCGTTGCTCTCAAAGGTGGTTCGCAGGGTGTTAATTTCTTCTTGTAAAGAAGACACTTCACAAATCCTCCTAGCCCTGGTAGTTAGAGTTGTAAGGATACCATGTTTCTGGGCAGGGTGATGGTGAGAACTTGCGTGGAGATATCTATTGGTGTGTGTTGGCTTACGAAAAACGCTGTGTCCTAAAGATCCATCCTCTTTCTTGGTGACGAGAACATCTAAAAAAGGTATTTTGCCGTCAGATTCCTTTTCCATGGTGAAACAAATAGAAGGGTGCTGGAGATTAAGGTGATCCAGGAAATGGCTAAGATTTTCCTCACCTTCCGTCCAAACAACGAACGTGTCATCCACATAACGCCACCAGATCTTCGGTTTGAAAGGAGCCGACGACAAAGCTTTCTCTTCAAAGTTCTCCATGAAGAAATTAGCCACAACAGGAGAGAGAGGACTACCCATGGCCACACCATCAGTCTGCTCATAAAAATTCCCATTCCATAGAAAGTAGGAGGAGGTCATGCAGTGATAAAAAAGTCTTGTGATGTCTTCAGGAAAAAGGCCATTAATGAGAGACATAACACCATCAATAGGTACTCTCGTAAACAGAGACACCACGTCGAGACTCACTAGAATATCACCCGGCTGAAGTGTTATAGCTTTTAACTTTTCCACGAAGTGTGTGGAATCCTTAATGTACGAAGGCGTGTTACCCAGAAGCGGCTGAAGTAGTCTACCTAAGTATTTGGAAAGGGCATATGTAGGAGAACCAATCGTACTAACAATGGGTCTAAGAGGAACATCGTCCTTATGTATTTTAGGAAGACCATAGAGTCTCGGAGGAATAGCATCCCCTGGAAGGAGAGTCTTCGCTGCATCCGCTGGAATAGATGATTGCTTGATCAATTTGACGGTGACATTTGAGTAGCGAGTAGTAGGGTCACGACTATTAATCCTATATACAGGATCTGATAACAAAGACGAGATCTTGGAATCATAATCAACCTTATCCAATACCACTGTCGCATTACCCTTGTCAGCGGGGAGAACGATAATATCAGAATTGTCCCTTAGATCTTTAAGTGCCCGGCTTTCACCTTGTTTTAAGTTGGTGTTAGGTGGCTTAGCTGTCTTGAGAACTCGGGAACATTCTTGCCTGGCTTCCTCGGCCTCTTCAGGTGTGAGGTGATGTACTGAGGATTCTACGGATGTAATAAGTTCTTCAATAGGAATTCTTCTAGGCGCTACAGCAAAATTGAGACCTTTAGCGAGAACTGCCTGTTGGGTATCACTTAGGGGGTTGCTGGACAAATTTACGACAACCTTGTTAGCATCAAGTCTAATGGCTTGAGATTTCTGCAACTGACATAACCTATCATATTTGGAAATATGTCTGTCCCTCACCTGATCTAGAACGCTGTTAGCTTGCACTGAAGAAATACGATCGAAGATATTCCATAATTCCTCACTTACGAAGTTTGAGAGGCGTAGATGTAGCTGTAGTAACTCCCTCGAAATAAAATCCAACTGCTTACGAGTATGCTGTAACCTCTCTATCAATAACGCCTTGCTTGCACGACGATAGATTCTCGTTGCCTTAGGTGTTCTGAAGGAATGCTTCAACATAACAAAATTCGGTAGAATATCATGATCCCGGCATCTTAGGAGAAAAGCGAGTGAAGAGATTAGACACACCTTCTTGCGTCGTAACCTACTGAATCTAGACATCAGTCGGAAAATATCCTCCCCATAGAGGTTTCTAATATTGTCATTTAGACTTTCACGGCCCGTGTTATTATTCATAATGTTGAATTTTGGGCTTATGCCGTGTTTTATTATATTGCAATTCGACGCGTTTCGAAAGAAACCATGTCTTTCATCGTCAGGAATAATCTGGAATACGACAATGTTGCTAAGAGAAAGCAACGAAGAACATATAGAAGGTGCCCAAAGATGGACGCCATTATAGCCCCATGTTAGGGACAACGGAAAGCAGCAGTGAATTACTTTCTCAGGGTTCTGATAATAGGTAGCCAGGATTCACTGAGATTGTAGCCGGTGTCGCGGTTGAAATTATCTGGGTGTTTACGTATTTCAACCGCCTCCCTGATGATTCTGGGACGATATTGCTTTATACGGGCAAGAACATCCACCCCTTGGAACATGACATCATGGCCAGGTGTTAAAGCATGATCGGCAACAGCTGATTTATCAGGTTGAATGAGCCTGATACATCTATTATGTTCCTTAATGCGAGTGCATATTGTTCTCGAAGTCTGCCCGATGTAAACCTTGCCACAAGTACAGGGAACTCTGTAGATACCCGGTTGTTGCAATTTAGGCAAACTGTCCTTAGTTGGTCGCAGGAGTTGCCTAATCTTAACAGAAGTTCCAAATACAGTCCGTATGTTGTATCGACGTAGGATTTTAGCAATACGATCCGTTGTGTTATGTATGTACGGAAGGTAAGCAGTTCCTCTTACATCTCTTTTCTCAACTGACGTCCTATTATTATTTGTTGGTTTCAGAACCGTAGAAATCAAAGCCTTGCTATAACCGTTGCTCTCAAAGGTGGTTCGCAGGGTGTTAAAGATCTAAGGGACAATTCTGATATTATCGTTCTCCCCGCTGACAAGGGTAATGCGACAGTGGTATTGGATAAGGTTGATTATGATTCCAAGATCTCGTCTTTGTTATCAGATCCTGTATATAGGATTAATAGTCGTGACCCTACTACTCGCTACTCAAATGTCACCGTCAAATTGATCAAGCAATCATCTATTCCAGCGGATGCAGCGAAGACTCTCCTTCCAGGGGATGCTATTCCTCCGAGACTCTATGGTCTTCCTAAAATACATAAGGACGATGTTCCTCTTAGACCCATTGTTAGTACGATTGGTTCTCCTACATATGCCCTTTCCAAATACTTAGGTAGACTACTTCAGCCGCTTCTGGGTAACACGCCTTCGTACATTAAGGATTCCACACACTTCGTGGAAAAGTTAAAAGCTATAACACTTCAGCCGGGTGATATTCTAGTGAGTCTCGACGTGGTGTCTCTGTTTACGAGAGTACCTATTGATGGTGTTATGTCTCTCATTAATGGCCTTTTTCCTGAAGACATCACAAGACTTTTTTATCACTGCATGACCTCCTCCTACTTTCTATGGAATGGGAATTTTTATGAGCAGACTGATGGTGTGGCCATGGGTAGTCCTCTCTCTCCTGTTGTGGCTAATTTCTTCATGGAGAACTTTGAAGAGAAAGCTTTGTCGTCGGCTCCTTTCAAACCGAAGATCTGGTGGCGTTATGTGGATGACACGTTCGTTGTTTGGACGGAAGGTGAGGAAAATCTTAGCCATTTCCTGGATCACCTTAATCTCCAGCACCCTTCTATTTGTTTCACCATGGAAAAGGAATCTGACGGCAAAATACCTTTTTTAGATGTTCTCGTCACCAAGAAAGAGGATGGATCTTTAGGACACAGCATTTTTCGTAAGCCAACACACACCAATAGATATCTCCACGCAAGTTCTCACCATCACCCTGCCCAGAAACATGGTATCCTTACAACTCTAACTACCAGGGCTAGGAGGATTTGTGAAGTGTCTTCTTTACAAGAAGAAATTAACACCCTGCGAACCACCTTTGAGAGCAACGGTTATAGCAAGGCTTTGATTTCTACGGTTCTGAAACCAACAAATAATAATAGGACGTCAGTTGAGAAAAGAGATGTAAGAGGAACTGCTTACCTTCCGTACATACATAACACAACGGATCGTATTGCTAAAATCCTACGTCGATACAACATACGGACTGTATTTGGAACTTCTGTTAAGATTAGGCAACTCCTGCGACCAACTAAGGACAGTTTGCCTAAATTGCAACAACCGGGTATCTACAGAGTTCCCTGTACTTGTGGCAAGGTTTACATCGGGCAGACTTCGAGAACAATATGCACTCGCATTAAGGAACATAATAGATGTATCAGGCTCATTCAACCTGATAAATCAGCTGTTGCCGATCATGCTTTAACACCTGGCCATGATGTCATGTTCCAAGGGGTGGATGTTCTTGCCCGTATAAAGCAATATCGTCCCAGAATCATCAGGGAGGCGGTTGAAATACGTAAACACCCAGATAATTTCAACCGCGACACCGGCTACAATCTCAGTGAATCCTGGCTACCTATTATCAGAACCCTGAGAAAGTAATTCACTGCTGCTTTCCGTTGTCCCTAACATGGGGCTATAATGGCGTCCATCTTTGGGCACCTTCTATATGTTCTTCGTTGCTTTCTCTTAGCAACATTGTCGTATTCCAGATTATTCCTGACGTTGAAAGACATGGTTTCTTTCGAAACGCGTCGAATTGCAATATAATAAAACACGGCATAAGCCCAAAATTCAACATTATGAATAATAACACGGGCCGTGAAAGTCTAAATGACAATATTAGAAACCTCTATGGGGAGGATATTTTCCGACTGATGTCTAGATTCAGTAGGTTACGACGCAAGAAGGTGTGTCTAATCTCTTCACTCGCTTTTCTCCTAAGATGCCGGGATCATGATATTCTACCGAATTTTGTTATGTTGAAGCATTCCTTCAGAACACCTAAGGCAACGAGAATCTATCGTCGTGCAAGCAAGGCGTTATTGATAGAGAGGTTACAGCATACTCGTAAGCAGTTGGATTTTATTTCGAGGGAGTTACTACAGCTACATCTACGCCTCTCAAACTTCGTAAGTGAGGAATTATGGAATATCTTCGATCGTATTTCTTCAGTGCAAGCTAACAGCGTTCTAGATCAGGTGAGGGACAGACATATTTCCAAATATGATAGGTTATGTCAGTTGCAGAAATCTCAAGCCATTAGACTTGATGCTAACAAGGTTGTCGTAAATTTGTCCAGCAACCCCCTAAGTGATACCCAACAGGCAGTTCTCGCTAAAGGTCTCAATTTTGCTGTAGCGCCTAGAAGAATTCCTATTGAAGAACTTATTACATCCGTAGAATCCTCAGTACATCACCTCACACCTGAAGAGGCCGAGGAAGCCAGGCAAGAATGTTCCCGAGTTCTCAAGACAGCTAAGCCACCTAACACCAACTTAAAACAAGGTGAAAGCCGGGCACTTAAAGATCTAAGGGACAATTCTGATATTATCGTTCTCCCCGCTGACAAGGGTAATGCGACAGTGGTATTGGATAAGGTTGATTATGATTCCAAGATCTCGTCTTTGTTATCAGATCCTGTATATAGGATTAATAGTCGTGACCCAACTACTCGCTACTCAAATGTCACCGTCAAATTGATCAAGCAATCATCTATTCCAGCGGATGCAGCGAAGACTCTCCTTCCAGGGGATGCTATTCCTCCGAGACTCTATGGTCTTCCTAAAATACATAAGGACGATGTTCCTCTTAGACCCATTGTTAGTACGATTGGTTCTCCTACATATGCCCTTTCCAAATACTTAGGTAGACTACTTCAGCCGCTTCTGGGTAACACGCCTTCGTACATTAAGGATTCCACACACTTCGTGGAAAAGTTAAAAGCTATAACACTTCAGCCGGGTGATATTCTAGTGAGTCTCGACGTGGTGTCTCTGTTTACGAGAGTACCTATTGATGGTGTTATGTCTCTCATTAATGGCCTTTTTCCTGAAGACATCACAAGACTTTTTTATCACTGCATGACCTCCTCCTACTTTCTATGGAATGGGAATTTTTATGAGCAGACTGATGGTGTGGCCATGGGTAGTCCTCTCTCTCCTGTTGTGGCTAATTTCTTCATGGAGAACTTTGAAGAGAAAGCTTTGTCGTCGGCTCCTTTCAAACCGAAGATCTGGTGGCGTTATGTGGATGACACGTTCGTTGTTTGGACGGAAGGTGAGGAAAATCTTAGCCATTTCCTGGATCACCTTAATCTCCAGCACCCTTCTATTTGTTTCACCATGGAAAAGGAATCTGACGGCAAAATACCTTTTTTAGATGTTCTCGTCACCAAGAAAGAGGATGGATCTTTAGGACACAGCGTTTTTCGTAAGCCAACACACACCAATAGATATCTCCACGCAAGTTCTCACCATCACCCTGCCCAGAAACATGGTATCCTTACAACTCTAACTACCAGGGCTAGGAGGATTTGTGAAGTGTCTTCTTTACAAGAAGAAATTAACACCCTGCGAACCACCTTTGAGAGCAACGGTTATAGCAAGGCTTTGATTTCTACGGTTCTGAAACCAACAAATAATAATAGGACGTCAGTTGAGAAAAGAGATGTAAGAGGAACTGCTTACCTTCCGTACATACATAACACAACGGATCGTATTGCTAAAATCCTACGTCGATACAACATACGGACTGTATTTGGAACTTCTGTTAAGATTAGGCAACTCCTGCGACCAACTAAGGACAGTTTGCCTAAATTGCAACAACCGGGTATCTACAGAGTTCCCTGTACTTGTGGCAAGGTTTACATCGGGCAGACTTCGAGAACAATATGCACTCGCATTAAGGAACATAATAGATGTATCAGGCTCATTCAACCTGATAAATCAGCTGTTGCCGATCATGCTTTAACACCTGGCCATGATGTCATGTTCCAAGGGGTGGATGTTCTTGCCCGTATAAAGCAATATCGTCCCAGAATCATCAGGGAGGCGGTTGAAATACGTAAACACCCAGATAATTTCAACCGCGACACCGGCTACAATCTCAGTGAATCCTGGCTACCTATTATCAGAACCCTGAGAAAGTAATTCACTGCTGCTTTCCGTTGTCCCTAACATGGGGCTATAATGGCGTCCATCTTTGGGCACCTTCTATATGTTCTTCGTTGCTTTCTCTTAGCAACATTGTCGTATTCCAGATTATTCCTGACGATGAAAGACATGGTTTCTTTCGAAACGCGTCGAATTGCAATATAATAAAACACGGCATAAGCCCAAAATTCAACATTATGAATAAGAAGCATATATATTCTTGGGACATAGGACAGGTGCAACGTTTAGCGCGGAAGACGGCTTGGGGACGCACACTATGGCTTGTTGCTAGGAAGATTGGCGCCAAGGAAGAAATCGAATGCTACGAAGCAATTGGTCTATCATCATGTTAACCACTCCCTACTGCGGGAATATATGTAAAAGCGCGCAAAGACATACAACAGTCTGGGCCAATAATATCAAGACGCATTGTCTTAGCGGGAACTCAGCTTGGGAACGCGCACTGGTAAATTAACGCGGGAGTTATCTACAGATTAATTCCACGATCGATTCAAGCCGGCTACAGCATAATCGTAACCTCCACACTGCTACGAACTCAATGATACCGTTCGCATGCTAGTCTGATAGTTATAATGGAATATTTTTTAATATATCCCCTTCCACACCTACCCTAGTCAGTTTCATTTATAAGGATCCAAGATGCTTCGAGGAGCATTACTCATTACTTATTTCTGTGCGTCTGAGGACGTAACACTGACCACTCATTTTTGTACGTCTGTGGACGTAAGGTTCATACTCTGCATATTTCATGTTAGTGAACATGGAACAGCGTCGTCAAATTATAAGTGTAACTTCAGTGATTTATTTATAGTCCCAGCACTATCAGTAGGACCAGTTCATCGAAGTAATTCACCAAATAGACTGTCAAGGAATATAGTACTTGATAGGTGAATATAGTAGGAATTATATCGTGTGTGTATCTGACAAAACTTTATTTAATTTAGCACGTGATGACGTCTAAGAACGAGAATGGATCTGGGAACCAGCAGGACATTTGCCTGAAGATGTCAATGACCAGATAAACATCTTAAAGGAGATGGCTGCAGACGTATTCCTGGCGCTGTGTAAAGGATTGAGTATCAAATAAATTTATTTTATTTATTAAATCAGCTACGGTGTTATGGGATACTTTTTGTAAATATTTGTTTGCTTGCTTGCTTGCTTGGTAATGTGGATTATTAGTTTTTGTTTTACTGACACATTAAATATGGGACTAACCGAGCGTTGCGTAATTTATATATTTTGTGATTGTATTTGGTTTAACTTTACGCGGGGACGCGCAGCCGATGCTCGCTTTCGCTTGCGTAAATCGCGGTCAAGCATTATTATTCGGAGGTCTGCCTTACAACAAAAATGGAACTGAATTAATTTTGAGATTAAAAATAGAATTTGGAGGGTAAAAGATTATTTGTGAGTAGAATTTTATGACGGATCAGGATCATTTTGATAGTTGCTTTCCAGCAGATTTGGACGGGATGGCACTTTGCACCCGAGTTTTTGTTGTGTATTTTTTTGTTAATGTGTCAATGGACGCAGTATCGTTGATCTGTTTTGAGCCGACCCAGTGTGTGTGTTTGAGAGTCAGTCCAAGCTATGGTGCGTAATGTGATTTTTTATGATGTGCTAGCGAGAATATATCATGGCGATTATTCTGACTTGCTCCACGTCAACCCAGTTCATGTCCTCGCGAGGCTGGACTTGTGGTATATATTTGTGTTTCTCGTCATCCAAGGGGATGGGCGAGATCTGTTGACGTTTTCAGTGGGAAACCTGCACCTAGCTTGCCAGACTGAGGGTGGTATTTGAAGGGCAGCGTGAATCATACAAGTAGGGGAGCGCTCAATCAGATAACGTGTCTTGTCATTAAGAACAGGCTTGCTTCCTGTACTGCAATTTAAGATGTTGTTTAAATTCACAAAAACCTGATCGGTTATAGTGAGTACTGATTGATTAAATGGGAGCTGTCCATAATTGTAAGGTAACCACCGAAATTCGTGTTTGTCTGGCGTTTAATATAAATGTAAATATAGTTTTTCAGCCGTTAGGCTTGTATTTTGTTGTTGTTGGTTCAATTTTGGTGTGTTTATTTTTACGCGTCCCTGACCCGTGTCAAGTTAGGGTGCGCGAAGCTATGTTCCCAAGTTATGATGAGAGCGGTTTTCTTTGGCCTAATTCTGGCATGCTCTTTTGTGTTCATTATGTGATCCTGCACCAGTTAGGATCTCAGGGAGATTCTTCATTCTGTTTACATTATTAGATCTTGCATGTGTCAGTAGTAGTTATAGTGTATTAATTAAGGGTGGGTCCCATAGCCGTAGTGTGATTTAAAAGATGCAACTCCGTAAGCAACATGTCTGTTTCAGTTGTAAACGGACTCGCATCAGTACTCAATTTCTTATTAACGAACAGTACACCACACATTATATAACTTCTTGACCAGAAAAAAAAAGGACTTGTATCCATATGTTGTGACGAGTGAGTTCTTACCGCTCAAATGCTTATGTTATGATTTTATCATTTATGTGAAGCTTCATTCACATTGTCTTGTTGTGACGAGCGAGTTCCTACCGCTCAGTGTTATTATTATTATTTATTAAGGGGGTGAAAGTCAGGGAGGATTTGTTTTTATTTATTATTATTATTATTATTATTATTATTATTATTATTATTATTATGCACATACCTTTCCAGTCATTAAATTTCTTTTATTCTACTTGTTATTCATTTTATTTCTAGTATAGCCTCTGTCTTGAACCTTTCTATTCATTAGAGCATGTTGTTTTAAGCGAACTTTGCTGTGTAACGCAGTCAGGACTGAACACGACCCCGTAGACGACTCTCGACAAAACCATGCTTTATTGAAGGGTGCAGTATATTTTGAACAAATTAGATATTTCGATATTACCAACTTAATTTCGTCATTATTCTAGACATGTTCATATACTGTGGAATAATCATTGGCATGAAAAGTAGGCTGTATTCTTCACGGAACTTCTTGTTCTTTCTCTTTCTGTAATTTTTGCTTCAAAAACATAATGAAAGTTGCCTAATACCCCGCTTCGTAGTGTGCAACGTGACCACAATGGGGGGGTGGGGGGGGGTGGGGGCGGGGAGGGAGGAGGGAGGTGCAGCAAGACTGGAGATCGGAGGTTCGAATCTCGTCACTGGTAGTGGCCATGTTCTTCTGCGTTATTCCACGCTCCCTCCGCGCAAATGCCAGGATAGAATTGAACACACACCCAACTACACAAAACTGAGGGCAAAGCTATTATACTAGAATTGCAGCCAATGGCCATAGCAGTGTATTTTATTAGAACGCCTGATCTTTAATTTCAAATGGTTCCTACTTTGGCAACCAGGGCTGCTAGATATTACTGACACCTAGCGGTGAACGTTGCAACATGATAGAGCGTTTCTAACCAATTAACCTACAAAATTAGCTACACACTACCAATTGTAGTGGTAGGTTCTTTTACATGCCATACATCTCTAACATGTGCCCGTCGGCTTTACTTCTCCTCCGAAGGAGGGTTAGAACTCGCGATCTTGGGCTTGAAAGATCATAAATCGCATATGACAACAACAATGTAAATGTTAATCTTATAAGCAATGAACGTGGCCGTGCAGTAAGTTCGAGGGCTGAGCGAAGGGCAATTGTTGTGCTACGATACAGCAAGACTCGTCAATAACAATAGAGCCCTCCTTGACAAGCAGGCAGGCAGGCAGGCAGACAGCAAGGAACTTCCGTGTAGCCTTGTCGCTATTCTGGTAAATGTTAAGCGACCACGCCCCCAGCACGGCGCACAATGGTGGCGGTCACATTATTGTCTTGTCACGCGACACCTCACGGGCTGATCGGAGCTGCTTCAACTGATGTGCTACCGTACAGCAAATTCTGCATGGATGTTCACCAGACAAGACTATAGCAGTATGCTATCTAACGGCTACGGCCTGCCGATCCCTCGGTGATGCCACCAGCGTTGACCGATACAAGAAATCGACACCGATCGCTAATTTTCCCCGGAGCTTTATGTTTTATTGGTCTTGCAGAAGTGCGGCAAGAAAATGTGTTCGAGTAGCAAGTTAATGCTTTTGTCTGACCTAAAGCATTAATCGGTTGGTCAGCGAAGACAATTGCTAGTGGGGTAATCCACGATACCAAAGTAAGATAGATAATAGATATGATATCCATGTGAAAATGAAAATCCACAGCCTGTTTCCAGTCGACCGACCGGGTCAGGACGGAATGAATGAAGCCCCCATCTAGCGGCGAGGATATGAACTGTGCCGGCTTCCGAAGCCTGTCGCACTCCTCTGGGGCAATGATTAAATGAATGACATATGAAATGAAATGGAGGTGGAGAGTGTTACTGGAATTATTTTTTAAATTTATTTAGTCAATTTACCCTCTAGGTTGGTGGTTCCCACGGACTCAGCGAGGGAACTCACCACTACCGCCTCTATGGGCAGTGTCCTGGAGCTTGGAACATCTGGGCAGGATGGATACAACTGGGGAGGTGTGATCAGCACTTCGCCCAGGCGGCCTCACCTGCAAAGCGAACAGGGGCCTCATGAGGGATGGGAAGGGATGGAAGATTGGGATGGATAGGCTAGGAAGAGGGAAGGAGGCGGCCGTGGCCTTACAGCATTTGCCCGGCATTTGCCCGAAGACGAAGTGGGAAACCACGGACAACCACTTCGAGTATGGCTGAGGTGGGAATCGAACCCCCTCTACTCATTTGGACCATCCGAGGCTGAGTAGACCCCGTTCCAGTCCTCATAGGCCTACCACTTTTCAAATTTCGTGGCAGAGCCGGGAATCGAACCCAGGACCTCCGGGGCGGCAGCTAACCATGCTGACCGCTACGCCACGGAGGCGACTTGGAATGAAATATTGACAGGGAAAACCGGAGTGCCCGGAGAAAAACCTGTCCGCCTCCGCTTTGTCCAGCACAAATCTCACATGGAGTGACCGGGATTTGAACCACGGACTCCAGCGGTGAGAGGCCGGCGTGCTGCCGCCTAAGCCACGGAGGCTTAGATATGATATCCATGTCTTTAGTTAAAAATAAAAGAAAATACAGACATGGAGTTCGACGACCGTATTGACGATAAACGCTGGTAGGTTAGACTACTAAAACAGGTTCATGTGTCGTATTTTTACGTCATTGTGCATAGAAAAGGCTATTTTTAGTAAATAATGTGAGGCGTAACGGTAGAGGGACGTGGTTTGGCGATCATGGGACCCCAGCTGAGTTCGGCATTGCTTCCACTTACTTGTGCCAGGCTCATCTCCGTCTCATTTCCTCTCGACCTCTCTTGGTCAACTCCTCTTCTCTTCCGACCTCGACGGTATTAGGGTAACCGAGGCCTAGGGATTCTCTTCCTTTCCCGTCTTAATTTGCCCTTGTCTCATTTTTCCTGATACCCTCATTCTGCGAGGGGTCAACCTTCTTTTTCTTTTCACGTTATCTCATGCCTTCTGGTCAAGGCCCTTAAGGGGGCAGGGTGTATGCAACCCCACCACTTCTGGTGCACCCTGGATATTGACACACCCTCAGGGGCTCACGGCTGGTGAATTCGGGAGTTGGCGATCCCGAGGGATTCCTGAGCTGGGACCGTTTATTTCTCATTTTTCCACTGCCTTTGGGGTGGGCCCGCTCTTCTTTGCCCTTTCCTATCTGCCTTTCATGGCTCTCCTTCCTTCCAAGTCCTTCAATCCTCATTCTTCGAGGGTTGAGGGCATTTCTTTTCTTCCTGTCCCTTATCTGCCTTCTAGTATGTAGCTTAAGTCTGTAGTTAGTATTGTTATAGTTATAGTTTTCATTCTCATCCCATCTTTCACTATCACCTTAACCATTAGGGGCCGATAACCTAGATGTTAGTCCCCTTAAAACAACAATTATCATCATCATCATCCATGTCCAGGGAGCGTGATGGCGCATCTCACCGAGATAACAAAAAATGTAATTCTAGTTTGAGGGCAGAAACGGGCTACACTCAGCCTGTGAGGCCATTCTAGATGTGGCATTCCGTGGTTTCGCATTTCTACTCGAGGCAAATGCCGGGATGGTACCTAGCTTAAGGCCACGCTCGTCTCTAACCCAATCATCGTCCCAGTTAAAAATACTGATACAGCCAGCACAATAACACAAATTGTAGAATTCAGAACACTCACAAGTTCACGATGTCGAATGGAACAACAGCTCATTTATGTGAAATTTCCGAGGTGAATTTTCGCTTCTAGTGATTCGGATTTCACGTTAAAAAGAGGTCCCTTGGCTCGCGATCATGAGATTAAACTATATATAAAGCGTACTTGTTGTTCTTCCTTTGAAAGCGATGAACCATTGATTCAAGCAAGAAACTACATTTAAATTCCTATATCCACCTCGGCCAAACCTTCACCTGGGGTGATTTAGCAGATATAAAGTGGAGCACTGATCCGCAGAAGAAGATCTGAAGAATCGAACCTTGAAGCCTAAAAAGCTAACACCATGACTTGTTAGATTGGTGACTGTTTGTAATTATTTCTTATTGGCAAACCAGCAGAATGTTTTACACTATTGGCAGTTTCTTGGAGATGAGGGAGAGTGGTTATTGTTCCGGCTGACTGCACCTTTCGTCCTGATTATCTCGTGCAAATTACTTTACGCCGTAAATAAAGGGCACAAATTGAGACGTAACTTCCTTTCATTGATTAACACAGTAGTCATTGCCTCTTAGTTCTTCTCGAGGTATGTCATGTGAGGAAGGCGAAATCCTGTAATAAACAAGATCCAGCTAGATGGTATATTGGCGTTCACTGCCAAGGAATTAAAACTCAATTTTTTTTCTAGGTTTATGCCGTATCTTGTTCGGGGTTTCGCCTAGGAACAGCAAGATAGGTACATAAGCGTGTTCTTGATGTCCGTGCCCAAACCCCACATGAGTAGCGAACTGCGCGCTAACTCCCTTCTTAATTCCTTGGCCGTGAAATCCAATCTATTTGGAAGCCTTTATAGGAGGGAACCGTATTAAGTAATGATGGAACCCGAGGTACTAAATAGAACTAAGAAAGCAGTATCAGCGTGTTATCAGATGAATACCACAATAGTAGGGAAGAAGAAGATACGTCTTAATACCAAACAGCAGATCTATAATGCAATCATGGCACCGATTACGCTCTATGGTATGGAGAGTTTGGCATTACAAGATAAACATCTAAGTAGGATTACTGCCAGAGAAATGAAGTTTCTGAGGAGAGCAGTAGGAAAGACAAGAAGAGATCGAGTTCGAAATGAGAGAATTAGAGAGGAATTAGGACAAAACGCAATGGGTGAAGTGGTTGAGGAACGGCAGTTGAGATGGTGCGGACAGGTTACGAGAATGGAAGAAGAAAGATAAATAAAACAAATACATGAAATGCGAGTTGAGGGAGGAGCTGGACGAGGTAGACCCCGCATTACATGGGAGAATAGGATTGGGAGATTGGGACAAAAAGGGGCAAAACTGTTGTGGAAATGAAGAGAATGTGCAGAGATAGAGCGGAATGGCAGAAATGCCTCAAACGAGGCTACCCCGACGCTTGAAGGCATAAGGGAATTGAAGAAGTAGAAACAAGTGCAAAGCGCGCTGTCACCATCAAGCTCACCAATGGTTGTATCCTGAAACACCAAATATTGATATCGCGAGTCTAATCACGTTCCCCTGTTTATCCAAGGCGCCCGATACCATAGGTCCTCCAGTTCACATCTCGCCTGCGCAAAGCCGGTTTGGTTGACATGTTGAGATGTTTATCTTGAGTCTGGTGTTTAGCTCGAGGTAACGGACTCTGTATGTATCTGTCACACGATCAATGTATAGATGTTAACTCATACCGGCAGTGAGTTTGTGTTCTTGTTTTTGGTGTCTTAACGGTGTCGGTATCAATGGCGGCCGGTAATAAGGTTGCAGTGTTGCACAACGACCAGATTTTTAGAATAAATAATAATAATAATAATACCATTATAGTAATCTTTATGTTCGACGATTTCGAAATGTAAATATTATGTGTCAGAAAACTGTATCGCAATGAGGGTCATTTAAGTACTATTTTTAGCCTATTTTAGCCTACTTTCGATTTTTGCAAAAAATGAAAGTAGACTTATGAGATCAACACAGGGCGAAAAAAGTGTGTCTGTCTGTGTGTGTGTATGTGTGTGTGTGAGTCTGTGTGTGTGTGTGTGTATGTGTGTGTGTGAGTCTGTGTGTGTGTGTCTGTGTGTGTGTGAGTGTGTGTACTCTGAATGTCTGTCCCCCCCTATCAATTCGAACACGGCGAATGCGAATTGAACGAAATTTGGTACAAAGGTAGCACTAGCAAAGGACACCTCAGTGTCATGTTTTATATCGCCGCCATCTTTACTAAAACTGAATGGCGGCCACTCAAACGTTCAAAACGTAAAATCAAATAACGACTAACCAAATCATCCGATCTCGATCAAATTTGGTAACAACATACCTTCGTATAGGATGCGTCTTGTGACCAAACTACAAGGTCGTCCGCCATACCATTTCAGGATGGCGGCCGTGCGATTTATGCAAACTTTATAATCCATATCATGGGACCCACCAGTTCCGATTATCGAGCCGAGAATCGTTTTAACTGTTCTAAAGGAAGAGGCACGTTCGAAATTAAAAGTTTATTTTGTAATACTATAGTGCAGACGTGATTTTAAAAAGCTGAGCCGATTCAGTAATAAGACAAGATGGCAGCGGATATCTTGTGCCTGACTTATATTTCACTAATTTGAGTATTGCATGCAATATAGCGTACTGATACAAAATAAATAAACGTTGTATGAAATGCTTTATATATAAATAATATACTCCAGTGATGAAATCGTTTAGTATAAATCATTATTTGCTAACAAATTCTATTTAAGTCATTTTATATACACACATCAAAAAAAGTTTTGCATCACCTCGGTTCCAAGAGTTCCGGAACCGTTAAATACAAAGGGAATAGAGATCAACACAAACAACATTTCAGCTCGTTTTATTGCTCATGAGACCCACACATTGCATGTTGTACCATCATACAGCTAGACTTTCAGCATTTGTGGTCCAGATTGCAGTACACACCACTACCTCTAATACCCAGTAGCACGTCCTCTTGCATTGATGCATGCCTGTATTCGCCGTGGCATACTATCCACAAGTTCATCAAGACACTGTTGGTCCAAATTGTCCCACTCCTCAACGACAATTCGGCGTAAATCTCTCAGAGTGGTTGGTGGGTCAAGACGTCCATAAACAGCCCTTTTCAACATATCCCAGGCATGTTCGATAGGGTTCATGTCTGGCGAACATGCTGGCCACTGTAGTCGAGCGATGTCGTTATCTTGAAGGAACGCATTCACAAGATGTGCACGATGAGGTCGAGAATTGTCGTCCATGAAGACAAATGCCTCTCCAATATTCTGCCGATATGGTTGCACTATGGGTCGGAGGATGTCATTCAGGTATCGTAAAGCCGTTTCGGAGCCTTCCATGACCACCAGTGGCGTACGTCGGCCCCACATAATGCCACCCCAAAACATCAGGGAACCACCACCTTGCTGCACTCGCTGGACAGTGTGTCTAAGACGTTCAGCCTGACCAGGGTGCCTCCAAACACGTCTCCGACGATTGTCTGGTTGAAGGCATATGCGACACTCATCGGTGAAGAGAACGTGATGCCAATTCCGTGGGGTCCATTCAGCATGTTGTTGGGCCCATCTGTACCGCGCTGCATGGTGTCGGGTTTGCAAAGCTGGACCTCGCCATGGACGTCGGGAGTGAAGTTGCGCATCATGCAGCCTATTGCGCACAGTTTGAGTTGAAACACGACGTCCTGTGGCTGAACGAAACGCATTATTCAACATGGTGGCATTGCTGTCAGGGTTGCTCCGAGCGGCAATCCGTAAGTAGCGGTCATCCACTACAGTAGTAGCCCTTGGGCGGCCTGAGCGAGGCCTGTCATCGACAGTTTCTGTATCTCTGTACCTCCTCCATGTCCGAACAACATCGCTTTGGTTCACTCTGAGACGCCTGGAAACTTCCCTTGTTGAGAGCCCTTCTTGACACAAAGTAACAATGCGGACGCGATCGAACTGCGGTATTGACCTTCTAGGCATGGTAGAACTACAGACAACATGAGCAGCGTACCTTCGTCCTGGTGGAATGACTGGAACTGATCGGCTGTCGTACCCCCTCCGTCTAATAGGCCCTGCTCATGCATGGTTGTTTACATCTTTGAGCAGTTTTAGTGACATCTATGAACAGTCAAAGGGACTGTATCTTGGATACAATATACACAGTCAACGTCTATATGCCGGAGATCTGGGAACCGAGGTGATGCAAAACTTTTTTTGATGTGTGTAGAACGATATTCGTTGACACAATTAGCTCAGTGGTAGTAGTGGTACAGTCGTGGCCGAGTGCGGTATGTGTGCGCGCGCTGTGTGACCGCATTGGAAGAGGTTACGGTTCCTAATACCGGTGCTTCCTTAGTTCCACGTGTGTACTGACCTTCCGTGTGTCATTCGGACAATACTTTTTTAAGTAGTGTTCCAGATAGGACAACAAAACCAGGAACCCAGAAAACCCCGCTGAAAATCATGTCCGGATACCAGAGAAAAAACACCGTACGCTGCCAATGGGACAGGCAGAGTTCTCGCCCCTCACCAGGAGAAATTCACCGCTGGATTGGCGATACCCTCCGGTTGACTGTCGACCAAGTAGAAGCCATCCAGTTAAATGCGCACGAAAAAACCATGTACATCAAGGTAATCAGCATATCTATTTATCAGAAATTGTTAAATACTTTTGCAGATCCTATTAAATTTCAGTATGACTCAGGCGAAATGACAAATGTTAAGCTCTCCACAGCGGATTCCAATTTTACCACAGTGCGTATATTTAATGTCCCACTCGAAGTACCCCCTGAAATTTTCAAATCCGTCCTGTCGAAATATGGCACTGTGAGTGACGTCAGGAAAGAACAATGGTCTTCTGCTTATCAGTTCCCGGTGTATAATGGAATACGTGCCGTCACTATGGAAATCAAGCAAGATATCCCCTCCACTGAGACTTTTGGTGGCCATTCTGGCTATATAACGTATAATGGACAGAAACAGACCTGTTTAATTTGCAATGCTACCACACATCTACGTATTAACTGCCCAAAGAAAATGATTCCCCTCGGTATAACTCCTACACAACAACGACGTGTACAATACTCGGAAGTTGTGACGCAGCAAACGTCATATGAAAACATGCTTATTGATCAGTCAGCTGGGACAACACCAGGAGTGACCTCGGATACATCTGACGCAGAACTGGTACCTTGCCCTGACCAGAGCTGCGAGACACAGAGTGCCCCTGTGCTATCGGCAACCTGTATCGCAGCCTTAGAACCAACTCTGCCGTCACTACAGGCTGCCACAGAAATTTTGTCTTCACTGCCCCCGCCTTCGCTGGTCCCTACCGACTCACTTAAGAATGTTGATCGGGGATCCGAGAACGTCTCTAAGAAGATTAAAACAAATGCCTCGATTGCCGTACCAGCCCCGAAGAATCCAACTGGCTCTACAAATGTTCCCGCAGCTGTGAAAAAGAAACAAAATCTTCATTCTACGTCATCTAGGGACCCACGAACGCTCTCAACCGCTGACAGCCGGCCTATGAATGGCAGTCAAAAGGAACTATCTCAACCTCAATTGACATAGTGCACCAGTATATTTCTCACCTGTGTCTTTTTTTCTTTTTTCTTTTTTCTCGAGTCCAACTTCCAGTATGTCTAGTACAACTTTTATACTTCTCTTAATGGCGCAACTTCTGACTATGGCCACTGTGAATATCAATGTAATAGAATGCCCTCTGAAATTTCAACTGTTGGAGAGATTCCTTCGAGATGCAGACATTGACATTGCCTTCATTCAAGAAGTTGCTCTACCCTGTTTGCCCATATCTGCCTTCTACAAACAATACATCAATACCGGTAATACGAATAGAGGGACCGGATCCATCAGGACGCATAATATCTGGACACATAAACAATACCACCCTGATAAATGTATATGCCCCATCCGGGTCCAATAAACGTGTGGAACGGAAAATGTTCTTTCAACAGAGTATACTGCCTCATCTGCACGAAGTTAAGGAAAAACTTATTCTTGCAGGGGACTTCAATTGTATTCAACGCCCAGAAGATTCCACTAGCTCATACCAAGGTGTCAACCCGGCTCTCAGGACCCTTCTTACCTCCCTACACCTCATTGATGCTGTGGATAGTTTAAGGGTGCCCCTGCCCCATTACACCTGTATAAGTCACAACTCCTCATCACGACTTGACCGCATCTACTTTTCACAGGAACTTATCCAGCCTAGACGATATGAAGTGATACCTGCCAGTTTCACTAACCATCATGCTGTCGTATGTACAATCTCTTACCCGCATCTAATATTTCACATAGGAAGAGGTTATTGGAAGCTGAATTGCTCGCTGTTACTGGAGGAGGAATGCCAAGATATTTTCAGACAACACTGGACTCGATGGGTCCAACAAAAATGCAAATTTCGCGACTGCACAGACTGGTGGGATATTTTAGTTAAACCAGGGATCCGCCGCGTCTTTAAGAACATATCTTACCAACGAGGTCGGGAAAGACGGGATACAGTTGAATTTTACTATCGAGTTCTTCGCCAGCTCCAGCAAAGATCTGATGCTGGGGAGCGTATATATGACCAGATCCGGGAAGTTAAAACCAAGCTCCTGTCTCTACAGCAACGAACGCTCGCTCATATCAACGTGACTTTAAAAGATCGTACAGTGCTCCCGGACGAAAGTGCAAGTGTATACCATATCGCCAAAGGACAACGTGAGCGGCAACGTAAATATATCCACCGCCTCCGCACCAGTACTGGAAGTGTCGTCACCTCCCCTGACGCTATACGTAGTGAAATATCACTATTTTATCAACGGTTCTACGCTCAGGCTCCAATTGATCCACAGCAGGTGACCCTATTGCTTTCATTTTGCAGTACCCATCAATCTCCGGAAAACAAAACTCGGCTCAGCGCGGATATTACGGATGAAGAGATTCACTCTGTGGTTAAGCACCTCCCAAACAACCGCTCACCTGGCATTGATGGACTGCCATATGAAATGTATAAACACTTCTGGCCTCTCATTGGCAAATAATTTTGTCATGTCCTGCGTACCATTCTCCAACGTCGTGCTCTTTGTCAATCACATCACGAGGGTACCATAGTCCTCATACCAAAAACATCCTCTCCCATGGCAGTTGGTGACTTCCGACCAGTTACTCTGCTCTGCAGTGATTATAAAGTCCTTACCAAAGTACTTGCATGCCGATTGAAGACTGTTCTACATGATATCATTGGTGATGAACAATGTTGCAGTATTCCTGGAAGAACTCTGTTAACAAATTTAGCGATACTACGGGACCTACACCTAAAAGCCGAAATGCTCCCCACTGAGCCAATGAGTTTTCTCACCTTAGATCTTGATAAAGCTTTCGACCGCATCAGTCATGAATACTTGTACATGGTCTTGCAACACTTCGAATTTCCTGAAATCCTTATTGACTACATTCGTATGATAAATTGTAATGCTACGTCTAGAGTGCTCGTCAACGGTTTTCTTTCCCCTCTGATTCCAATACAACGATCAGTTAGGCAAGGATGTCCCCTTTCTATGCTACTTTTTGTCATTGGCCTTGAACCGTTCATTCGGACTACCCAGATGAAGCTACAGGGTTACACACTGTCCACACATGTTTTTGGAATGTGCGCCTATGCTGATGACGTACGGTATCAATATTGATCTGCAATAAAGAAGACATCTCCCACATCGATAGCGTCCTTCAGCTCTACCATATCGCCTCTGGAGCACAATCGAACCCCCAGAAAACTGCTTTGCTTCCGCTCAATACTAACTCAGTGATTACCCCACAGCCCTGGTTCCGGATAGTAAATGAGGTGAAAATTCTTGGCATTACCTGGAAGCAATCGCTTCTGGACACAGTGCAAGTAAACTGGACTAAGGTCATTGCCAAAGTTAGGGGAGTCCTGATCCAATTTGGTCAAAGAAACCTCAATATAGTGCAACGGGTCATGGTCCTCAACGTGTTTGCGCTCTCTAAAATATGGTATGTCGCACAACTTTTCCCACTTCCCAAAATGTTTGAGAGCCAATTGGCAAAATATACAGGTTGGTTTATATGGCAAGGATTTTTGTTCCGAGTACAACGGGAACAGTTGTATCTCCCATCCCGGCAAGGCGGGCTAGGGCTAACAGCTCATGGCATGAAATGCCGTGCACTCCTCTGCAAGAACGATATCACCATTCTTTCCCAACATGACACTTTTACGAAAGCGCTATACAAAGATATTCGAAACACAGCCCGTGGTTGTGATAGAGCTTTGCCGAAGATATTTAGGGACCATCAACAGCACCTTCTGGAAACTGTTCGCCAAATGCCTTCAGGAATTGTTCCAACGACGAAAAGTATCTATAACATGTTGCGGCAAGTGGTACACTCCAAACCGCGAATAGAGGCCACCACCCTCTACGTCCATAGGCCCACTGTTTGGAAAAATTTTGGGGCTATGACCATTTCTTCTGCTGTACACTCCCAAGTTTTTATCTTCCTCAACGATCTCATCCCAACCGCTCTACGGCGATATACCATCCATCTTGAAGCTTACCCATGGTGTACTATATGTGGTCAAACTGATACGGCGATACACCGCTTCACATCATGCACGCGAGTTGCCTCCACGTGGCTGTGGTGTAAGGGAAAAGTATGTCAACTATTAAATGTGCCCTCGGATGACCTTGATGACAGGAAGTTGGTTTCGTTTGTCGGTGACCGCCTTCCCCCAAATTAAACAGACTGCCATTGTGTGGATAATGGGCCAATATGTACACTTCGTGATGGACAATGATCAACATTTCTCTTTCCTGGATCTCAGGTATCACCTGCAAAAAGAGCGTTGGAAGCTTAGTGAAAGTGGAAAATTGTACGATAAATATGGACACTATCTGGATTTCTTGTGATGTATTAGTATGGTATTTATCATATCTGAAAATTCTGTAATTCTGTAAAGAGCTAATAAAAAAAAAGTGGTAGAGCGTTAGCCTATCGCTCAAATGCCTATGGTTCAAACCCGATCAGAGCCAGGTTTTTTGCTTGAAATGTTATATGTTTATTGTTTTGTAATGACTCAGATGTTTTAAAATTAAGCGTTATATTGTGCATATTATGGTGTAAAATATATATTTAATTAAAACATAATTCGCCAGCAGATTTACTCGAGACATCTAGCTGCCAAAAAGGTAACTGCACGCTGACCTACTTATTAACTTCCAGATTTTATTGAAAAGTTTCTTCTTCTGGCCGCTAGAATGCACTCGCTCTGTTAGGATTATATTGTTCGATATTTCACCACTAGATGTCACGACTAGTCTACGTGGGGCTCCATTGATTACTATACCATTGGCATTCTATGCGCATCGAATTTGAAGAATGACAAGATGATACTACGATACATTTTTACTTTTTATTTTAAAGGGTTTGTAACAGCCTATTGTGCGTTATTTGAAAATGTTAATTGAAGTAAAGAACAAAACGATTTCACATAGTATCTGAACTCTACCGTTGGTGCTAGTTCAGGATATTAATTAATACTTTTATTTCAGCCAAATAGCAATCTAAAATATCCACATAGTTGGTATACACACGTCTCTGTAGGGTCATGGAAAGATTTGTTAATTCAATTAGGGTTGTGAAAGTCATACGCAGCCAGACGTGTAAAGACATGCCTCAACTCAAAGTTGGATGTTGCCCGCGTCAGGCCGATTATGTAATAATAATAATAATAATAATAATAATAATAATAATAATAATAATAATAATAATAATAATAATGTTCTTGGTTTTACGTCCCTTTTAACTACTGTTGCTTTTAGAGACGCCGGGGTGCCAGAATTTTGTCCCGAAGGGGATTTTTAACGTGCCAGTAAATCTACTAACACGGCTCCCTCGCATTTGTGCACCCTCAAATGCCAGCTGACTGCGCCAGGATACGAACCTGAAACATACGGTCCGGCAAGCGAGAACGTTACCGCTGAGCCACGCCGCCAGTCCGGTCGATTATGTCTCCAGATCCATAACATTCTTTAGATACTTCTTATCTTTCTTTCTTCAATGATGGTAGCAGTTTTTATCTAGGTTGTGGCGTTTGGTAGAGGTAAATCGTTTCTAAGGTCTTCAACAAAGAATAGTTCTATTATACTCTTTGATAATAACGACGAGTTATAACTATACTCATACATTTAGGAGAACCGACAGTTGTGGCTTCGCGGGCTAAAGCGCTGCGTTAGGTCAAGGGGCCAAGCTCTCTGCTGACTCGGTAGACGCGTGGGTTCGAGCCCCACCGTCGGCTGTCCTTGAAATGGTTTTCCGTGGTTTCCCATTTTCAAATGCTGGGACAGTACCTTCTGACAGGCCACGGCCGCTTCCTTCCACATCCTTGCCCAGTTTCATTCATCTTCATCCATTCCATCTCTCATCCCGACGCCCACGGGCGTCGACTAGAAAGACCTGCACTCGGCCTCTCAGGAGGCTACACGAAAAAAAAAAATTAGGAGAAAGTAGGCTATATGTTCTTTACTGAACATCTTGTTTTATTTTATGAAAAATAGGCTAATGAGATCACCTTTTGTTCGTGTGTCTGTCTGTGTGTGCGTGTGTGTGATTTGTGTGTGAGTCTGTGTGTCCCATAATAACTTCTAAACGGCTGGAGAGATTTCAATGAAACACCGTAAGATCATAGCACCATACTGGCCGACCCCGACCGTGCCCTTCAAATTTAATCTGTCGCACCAATCGAAACAAAATAAATTTCACCAATCGAAATATTTCACCAGCATTCAGTATCTCCGAACAATTACCGATATCACCCTGATTTTTTTACGGTGATAAAGGGCACTACTAGAAGTTGTCCTATGAGACGTTCAAAAACCTGGTAACTACAAAACCAACATGGCGGCCAAGCAAAGTGGAGACTTTTAAATAGACTTTTCTCGCGATTTAACCACCGAAACGTAATGAAGCCTGGTACAGCAAATGCTTATACACAATGCACTGGCGTCTAATTTAGTTCAATTGATTTCATAACCTCAAAATGGCGGCTGTGCGAAATATTTCACTGGCATTCTATATCTCCAAAACTATTACAGATATCACCCTGAAATTTTGTACGGTGATAAAGGGCACTGCTACGTGTTTATCTATGTAACTTGCAAAAACCTGTAAAGTACAAAACGAACATGGCAGCCATGCGAATTTGAAACATTTTAATAGACTTTTCTCTTGATTTAACCAACTGAACGCAGTGAAATGTGGTACAGTAAATGATTATACATATTGTAATTCAATTGAGTCTAATTTAGATCAATTGTTTACATAACCTGAAGATGGCGGCTGTGCGAAATTTTAAAATTAAGTTTTTATTTCTTGTGTCGTAATCTTGTGATCGAAGTGAAAGTTTGAATAATGAAGCTACGCAATAATTTTCATTTAATGGTACATAACTCTATGGCCTATACATACTCTATAACAATCCAAAATGGCGAGCATCCGACATATTTTGACGGTTCTCAATATCTACGAATCTTTTACAGCAATTAAACTGAAATTCTTTTTGTTCATAGAGGCTATGGACGTAAGTTCTCCTATAGGCCTTTCAGTAACCTGGTGAGCACAAATCCAACATGGCGGCGACGCTTGTATAAATATTTAAATGGTTGTTTCTCGCGATTTAACCATCCGCGTGCAGTGAAACTTTGCACGTTAAATGCTCATATAAATGTTAATCCACTGGCATCTAATTTATTTCAATAGTTTTCATAGCCACAAGATGGCAGCTGTGCGAAATTTTAAAATCTCGTTTTTACTTCTTGTGTCCTAATCATGCGATTGAAGTTTGAATACCACACGTACACAATAATCTTCATGTAATAGTACATAAATAACAAGTAGTTCCGTGAAGAACTAAAGCCTATTTTCATACATCCTACTTATGTTAATTGCCACTATCTACATACAAAATTTCAGTTTGATTGCTGTAATAGATTCGTAGATATTGGGAACCGACTAAATATTTCGGATGGTCGCCATGTTGGATTTTATATATGTAGGTCCGAGAGTTATGTGCTGTTACATGAAGATTATTGTGTACGTGTAGCATTCAAACTTCAATCGCATGATTAGGACACAAGAAGTAACAAGGAGATTTTAAAATTTCGCACAGCTACCATCTTGTGGTTATGGAAACAATTGAAATAAATTAGATAGATGCCAGTGGATTAACATTCGTATAAGGATTTACTGTACCAAGTGTCACTGCACTGGGATGGTTAAATTGCGAGAAACGTCCATGTGAATATTTATACTTCGCGTCGCCGCCATGTTGGATTTGTGATAACCAGGTTATTTAAAGTCCTATAGATGAACTTAAGTTCATAGCCCCTATGAAGATAAAAAAATCAGTTTGATTGCTATAATAGATTCGTAGATATTCAGAGCCGTCTAAATATTTCGGATGGTCGCCATGTTGGATTGTTAAAAGTATAGACCATAGAGTCATGTACCATTAATGGAAAATTATCGCGTAGCTTCATTATTCAAACTTTCACATCTATCGCATGATTACGGCACGAGAAAAAAAAACTTAATTTTAAAATTCGCAAAGCCGCCATCTTGAGGTTATGTAAACAATTGAACTTAATTAGATACCAGTGTATTACCATGTGTATAGACATTTTCTGTACCAGATTTCATTGCGTTTGGAACATTAAATCGCGAGAAAAGTCTATTTAAAATTTTCAAATTCGCTTGGCCGCCATGTTCGTTTTGTAGTTAACCGGATTTTGAAAGTCTTATAGATGAACTTCCAGTAGTGCCCTTTAACTCCGTACAAAATTTCAGGGTGATACCCCTAATAGTTTCCGAGATATAGAATGCCGGTGATATATTTCGCACATCCGCCATCTTGTGGTTATGTAAAAATTTGAACGGAGTTAGATGTCGGTGCATTACAATGTGTATAAACATATACTGTACCAAGTTTTATTGCGTTTGGTTGGTTAAAACGCGAGAAACGTCTATTTAAAAGTCGCAAATTCGCGTGACCGCCATTTTGGTTTTGTAGTTACCGGTTTTTCAAAAGTCACATAGGTGAACTTCTTGTAGTTCCCTTTATCACCGTAAAAAAATCAGGGTGATATCGGTAATAGTTTCGGAGATATTGAATGCTGGTGAAATATTTCGCACAGCCGCCATGTTGGATTGGTGAGACGTAACAAAATTTGAAGGGCACGGTCGGGGTCGCCCGGAATAGTGCTATGAACTTTACGAGTTTCATTGAAAACGCTCCAGGCGTTTAGAAATTATTAGGGGGGGGGGGGGACACATACACACACACACTCCTCACACACTCACAAACCCACACACACACACATGCACACACACACGGATAAAAGGTGATCTCATAAGCTTATTTTTCAAAATTGAAAATAGGCTAAAAATCCAACTTGGCGACCATCTGAAATATTTAGACGGTTCTCAATATCTACAAATCCGTCACAACAATCAAACTGAAGTAGGCTGTATCGTTCTTCACGGAACTACTTGTTCATTGTGAAATAGTTTCTCCAACCATTCCGAGCTCATTCATTGTCCAATTAGGCAAGGATACCTTCGCACATGCGCTCATAATCCAACATGTCGGACATGAATTTCATGATTTGAAAGTTGACAATGTATATTGGATCAACCATTGTAGTTACAATCCCGAACACAACAAAATCAGCACGAACCTTTGTGGTAACAAGAATATGGTCTACTATGACATATGCAAGAAATTTATGAATCTACGTCCAGAAGATTGCAACACACCATCCTTCTATCTCGTATGTATTACCGACATGGAAAGTGAACCGTCCCATATGTTCGCGTAAATAAACTGGCGAATATGAGACAATAAATTGCATTGTACCTTAATATCTCCAACTCCAATTTCTACACAGGGCATTGCTTTCGAACGACTTCAGTGACAGATTGAGTGAATGCTGGTGCAGATAGGTACTAGAACATCTGCACGCTGTAAACATATTACATTGCCAAGCAGACAGAGCGCATGCGTGGGTCAGAGAACTTGTTAAGTACAGACAGCAAACCCAGCGCTTGCACTCTGTTCACTAAACTCACGTGGGAGGGGGGCGTACGAAGACATCCGGGATTTGCCGTCTACTGCTGATACCATGTCTTGCAAAGTCATTTGACCCTGAGTGCGTCACTAGCGGTTCTCTCTCGCCCTCGTGTAACCTACAACTTACGCGGTTTTGTTCTCGTGAAGATTTTCAAATAATCAATTTTAAGGTCGAGGTGAATGTGATGTTCTGCGGTATTCGTGACGAATACGCTACATCAGATTTACCGAGCACGTGTACCCCACCTCTCCTTAGCGCAAAGAATGCAACACCCAGAACAATTATCCACCATCCGTCACTGGTCGGTACAACCTAACACCTTCAAAACTTAACAATAATAATAAATTTCTATTTCTGATTCTACCAAATACAAATGAAACGTTTCATATGTAAACTACATCATGTGTAGAGTAGGCCTAAGTCTGCAATTCTTTTAACTGTCATCAGCACAATTTAAAGAAACGAAACAAAGTCAAAATGGCGACTGTTTATTTGTAGGGTTCCACCGTTTCTCTGATAGTTCAAACATTCATTAACCTATTGTTGCTCTGTTTGTTGGATGTTGACCTCTTTCAGATCTCTGTTATTAAATTTAGTAATTTTAATCATATCATAAATTGACATAACATTAATTAGCATATACTTTTCGTGGAAATATATATTTTTTACAAACAACCATCCAACCAGGCCCCACGATTTTGGTCAATTTTGTAGATCCTATCACTAAAAACACACGAGAAAAAATCATTGTATTGCACGTTATAGGCTACTTTAGGAGTTACAAGGGAAATGGACTTGAAAAACACAGGGCGTGATGTCGCAGTGGTCAAGCTGTTGGCCTCTCACCAAGGTGGACCGGGTTCGATGTAAGATTTTCGAAGTGAAATGCCACGTCCTGTGGTTCGGTTTCTACGTAAAACGGAGGTCTCTTGTGGCTGATGATCGCAAGGTTAACGATCCTTCCTTCCGAAATAGGCTAGGATGAAATGAGTTTCTACCCCCAGGATTTCTGCTTTTCAGACTCTCCTTTTTCTGAGGTTTACAGTCCTGGAAGTAGGTAACCGTGATCTTAAGTTGGGAGCCATCCCGTCTGGAGCAGAAGCGGGAAGGCACGGAGAACCACCCTTGGGAGAATTGAGGTGGGAATTGAACCCTTGACCTCTTGAGACCACAACCGGCAGCTAAGAGATGACGAACACCGTATGCTTTCTACAGCGAGGGTGCTCCCTGTGGAACGGAACCTCGCAGAGGCCGTGTCGAGGGAAGATCACAATGACTCACCGCCAGATTTATGGCATGTAGGCCTGCCGATAACTACAGAGGGCGGTGAAGCCCTGAATGCTGTTATAGCATTTATTACATACGCAGCTAGCAAGATACAGGCCGGACGTTTGTTTTAGACGATTGCCCTTGACCTTGAAGCCTGCGGGTGAGCCTACACACACACACACACACTCACCCTATCGCTTCACACTTGTCACCACCGATCTGATGTAATGGAATTCCAGACTTGAGCAGACAGTACAGTCCACATCGAAGTATTGTGTGACGCGGAAGTACATGTTACGTAGTTACGAACAGAACGTCATTATATTTGCCAATGACTGTACTCCTAGCAGTAGTGTGAAACAGCTTTGTCAATCATCGGACCGCAAGGGGCAGCTGATAACAACACAGGTACTGTAGTAACTCGCCTCCAGGCTTCCATTAAGATTTTTCACTCGTCTAAAACAAAAGTCCGGCCTATACCTTAGTTGTGATAATTAAGACTTGCTGTGAAGTACTGTAGCCTGCCCCGTATCCCGTGAACATGGTTAGGTATTGACAAACATAAAATTTACCTAGTGGAAACTTATCTTCTCAAGAAGAAGTTTGCAGTAAATGTGTTCGTAAGTTTCAGCCCGTGCGATATTTACTTGTGGGGGAACCTTAAACAAAAGGTATACAGAAACAATCCGCGTTTTCTGGAGGCTCTCGAGAACGAAATATCAGTGAGGATGAATTACAGCGAGTGTACCAAAAATGCCTACGTTAGTACAATGTGTGTTTAGAATTGAAGGACAACATTTCCAGCAACTACTCTGAAATTCATTTAAGTAGCGTAATGGTGATTATTCAATACGATAAAAAGTGTAAATGTCTTGAGCTAGTTGGGCGCTACGCTGCTGCTACCGCCAGTGCCTTGCTCGACAGGCGACTAGCCACGTGCATCTGTGATTCTCCGTTCTATAGCAAGGGCCTTCACGGTAGAAGGAAAATTTCAACTTAGTATAAAACCAAGTCCCCGATTCTTGGATGTCACGGGTAATCTCGAGAACCACTGGTTGGATTTTGATGCGATTTTCACCATTCTGTAAAATATATCACGAGGAAGGTTTTTGTTGAAAATAATTTATTTATGATCAAAGGAAGCCAAGCAGTAACGATTTCAGTGAAAAATTCTAAAAATATCCTGGCAAATACGGGCTTTTTAATCTTACTCTGGGCAAATCGTTAAAAATATCAATATACTATTATTATTGGGATTAAACACAATGTGTACAGAATATACTATGAGTGTAAGAATTGGTCAGAATGAAAAGTTCTACAAAAAAGTGCCGGAGCGCATACCTGTATCTTGAATACATCGCCCACTATAAGTGCTTTTACGTTTTTATTTCTACTAACAATCTCCATTCAATTACTGAGGTGACAGTTTACGAGCTACCTAGGGGCGAGCCTACCACCCCAGTTTAAGCCTAGCTAGCGGGCGAGCCTATTACCCCAGATACAGCCAGCAGCAAACTGTCGAGTCGTGTTGCGTTAAGACTTCAGAGAAGAGTCGTTGTGTTTTGAATTTCCCAGGAAGTGCAACTCGGCTTTTCTTCATTTCGCCTGTGAACTTTTCGTTCTACAAAATACACAGTCAAGTTAAGATTGGACGGAAGGGGGATTTGTGTTTCATGCACCTCGCCATTCTTAAATTACGTCTGACAAGAATTCGTTGCACATGCATCTCCATGATAATATATTTAATAGTTGAGTCAGTGATTTTAACCCATCATGCCGAGACGGATATAGGTCGTAGTTCATTAATATGGAAAAAGTAGTGCTTATCACCTAAGGCATTCATAACTGTTCCCGGGCGAAGCCGGGGCGGGTTGCTAGTTACGACATAACTTGCAATGCAATTTGCATGAAGACAGTTTGTCGAACCTCCACGTGCAGTGATCTATTTTAAGTGTGGCCTTCAGCCTGGCGGTATTTGCTGTCTGGTGCCGCGTTCTTGTCATTACCGTTTAATTAAGTGTCTATATAATTTCTATGGAAATATTGATTGAATGTCAACTGCCTTTCACATATTCATGTCTTTGTTTTTCACTTTCTAGACACCTGGAACTATTGTCCTTATAATGAATGTGGCATTTCCAAAGGAGCAAATGTTAGACTTAACGAGAGTTCAAGAACGTTATTTTGGAGGCCGATGGGATATTTCTGACGCCGCTGCAAGGATTTATGTGGTAGATTCATTATAGTAATTGGTTCAGTGTGACGTGGATACATATTGAACAATTTATTGAATGTTACATATTTCTCAGGAAATGCTTTTATCTCTCGAAGCTTAGTGAATTTTAATTAGTTTATGCTGGCATATTGGCCTTAGAAGAGAATAAAGAGTTGATTGGCGGAACATTATTACGTGAACTCCTCTACATATTTACCGGTATATACCCTAGCATGAAAAATATTAAATACGATATTTAACACAAAATAATAGGCTTTTATGTACAAAATGGGGGGCGGGTTACTTAATTAGATACTAAGCGATTCAAAACCGCCTTGTCAAACACTAAAGAATGTAGTTTAATTACTGCTTATACGTACTTGTTTCGGTGTTCAATGACACCCTCGTCAGCGCACAGTGGGTCAAAATTAAAATCTAGAAGGACAAAATTATTTATTTTCATAATTAAAAATCAAAATGTATTACTTGTACAGCATTCTCATATGATTGCCGCTCACTATTCTGGGATATAAACGCATCTTAGTGTAAATCTGTCACCACTGTTCGAGCAGTCTGAATTGGAGGGTGAATGTAAGGGGCTGTGGTTTGGTTGTCTTTGTGGTTAGTGTGATGCTTTGGGATGGAACATGCAGCTTAAGGTATGATCTTTGTAATGTGTTTCAGTTATTACTGGGCGTAATTGTTACGTAAGTTTATATATATATATATATAATATTTAACTATTATTTTTAAAATTATATTTTCACTTAGATTTTTAGTATGTCGCGTCACTCAACGTCACTTTCTACTTAATGTTAAAATGCAGATAAAGTCTTGTAGTTTACGCCAGTTATAAGATTTTTTGCATCTTTTTGCAACTTACTTAGTAATTTTACGTTTTAGAAGATGCCGCGCTACAAGTTCTCACACGTTTACAACTGTTTGAAGCACTGGGTTCGACAATTATGTCAAAAGTGGAACTTTGTGACTTAGGGGTAGAAAATTGTTCTGAAGAGATAACTGAATGCTCCATCCAACTCCTAGTCTTAGACAATTTCTTGCAAGTGTAGACGTAGCTTAAGGAAGGTCTTAACTGATGTTTATTATGAAGTAAACAAATTATATACGTTGCTTCCCCTCTAAATTCATGATTAAAACGTAAAATAATT
The DNA here is from genome assembly GCA_946902985.2 of Meconema thalassinum. Classification (NCBI taxonomy): domain Eukaryota; kingdom Metazoa; phylum Arthropoda; class Insecta; order Orthoptera; family Tettigoniidae; genus Meconema; species Meconema thalassinum. The sequence goes on from OX336388.2 coordinate 701,931,871, forward strand.
TTGTTCCCCAAGATTTCGATTTTGACCCACTGTGCAGCGTATATTGAATTAAAATAATCTTAACACTAAGTTTACAACGATATTAGAGAAAATTGATATCCTTACTGTGCCCTTTCAGCAAGAAATATGCAAATCACAGTATGCCAGCATTGCTCAATTCGGGATTTTCGGGGTTGTAGTATGTTCTCCCACTCTGTGACTTACACATTTTGGATTAAATAGAGGATATACTTGCAAAAATAACAAGAAAATCAACTCCTATTTCAAAACATTTAATTAACCAAAATTATGGCGCTACAAACAATAAAACAATTAAACTACTGACCAATATCCTTCTACTTGTTCCAAGTGAACAAGGAATAATATAAGAATTAAACAAATATTGTATTAAAACACATGGTTTCCTTTAAAACCAACAATTCATAATTATTTTTACTTCCATAAAGTATCTATCTTAAAGTTCCATATAACTACGAGCTCCTTTGGCTCGATACTTTCTATAATAACGGTGTCATTCTTTGTACACCTCAAATACTATTTTTATATTTTCTTATCATCAAAACAAATATATAATTACATTTAAAGTACATGTTAATTCTTTACTTAAATATTTGGGCACTTCACATGTTTTCAGCATTTACCATCCCTCTCAAGTTTTACAAATTCACCATAGTGATCGGGAAAATACTTGTGTACTCCAGAGTTATAAAGATTACTTGACAAAGTCAAAAACTATGATTACTCCCGGAATATAGTTACCTTCATTTAACTCGTGGAATCCTACTTCCATACAACATTACAATAGGGATTGTTATTTATTTATTTGTCTTATAAGACCATTATCACATAAGAAAACTACGATCTGAACTGGCAAGCGATAATTTCATCTACAAGGACCTCGGTTCAAAGCCCGGGTCATTAACAACTTTAAACACTCCCGGTGTATTCATTCCTTCTTACAGACGGCCTTCACCAACCCTCCTGCTATGAGGGTCAGACCGTTATACTTGAGCGAGATTTATGACTGGTAGGGTGACTCCCAGTCTAGTCTACGGTTGGAGCTCTCCTCAATGCTTTTAAAACAAATCTTCCTTTCTTTTCAGTTCTATGGAGAGACCTGGCATTTAACTTCACTTATTTCCTTTCAACAACATTTTAGGTTCATAAACCATTTTCATAACCTTGGCATTTATTAATTATGAGAGGTCCTCATTGATTGGGAGGAGTAATACACATTCTATGACGAATAATTAGGGGCTTCAACAACAAGAGGATTCTAGGTTCGAATCTCTTAACATGCCTCGGGAACCATTCCCACATTGGAGGACTTATACAAAATGCGATTTAGGGTCAGCCGTAGCCTACATGACCTACGCTCAATAATACCATTCATTTGCTCCCTTTTCAATATAATAACACACACATGGCCTCGTGATCTATGTCACTATTGGAGGACTTACAACATATCTCAATTTACCGCAATCAACTACCCCTCATAAGTAATTTACCAAGTACTTTTAACTTTTACGCATTCCTAGCGTGACATTTTATTTTAATTGCGCTCCATTGCGCTATACATTATTTTTAAGCCTAGCGTCTTCCAAAGAACTGATAAATTCCATATTAACAATTGATACATATCTCAATTTTTATATTAATCTTTTCCTTTGACAATAATTGCTCTATTTTAAATAACATGCATTAATATCATGTCTTATACTTTTATTAAGGCTCCAACGCTCTTATTTTCATATCATTCAATTTAATCTTATTTATATTTCCTTTATATTATTATTATTATTATTATTAATACGCTTGCTTTTATAACATTCGTCAAATACACTGACATTTTATTCATACATTTCCTCTACAGGATTTATTCTTTCACATAATTATTTATAATTTCTCAAAATTCTATTTTTGTTTAGACCGCGTTCTTATTCTGTATTTAGTTATTTAAAAACATCCCTTTTACTCAAAAACTCCGGTGGATTTGTACACAATCATTTCCCCGACACCAAAACATAATGAAAATCTTTACTCACATGTTTAAGGTCGTTTCTTGACCCTTCTCCTCGTGCGATGCGTCATTTTTGGCCCACTTTTTTTTTTAAATGACTCCATCGTGTACAAATTCATTGCATGTACAGACATATCTTGACACATATTTAACACGTATACATTTAACACTAATAACATTTTAAATACACTGGTGTATCCGTTTAGAACACACAATAAAAACACTGAAAATATATTACTTTTAACACAAAATCTTGATATATTTACACTTCACGAATTTTGATCAATAGACCGCTATTTAAGCCTATCACACGTGACCTCTTGACCTCCCGTCTCCAAGGGTGAAATTTAGTAATGTCGGCTTCCTATCCTCTCCGAATGTGAAAGTCTCGAATCATCTACTTCCTCCCTGCAATAGCACTCCTTCGAATCCCGTTCTTGACGATCTGCTATTTCTCTGACACGAACGGCTCCCCTTTTAGATCCTATTTATTGATCTTATCGAAAGTCTGTTCTGTTCCCGGTCCCCTTGATAATCTATCGGTGACCTATGGATTTTTTATAGCAACTAATACTTCTCGAGTCTTAGTGCTTTTGAATAGTTCGTCTGCTTTCTTGAAACGATGTCTATAATTTCCTGTCTTCTTCTTTGCTTATTCGGTTCTCGCACTTCTAATCTTCTAGAATACTTACGAACCTTATTTTCTCTGTCCCTGCTCGGGTTCTTGAAATTTGATAAAATGTTTATCTCGCTGTTACGGTACTTCCGTACGTTATGATACTTTTGGTCGATTACTTAAAGACCTATCGCCCTGAGTCCTTAGTTCGCAGCCTGCTCTGACTGTATTTTATGAACTTTTCACTGTAAATATTATACTGTCGGACCTAAATCCTGTAACTAGGATTTTCCTAATTTTTCAACACGGCGATACTGTAATATTACTTCTTTGCAACCCTTTACGGATGCACGTAAATTATTGATACCGCGACGCCCGTGGCTGTCGGATATTCTGCATTCGGTGCTTATACTTGTTGCACAGTATGACCTCCCCTGAGGTTCATACGTTTGAAGACTGCGTGGTTATGATGCTCCAGCGTCACGTCCCCTGGACGGACTAATAACTGCATGATGCGTAGTGACGCCCCCTCTGGCTCTTGAATACGTACTGATACAGCGTGACGCCCCCCTCTCGGGCTGTCGGAATGACTGCATGATTGGCTTGGTGAGGCCAGGAGTTTTATACTCTTTAGTCACAAAAAGATAAAACTCTAGTCCTTTTCGTGACCAACTTTTGAACTAATTGTCGCACAATTATAAAAATTATATCTTCAGAAAGCTCGTCTTCTCAACGTCAAATGATCTCACTGCGCATAAGAATCGATCGTGCATTTCCGAGATATTAATTAATTTGTAGTCTTCAGCTGCGTGGGTGTTGCTGTTCATTTTTAAAATCCCCACTCCTTTGGTATCAGTGAATCCCCAATGACGTATGCTGCGTTTGCATTTATCTCTTGTGCAATTATTACAAGCTTTTTCTTTACACAAAAATCTCTAATCCGAAATGATTCACAGTACAGTATTTATTTACTTATTTTCATTCCTGCAAATGGGTTAAATTTAATTATTCTTCTTCTGGCACAACGGCGCTGTTGCCGTTTTCCTGCAAGCTAAGCTGGATTTCCGAGTCACGCTTCTCTGTCTTACAGTGCAAATTTTCCACTCGTTCTATTAATATCCATGACCGGCTCCTCTCAAGGAGTCAAGAGGCATGATCTCATCTGCTGAACACCTGGTCCCCGCTGCTTGCACAACGTTAGGCTAGAATCCTGGCTTGAAATTTCTCTATGTTACATTAGAAACTGTATGTTTCTTTCATTTCTTCCCCAAATACATGGATTCGACCCCTTATGAGCCAATGGTACATGGGTTCATTACAAAACACTATTAGAAATATAAATAAAATGAAAACTCGCAACGCCCCGGAGGTCCTGGGTTCGATTCCCGGCTCTGCCACGAAATTTGAAAAGTGGTATGAGGACTGGAACGGGGTCTACTGAGACTCGGGTGGCCCAAATGAGTAGAGGGGGTTCGATTCCCACCTCAGCTATCCTCGAAGTGCTTTTCCGTGGTTTCCAACTTCGTCTTCGGGCAAATGCTGGGATGGTCCCTACATAAGGCCACGGCCGCGTCCTGCCCACTTCCTTGCCTAACCATCCAACTCTTCCCATCCCTTCATCTGGCCCCCTGTTCGCTTTGCAGGTGAGGCCGCCTGGGCGTAGTGCTGGTCACACACCCCAGTTGTATCCCTGACTCAGAGTCTCAAGCTCCAGGTCACTGCCCTCAGTGGCGGTAGAGGTGGGATCCCTCGCATAGTCCGTGGGAAAAGCCAACCCTGGAGGGTAGAACAATAGCGAAAAAAAAAAAAAAAAAAAAAAAAAAAAGCTCCCAAAAGAATTAGAAATCATATGAATATACAAGAATAGAATGAATATAAATGTGCTTGTTAATAAATATGGTTCGCTGCTATATGATGTATGTTCTAGTTATATCACAATCCTTCAGTCTGGTTTAATATTATAATAATTGTATTAATGCAGCCAATAACCATGTACTTTTTTTTCTATTCAGGACGGGTCAGGGAAGGGATATTGGAAGGAGATCGGCCGTGGACCTATTGAAAGGAGCAGTCCCGGCATTTGCCTGGTGGTGAAAATGGGAAACCACGAAAACCATTTTCAGGACGGCCGAGGTGGGATTCGAACCCACGCTCTCCCGATGCCAGTGAGGCACGAGGTAGCGCGTTAGCGCTCTCGGCCACCACTGCCATCGGACGTAGTGTGACTATAAATCAACCTTAATGGATACGGCAGTCAGTGTCACATTGATGTGATCTAACCTTAGAATTTTCAGATGAAACATACTTGTCGGTTATGATGTTATGGCATAGTTGGTAGCATGCTGAACCGCTGGCCAAGATAGCGGTTCAAACCCGGTCGAAGTATTTGGATTTTTAAGAGCGTTAAAATTCCTTCAGTATGCCTTCCTTTGGAGGGGAAGTAAAGCCGGTGGTCCCATGTCATAGATTTATGGCATGCAGCTTAAAAGATCCTTCCACAGACTAAACTTGTGAGGAGCTAAATTTCTAGGTTAGATTTCGTTGGAACGCTCTATCAAAGTTCCAACCTTCACCCCTAGGTATCATTGACATGTGATAGCGAATGTTGGAACTACTTGAAATTGAACGGAACGTGTACTCACCCTCTGGGTGTCCACTGGAAGCAGCTACAGACTCAGGCGAGCCGAACATGTCCTCGGACACTCCCGACACTGGAAGTCATACGATAAATAAATAAATAAATAAATAAATAAATAAATAAATGTCGCCTCCGTAGCGTAGCGGTCAGCATGGTTAGCTGCCGCCACGGAGGTCCTGGGTTCGATTCCCGGCTCTGCCTCGAAATATGAAAAGTGGTACGAGGACTGGAACGGGGTCTACTCAGCCTCGGGTGGCCCAAATGAGTAGAGGGGGTTCGATTCCCCCTCAGCCATCCTCGAAGTGGTTTTCTGTGGTTCTCCACTTCGTCTTCGGGCAAATGCCGGGATGTTACCTTCTTCAAGGCCACGACCGCCTCCTTCCCTCTTCCTTGCCTATCCATCCTACCCTTTCATTCCCTTCCCCCATGAGGCCCCTGTTCGCTTTGCAGGTGAGGCCGCCTGGGCGAGGTGCTAATCCCATCTCACCAGTTGTATCCACTCCGATTAGATGATCCCAGCTCTAGGACACAGCCTGAAAAATGGCGGTAGGGGTGAGTTCCCTCGCTGAGTCCAGGGAGCCACCACCCTGGAGAGTACACTCGATTAAAAAAATAAAAAATAAAAAAAATACGATGTTGTTAATAGATTGGTGAAAGATGTAAAATGTTGATGGTATACAATTATCTAACCTTGAAATAAACCAGAAGATTCCTACTAGTTGGATCGTTCTGTTGAAATTAACTGTCCAATTTGGTAATGCAGTACATTATCTTAATCCAAACTGACCATATATTTTATTTTAATTGGATGACATGTTTCGATCGTCAAGCACTCGTCTTCAGATCTGCTCACTTAGGTTTAATAAATGTACGATGTTGATGAATTACATTTATGCTCAAATATACAGGGTGTTTCAGGAGGAATAGTAAATATTTTAGGAGGTGGTAGAATAGATGAATTGCAATAAAACAAAGAAACAGTCAGTCTGAGAGACTAGATTTATCATTTCAAATGACGCATGCTACAAATGCTACACATGTTAGAAAGGCTCAGCGCGGGGAACGGAGAGCGAGAGGTGCACTGTGCTGCATGACGTCATGCACTCGCCGTCTCCGTATCGCAAAACGCTAGACCCCAGGAGTAAACTCAGACTCAACTGACTCCATTACCCTTTAACTTAGGCTTCCCGCGCGGGGGCTTCATGACGTCACGCACTCGCCGTCTCCGTATCGCAAAACGCCAGACCCCAGGAGTAAACTCAGACTCAACTGACTCCATTACCCTTTAACTTAGGCTTCCCGCGCGGGGGCTGCATGACGTCACGCACTCGCCGTCTCCGTATCGCATAACGCCAGACCCCAGGAGTAAACTCTGACTCGGTGCATATGCACTGAACAACATGATGACGTCATACACGCCGTAACCGTAACGCATAACGGTAGACCTAAGCATAACGATGAAGTCGACAAATTCATTTGAAATGATAAAATTCCATATAACATAATATGTCCTATTTGTATTGCGTACCGAGATACAGATGTTGGTATGTAACCAGGGCAGTTGTCGTTTCATGTGTTGGTACACCGGTTGCTATGGGCGTATTTAACGATTGTCAACAGTCGTGTGTTGTTGTTCACGTTGTGAAGTTGTGCTTTAGTTTCCTTTGAATGTGTTCACCTGTCAGTGTGCTTTATTGACCAAGTTGACTGTACTGTATCGTTTAAACAAGCCGCACGTTTTTACACATGATGAGTAGGCTGATATGATATTTGTGTATGGGTTTTGTAATGGAAACGCTGCTGCTTGTAGAGAATACGGAATACGATTTCCTAACAGCAGACGACCAGATTCAAGAGTGTTTACTATATATTGCGTGACACTGGTGCAGTACCCAGCTGTCGATATGGTGATACAACATCTAAAACTAACATTCCCCGGAAGATGAATTGGGAGATATGGACACGTTTCTTGGCCACCAAGGTCTCTGGACCTTACCCTTTTGGATTTTTGCCTGTGGGGATGGTTGAAAGGCGAAGTCTACAAGGAAAAAGTTAACACAAGAGTTGAGTTGGTCGTTATGCATAGTGCACTCCTCATCAAAGAACGCCAAGACGCCCTCCGAATAGCTACACAGGGTGTTATCACGAGAAGTGCAAAATGCATTGAAATTGGTGGTGGAAATTTGAAAATCAACTTTGAACGTCCTTGGCTTTACATTTGTTTGGGTTAAATACTACCATCTGTATCTCGGTACGCAATACAATACAATGTTATATGGAATTTATTATTGCAATTCATCTATTCTACCACCTCCTAAAATATTTACTGTTCCTCCCGAAACACCCGGTATATACTAATTATTAGATTACATAGGTTCGTAAGAACTTGTGTTACGTGTCAATCATATTTCTCACTTTCATAGTTGTTGCGTTATTGTTAATGTATTTTGAGTATCTTAACCTGTTAATGTTCAACGGTTAATTTAGAATGTAATTAATTAACAAAATAGAATAAAAAAGAAATCTTTTCAGTCGGTCAACACGAATTGTGCCCAATAACATTGGGCGGGAAACAAGTATTTACATACCCTACAAACTAACACACTCGTTATGCACAAATACCTACTTAATTAGATGACATGCTTCGAACGTCACGCGTTCACTTACGCTTAACTAGTAGCCTATATAGCTTGCCACGGTGGGTGAGTGGTTAATGTCTCGGTCTACTAACCCCAAGATCGCAGGTTCGCTCCTGGCCGTGGGAAGTGATTTTTGAAAGGCGGCAAAAATTACGATACACATGTCATACGGTGTTGGCATGTCAAAGAACCCATTTGAATTCAGTAGGTCGTGTTCATAGTGGCAAAATTAATCTCGGGGGTTTCCGTCATCACAAAGTTCCTCATTTCTCTACTAGAAAGCGCTACAGTGTTCAAGGAGCTTAGATATCTAACCCCCTTGACTTTCATAGTGCTTCAAGGAACAACGAAATTCGTCACGCAAGCTACCCTCTGGGTGTCAAATAACAACGCTTGCACCCGGCACCCGATGCCATACAATATTATTATTATTATTGTAGTAACCCATATGATGTTTATGAATCACAATTAATTTTACTAACTTATGTAATAAGAATAGTGAATATATTTATTTGTGTTTATGTTGCTGAGATGTATTGTAAATGTCAGGTATGAATTATGTGAAAATGAACGCCAATACTCCAAAACTGGAAGAAACATACTACAGCACATTTGGAATTCAAACGTTGGCTATACAGTACATACAGATAGTAAGTTGTTTTACTCGAATAGCCTGTTTTTCCATGACGAGGCCTGTAAATATGTACAAGTGACAAATGGAGTCGATGTGAATTGGTCATTATCCAGATCAGAGCAAGTGCAGACCGTTTGGGTTTGAAATAGTTTCTTGAGCGTGATGTCATTCCGGTAGAACATGTACTCCTACTTGGTATTTCTTTTAGTCCAAGTATTGATTAATTCAGAGTAGATCACAATCCATGATACGCTCGACCCAACAGGAAGAACAAGCCACTGACCTTGCTTCCAAGATATTAATATAATCAATCGGTAATTCACACCAGTTATTTACCAATGCCAATACTTTATGTTGTGGGAGAGTATGTACATATAACCTTGGTTCACATCCTTATCTCACAAATTGCAGCGTAACCTACATACTTGATAACAGATTTTAGTTTTCGAATAGATGCCACATGTACCAAGTTTGAAAGAGCTTATCATTCCTGTCGTAGTATCTATTCATCTAAGTGCCTCTCCAAGAACCTCAAACTCAGACACTATAACTCCGTCGTCAAGCCATCTGTTCTGTATGCTTCTGAGTGCCTTGTAATGACCAGAAAGGGTCCACTCAGAAAACTGGAGTTAAAAGAGAGGAAGATCCTGAGGAGGATATTAGGTCCAATTAGAGATGAAGGAGGCATTCACAGAACAAGTCATAATGTTGAATTGTATGAACACCAGGAGGACATCATCACGTCTATAAGGAAAATACGCCTGACCTTTTATGGACACTTGGCACGTCTGGATTCTGAAAGACTCACCAACAGGATATTCACAGTAACAGGAAGAGGCAAGGATCCTAATAACAAATGGATTGCGTCCGTTAAGTCAGATAAGGAACAACTAGATATGCCACTGGAACAAACTCGTGAACAATGATGTTCCGTCAGATCATCCAACAGGGCGTTTCCCCAACGACCCTTGAGTAAGAATACTACAGGAGCTAAGTGGACAGAAGAAAGAAGACTGACTCATAGTCAGAAAATGAGGGACTATTGGAAGAAGAAGAAGAAGAAGAAGAAGAAGAAAGCAACAACTTTACCGAAGAGTAGATACGAGCTCCGTGGGCCTAAATAGGCCTAAACGATAAAGAGAAATAATAATTATAATAATAGTCCAATAATAATAAGGCAACGGGAAACCACCTCAATTATTTTCCCCCAGGATAATCTTCATGGCTGAAAACCCAATTACATTGGCCCTTAGTCCCGGGAAGACCTTAAGTGGTCAGAGGGTGCGAAGAATCTCCCGGTCAGCCTTGAAGATAGGAACGTGGAATGTACGGAGTATGTTTGAAGCAGGAAAGATTCACAATACAATTCATGAGATGAAGAGGATGAATGTGTCCATAATGGGTATAAGTGAGATGAGATGGCCGGGGACAGGAGATTGTAATGTGGAGGATTGCATGGTATATTACAGTGGTAATAATGATGCCAGGCATTTGCATGGAGTGGGTTTTATAGTGGACAAAAGTTTGCAGTCTGCTGTTATCAGTTGTATACCATTCTCCAGTAGAATAATTATGTTAAAGTTACGTGGTAAACCTTTCCACATTAATCTCATTCAAGTGTATGCCCCTACTAGTGACAAAAGCGATGAAGATGTTGAGGAATTCTATGCCCAAATTCAGACCGTCCTCAAAGACACCAAAGAACATGATGTAACCCTTGTTATGGGAGATTTTAATGCAAAGGTTGGGAAAGGTTCTGAAGAACACATTGTGGGCCAGTGGGGTCTCGGACAAAGAAACAACAGAGGGGATCGTTTAGTGCAGTTTTGTAGAGAGGAGAACTTTGTCATTGCTAATACTCGGTTTAAGCTTCCTGCCAGGAGACTTTATACGTGGAAAGCACCCAAGGTTACTTAAATACTAAGGTTGGGCCAAGTCGGGGAGCGCGCGGCAATTGGCTGGCAGCTGTGACGTAGCTACTATGTCAAGCAGCGGTTGGGAGGTAGTGAGCAAAGGGAACAGTATATGGAATGAGAGATTTCCGTGAGGTTATTTTAATTATTTTTATATCACATGACAATCACACAGCACAAGGAAATTCATATACAATATAATACAATATCACAAGTACATGGCATCACCAACACAGGGATTCTACAAGGCTGATTTCGCCCATTTCAGGCGTTTGCTTGCTGACCTTCTTTCCGCCTCTCTGAGAGACTTAAGGACATTGAGGAAGCGCATTCTAATAATGTCCTCGTTGTTACAGACAGCCGAATAGCATTCTCATTAGTGCACGGGAACTTCTGTTGCAATACTAATGCAAGCGTATGCATTATTCGATGACCCCTTTTCAATTCATTTCCGCGAAAATATTGAAAAATTGTCTCAAAATGTTCATGGGTTGGCGACCACGGGACTCCTGCTGAGTGCGGCATTGCTTCCGTTTACTTGTGCCGGGCTCCTCTCCGTCTTCTTTCCTGTCGACCTCTCTTGGTCAACTCATGTATCCTTTCGACCCCGACGGTATTAGGGTATCCGAAGCCTAGGGAGTCTTTCACTTTCCCGCCTTAATTGGCCCTTGTCTCATCTTTCCTGATAACCTCATTAATCGAGGGGTCAGCCTTCTTTTTCTTTTCATGTTATCTCCTGCCTACTGCTCAAGGCCCTCCAGGGGGCAGAGTGTATGTAGCCCCACCACTTCTGGTGCACCCTGGATAATGCTACACCCTCAAGGGCTCACAACTGGTGAGTTTGGGAGTTGGCGACCCCGAGGGATTCCTGAGCTGGGTTCGTTTTGTCCCCCTTTTCGTCTTACCTTGGGGCGGGCCCTCCCCTCTTTTCCTTTCATATCTGCCTTTCATGGCTCTCCTTCCTTCCAAGTCCCTCAATCCTCATTGTTCGAGGGTTGAGGGCATTTCTTTTTCTCCTGTCCTTTATTTTTCTTATCCTTTATTGTTTAATCATTCTTCTTTCACAGTTATATCACATTTGGTATTTTAATAGATTACGACTCAGGTACTTTAAAAAAAAACGGCGCATTCAGCTGGCATTTGAGGGTGCGCAAATGCGAGGGAGCCGTGTCAGTACATTTACTGGCACGTTAGAGATCCCCTTCGGGGCAAAATTCCGGCACCCCGGCGTCTCTAAAAGTCAGTGTAGTTAAAAGGGACGTAAAACCAATATTATTATTATTATTATTATTATTATTATTATTATTGTACTTTAAAAAATTAATGCCCAGTAAAGTGAGAGATGTTGTTACACCTGTCTAACCTACTTAAAAAGCATTGATTGATTGTAATCGATGAATACCTCAAACATTTGCTACGATCCCTCCAATTGAAATAATTGCAGCTCATTTATATTTATTTTGTTGTTGGTCGTGGTGATTGTTTTAAAAAGTGGAACATCGAGGTCATCCACCCCTATATTTTGTTGCTATTGCTGAATTGGTCAATGAAACCAAAATTCTGGGTTCATATGACTGCTAATAATTCACTTTGTTGTTGTTGTTGTTGTTGTTGGAAAAGCAGGTATTAATTTATATAATTTCAACCTACAATTGGGAACGCCAATTATTTTGAACCGTCTCTTCGCGAAATGGCTAGCACTCTTGGCTGTCACCGCGGAGGCCCGGGTTCGATTCCCGGCTCTGCCAAGAAATTACATTCTGGTCTGGCGGCTGGAACGGGGTACACTGCGCCTCGTAAGGCAAAACTGAGAAGAAGAGGGTTCGATTTCCACCTCAGCCATCCCGGAAGTGGTCTCCCGTGGTTTCCCACTTCTACTCCAGGCGAATGCCGGGATGGTTCCCAAATTAATTAAGGCCACGGCCGCCTCCTTCCCAATCCTCATCTGAATTACGTTGTTTTGCTACGCCACTGATTTCAGAACTCGTAGAATAATATATATATATATATATTGTGCCCATTTAGCAAGAAATATGCCAATCACAGTATACCAGCGTAGCTCAATTCGGGATTTCGGGGCAGCGGTAAGTTCCCCCACTCTGTGACTCACGTATTTGGATTAATTAGAGGATACACTTGCAAAAATAACAACAAAATCAACTCCTATTTAAACATATTTAATTAATAAAATTAATGGCGCTACAAACAATTTTAACAAATTAATTACTGACCCAAATATCAACTGCTTGTTCCAAATGAACAAGGGATCACAAAATAAAATAAACAAATATTGTCTTCAAAACCTGTGGTTTCCACATAAACCAGCAATTCTTACTTAATCTCACTTCCATAAAGCACTAACATTAAGTTTACATAACTCCGAGCTCTTTGGCTCCATGCTTTTACATTATTATGGTGTCATTCTTGTACACCTCAAACATTAGCTTTTATATTTTCTTATTTCTCAAAAACAAATATATAATTATATTTAAAAATCTAGGTTAATTATCTAACTCAATATTTTTGGGCATGTCCACACATTCAGTTGTTATCATCTCTCTTTATTTCACAAACATATTAAGGTAATCAGAAAATCAATTGTGTACTCCAGAGCGTGAAGGTACTTGACACAGTCAAAAAACTATAGTTACTCCCGAACTCAGTTGCCTTCAATCAACTCGTGGAATCCCACGTCCATACATTATTACAATAGGGATTGTTATTTATCTCTTATGTCTTAATAGACCATTATCATATAAGAAACTACGATCTGAACCGGCAAACGAAATATCCATCTTTAAGGACCTCGGTTCCACCCCCGGGTCGTTAACAACTTTAAACACTCCTGGTGTATTTATTTCTCTTTACAACAGCTTACGAGACGGTCTCTGTTCCTTCTCGCTTTAAGAAAGCTAGACTCTACTCCTTGGGGTGCGATTTATGACATGTTAAGGTGGCGGCGACATCCCGTCTGACCCAACATTTAGTAGCTTATTTTCAAGGCTTTCAAAACAAACCTTTCCATTCTATCCAGTTCTGGGGAGACCGGGCTTTACAGTACCGTAACATTCAAACAACTATTCTTTGGTTCAAAGACCATTTCTGTATCCTTGGCATTTATTAATTATGAGAGGGTCCTCATTGATTGGGAAGATTAAATACACATACGACGACGGAGAATTTCAGGGGCTTTTATCATAAGAAGATCCTGCATTCGAATCTCTTCAGGTGCCTCGGGAACTAATCCCGTACAGAGGGCTTATACAAAATGCGATTTAGAGTCGGCCGTGGCCCATATGACGTACGCTCAATAATACCATATATTAGCTCCCTTTTTAAATACATACACAATGCCTCGTGATACTAATGTCACAAAATAGAGGACTTACACAATTATCAATTCACTGCAATCAACTACCCTCCATAAGTAATGTACCAAGTATTTAACCACTACGCTTTCCTAGCGTGACACTTTAATATTATATTTGCGCTCATTATGCGCTATGCATTATTTTAAGCCGAAAATGTCTTCCCAAGAACTGATAAAATCTCTTTAGTAACAATTCATATTATTTTCATTCACATATTAATCTTTCCATGGTCGATAAATCGCTCCCTGTTTTAAAATATTCCATTGAACCTCATTTCTTACACATACGTTAAAGCTTAACGTTCTTATGTTCATATCAATTTATTTGATTTTTATTTAACATTTCCATATTTAATTATTATTATTATTATCTTTATTCTTTATACAAGCTCAAAAGCTATTTCTTTCATATCTCAACTTTACTTTATTTCAATGTCTTTCATGATAATTAAATGATATTTCGCTTGCTCTTATGACATTTGTTAAATACTTTAACCCTTTATTCACCTATTTCCTCTACGGGAATTATTCTTTACATAATTATTCATAATTTCTCTATTTATTTTATTATTGTTCAGACCGTATTCTTGATTATTCAGTATTCATTCATTAAAACACATCCCTTTCACTCAAAAACTCCGGTGAGTTGTACACAATCAATTTCTGACACCAAATTAAAAATGAATTTTGTACTCACATATTTCCAGATCATCCCATGATCTTAAATCTGGTGTGGTGTTTCATTTTTGGGCCCACTTCGAACTTTTTACACCATATTAAAGGTATTCATCTTACGTAAAAACACTTTTTGACCTATATCTAGAACACTTAATATTGACGACATTTTTATATACTGGTGTGTCCCTTTTGAACACATAATAACACTAAAAATATTATCTAACACACAATCTTGATTATTTTACACTTCACAATTACTCGATCACTAGGCCGTACTTCTGAGCCTATCACACGTGATCTTCTTAAATTCCCGTTTCCAAGGGTGAAATTTATCCGATGTCGGCTTCCTATTCTGAAGAATGCGAAAGTCCCGAAACATCTACTGTTCCCTGGAGTTCAATTCTGCTATTCCTATCCTGGATAACTGGCTATTATCTAGCTTGAACGGCTTCTCTGTAGATCTGTCTATTGATCCTAACGAGAGTCTATATGGATCGAGGTCTCCTCTAAGACCTATAGAATTAGTTTATAGCAGCTAGCACTTCTAGATTCTAGTACTATTAGAATTGTTCGCCTGCTATCTGGAGCTAATATTTATAGTCTCCTATCCTCTTTGTTTGAACATGTTTTAATACTCCTACGTTCGAACCTTATTCTGTTCTTCCTTTTTAGGTTTCTTCAATTTAAATAACAGTTTATCTGTCTGGTACGATACTTCCGTACGTTATGATCTGTTCGTTCGAACATTTAACGACCTATCGCCTTTAAGTCCGACGTTCGCAGCCTGCTCTGACTATATCTTGCGAATTTTCACTTTAACTTGTATACAGTCGGGCCTAAATCCTATAATTAGGATTTTCCTAATATTTCACTACGGCGATACTTTAAAATTTCGTCTTGACTGCTCCTTATGGAGGCCAGCAAGTCGTTACTACTGTGACGCCTGTGGCTATTGGATCTTACTTCGGTGATGTAAAACAGCGTTTCTCCCCTCAAGGAGTACTGGTAGCTGTTATCGATGTAACGCAGAGTTACGTCCCCTCACGGACTGTCGGAATGATTACTTCTACGTCGTGGAGCAGCACTTCCCCTCACGGAATGCTCGTAGGACTGCATGCGATGTGACACAGTGACGTGCCCTCTGGCTGTCTGAATACTGCA
Organism: Meconema thalassinum; assembly: GCA_946902985.2. Lineage (NCBI taxonomy): Eukaryota > Metazoa > Arthropoda > Insecta > Orthoptera > Tettigoniidae > Meconema > Meconema thalassinum. The sequence continues at coordinate 701,947,540 of OX336388.2, forward strand.
TTCAATGATGATCGTGACACAGTGTCATGCCCGCAGGCTGATAATAACTGCATTCGATGCGATGTGACACAGCGTTACGCCCCCTCACGGGCTCTCAGAATAACTGCATGATTGGCTTGGAAACGCCCGAAGCTTTATACTGTTTTACTACAAAAAAATAAGACTCAAGCCTTTTCTGTGGTCAACTTCTAAAATAATGGTGCCACAAATATAAAAATTATACCTTCCGAAAGCTCGTCTTCTCAATGTCTAATGATCTTATTGCACCTAAGAATCGATCGTGCAATTCGGAGATATTAATTAATTTCTCGTCCTCAATTGTGTGGGTGTTGCATTCTTTTTGCTCTCTCCCCTCCACAGAGGCTTAGGTAATTCCCAAATGACGTCGTCTTACGTCGGCAGTTTTTTTCTGCACAATTATTACATGGTTTCTCTATACTGAAAAATCTCTCATTCCAAATGATTCACTGTACTGTGCTTGTTTACTCATTATTATGCTCGTAAACGTGTTAATTTTAATTATTCCTCTTCTGGCGCGTATGCGACGTTGTCAATTTCCAGCCACGTCAGCTTGAATTCCGATTCAGGCTTCTCTTTCTAACACGGTGGAAAATTCCACTCAGTTATTAATACTCGTGACCGGCCCTCTCTGAAATGTCGAGTGGGGTGATCTCATCTAAGGAGCATCTGTCCCTAGTCGCTTGCACAATGTTAAGCTATATTCCTGGCTTAAAATCTCTCTCCGTTCCTTTAAGAAACTATACTTTTCTTTCATTTCTTCCTTAAGGACATGGATTCGACCGTCATGGACCCTATAGCCCATGGGTTCATCTCTCCCCTCCTTAGGTAAATAAATTTTCGAAAATTTTGAGGAAATTTATTTCAATTAAATTTGTATTTCCTTTCCGTCGAATCCATCATAACGTCATCCGTATTTACTGTTATTTTTTTTCTTAAGGTTCCTTCCACTAATTGTGTAGGTTGGGTATGCTCAATCTTTACCCTTTCTTTCTCCTTTATTACATTAAAATTTTCCCTTTCACTAAAATCAATTACTTCTTTAAAGTTCCTTTCCTTTCTGGTCTGTGTTTAGGTTGGGTCTCCAAGAGTTCCCATTCATTCATTTATTCCCTAGTGGACGTCTCCACTCAGGCCATAAATCTCTTGTCACGTTCAGTGTTTACAACTCTGTCCCCTCGTCTGGCGCGCGCCTCCAAACTCGAGTCAACAGTTGGTTTCCTTTCTTCTTTTCTCAGGTCAGACTACAAATCGGTCTGTTCTTTATTCATTATATTTCTTCAACTTAATGACTTTATGTTAATTATCTTGCGGGTGCAATTAGCTTTACCCGTAATTTACTTCATTACAGTTATCAGACTTCAAGTCTGTTACCCTTCATTTAAAATTTTTAAGAGCTCAGTCTGACTTCACCTGACTCTTTCTGGTTCTCTTCCCTATTCCTCATCTCTCTTTGAGATGGTATTTCAGCAAATATTATACTTATTTCTCATATTCTTTGATGGTTGCAACTATCTTTACCCGTTTGTTCCAATGGGATAATTCTCTTCCTTCACCTCGTATCGAGATGGCACTTGCCAAGAGTATTTCTTTTTCCTACTCTTCCAATTCTTTAGATTTTCCAAATCTCCTTTCTTTCTCTTCTTTTTATCCTTCCCTTTCTTCTTACGATGCTTCCAGCTGAAATATGCCTGGGCATCCTCTTTCTCCAAGACATCGTTGGTTATTTCACCTTCTTTCATTGTTTCCATGGGGTATCCATTTCCTGGTACACCAACTATCAATGGCGGTTTTCCTCCTTTTGGCTCTTCTTCAGAGACGTCTCCTCTCATTTTTTCATTGCTCCCAACAATCTCATCTTTTTCCTTTAGGGTCTCTTGGCTCTTATTAGCACCTTCCTCCATTTCTCTAGTCTTTCTTTGGCAATCAAGACATTTAATCATTAATTCGAGGATCTGGGCTTTCAATTTTTCCTCTTCTTCCTTTAATGCCCTTTTATTTTCCTGGTCCTGCATTTCTTCGAAGTTTTCCTTTTCCCTTTCTGTGAAATCTTGAACCTCTGTTTCCATCGATGCTTCATTGATATTTTCAATATTTGTTTCATCTAATTTCTCTATTTCTTCTGGAATTATCATTTCCGTTTCTTCAACTATCAATTCCTTTAGTATCTCCTGTTCCAAGATTACTTCTTGTTCTTCCAGCTCGACCTTTTCATAAAAATGAGTCTCTTCAATTTGGAGCTCATTTTCATTTTGGCTATCCTCCTGTTCTGGAGTTACGATTTCTCCCTGAATTTCCATTGGTTTCTCTGGAAGGATTTCCAAGTTTCCTTCAATTTCCCCTGGAATCATGATGATTTCTATTTCTTGCTCCTCTTCTTTAATCTCAACTTTGGGCTGTTCTGGCACCGTGATTTCCTTTTCTTCTTCACCTTCAGCTTGGGCAACTATTTCATTTGCCTGACGATTTTGCTCCAACATGTATTCCTCATATCTCTTCTGAGCATCCTCTAATATCTCTTGATATTCTGGAATTTTGACCTGTCTTACTTCAGCCAACTCCTGAATACTTATTATCTCATTTTCTTTATGCATGCTCATTCTGAAATAATGCATCTTATCCCATTCTTCTTTTATATAATCCATTTGTTCCTTTACATATTTCTTCCTTTCGTGCTCTTTATAATTGGTCTTCCACCAAATCTTATCCCATTCTCTTCTTATATCCCATACCTGCTCCATCATCTCACTTATTTCCTTAATAAACATTTTTAGCTGTTCCCACGGAACTATTTCAATTTTTCCTTCTTTCTCCATGCGTTTCGCAAACTTCTTCTTTGTTTCTCTGAATGACCTTTCCATCTCAGGAATTTCTTTGCGTATTTCTTCCAACTCCTGTTTGGGTCTCTTGCATTTATTACATGCCCTTTCACGGAGCCTGGTTATTTTCGTTATTTCCTCGAAAATACCTTTTGTTTGTTCCCTAATTTTCTTTCTCTCCTCTGAATCAGTACAACTCAAATCCCAAAGTTCACCCCTCATTTCTTCGTACTCATTATCTATTTTATCTATTTGACGTATAAATTTGCTTACGTCATCCCACGTCGCCATTTCTACCTTTTCCTGATCCTGAACGTCAGTACTATCGTTCTTTTCCCCTTCGTTTTCGGAGCCTACCTGGACCGACATTACTACGTGAGACTTATTCTTATCAATATCCATTACATTTTCCCTTGGAATTGGTTTACAACTTTCCTTTTCCTTTCCGAGCTCTAAAGGCTCAACATTTATTACCCTTTTGTCTGCAGACATGTTACCATCTCTTCGTGTAACTATGTCTCCAGGTGCACGCATGCTTTCTACAGAAACATTTATCATTTCTTTGGTTGGGTACTCTTTCTCACCTGTAGTTTTACTTTTCCCTGGGCTCTCGGCCCTTACATTCTCAGAGAGCCTCCGCCTCTCTTCACTTAACAACATCATATTAAAATACAGTGGGCCTCTAATGCCACCACACTAGTACATGTTTGAGAGATGATACTCTGAATCCGTGTGTCCCAATTTCTTTAAAATTTTACTTTGGTACGGGTATTCACTTACAACGTACCCTTTTAATACTCTTATTCAATTTCATAAACCTTTATGGAAGTATTTAAAATTCAAAATTTCGAAAAACCATTTTTTTTTTCAAAAATTGAAAATTTTGATTTTTCGAGAAAAACTCGGGTTTTCCCTAGGAAAACTCATCCCTGCGTACTGGGCGCCATGTTTACTTTTGCTAGGGGGTTTATAATATATATTCAGGGCTGCTCGGTATGAGTTTCCAGGGACCCATGCGGTCAGTTAATATTTTACGTTGTAGCTATTCCTATTATTACTTTAATCTTACATGATATGACCGACTTAAGTGTTCCTCTAGTTATTAATCCAGCACAGTATTTATATATCCCCCTGTGCCCATTTAGCAAGAAATATGCCAATCACAGTATACCAGCGTAGCTCAATTCGGGATTTCGGGGCAGCGGTAAGTTCCCCCACTCTGTGACTCACGTATTTGGATTAATTAGAGGATACACTTGCAAAAATAACAACAAAATCAACTCCTATTTAAACATATTTAATTAATAAAATTAATGGCGCTACAAACAATTTTAACAAATTAATTACTGACCCAAATATCAACTGCTTGTTCCAAATGAACAAGGGATCACAAAATAAAATAAACAAATATTGTCTTCAAAACCTGTGGTTTCCACATAAACCAGCAATTCTTACTTAATCTCACTTCCATAAAGCACTAACATTAAGTTTACATAACTCCGAGCTCTTTGGCTCCATGCTTTTACATTATTATGGTGTCATTCTTGTACACCTCAAACATTAGCTTTTATATTTTCTTATTTCTCAAAAACAAATATATAATTATATTTAAAAATCTAGGTTAATTATCTAACTCAATATTTTTGGGCATGTCCACACATTCAGTTGTTATCATCTCTCTTTATTTCACAAACATATTAAGGTAATCAGAAAATCAATTGTGTACTCCAGAGCGTGAAGGTACTTGACACAGTCAAAAAACTATAGTTACTCCCGAACTCAGTTGCCTTCAATCAACTCGTGGAATCCCACGTCCATACATTATTACAATAGGGATTGTTATTTATCTCTTATGTCTTAATAGACCATTATCATATAAGAAACTACGATCTGAACCGGCAAACGAAATATCCATCTTTAAGGACCTCGGTTCCACCCCCGGGTCGTTAACAACTTTAAACACTCCTGGTGTATTTATTTCTCTTTACAACAGCTTACGAGACGGTCTCTGTTCCTTCTCGCTTTAAGAAAGCTAGACTCTACTCCTTGGGGTGCGATTTATGACATGTTAAGGTGGCGGCGACATCCCGTCTGACCCAACATTTAGTAGCTTATTTTCAAGGCTTTCAAAACAAACCTTTCCATTCTATCCAGTTCTGGGGAGACCGGGCTTTACAGTACCGTAACATTCAAACAACTATTCTTTGGTTCAAAGACCATTTCTGTATCCTTGGCATTTATTAATTATGAGAGGGTCCTCATTGATTGGGAAGATTAAATACACATACGACGACGGAGAATTTCAGGGGCTTTTATCATAAGAAGATCCTGCATTCGAATCTCTTCAGGTGCCTCGGGAACTAATCCCGTACAGAGGGCTTATACAAAATGCGATTTAGAGTCGGCCGTGGCCCATATGACGTACGCTCAATAATACCATATATTAGCTCCCTTTTTAAATACATACACAATGCCTCGTGATACTAATGTCACAAAATAGAGGACTTACACAATTATCAATTCACTGCAATCAACTACCCTCCATAAGTAATGTACCAAGTATTTAACCACTACGCTTTCCTAGCGTGACACTTTAATATTATATTTGCGCTCATTATGCGCTATGCATTATTTTAAGCCGAAAATGTCTTCCCAAGAACTGATAAAATCTCTTTAGTAACAATTCATATTATTTTCATTCACATATTAATCTTTCCATGGTCGATAAATCGCTCCCTGTTTTAAAATATTCCATTGAACCTCATTTCTTACACATACGTTAAAGCTTAACGTTCTTATGTTCATATCAATTTATTTGATTTTTATTTAACATTTCCATATTTAATTATTATTATTATTATCTTTATTCTTTATACAAGCTCAAAAGCTATTTCTTTCATATCTCAACTTTACTTTATTTCAATGTCTTTCATGATAATTAAATGATATTTCGCTTGCTCTTATGACATTTGTTAAATACTTTAACCCTTTATTCACCTATTTCCTCTACGGGAATTATTCTTTACATAATTATTCATAATTTCTCTATTTATTTTATTATTGTTCAGACCGTATTCTTGATTATTCAGTATTCATTCATTAAAACACATCCCTTTCACTCAAAAACTCCGGTGAGTTGTACACAATCAATTTCTGACACCAAATTAAAAATGAATTTTGTACTCACATATTTCCAGATCATCCCATGATCTTAAATCAGGTGTGGTGTTTCATTTTTGGGCCCACTTCGAACTTTTTACACCATATTAAAGGTATTCATCTTACGTAAAACACTTTTTGACCTATATCTAGAACACTTAATATTGACGACATTTTTATATACTGGTGTGTCCCTTTTGAACACATAATAACACTAAAAATATTATCTAACACACAATCTTGATTATTTTACACTTCACAATTACTCGATCACTAGGCCGTACTTCTGAGCCTATCACACGTGATCTTCTTAAATTCCCGTTTCCAAGGGTGAAATTTATCCGATGTCGGCTTCCTATTCTGAAGAATGCGAAAGTCCCGAAACATCTACTGTTCCCTGGAGTTCAATTCTGCTATTCCTATCCTGGATAACTGGCTATTATCTAGCTTGAACGGCTTCTCTGTAGATCTGTCTATTGATCCTAACGAGAGTCTATATGGATCGAGGTCTCCTCTAAGACCTATAGAATTAGTTTATAGCAGCTAGCACTTCTAGATTCTAGTACTATTAGAATTGTTCGCCTGCTATCTGGAGCTAATATTTATAGTCTCCTATCCTCTTTGTTTGAACATGTTTTAATACTCCTACGTTCGAACCTTATTCTGTTCTTCCTTTTTAGGTTTCTTCAATTTAAATAACAGTTTATCTGTCTGGTACGATACTTCCGTACGTTATGATCTGTTCGTTCGAACATTTAACGACCTATCGCCTTTAAGTCCGACGTTCGCAGCCTGCTCTGACTATATCTTGCGAATTTTCACTTTAACTTGTATACAGTCGGGCCTAAATCCTATAATTAGGATTTTCCTAATATTTCACTACGGCGATACTTTAAAATTTCGTCTTGACTGCTCCTTATGGAGGCCAGCAAGTCGTTACTACTGTGACGCCTGTGGCTATTGGATCTTACTTCGGTGATGTAAAACAGCGTTTCTCCCCTCAAGGAGTACTGGTAGCTGTTATCGATGTAACGCAGAGTTACGTCCCCTCACGGACTGTCGGAATGATTACTTCTACGTCGTGGAGCAGCACTTCCCCTCACGGAATGCTCGTAGGACTGCATGCGATGTGACACAGTGACGTGCCCTCTGGCTGTCTGAATACTGCATTCAATGATGATCGTGACACAGTGTCATGCCCGCAGGCTGATAATAACTGCATTCGATGCGATGTGACACAGCGTTACGCCCCCTCACGGGCTCTCAGAATAACTGCATGATTGGCTTGGAAACGCCCGAAGCTTTATACTGTTTTACTACAAAAAAATAAGACTCAAGCCTTTTCTGTGGTCAACTTCTAAAATAATGGTGCCACAAATATAAAAATTATACCTTCCGAAAGCTCGTCTTCTCAATGTCTAATGATCTTATTGCACCTAAGAATCGATCGTGCAATTCGGAGATATTAATTAATTTCTCGTCCTCAATTGTGTGGGTGTTGCATTCTTTTTGCTCTCTCCCCTCCACAGAGGCTTAGGTAATTCCCAAATGACGTCGTCTTACGTCGGCAGTTTTTTTCTGCACAATTATTACATGGTTTCTCTATACTGAAAAATCTCTCATTCCAAATGATTCACTGTACTGTGCTTGTTTACTCATTATTATGCTCGTAAACGTGTTAATTTTAATTATTCCTCTTCTGGCGCGTATGCGACGTTGTCAATTTCCAGCCACGTCAGCTTGAATTCCGATTCAGGCTTCTCTTTCTAACACGGTGGAAAATTCCACTCAGTTATTAATACTCGTGACCGGCCCTCTCTGAAATGTCGAGTGGGGTGATCTCATCTAAGGAGCATCTGTCCCTAGTCGCTTGCACAATGTTAAGCTATATTCCTGGCTTAAAATCTCTCTCCGTTCCTTTAAGAAACTATACTTTTCTTTCATTTCTTCCTTAAGGACATGGATTCGACCGTCATGGACCCTATAGCCCATGGGTTCAATATATATATATATATAAACTGACTTGAGAAATAACGACCTACACTACACGCTCAGGAGTTGAAAAGATTTGCATGCTAATCTTCATTTTTATTCTTATCTGAAAGAGCGGTGTAGACCCGTCATTCTAATTATCAGGGCCGTTCTTAATGTCCGAGTAGGGCTCTTGAACACTGGCGAAGGGAAGATGAAGAGATGGCACAGCATCCGTCGTGAGACGTCTTTTATTCCTTAGTGGCAGGCCCAATAAATCACACTCTATATCACAATAGTAAACATCGCTCGTAAAATGGACGGAGCAAACTTTTGCATTGACTATGATATATTTACTTTATCCCCTCGTTTACATTTTACCAGCCAAGCTTTCACAAGAGTTGTATCTTTTGGGAAGCAATTATACACAATATCAATGTTGTCTTTTGATTTCCTCTAATAGTTCCGGTATTTGGCAATAGCACAATCCATTGTAAGGGAACGTACATGAGTTTATTCTGCTTCAACTAGTGCACAGACGATTGTACATACTGAAGGGGAGTACATTCAATACACAAAATACCACCTATAAAACACGTAAATGAAACTAGGAACAAGACAAAGGTCACACACAAGAAATAAAGCACTTGTTTCGCTACGGCTACTGACATTCACTGTGGCTAGCTTGTATCTACCACGACACTTGCCATACTACCTACGTCACGGCTTCACGTGACCCAAGAGCGGCTAGGCAGAGGACCACCCGCATTGGCACCCCCCTGGAAAGCACCTGCTGATAGTCCAGACAACATAATAAGAAATCAAATTGATTTCATTCTAATTAAAAACAGATTTAGAAACAGCGTGATTTTTGCAAAAACCTATCCAGGAGCAGATGTTCCTTCTGACCACAATCCTCTCATTAGCAAAATTTGTGTCTGGCTTAACAAGATTCCGATAAAAACAACACAAAAGAAATATGATACTGATGCCCTTCGGGAAATAAATACAAGGTCACAGGTGGCTGCTGCTCTTGCTACTGAATTCAAATGACATGCAGCCCTTAGAATTTTGGGACACTTTTAAAACCTCATTGAAGAGGGTTGGAGATCATTTTCTTAAGAACAAGAGACAACATAAAAAAGGAAGGCATGGATGACGGATGAAATATTGAATCTAATGGATAAACGAAGAGAGGTCAAAGGAAGAGATAATGAAGAATATTGGTTTATTCATAGATTGATAAAGAATAAGATCAGACAAACCAAGGAAGCTTGGATGTCAGATAGGTGCAAAGAAATTGAAGAACTTAATAGTAAATATGATACTTTCCAGGTCCATAAGAAAATCAAAGAAGTTTCAGGTAGACACAGGAAAAGAAACACAGTCAACTTAGTTGATAGTCAAGGTAACACGGTATTTGAAGTTGAAGAAAAATTACAGGTTTGGGAGAACTATATACAAGAGCTTTTTTTTGATGATCATCGTCCTTCCCGACCCGAAATTCCTTCAGTTGTTGGACCTATGATCACCATGGATGAAGTGAAATATGGTATTAGGATAGCGAAAATTGGTAAGGCTCCTGGTCAAGATGACATTCCAGTGGAATTATTGAAGATCTTGGATGATGATAGCATTGTGACGCTCACTAATTTATATAACAAGATATACGACACGGGCATATTACCAGAAGACTGGCTCTTGTCTACATTTATTGCTCTTCCGAAGAAACCGATGGCTAAGTCATGTAGTGACTTCAGGACAATCAGTCTTATGAGTCATGTGCTCAAGATATTTCTCCAAGTTATCCATAACCGCATATACAGGAAATGCGAGATGAAAATCAGTGACACGCAGTTTGGGTTCCGCAACGGTCTAGGAACTCGTGAGGCATTATTAGCGCTTCAAGTTCTTTTCCAGAGATGCCGTGAGGTAAATCAGGATGTATATGCATGTTTTATGGACTATGCAAAAGCCTTTGACCGTTGTCAGCATGATAAGTTGTATAATGCACTCAAGAACTCAGGAATAGATGAGAAAGACATTCGGATCATCATTAACTTATACTGGGGTCAAAAGGCTAGTATCAGAATTGATGGACATATATCGAGATCAGTGGAAATAATGCGTGGTGTGAGACAAGGATGCATTCTTTCTCCGCTTCTTTATAATATCTATGCAGAACAGATTTTCTCTGAGGCACTTGATGGCATTCAACAAGGTATTAAGGTCAATGGTAATTTTATTAATAATATACGGTACCGGTACGCAGATGATACTGTATTGATTGCAAATAGTTTCGAAGGACTTAAAGAGATTGTTACTATGGTGTATCAAAAGAGTAAACAATATGGCCTTGACCTCAACATTAAGAAAACAAAATATATGATAATATCGCGAAAACCAGCATTGTCATAAGTCCTTTTAGTCGATGGACATCAGATTGAGCGAGTCAAGAATTTGGTTTATTTAGGACAGAAAATTAATGAGAATTGGGATCCTTCGGTTGAAATAAGATGCCGTATAGAGAAGGCTAGATCCATCTTTATGACAATGAAACAACTACTATGCTGTCGAGATCTCAGTATGACGCTTAAGAAAAGAATTGTGAGGTGTTATGTTGTCTCCACCCATCTTTATGGTGTTGAAGCTTGGACCTTGTCCGTAGCTACAGAAAAGAAGATTCGAGCTTTTGAAATGTGGATATACCGGCGGATTCTTAAAATTTCGTGGACAGAACATGTGAGTAATGCCGAGGTTCTTCAGCGTGTGAGCAGCCAACCTGAGCTGTTAAACACAATTAAGACGAGGAAATTGGAATACTTGGGACACATGATGAGGAGTCCAAAATACCGTCTGCTTCAAGTTATACTTCAGGGTAAAATTGAAGGTCAGCGTGGACCGGGAAGGAGACGAATAACTTGGATGGATAATTTAAGAACGTGGTTTGGGCTGTCTTCCACGGAACTCTTCAGGATTGCACAGGATAAGAAGGTGTTAGCCATGGTGGTAGCCAACGTCCGTATCGGATAAGGTAGAATAATAATAATAATAATAATAATAATAATAATAATAATAATAATACAATAAACCCCCGATATAGCGGACCTTGATTTAGTAGATAGAATTAGACGAACCGAGATTCTATTTTTAAAATTTCACGCGCCCACGTTCACAACGAAATGGAAATGTTGGCTAGTGCGCGTACGTCCCAAACACTTGTTAAAAAAGTACAGTAAATACCTAAAGGCTCTTTCATTCCTGATCAGCTCTATTTACAATATTTCTTGTTACATTATACCTAGTCCTAAACTTTGAAACTTTGAAACCGTCATATCATATAAAGATACGTCATCAGATCCGGAAGTGTTAGCTTATTATGCATATTTTAGGCAGTTTCGATCTTTAAGTACTAATAGACAGCATTCAAAGGGGACAGCACCTGAAGCTTGATACATTTTTCAGCCTTCTAATTTACAATATAAACTTATTTCTGCAACTAATGTGGTGTGTGCACTAACTTTGGATTATACAGTACAATTTTAAGTGCAATTTTATTTTCAATGTTATTCTTAACAAAATTCGCGATTTAATGAACTTACGATTTAACAGACCAACCTCCGTCCCAATTACTCCGCTAAATCCACGAGATCGCCACGATACCCGGGATCCAAATTCCGTATGAAAAAACCCACTTTTTCGATACAAAATCCCCAGACAAACTCCCAATAAAAGAAAAAACCGGTCAAATTGTACAAGTCAATGACTTCAAATATTTAGGAGAAATCATGCATAAATCTGGCGTGAACACAAAGGCTAACGAAGAAAGAGTCTCAAAATTACAGAAAGCTTACACACTTAGCTGTTCCCACCACAATAACAAATGCATCTCCACGGCTACGAAATTACGACATTATAAAGCGGTAGTCTTGCCGGAAGCCTTATACGCATCAGAAACCCCAAGCACCAAGGGAATGGCCAAAATTAAAGACATTGAAAAACATGAAAGGAAAATTCTGAGAAAAATTTATGGCGCGGTTTTCAGAGATAATTTCTGGCAAAAAAGACCAACGGAAGAATTATACAGAAATATTGAATCTATCACGACACTCATCAGAAAACGCAGAGTCAAGTTCTTTACACATATCGGCAGAATGAACGACACCAGGCTGACTAAAGGAATATTCAACATACTATCTACGTACAAATTGGGTACTTCTTGGTACAAAGAAACTATGGAAGACTTACAACAATTACATATCACCATAGAAAACATCCACGACCGCAGCATTTGTAGAGAAACAAGAAGTTCCGTGACGAACTAAAAAGCCTACTTTTCTTAAAATTTAAGATTCATGTCAATGATTAATCTATACGGACCTATCTAGAATAATGACGAAATTAAGTTGGTAATATCGACATTTCTAATTAGTTCGAAATATACCTGGAAAAATGTAGCCTAATAGAGCACTACAGTTGGCAGCCCTGGTGATTGAATATAGGCTTATTCTTAGTTCCATCTCTTAAGGTACAGAATACAAAATTTGGTTGAAGTCCATTGGATAGCATGGACGTTACTTGCAGTCAGACATTGGATCTATCAGCGCGCTTAAAATCATGTTGGCAACAATGTCACGCATGTGTTAGTCAGAAGTAATCTGAAATATTATGATCTCTTGTTGTGCCAATTTTTGATGAAATCCATTTGTCAGTATAGAAGTTACATGTATTCTAAAATTGGTCCTATCAGCAGGTTTAGAATCATGTTGGCAGCACTGACGTATATTAGTTACTACAAATAAATCTAGAATGTCAGGTACTATACGCGTACAAAGTTTAGAGCTGTTGACTTGCATACTTTCTGATATAGTAATATTAGGGTAAAAATATAGGGACAGCATTTATTATCAGTTGGCAGCGCTAGTTGCTCTTAAGAAAACGCATAGTCATATCTGTTTATTACACATTGTACAAACGAAATTTGGTTGAAATCCAATTTATAGTGTAGAAGTTATATGCATTTAAAAATTGGACCTATCAGCAGGCTTTGAATCATATTAGTAGCACTAACGTATATTACTTACTCCAAATTAATCTAGAATATCAGGTGCTATACGCGTGCATAGTTTAAAGCTGTCGGCTTGCATAGTTTCTGAAAAAATTGGTATTTGGATAAAGAAAACAGAGAGAGTATTTATTAACAGTTTGCAGCCCTGGTGGCTCTTAAGAATATGCTCAGTAATATCTGTTTATGTACACATATTACATATGAAACTTGGTTGAGATCCAATTGATAGTGTAGAAGTTATATGCATTTTAAATTTGGACCTATCAGTAGGCTTAGCATCATTTTGGCAACACTGCCATGTATGGCCTCCTGGAAATTAAACTGGAAATTATTATCTCTATGTGTGCCAATTTTGGAATAGCTCCCATGCATACCTTCCCAGATATCCAACACGGAGCTCAAATTTCAATTACGGTTTTTAGGCAGTTGGTAGCACTGACATAATTTTCAAATATGGGCTTGAGATATTTAGGTATAGATCTTTACTCACTCATATAAAGTTTTGTTTCGATTGCTCCAGCCGTTTAGGAGTTGATGGGGGGGGGGGGACACACAGACACACACACAGCCAGTCAGACAGGATAGACAGACAGACACACACACATTTGCCCGGATCGATCTCATAAGTCTACTTTTTCCTAATTTTTGCAAAATGTGAAAAGTAGGCTAAAAATCTGAAACCATAAATATGAATTTAGATCACAACCCAAAAGAAATAGGCGTAAATTGAGAGATGGAGAGAAGAAGGCACACAGTGAACGGATAAAAGGTTTTTGGGAAGGTAAAAAGAGGAAAAGAGCCACCACCAAAAGCTAGATTTTTGTGTTTTTAGCGCTCTTCTTGAAGGGGAATGTACGCAAATAATAATAATAATAATAATTATAATAATAACAATAATAATAATAATAATGGGTAGCGATCGGGTTGAGTGATGTTGTTCAATGCCCGATAATCTCCACAAGGACGCCAAGATCCTTCTATTTTGGGTACAATTTTATGCTGTGACTTGGTGAGGCTGATCGGATCGAGGCTCCTCCTATTTATATAGTTTGTTTAGTTATTTCATGTCTACTTCAGTGTTTTATGGTTTGGAAGATGTTTTTGAGTGACTTGCTGACAGTACCCAGTGTTTAATAGTGATTGTGCGAGGTTTTTATAGTGATATTTGAGTATCATAAGTCTGTGCATGAAACTTGTTTACGTGGTTGCCTAGGAATTGCTGGTACAGGTTAGGTTAACATTACCACAAATATTCCGTTTAAAATAGTTTAATCTATTCCCTGTATTGTGTGTTTATGACTCCGTTTACTCAATTAATCCAATTGGGCCCTTATAACAGATATTCATTTTGTAATGTCGTTTATTTCGTTAGAAACAGGGGTTAGGATTGAGTTAAATGACATCAGTTGGACCACATATTTACAAAGAATATTCGTCGATCAGTCAAAATAACACACTAGCATTCACAGGAGTGTTGTAAACCTTGCCATACGTATCAAAGGCAATACCCAGGCAATACCTGGCTGAAGGTATAAAAAGCACACAGGAAAGGCAATAATAGTAATTTGCTTTAAGAAATGTCACTGCCTGTGATACGGCAGGTTACCTCTAGAACCACCGCTAGAGGTGACAATACGCAAACCGGTGGCAGTGGGATGACAAGCTGCTGTCCACCCACCAGTAGACCCGAAGAAGCTCCAGCAGCTCAAGACGATATTGACGGTACACAAAATCTCGAGTCTCGCACCGCACCTGACGGCAGTGCCTTTGTAATAAATACAACCACTCTCGCAGGTAAGCCCAGAAAACGCATGAAATGGGAAACTCACATGAATGAATATATCATGCGGGCATATTATCGAATAACTCGTCTTGAAACAGATATAACAAACTACCGCCAAGCCCTGCATGCGGCTTTCAAGCAGCAGTATCCTCTGTTTAGCATCACTGAGCAACGAGTCGCGGATCAAAGAAGAGCAATTGTAAAGAATCATTTAGTTCCCGACCCTGTTCTGGATCGAATCAGACAGGAGATATCTCATGAACTATATCCCTCGGTTGAAAGTGGTGAAACTAACCAAATAAATACTGACAATGAGGTCTCCATGAATGAATCGACTCACGTAAATGAACTTCAGAATGGGGAAACAAGCCATCATTCTAAGATCCAAGACGAATTTAATTCATCTCTGTTTGAATATGCAGGTACTAACCCTACCCAACGTCCAATACTCCCGAGGCAGCAGTCTTCCCGCAAGTTTGCCATGGTGTTGAAAGAACTGAACGAAACCGTACTTCCCAACTATTTAGAAGAGCACTAATCTTTCATGGAGGTTCATACTGCTATCTATTGTGCAGCACTAGCTGCAGTACGAATTAATGGGGGTAGGCCACGCCCTCCAAACCAACAGTCTGCTGCAAGGAAACTCAGCGATCCACCATGGGCAAAACGTTTAAAACAACGCATTGAACATCTACGCCAGAATGTGAACAGACTGTAACAGTATAAGAATGGAGTGAGAAGTAGACGTCTGAACAATCGCATTCGAAGGATCATGATGGACTCCTCACAACAAGAATTTCAGGTCCCCGAGGACGCTATGATAACAGAAGTACTTGATACTTATAAACAAAAACTTGCAGCTCTCTCTAAGTGTCTTAAGAGATACCAGAACACTACTGAACGGAAGAAACTGAACAATGACTTCAAGAGAAATGAGAGAAAGTTCTATGAAGACCTGAAAAAGACACCTAAAGTTCAGAATGATTCTCCAGAAGGACCCAGGGCGGAGATTGTTACCGACTACTGGTCATCAATATGGTCTAGGCCGGAAGAACACAACAATGAAGCTCCGTGGTTTAAGGGAATAGAGAATGCTACCAGACAAATAAATCAAATGGCACATACAGACGTTGATGTTGAGGAACAACGCCAGGTCATCAGCAGCCTACAGAATTGGAAAGCACCTGGAATTGACCGGATCCATAATTACTACTATAAAAGGTTCACATGTACCCACCGTTTACTGGCTATTCACATACAATGTTTTCTGGAAAATCCTGCTGCATTTCCAGTTTTTCTAGCCAGAGGGTTAACCTATCTCAAGCCAAAGGACTGTAAAATCACAAACCCATCTAAATATCGCCCCATCACCTGCTTGCCAAACTTTTATAAGATCATTACATCCATTATTGCAAATCGAATTCGTGCGCATTGTGAGGAAAACGCCATTCTCGCAGAGGAGCAAAAGGGTTGCAGAAGGAATTCTCAAGGATGTAAGGAACAGCTCACTATTGATGCCGTGGCATTAGAGCAGGCCTGTCGTAAATCACGAAATCTGTATGCCTGCTTTATTGATTACCAAAAAGCTTTCGATTCCGTGCCTCATACATGGCTTATACAGAGCTTGGAGATTTACAAGGTCAACCCTATTATAGTGAACTTCCTGAAGTGCGCAATGGTTTCATAGAGCACTGCCCTCCAACTTACAGTGGGTGGCACTCGTTTAACATCTTCATTAATACCGATTCGCCGAGGAATTTTCCAAGGAGACTCGCTAAGCCCACTCTGGTTTTGTCTGGCATTGAATCCTCTCTCGCAAATCCTGAACAGTAGCAAATACGGATTTAGTATTAAGGGTAATCATGGTGAAGCGTACAAGATTAACCATCTTATTTACAAGGATGACATTAAACTGTATGCATCAACTAAAGTGCACCTACAATATCTGATCTCTATCACTCAGAGCTTTTCTTCAGATATCCATATGCAGTTTGGTTTTGATAAGTGCAGAACTCAGACTGTTATTAGAGGCTCGCACTCTGCACAAGGAATACCTGTTGGAGAGGGACAGAGAAGTATTCAGCCGTTGGAGGAAGGCGCATTGTACAAATATCTTGGGTTCGCCCAGAGTACCCGTCTCAGGCATGGTGATATCAAGAAGAACATAACTGAGCAGTATACTTCACGACTTCGCAGTGTTCTCTCTTCAAAACTTAGCGCTAAACATATCATTTAGGCAGTTAACACATTTGCAATGCCCGTAGTTACATACTCCTTTGGTATAATCAGGTGGACTCAAACTGAACTGCACGATCTGCAACGAAAAACATCGGTGCTTTTGTCACGCCATCGTATGCACCATCCGAAATCAGCAACAGAGCGCCTGACTCTAACTCGGTCTGAAGGTGGTAGAGGACTGATAGACATCATGAACCTTCATACAAAACAAGTGACAACTCTGCGTGCATTTTTCCACAACATAGGGGAAACATCCCATCTCCATCACACTGTATCATCAGCTGATGATAATTACACACCGTTCCATCTGTCATATTTAGATTCACCAGTAAAAGAAATTAAAACTACTGAATACAAGATCGGGAATTGGAAACAGAAGGCGCTTCATGGGAAGTTTCCACATGAGTTGGACCAGCCTCACATCGACAAGTTAGCGTCGCACGCATTGCTGACCCAGAAACAGAGGGATTTGTTGTAGCTATCCAAGACCAAGTTGTTGCTACTCGAAGCTATCGGAAATTTATCATAAAAGATCCAACAACAGAGAGTGAGAAGTGTCGCCGCTGTGGCAAATGTAGTGAGACCATTCAGCACGTTATATCAGGTTGTTCCCACCTTGCCAACACTGACTACAAACATCGACACGATCAAGTTGCCAACATTATCCACCAGAAACTGGCCTTGAAGTACAAACTTCTTCAAAGCTTCGTCCCCTATTGGAAATACACACCATCTGCAGTACTCGAAAATACCACACACAAGCTCTATAGGGACAGAGGAGTTGTGACAGATGTCGCAGTCAGTAACAACCGGCCAGATATCATTGTCATCAATAAAGTACACAAAGAGGCATTACTGATAGATATCGCATGTCCCAACACTCAAAACATCCAAACAACAGCTGCTACTAAAATATCTAAGTACACAGAGCTGGCAATTGAGATAAAGCAGATGTGGAAACTGATTCGGTAACTACCATCCCAATAATTGTATCGTGTACTGGTGTTATACCGAAAACTCTCCACAGAAGTCTATCAATATTGAATCTGCACCCGTAGATATATATTGAACTTCAGAAGGCAGTTCTGTTAAACACATGCAATATTGTTAGGAAGTTCCTTGTTGACAATGCCCTGGCCGAATACTCAGCAAAGCTCGATGATCCAGATGGGAACTTAGCTCATCCTACAAATGAAGGAGACTCGTGAAGACTGCGGGCACGACATGGATGTGAAGTCTCTGAACAGTGTAATAGAAATTATCTCAGTACAGATGGTTCCTTGCTAAGGCCGAACCAGGCTGTAACAGAAAATGTAGCCGGTATTTGCCGTGATAATGTTGTCAAACAATAAACTACACACATCAAAAAAAGTTTTGCATCACCTCGGTTCCCAGATCTCTGGCATATAGACGTTGACTGTGTATATTGTATCAAAGATACAGTCCCTTTGACTGTTCATAGATGTCACTAAAACTCCTCAAAGATGTAAACAACCATGCATGAGCAGGGCCTATTAGACGGAGGGGGTACGACAGCCGATCAGTTCCAGTCATTCCACCAGGACGAAGGTACGCTGCTCATGTTGTCTGTAGTTCTACCATGCCTAGAAGGTCAATACCGCAGTTCGATTGCGTCCGCATTGTTACTTTGTGTCAAGAAGGGCTCTCAACAAGGGAAGTTTCCAGGCGTCTCAGAGTGAACCAAAGCGATGTTGTTCGGACATGGAGGAGGTACAGAGATACAGGAACTGTCGATGACAGGCCTCGCTCAGGCCGCCCAAGGGCTACTACTGTAGTGGATGACCGCTACTTACGGATTGCCGCTCGGAGGAACCCTGACAGCAATGCCACCATGTTGAATAATGCGTTTCGTTCAGCCACAGGACGTCGTGTTTCAACTCAAACTGTGCGCAATAGGCTGCATGATGCGCAACTTCACTCCCGACGTCCATGGCGAGGTCCAGCTTTTCAACCCCGACACCATGCAGCGCGGTACAGATGGGCCCAACAACATGCTGAATGGACCCCACAGAATTGGCATCACGTTCTCTTCACCGATGAGTGTCGCATATGCCTTCAACCAGACAATCGTCGGAGACGTGTTTGGAGGCACCCTGGTCAGGCTGAACGTCTTAGACACACTGTCCAGCGAGTGCAGCAAGGTGGTGGTTCCCTGATGTTTTGGGGTGGCATTATGTGGGGCCGACGTACGCCACTGGTGGTCATGGAAGGCTCCGAAACGGCTTTACGATACCTGAATGACATCCTCCGACCCATAGTGCACCCATATCGGCAGAATATTGGAGAGGCATTTGTCTTCATGGACGACAATTCTCGACCTCATCGTGCACATCTTGTGAATGCGTTCCTTCATGATAACGACATCGCTCGACTACAGTGGCCAGCATGTTCGCCAGACATGAACCCTATCGAACATGCCTGGGATATGTTGAAAAGGGCTGTTTATGGACGTTTTGACCCACCAACCACTCTGAGAGATTTATGCCGAATTGTCGTTGAGGAGTGGGACAATTTGGACCAACAGTGTCTTGATGAACTTGTGGATAGTATGCCACGACGAATACAGGCATGCATCAATGCAAGAGGACGTGCTACTGGGTATTAGAGGTAGTGGTGTGTACTGCAATCTGGACCACAAATGCTGAAAGTCTAGCTGTATGATGGTACAACATGCAATGTGTGGGTCTCATGAGCAATAAAACGAGCTGAAATGTTGTTTGTGTTGATCTCTATTCCCTTTGTATTTAAAGGTTCCGGAACTCTTGGAACCGAGGTGATGCAAAACTTTTTTTGATGTGTGTATAATAATAATAATAATAATAATAATAATAATAATAATAATAATAATAATAATAATAATAATAATTGAATAGTTGAAGCATTCTCACGAGACATACAAATGGGATTTGGTTTGGACAAGTGTCGGACACTAAAGGTGGTGAGAGGAAAAGTACAGAAGTCCGGGTATGAGCTGGAAGATGGACAGCATATTAAGGCTATGTTGGCAGAAAACACCTACAAATACTTAGGAGTAAAACAAGCTAAGCGTATTGACCATGTGTCAATAAAGAAAGATCTGTCCTGTGAATTTGTCAAAAGATTAAAACAAATCATAATAAAAACGCACTTTAACAGAAAAAACCTAGTGAAAGCTGTTAACACGTACGCTTTACCTGTGCTGAGCTACTCCTTTGGCATAATTAAATGGTGTAAAACGAACATCGAAGGACTTGAGCGAAAAATGAGAACGATGCTCACAAAAGGTAGGAAACACCACCCACGATCTTCAATAGAGCGATTGACTCTACCCAGAAGCCTAGGTGGACGTGGGTTCGTAGACATTGATAATCAGATGAAACGACAGATAGTCAGCCTTAGGGAGTACTTCTACGCAGAAGCGAGGTCATCTGCACTTCACAGAGCCATCAGTGAGGCGGACAGATCAACGCCACTGGTCTTGTGTCAGCAAGAGATTCAACACCTCCTACATACTGACCTTCAGAACGGAGGTATGGAAAGCAAAACCTTTGCACGGAAGACATCCAAATGAGGTGAGTCAAGCAAATGTTGATATAACTGCGTCAAACTACTGGCTCACTTCAGGACAGATCTTTCCAGAAACTGAAGGTTTTATGCTAGCAATTCAAGACCAAGTCATCCCTACAAGGAACTATCTCAAGTTCATTGTAAAAGATCCCGCTGTACCAGATGATAAGTGCCGCTACGGATGTCAATAGTCAGAAACAATACAGCATATTACATCTGCATGTAGATATTTCCTGGCAACGGAGCACAAACAAAGGCATGATGCAGTTGCTAAAATCTTGCATCAGGAGTTGGCTGATAAGTTTCAGCTTCTGAAAGGTAAGAAAGTTCCGTACCACCAATATTAGCCAGAGTGTGTTCTTGAAAACAATGAATACAAGCTCTATTGGGACCGAACTATTTTGACTGATCAATCGGTATCACACAACAGGCCAGATCTGGTGATTGTAAACAAGAAAACCAAGCAAACTACATTGATTGATGTTGCGATTCCTAACAACAAGAATCTCCACTCAAAACACATTGAAAAGATCAGCAAATACAGCGAGTTGGTCGACCCTATCAAAAGACAATGGCATGTAGAGCGAGTAAAGACCATACCTACCATTGTCTCAAGTACGGGCGTGATCCCGAGTACCTTGCTCCAAGGCCTTAAAGAACTGGATCTGGATACTCGGCTGTACAAACTAATGCAGAAGGCAGTAGTTCTATCAACAACCAGAATCGTTCGGAAGTTCATGGGTAGCGAAATTCCAGTTTAGAAGTTGTAGTTTCCGTAGCTATACTTTGGTTCACTGAAGTCCGTATAGTTACGTTGTAATATACCAGAAATGTGTTATATGTACTGTATAAACCGATAATAATAATAATAATAATAATAATAATAATAATAATAATAATAATAATAATAATAATAATAATGCCTTGCAGTCCCAAAAGAGACCCGGTGCAGTTTTCGAGCTGTCGCCCGTGGGATGAATACGTCTAGTGCCCGAGTCAGGGCGATTACTGGTTCGTCCCCACAGTGAGTTTTCTCCTGTGCAGTACGTTTGACGTTTTGACATCTCCGCAGCTCTGGTTTGTCAACAAATGTATTTCTCTGTCTTCCTCGAGGTCGTTTCCCAGATAGTTTACCTTCTACCATATCAGTCATCAAACTGCCATGCCCTAGCCGTGAAACTTGTCTTTTGCTGATGTGATAAAGCATCTGTCTTCTTTCTTGAACAATTTCTAGCACCTGAGTTTTGGTCTTTCTCTCAACTCTACTGATTGTTTCTGCATTCGAACATATCTCGAGTGCTTCCAGTCTCTTCATGTCCCTCTTGTTTACCACGCCCCCTAGATGTTTAAAATCCCCACACCCTGGCCAGGAATCGAACCCGCTAACCACTTAGCCACGGGGCTGGGCGAGGGTCTGCATATTTAGAATGACTACAGCCAATGCTGGGATTGGAACCTCTTCTCTCAAGCGTGTGCTACCACGCTTCTTGACTCATTGCTTGAATTCCCATCATAGTGCATCTCTCCCACTAGGCACTGGAGATCACTACCCGTCGTACTATGCTCGACCTAACAGCTGACAGGCCTCCTTGGACATCAATATTCTTCTCACCCAATGCCCACTAGGCACTGGAGATCACTACCCGTCGTACTATGCTGGACCTAACAGCTGACAGAGCTCCTTGGACATCAATATTCTTCTGACACAATGCCCACTAGGCACTGGAGATCACTACCCGTCGTACTATGCTGGACCTAACAGCTGACAGAGCTCCTTGGACATCAATATTCTTCTGACCCAATGCCCACTAGGCACTGGAGATCACTACCCGTCGTACTATGCTGGACCTAACAGCTGACAGAGCTCCTTGGACATCAATATTCTTCTGACCCAATGCCCACTAGGCACTGGAGATCACTACCCGTCGTACTATGCTGGACCTAACAGCTGACAGAGCTCCTTGGACATCAATATTCTTCTGACCCAATGCCCACTAGGCACTGGAGATCACTACCCGTCGTACTATGCTGGACCTAACAGCTGACAGAGCTCCTTGGACATCAATATTCTTCTGACCCAATGCCCACTAGGCACTGGAGATCACTACCCGTCGTACTATGCTGGACCTAACAGCTGACAGAGCTCCTTGGACATCAATATTCTTCTGACCCAGTGCCCACTAGGCACTGGAGATCACTACCCGTCGTACTATGCTGGACCTAACAGCTGACAGAGCTCCTTGGACATCAATATTCTTCTGACCCAATGCCCACTAAACTGAGAGCGATCAAGGGAACTATTCGCGTGTGGCGGAGCTATTTCCGGACACGGAGAGAGTTCGTCATTTTGTGTAGGCTAAGGATAGGTCATACAAAATCCACTCTCTCGTACCTAATGAGAAGGGACCCCCCCCCCCCCCCCACACACACTTTGTACCTCTGGAGCCGTTTTCACCGTGGCCCACATTTTCACCGAGTGTGTGGATCTTTATCACTTACGAAGAAACCTTGGTTTGCAGATAACACTAAAAATTATATTAGCAGATGACGCGGTGGCTGCTGATCTCGTCATCCGCTTTATAAGTGAGAGTGGGTTAGGGCCAGCAATCTAAATTTTCCAGTGTACATTGACTCAAAGACTTGTTCTTTTTTGGATGCTGAATTTTTGTTTTTCCGTAATATTTTTATACTAGCAGTAGTGCCCGGTTTCACCCGGTGGATTTGTTTGTTTTGTGGATGATAATGAATACTACTACAGAACTGGCACATAATACTCAAACTAACAGAAAAAAAAAATATTTTAAAAATATAACTTTTTGTGGTGGTGGTGGTGGTGGTGGTGGAGGTGGTGGTGGTGGTGGGGGTAATAAGTAGTACAGTATAATGGACGTAACATTCAGGTCATTTTCTCGTAATGATAATGACAATAATGAATAGGGAAACGGCTATTTACTAACTACAGTACTGACACATGCAATTTACAAACGAATTCAAAAATATGATTAGAAAGAGGAGTATGTGAAATAAAAGACACTGTCTAGGGCCTATATCTCATTGACTGTTAGAAAAGTAGAGATCAATAGTGTCGTCTTTTGTCACATAGTGCCATAGGAAAGTAATCCGAGAGTTAAGTTTGTCGCTTAACAGTCTTCTTTAGTGATGTACTAAGAAGTTGTCGCTACTGCTAAGTCAGTAGGTCTCGTGGTTCTTACTTCTGATGAGTAGTATCTGCTTTCTATGAATGAGAACTCGTTGGTTAGTTTGTAGAAGTATTTATTAATCTTTGACAATCCAATATATACAAGTTAACACCAGACAGTCAACCTGTTCGGTCGCTGCTGTAACTGGAAGAGAGCTGTGCTCCTCAGCGCAGGGCTTTTATACAGTTCCCTTCACAAGGGAGAGGGCAATGTGCGTCATACAGGATATTGATTCATGGTTCCGATAACAGGAATTCCATGAAGTGAGCACTCATAGGCAGTGTGTCATTTCCTTGGTTCCGAGAATAAGAATTCTCTGAATTGGGGCTTTTATACAGTTCCCTTCACAAGGGAGAGGGCAATGTGCGTCATACAGGATATTGATTCATGGTTCCGATAACAGAAATTCCATGAAGTGAACACTCATAGGCAGTGTGTCATTTCCTTGGTTCCGAGAATAAGAATTCTCTGAATTGAATACAAGCGAACACTCATAGATAGTGGGGTAAACATATCGAGATATACAGAATGACAGATACACGCGGCATCTCTAATAATAATAATCATAAGTCTTAGTTTAGAATGGGGTCTGGAGTTCGACCCTAGACGGAATACATAACTCCTCCACCCTTTGTTGATCGTTATCGTCCTCGATAACAATTTTCTTAAATCTATTTTTTACAGATTTAATACATTGATTTATCCGTGTTCTATATATTAACAGGATAACACAGAAAATAAGTATTATAATACTTGTGTTCACAGACACAAAAGTCTTCATTTTAGTATTATATTCTTGAATGGGTTTTAAATCTAACTTCATTCCTTTCACATCGAGGTGGGATGAATGGAAATTTATTTCGGTCTTAACGTATGGATCACTTGGAGTTGTCAGGAGTGGAAACAGGTGCACATAATTTGTAGGTTGCTGTTGCAAAGTTATGCCCATACTTGTAATAGGGCAAGACTCATTTGAGTAGATAACATATGATCCTGCTAATTTTATAGTTCTCTGAGATTCTGGGCAGGTTTGCAAGATTATTTGAGGAATTTTGCTAGAGAAAAGGCTATGCTTCTTATTTAGTGGTTGAAATAGTTGTACCTCGTTTTTTACAGTGGCAAATTGACATCTGGTAGTGTCCGTTAAATTACATGAATTTATTCTAGTATTTAAGAGTATACATGCGTAATATTGAGTAATTTTTATACAAGGTGCGTTAGACCATCGTAAGGTAGGTCCTTGCAAGTAATATTTTTCCGGAGGGATTAATATTAGATTATTGCTAGGTACAGGAGAAATTTTATACAATGTATAAGTTTTAGCATCAGTGATTGGCATATATATTATTACAACCATTTCTTCGTTCATCATGAGAACTTGCGTTTTTGACAGTTTAAGGTTCTCAAATTGATGATACTGGTCAGTATGAATTATAGTTTTTGTTGGGTAGATTAGTTGTAAATGTTTTACAACATTTGTTAAATCCTTTTGGGAGAACATCATGATATTTGTCATTTCATTAAATGACAAGCTAATAGTATCTTGCATCACTTGTATGATTTTATCTAATTTGTTCGTACACAAGAGCACATATTGTTGATGTTCCAGAAGGTTAATCTTGAAGTCGTCTTCTTGTAAAATACCTTTAATTACCTTCATATTATAGTTTACATGGTTCATTTCATTATAGAACTTTTGAGCAATGGAGTTACTGAATGATACTAATTTATTAATATGTTTAATTTCTTTGGCGTTACTTTGTTTTAATGCTTTTAATTGTTCCTGTAGATTGTCTAGATCATCTTGGTCTAGATTACCTGATATGAATTTAATTATACTACCTAAACCATTTATAAGACCTCTCTTACTTCTAGGTGTAGCAGGCAGCAACTTATTTAATTCCTTTTTTGTTTCGTTAATTGATTCTCTTAATTCTGATATTAGATAAGGAAAAGTATTATTGCTTCGTGATACGAGACTTGAGATAGTGTCTTGAATATTATTATAAGATTCTTTTAAACTCGTTAAATTGAAATGAAACATGAACCGGTGATAATCGTTAATTATTAAGGCTGGTCCTAATGAGTCGGCATAGAATCCTTGTGTCTGGATGGGCTGTGTGATGATGGTGCCATATCCGGGGAGGAATCTGGAATAAGAAATTTTCTTTTTGGTTTAATGTCTCGAAAATTCCTTACATGAGTTTTACCGTTTCTCATTTTACAGTACACCCTGTTTTCTTCAATTTTGGTAATGATACCTTCGTTGTACAGGTTTTTTGATTTCTTGTTTCTGGTGAGAGGATCTAATACGTAGACAGTTTCATTAATTTGGTAATTATGATTGAAAGTGTCGGTGTTCGGTTTAGTATGACTCTCTTTTACAATTTTCAACTGATTTCCTTGTCTTTCAATGTATTCATTGATTTTGGGACATGGCGAGAAGACGTGGTCTAAAGCTTTATAGTATGGCCCGTATAGAACGTTGAAAGGAGGTTGTTTAGTAGTGGAATGGATTGAAGAATTGTAATTCGTGATTATGGTGGTCACGAGCTCTGAGAGCGGAGTGAACTTATCGTGAACTCTGGAGATACAAAGTTTCTCTAGAAGGGTCGAATTCAGTCTTTCTACTGGAGAATTAGATGAAGAATTCAAAGGGGTAGTAGCGTGATATTCGATGTTCGTGGCTTTACAATATTCTTTTATGACATTGTTTTCGAACTCTCCTCCTTGGTCATGTGTGATTTTCCTTGGGAATCCATGGTGGGAAAAGTAAACTTGTGTGGCTTAGTGTGGCCAGACCTGTACCATTTGGTAAAATGTAGGCTTGTCCATACTTCGAGAAAATGTCAATTATAGTTAATATGCGACTTTGCTCGAAGTGAAACGTGTCGATGTGAATTTGAGAGAAAGGGTGATCGGCGGTGATGGGACCTTGGTTCGATACCTCGTTAGGGTGTCTCTCGTATTTGTTTCTTTGACAGAGGTTACATTGATTGATGATTGTCCTAATTTGTTCTCTTAAATGAGGCCAGTAGTATTTGGTCTTAAGATGTTCGTAAGTTTCTACTATACCATTGTGGTTTTCAGAATGATAGTGTGAAATCAGCTGTCTCTGAGTTTCGGGGCTTTCAATGTCTTCCAAGAATTTGGATGACCTGATAATGATTAGTTCAGAAGTAAATAGCTTCTGGCATGCCCTGATGAATGGGATCTCGAGAGTGATATCGTCAAAATAAGTAGCGTACTTGTTTGAAGTTACTATTATTTTGAGGAGGTGATTTGCTAAATCTTCCTGAAGATTCTTCTTTGTGACAATCATTATGTGTCTGGTACATTTTTTAAACAGGTTTTGTTTAAGTACCTTGGGATAATTACCATATTTTACAATAATCTGATTGCGGTTTTGGTTTAAGTTCCGTTCAGATATTTTCAATGTGAATATGGGGTCTGCTTGGTTTGAATGGACAGTTTCATTATCCATATCATTTTGGAAGGTGTCATCTCCGGGGATGGCAATGATTGAAGCTGCTTCATCAGCCATGTTAATCTCTACTCCAGAGAGTGCGTCTGCGACATAGTTAGTTTTGTCTTTGATGTAATCAGACTCTCCTGGTTTTGTGTGGGGATATTCTTGAATGTTACCGTATGTAATGGAATTTATTTCCATTGGCTCAACTAAAATTGGTTCCTTAAACTCGTGTTTTAGTTGTCTCTCTGTGGGCTGTATGGCTTGGTGAGTTTTGGCATCTAAGAGATACATTTCACCATATTTAAAATTCAGAACATACTCTTCTTCTTTTTCGATATTGACGGGAATCGCAGTGTTAGCTGTATCTACCGTGGGTTGAAAATGATTCACTTGATTATGTGAAGAATGAAAGTGAAACGGTATGTCTGTGCTGTTGAGAGTGACTAGGTTCGAGGCGTAGTCAATCTTTGCGTCTAATTGAGCGAAATCTGCGCTGCCTAAATTATTTAAGTCTTCGATTTTGATGGCTGGGCCAAGCGAAAATCCTGAGACTGTTCCTCTGTATCGTACTCATATTCATAGTACTGAGTGTCGTACTCTTTCGGGTAGTTTTGTATGTTGTACTCATCTACATACTCTAGTGATTGCTGTATGGGACCTAAAGCTTCCTGTTCGATGTCTTCTGAAGGTTCTAAGTGAGCATTCAGATTACCTCTAATGGTTGAAACACCGGACATCGGCTGTGGAAATCTTTGCTGGTTAGTGGGTGTGAAACGTCGGC
This sequence comes from Meconema thalassinum, assembly GCA_946902985.2. Taxonomy (NCBI): domain Eukaryota; kingdom Metazoa; phylum Arthropoda; class Insecta; order Orthoptera; family Tettigoniidae; genus Meconema; species Meconema thalassinum. The sequence goes on from OX336388.2 coordinate 701,975,616, forward strand.
CAATATTATTGGGAGTTGGGTAAGGACGATTCATCGAGTTTGGTGGCTTGAAAGGCTGAGTGTTCGGAGCTTGAGCGTGTCCGAAAATTGGTTGTGGTTTATCTTTAAAGAAGGGTCTGTGGGTTTGATTTTGCATGAAAGGTTGGTTAAATGGGTTCCTTGGTGGAGCTGGGTTAAAATTCGAGAATGGATTGTGTGCTGAGTGGCCTAGTGGTCGAGCTGTTGGAAACTTGCTAGGAGGTAGTTTTCCTCTTAGTTGGTCCATGTAATCTTCATGGGCGCGATCGTTATCATAAGACCTGCATAACCTGAGACAATGATTCAGGTCTGTAATCTGTGCATATCTTAAGTATGAACGGTAGGGTTCCAACACTCCTGCTTTAAATGTATTTAGGCTTAACTCTTCAAGTTCTCTTAATTTCAATTCCAAAATTTGATTTTGGTAATTGAGTTTGCATAAGCTTTTGCATTGCAAAGTCAATCCTTCTAATTTATCATGATAGTCATTGTATGATTCGTTTCTTTTCTGGTAGCAATTACAGATCTCCTGGATGAGAAGTCTCTCGTCTTTGACGTTACCGTATTTTCTTATGAGTTTATCTTTAAATTTTTCATAAGTTCTGTTGGCTTCTAAGTCAAGAATGCTACATGCTTCACCTTTTAGTTTTGACTTTATGACGTTAAATAGGAAGTCATTTATTAATACTGAGTTTGTAGCTGACGCTGTTCTCTTATGAGTGTTTAGAAACGATTCTGTTCTTGCTAAGAAATAGTCAAGACTGCAAGAATTAGTGCCGTTAAATTCAGGCAAAAGCTGTATCTGAGCATATTCGAATTTTGAAAGTAACTCGGTTTCAGGCATTTTGTTTGAATTTATAAAGACGGTTTTCAAAATTGTTTATAATAAATATTTAATTTGCTAGATTAAATTTTGTAACAGTGGTTACTTTTAAAAGTTAATTACTTACTTATAAGTGTTAATATTAATCAAAATATATGTGAAAGAGCCCCGGTTAGGTTTTCACAATAAAGGAAATAACTTATTATTTTTATTAATCTAAAATTAATGATATGTGGATATCTCGTTTAGATTCTCCACAATATGAACTAGTAAAATGATAAAATTAATTATATGTCTTCTGAAATGAGGATGATGATTGATGATGATAATAAATATTTAATTATTTTATTAATTCCTTTAATAGTGACAAGCGAAAGACCAGTATGGGCTGCACTAACTCACTTTTGTTAGGAAATGTTATAACTTTTTTTTGTTTTTGTTTTAATTGTTTAGTTACAATATTAATTCAAAAGTAAATAAAGAGTGTAAGGTCTGCTAATTAGAGCCCACTAAATTATTTCTTCTTGAAAGTACAAATATTTATTATTATGTATTTATTATTTGTTTTAAGTTTATTAATTTTAATTCAAATCGAAATGACAAGGCAAACTCTACTAGTTAAAGTTAACTGTAAATTGTTTTCGTTTGAAAGGGAAAGAATGTATTATTTAGGTTTTATTATTATTATTATTGTTGTTGCTCTCCCAATTTGTTACTTGAAATATTGAACCATGCTTTACTAATAATACTCTAGTTCACAAATAAGGTATTATTTGGAGTTTGACTTACAGACAAGAAAAGATGATCAGTGCTGGCTGCATCCTCTTGGAACTGCGGAGTCGGTTGGTTCTCTTGTGTCGTCGTGTGGTCGGAAAGCGCTTCTGGAGCGTTGTCGGCACGTACGGCGATGGCGGTCGGTTGTTGCGAAAGGCGTTTTCTTGGAGCGTGAGCTTCTTGGAACGTTTGTCGGCGAACTTCCTTCCTTCCTTCCGTTAAGTTAGCAAAGTTGGTTGTGGACGAAAGGCGTCTCCCTTGGTACGTTGTCAGTTCCACTTCTAACTTGCTTCCTTCAAGCTGGCGAAGTCGTTTGTGGATGAAAGGCCTCCCTGAGGTTGTCAGTACCACTCCTGGCTTGCTGGCTGATTCATAGAAACGATGACTGCATCTAGTACTGAAGATAGGTACCTTGGTGTCGCTAGTATAGTGACGAAAGGCCTCCTTGTGAGGTTTGTCAGAACACTGTACTAACTTACTCGTAGATTATCTGGCAAGGATAATCGTTACCTATTCCGGACTGGGCCCCCAGTTAAGTTTGTCGCTTAACAGTCTTCTTTAGTGATGTACTAAGAAGTTGTCGCTACTGCTAAGTCAGTAGGTCTCGTGGTTCTTACTTCTGATGAGTAGTATCTGCTTTCTATGAATGAGAACTCGTTGGTTAGTTTGTAGAAGTATTTATTAATCTTTGACAATCCAATATATACAAGTTAACACCAGACAGTCAACCTGTTCGGTCGCTGCTGTAACTGGAAGAGAGCTGTGCTCCTCAGCGCAGGGCTTTTATACAGTTCCCTTCACAAGGGAGAGGGCAATGTGCGTCATACAGGACATTGATTCATGGTTCCGATAACAGGAATTCCATGAAGTGAACACTCATAGGCAGTGTGTCATTTCCTTGGTTCCGAGAATAAGAATTCTCTGAATTGGGGCTTTTATACAGTTCCCTTCACAAGGGAGAGGGCAATGTGCGTCATACAGGATATTGATTCATGGTTCCGATAACAGGAATTCCATGAAGTGAACACTCATAGGCAGTGTGTCATTTTCTTGGTTCCGAGAATAAGAATTCTCTGAATTGAATACAAGCCAACACTCATAGATAGTGGGGTAAACATATCGAGATATACAGAATGACAGATACACGCGGCATCTCTTATAATAATAATCATAAGTCTTAGTTTAGAATGGGGTCTGGAGTTCGACCCAAGACGGAATACATAACTCGAGCACTTTGGTAAACTTCGGCTGTCCCGAGCTCCTGAAGTAGCAATAGTGTCATTTATCGCCACATACCGCTCAAGGATAAGGATCTGAATAAATGAAAGTAAATTTGAAAGCACCAACGCTTATTGCAGCTGATTACCTCTATGTACTGCACCAACACCATCGCACTTATACAGAGGCATAATATTTTCATGATGATAACTGCTTTAAGGGGCCTAAGAAATCTTCTTGCAATAATTACTCCCAGTGACTACAAATTATAAGCAGCGCAAGTTGTAACTATTTTCGCAATTCTGGTAGGGGTGACGTGATGCAACTCGCATTGCCAGCCAACAATTGACTTATTAAAATATTCTTACAGTTACACTATACGGACATGAATGGTTCTAGGACCTTAAAACGTAGTTTTAAAGTTCATTTTGTCTGTTGTTCTAAATGTAGGGAATGGAGAGAGTTGTCCAAAATATCAAGTGGACAGTGTTACCCGCAGGGTTCGAAAGGGTAAGTACATTAAATTTGGTTAAGATCGGTAAAACGATGTAGACTTGTGCCAAAGGGCCTAAATGCAGGGAATGGAGTGGTCTGTCCTAAATGTCACGTAGACGGTGTTACTCGTCGTGTTCCAAAGGGTAAGTATGTAAAATTTGGTTCAGATCGGTGAAACGGTGTAGATTTGTGCCAAAGGGCCTAAATGTAGGGAACGGAGTGGTCTGTCCGAAATTTCACGAGGACTGTGCTACTCGCAGGTTTCCAAAGGGTAAGAATACATATTTTGGTTCAGATCGGCGAAACGGTGTAGATTTGTGCCGAAGGGCCTAAATGCAGGGAATGGAGGGGTCTGTCCGAAATTTCATGTAAACAGTGGTACTCGCAGGGATCCAAAGGGTAAGTATACAAATTTTGGTTCAGATCGGTGAAACGGTGTAGATTTGTATAAATAACAGACAGACAAACCAACATTGAGCTTTATACCGTATTTACACAAGATAGTGCAACAATCACAATAACGCTGGTTATCACAAAAATTCTACACACACACCCATGTACACGGGGCAACATGACCACGATGTCTAAGCCCCACAAATGAAATAACAACTGTCTACACATGAAAACTGCTAAACGGTGATAGGAGAATGTAGGAATGTTTGCCACTATTTTTCTCTGACAGGATAGCATTACATTACAATTTGCTAATATGCTGATTTACTGTGCATACGATAGCATAGAGAATACTACAGTCCAATAAATCCTTGAGCAACACTGAAAAATGGCTTCAAATACCATATCCTATCTCCAATTTACACATGCTAGTGCAACAATCACAATAACGCAGGTTATCACAAACATTCTACACACACATCCATGTATAAGGGGCAACATGACCACGATGTCTAAGCCCCGCAAATGAAATAACAACAGTACACATGAAAACTGCAAAATGGTGATAGGAGAATGTAGGAATATTTGCCACTATGTTTCTCTGACAGGATAGCATTACAATAGGCCTACATTTTGCTAATATGTTGATTAACTGTGCATACGATAGCATTGAGGATACTACAGTCCAATACAATCCTTGATTGTCAATCGGTCAGTTTTCCCATGTGTCCTTTAGCAAATTTTACCGGACCATCATGATATAGAGTAAATCGTTGTTGCCTAGTGACAACCTGTCCATCAATGGTGCGGCGTTGACAATCATGATACAGTGTTAGTCGTTGTTGCCTAGCGACAATATGTCCGTCAAGTTATTAGATCGGTGAAACGGTATAGATTTGTGCAAAAGGGACTAATTGCAGAGAATGGAGTGGTCTGTCCGAAATTTAACATAGCCTAAACTATTCCTCTTGAATCAGGCTATCATATACAAAAATATTTTTTCGAATCCGACTGGTAGTTCCAGAGATTAGCGCGTTTAAAATCACAAACACACAGCAAACTCTTCAGCTTTATTATATTAGTATAGATTATAATTATTTGGTTTTTGTTTTTTGTTTTATTAAATTTCAGTTTTTCAAATGTAGGAGTCCACCTCTAAAATTTAAATTCCATTCCAAATTTGTATGATTTAATCCGTGTTAAGTAGGGCAGATGACCTCGTAGTTCCACCCCTTAAAACAACAATAACTAACTATAATATTCTTCCTGTACGAACTAGTAAACGACGAGTATATTGTTGAATCCTCACTTTCTGTAGGAACACAGCTTGTTCTGGGGGAAGAAGAGGAGAACAAGCCATCCGTTGAGAGAGAGTCCATTGAGCATGCATCTAACGATGTGACAATGAAATGGAATCTTAAATAGAGCGCTACCCTACTCATCTGCACGAGCAGAACGGGAATGTTTTGCTGCGAGACCTTGTGATCTGGGGCAATGAACAGGAATATCTCAACCTATCTATCCCTCATCACTTTGCTCTGTGTATAGCGCCTGCCTTGTACTACAGTAGTGCTGTCCATGCTTGGATGTATAAATAAATAAATAAATAAATAAATAAATAAATAAATAAATAAATAAATAAATAAATAAATAAATAAATAAATAAATAAATAAATAAATAAGTAAATAAATAAATGAATACATACATAATAGTACATTATGCAACGAGCCTATAATGGCAATATGGAAATTATAAAACTCGCTACGCTCGTCTCATAAACATACTCGTGTCTTAATTACCATTATAGGCGAGTTGCATACGACTGTTTATGTTCGACGATAATTATAACTATTTTATGTTCGAAAATAAATAGGCTATTCATAAATATCTGTCGATATTTCACCAGTTTTATGTACTGAACAGAGCGCATGGGATGCAGAGAATACCTTGTATTTGACCATGGCCTCCTGGAATAACTCACTATGACACTCGCCACGCAGTGAAATTTAAAATAGGGGGCCATGGAAGTGAGCGCAAGTGTGATGTTATCCTCACCTAATTGGTCACACAACTGTTTCTTGAGCTCTGATTGGTGGGAGAAACTGTATCATAATGAAAACTTGTACTATAATGAGCCTCATTATAGTACAGTTTTCTGACATATAATATTTACATTTTGTCAGGGTCGAACATTAATAAATAAATAAATAAGTACGTACAGTGCATAAATAAATGAACACTGGTAATTACAGTTCCACTTATTACTACACGCCCCATAAAAACACAGGTTAACAGACAGACACGCCCATGTACGCTACTGAATGGTCTACTAATAAAATCCTGTGGTTCCACAGGTCACTGAACGCCTTGGATTACCAAGTAACCACTGGTCAACCTTATGGCGGGGTATAGTGTGATCAGTTCGACGAAACCCATCTGCAGGGTTAATCTCGGCTTCCCTTACCAAGGTCACGACCTCTAGGATTAGACAACTACTCGATTGTACTCACGAGGCTAAATCCAGCCCATTTTAGGCCTCACGTCAGTTCTAAAATCCCTGACGGAGCCGGGAATCGAACCAGGCACTTCCTGGGTAAGTTGCTTGCATGCCAGTACTACATTACGAGACGGACATAAAAAAAAAAAAAAAAAAACGTAAACAAGACTCCTCGGAGAGTCTATTGGGAAACCAAGAAGAACCAAAAGAAAGTTGTTTGATTTACTTGCTTAACGTCATCCATTTGTTGGGAGAATTCGCTTAAAATAAATAAATAATGATGATAATAATAATAATCGTATAGCCTGAGCTATCTGATATAGATATTTTTATGTCGATCCAATTAGGCGATCTACTGTATTCTCCAATTCGACGTTCTGCTTGCACTGCCACCTAACAATGAAACAAAAAATCTATTGGGTGACGTGTGGCTAAGATTTAATTACTATTATATTCTTGTATTCACCAAATAAGATACAAGAGATCGTTCACGGGCCAATAACAATCCAACTTCGGGGAACAGAAGGGATACACTAATACAGTGAGTCCGGAAATTTTCTCCGCAGCGCCTACATGCGTCTGCGAGAGCTAGCTACAGCTGTTAAGTTGGTAGCACGGCTGCCGCTTGCATCATAACAAATAAACAGTAAACGTTGTACTCACCACAGCCATTCATAACAGTTGCTGGAACCATTCACAGTACATCACTCTTTTTCCGTAATCAGTTTGTTTTAATTCATGAACCACGGTAACTTTATAAGGGAACAAATAAAGCTTGTCTCTTACAGCTTTATGTGCTGTCGACTTAGAGATTCCTGTTTGTTGAGCTAATTTTCGTGTTGATTTACTTGGACTACGTAGCATTATATCGGAGATTTCATCAAGTTTTTCGTCTGTCAAAAGCGTAGGCCTGCCTGTTCCCGGTACATCGTGAACTGAGCCAGTCGCACGAAATTTACGTACCAAATCCCGAACGGGATCACGGTTTGGACACTTTGAATTAGGAAACCGCGCCTGAAATCTTAATTTTACATTTTCTGTAAACCGATCGCCTTCGCGAAAAACGTATTCCGCGAAAAAACCCTCTCTCTTCAGTAGTAAACATTACCGCCTGTATACTGTTGCACTCTTCCAATAATCTATCTGAACGCTCGCGTACTGCGATACTGTACCCAATCGTCATCATGTGGAACATGTGTTCGTATCTCCGCTAACTCACGGTCTTTCGAGGTATGGGGCGTTCAACCCACCATACGATCACATGTTCAGGATTTGAGTCTGTCAGGTGACTACTCTACTTGAAAGAAACAACATATTCCTAAGTATAACATTTAATGATAGAAAATCATGGCAATACAACATAAAAACACACAAAAAAAAAAGATACTTTACATTTACTTCCCACAACAAAAATCAAAATTATCTGTGAGTCTCTTCTCCTCAAAATTAGTGCTTCACCGCACTCAAGTCTATTCAAAGCATCCTATTATTGATACTCTTCGACATTTGCGAGTGTCCATAGTGTCCTTCACGTGGCACAATTTAACACAAACTGGAATATCACAACACAATAAACACAAATTATATTTAAATGACATTAAATCTGCAATTATTAAACATTTATCCGTTTTACACGCGGCATTTACTTTCAGTAACATTAATTCATTATCTTATGCCTTGATTAATAAGTGTTGTGTCGTGCGAATCGTATTCTTTTCCCCATCAATTTGAAACGCTGAAGTGGTACACTTTCCCTTCCAAAATACACATGGATAGAGATGTTTTATAGCTTCACCATACAACGATTTTCTGGGTCTGGTCGAAACATTATCGTTACAAACGTATCATGTCATTCAAATTACGCTACCCGTATGAATAAATTAGTGTGAACTGGGCAAATACACCTTACAAAGATGCCTATATTTATTTGGTGCAGTATTCCTCCTCAGAGAATAACTGGGCCAAATATTATCCGATCACAATATTCCAACATGGTATGTGTGTGGAAATAATGCATTTAATTCAACTGACATCATCACATCAAGCATATCTTAATTACTTTTCGAAATATCGAGATAAAAGGATCAGGTCTATAGACTTTCTTTCCATGCGAACAATGAATTAGTCCCGGCTGCCTCAGCAAGATGGCCGCCGGTTTAGAGGACTACCTGCTCCCCGTCTGGCTCAAGTTCCTTCACTAGTGTGGCCATGCCACCAGAGTGGGTCGTGTCCTTAGTAATTGAGTCAATCTAATTATATAATACCTACATTTAGAGTATAATGGGCTCATCTCGGCTCCTAATTAATATTCATGGCAAGAGATGGATCACGAAATAGCTTTGCCGTTCTGTGGCCGTTATCAGTGGCTTTTGCGCGCATCTCAAGTGAGTATCATAGTTCTCTCACTGGTGCAGCATGCATATAACAAGAGGAAATCGACGTTCCCTATACGAAGAACCATTAGTCTTACCTCTAAGGGCAGATCAATTAATATATGGGCTCACATAGGGTCTCTAACAGTTATCTCCAGTGGCAAAAATTCTGCGAACAGTGGATACAGACAGACTCTGTCCCAGCTCTGTTGCGAATAACACAAGTATGCTCTAATGCGATACTATCTCGTAGATTTCGAAGATTAGCCGACTAGATACGCCTAACGCGCAAGCTATTTTCGGACGATCCCCGCAACTTATTGACGTAAATCTCTTGATTCTACGTTACATGCTCGCTGAACGCGGCTCAAACAATATCTCTTACAGATGACTCAATTCTTAAAGCACTCACGTCCTCTCTGCAATTACTCATAAGCCAAAGTTCTACGTAGCTCCAAAACAAGTATAAATTTACTGGCTTACATTTAACTATCTTAATGGCTCTCAAATACAACCCTGTAGAATATATCATAATAAACATTCATTCAACAATTCAATGACACTGAAAAACTCTCATTATCTCGATATTCACGTTTCTTTCTTACTGTTTACAATAACACAGTATTCTTACGCTAGACATGACACACTTTGCACGTACTGTAGGCCTGACATGCCCATTTATTTATTACTAGCTGAAGTACCCGTGCTTCGCTACGCGTCATAAATAAATTAAAATATGAAGGTGACAGTTAAAACAGGGGATAGGCGAGGTGCTGCGCAGAGGGAGATTAAGGATGGAACATTTTGTCCAACTACACCGCTCGGCGTTGACCGTGTTTTATAGCACAAATTTAGGTTTTACTCGCTAACGGTTGGAGATACCTTTCGGATAGAAAATGTAATTTTTAACCTCGTATATACCATCAAAAGTTTGCTATTTCTTAGCGTTCTCTTTGTATTTGAAATGGAAATATGAAAGTTTTAAACCAAAGGGTGTAGTGAAGTCACTAAAATGGTCGCCATCTTTAAATAGTACAAAGTATTGAAATCAAAAGTAACCCATATGTTAACCAGGTAAATCAGCTACTTCCATGTAAAATTCATGTAAATCGGACCAGTGGTACTTGCGTGATTGAGTAATACATAGACGCACATCATCTCATTTTTAGCCTCGCTTCGCTCGCGTCATAGTCGTGTCATATTGTTATTCAATGAAATGCAGGTTTAACCCCATTAACACCCCTTTAGAACCTGAATATCCAAAAATCCCTCCTTGGTAGACGTTTTCGACACACAACAAACATATCCCCAAAATATCATTCTTCTAACTTTAATCGTTTGGGTTGGTCGATGAGAGTGAACATCCAAAAATCCTTCATTAGGGGACGTTTTTCTTCCAGAATTTCACCCCTCCCCATAGGCCCCTTAAATTGGATTTATGAAAAAACGGTCGAACACATATATATTTTATTTATTCATTTATTTATTTATTTATTTATTTATTTTTAAGCTGATTGATTTCCTCCGAGTTTCAAACTCCTCGCTTATGTCGTTTAAGAGATACACGGTCCGTTAGGAATCTTTCAACCCCCACTTTTCATCCCTTTCACCTCATAATATACACTACATCGAAAAACCATTAGACATGTGTCAGCTTATTTTTAATGATTAGTATATATGCCAAGTATCACATCCCCAAATGAAACCACTCGTGAGATATTGTTATTCAATGAAATGCACGTTTACCCCCCTTAACACCTATTTAGAACCTGAATATTCTAAACTCTTTCCTTAGTGGACGTTTTCGGCATACAACGAACATATCCCCAAAATGTCATGTTTCTAACTTTAATAATTTTGGCTGGGCTATGATGAGTGAGTGAGTCAGTCAGGACATTTCCTTTCATTTATTTTTGATAATTTCACCCCTCCCCATGAACCCCTTAATTTGGATTTATGAAACAAACGGTCGAACACCTATTTACTTATTTAAAACTGTTTTCCCCCTGAGTTTGATGAGTGAGTAAGTGAGTCAATCAGTTAGGACACTTTCTTTCCTGTTTTTTTTTCCCCCCAGAATTTCACCTCTCACCAAGGGCCCCTTAAATTGGGTTTATGAAAAAAACAGTCGAACACCTATTTACTTGTATTTTAAGCTGTTCTTTTCCCGCCGAATTTCAAACTTCTCGCCTATGTCCTTTAAGAGATACACGCTCCGTCAAGAATCCCTCAACCCCCAATTTTCACCCCTATCACCTCATAATATACACCACATCGATAAACCCTAAGACATCTGTCTGATTATTTTTAATGATTAGTTTATATACCGAATATCACATCCCCTAAGAAACAACTCATGATATATCGTTATTCAATGAAATGCACGTTTACCCCCTTAACATCTCTTTAAAACCCGAATAAACAAAAATCATTCCTTAGTTGACGTTTTCGACATACAGCGAACATATTCCCAAAATTTCATTTTTCCAACTTTAATAGTTTTCGCTGGGCGTGATGAGTGAGTGAGTCAGACAGGACATTTTATTTCAATTATTTTTACCAGAATTTCACCCCTCCCCATGGGCCCCTTAAATTGGATTGATGAAAAAACGCTTGAACACCTATTAACTTATTTTTAAAGCTGTCTTTTTCCCCTGAGTTTGGTGAGTGAGTTAGTCAGTTAGGACACTTTCTCTCCTTTTTCCCCCCAGAATTTCACCCCACTCCATTGGCCCCTTTAATTAATTTATGAAAAAACGGTCGAACACCGATTTACTTATCTTTTTAGCTGATGATTTTTCGCTGCGTTTCAAATTTCTCGCCTATGTCGTTTAAGAGATAGGCCTACACGCTCCGTTAGGAATCCTTCAACCCCCACTTTTCACCCCTTTCACCTCATAATAATACACCACATCGAAAAACCCTTAGACACATGTCTGCGTATTTTTAATGATTAGTTTATATGCCGAGTATCACATCCACAAATGAAACGACTCGTGAGATATTGTTATTCAATGAATTTCAGGTTTAACCCCCTTAAGACCCCTTTGGAGCCTGAATATCCAGAAATCCTCCCTTAGTGTACGGTTTTGACATACAACGAGCATATCCCCAAAATGCCATATTTCCAACTTCAATATTTTTGGCTGGGCGATGATGAGTGAGTGAATGAGTCAGGACATTTTCTTTCATTTTTTTCCCTTCAGAATTTCACCCCTCCCGATGAACCCCTTCAATTTGATTGATAAAAAAAACTGTCGAACAGCTATTTACTTACTTTAAAGCAGTTTTTCCCCCTGAGTTTGATGAGTGAGTCAGTCAGTCAATCAGTTAGGACATTTTCTTTCCTGTCTCACCCCCCCCCCCCCCAGAATTTCACCCCTCCCCATGGGCCTCTTAAATTGGAATTATGAAAAAAAAAACGGTCAACACATATTTAATTATTTTTATGCTGATTTTTTTCCGCTGAGTTTCAAACTCCTCGCCTATGTCGTTTAAGACATACACGCTCCGTTAGGAATCTTTCAATCCCTACTTTTCACCCCTTTCACCTCATAATATACTCCACATTGAAAAACCCTCAGACACGTGTCTTACTTTTTAATGATGAGTTTATATGCCGTGTGTCACATCCCCCAATGAAACCAATCGGGAGATATTGTTATTCAATGAAATGCAGGTTTAACCCCATTAAGACCCATTTAGAACCTGAATATCCGAAAATCCTCCCTTAGTAGACTGTTTTGAAATACAATGAACATATCCCCAAACTGTCATGTTTCTAACTTCAATCATTTTGGCTGGGCGATGATGAGTGAGTGAGTGAGTGAGTGAGTCAGGACATTTTCTTTCAATTTTCTTTTTTCAGAATTTCACCCCTCCCCATGAACCCCTTAAATTTGATTAATAAAAAAAACTGTCGAACAGCTATTTACTTACTTTAAAGCAGTTTTTCCCCCTGAGTTTGATGAGTGAGTGAGTCAGTCAATCAGTTAGGACACTTTCTTTCCTGTTTCTCCCCCCCCCCCTCCAGAATTTCACCCCACCCCATGGGCCCCTTAAATTGGATTTATGATGAAACGGTCAAACACATATTTACTTATTTTTATGCTGATTTTTTCCCGCTGAGTTTCAAACTCCTCGCCTATGTCGTTTAAGAGATACACGCTCCGTTAGGAATCTTTCAATCCCCACTTTTCACCCCTTTCATCTCATAATATACACCACATCGAAAAACCCTCCGACTCGTGTCTTCTTATTTTTAATGATGAGTTTATGTGCCGAGTATCACATCCCCCAATGAAACCAATCGGGAGATATTGCTGTTCAATGAAATGCAGGTCTACCCCCTTAACACCCCTTTAGAACCAGAATATCCAAAAATCCTCTCTTAGTGGGCATTTGCGGCCCTTGGGGAAGCTGCATACCAAATTTCATTCCAATCCGTTTGATGGTTTCTGAGATTTCGTGATGAATGAATGAGTGAGTGAGTGAGTGAGTGGTATTTGACAAATATATAGTTGAAGATAGTGTCAAGTCTTTGTTATGCTAAACTCGGTTGACAGTGTTGTGTGAGAAGTTGAGTAACTAACGTGATTTCAAGTAAAAGATCCTCATTTTCTATACCGGTAGCGCAAATGGCATCCAGTCGGCCGTGTCTCGACTTGAGCTATGTTGCCATGGAAACTATCCGCCTTGCCATTCCTTCATGAGTATATTTTATGATTTGATTAGCATGTGCTGGAGTGCAAAAGGGTCGAAATCAGAAGAATGAGAAAGACTATCGTAAATTCATGTAGCCAGCGGTTCCTTCTGGGTCCTAAACTATGTGTATGCAAAATTTGGTTGAGATTGGTGGAACGGTGTAGATTTGTATACGGAACAGATCCACATACATACCCACATACAGACTTTCACTTTTATATATTAGATTGTTACCGACCCCAGATTATTATTAGTATTATTATTTAACGTTACCGTTACTTTCATCAATGTCTTACGCCTAAATGGCCGTAAACAAGTCACCCTCCAAGCCATATTTTACCAAAATACGAGGGGTGTGAACTCGTACATAAATGACTGTTAATTCTTAATCTTAGAGTGATGCTTCGTTGTATGGTGAGCTATTTAATCATATCAACATATTAAATTTGTACTCACTTTCATTTTTGCTGGGTTAGTCCAGCACGCCAGCCACGCACCTGCCATGATGCTTGTCTTAAGCCATCATGATATTATTCACACGATACATTGTATAAACTTTACACATGGTAATCATATTTTTCATTACTGGCTTTTTCCACTTTGTCACAATACACATTATTTTACCATATACACATACACACTTTTAAAAATCACCGTAATATAACTTTATACACAATTCTCGCACTATATTCTCACACATGGATCCTTGGTTGGATTCCCACTATCGCCTGACCTCAGAGATGCGATGCAGCAAACTCCTGACAACCGCTGGTCTCCATGAAAGTCTATCTTGCGTGTGTGTGTTCGACTCCCGTCACCTACAGTTTATATCTCCTCTACTGCAAATCTGTTCAATCCTATGTCACGACTACTTGTGACACCTTCCAGGCTCCCGTAACAGTAGTGATCATTACAATAATATGTCATTTTACCTATGACAATACCTCCTGGTTATGTTCATTGTCTATAAACATCCTAAATTATCTTTACGCTGTACTGAATCTATACTCGCGTATGTTATTGCTTAAACGTCTATTGTAGACTAAATCTTATACGATGCCTAATTACTGTTATGAAGCTACATGATGCGCTTTCCATTGATCACCGCTAATACATTTGAGCGTTAATGCTCTATAAATTCCGCGCACTTCCTTGCGTGATCCGGCCGCGTGCCAGCTCACGGGTTGAGTCAAGACGAACTGACTTTCCTGCTAAGCTTCTCCTATATAAAGCTCCCTTGTGAAACATAGTCCACTGGATTTCCAGGACCGACTCCCTTCTTGATATAATACATTTCCAGACAAAGTGAAGTATGATCCTCGTTTGTCTAAGTGTGGAGGTCCCAAAATCACTCGCGTGCAAGCGATCGCTTCGGCCAATTAATTATAATTAATTGCCTTCTTCCATGGCGTCCTGACGCTACTCCGGTAATTCCCCCTCGGCTCAACTACAAATCCTTCCTCCGTAGCGGATGAGGTCTGTGCATAGGTTCGTTTATAGATGCAGGCTTTAATTTAGGCGTGAGAACACTCCTAAATTATCTTTCCTAGAATGCATGCATCTAGGTGTAAGTTTCATTTCAATTCATTGCTCCAATTGGCTGTAATCAATTAATTTCTGTGGGCGACTGCCCCCACTCTCTTGTTTCGCGTTGTTAGACTGTGGTTCCCAGAGCCATTAATATTTGGCTGCTCCTCCAGTGCAGACGAAAATTAGTTCCTTGGCGTCACCTAGTAACGCCCCTTCGCTAACCACGATTTGTCAACTGTCAAGCTGGTTCGCTTTCTTGCATTCTGGCTTCTAAAACGTACATAGGCTGGTATATTTCCGCAATAATCCACCTTAAAAGCTATAATATTCCCGTTCTAGCCGTGAAATCCTGCTATTATACTTATATGCAGATATAACTCATTGTTCTTCGGGTTCACTGTGTCTGTTCCTCCTCAGAGATCAATGATTCGATTCTGGGCAGAATCCTGGGCCTGGTCTTCTTTGATAAGACCCGAGTTCGATGCCAGTCAGCCGTGTCTAATTGGGCACAATACACACTGAAGACATGCAGGCTCGCTCGCTTATCGCAATACACACTGACAGCCCCCACGGGGGAGTCCCGCTTTGAAGGACACAGTGCAGCCAACTAAACTCATGACTCAACCACTCACAGCTGCACGTACCCACTGCGGAAAACATTCTCGGGCGCCCTGTACTACTATATCATTCGGAGAAATGGAAAATCAGGCTCTGTTTCATAATCTTTAGAGTTGAAAGCAGGAATTCATTGTGAATTTCAACTGCTATCCCTTGTCTAAACCGAGGAGATTGATGTTATCCAGTGTCGGCACGAGGAGGGTGTGAATCGTACCATGTGACGTCACTAGGAGGGTGCGAATCGTACCGGGTGACGTCACTAGAAGGGGTGAATCGTACCAGGTTACGTCACTAGGAGGGTGCGAATCGTACCGGCGACGTCACTAGGAGGGTGCGGATCGTACCGGTGACGTCACTAGGAGTGTGCGAATCGTACCGGGTGACGTCACTAGGAGGATGCGGATCTTACCGGGTGACGTCATTAGAAAGGTGCGGATCGTACCAGATGACTGGGCACAGATTGCGTTGTATATTTTCTTTTCAAACACAAATAGCTTAAAAAATAGAAAGAAAAGAAACACCGAAAGGAAAGGATAAAAAAGGCCTCGGTAGAGGACCATAAGAAGAAAAAGCACCCCATTCCCTTAGAAATAATCTCACAGTGCAGGTTTAAACATATGCCATAATTAAATAATATCATATTAGTGGCAATATTTCCCTGTATATTTGTTCGGGAGGAGGTGGTCCATGCGGAAGGAGAGAGAGGGTGATTGATACCTTGAGTTACCGCACCGGGCGACACCAATGTCAGTGACGCCACTGACGCTATCAATTAGATTATAACACAAGTACATAAGTCCCCACCTTCTTAGTATTCAGAACATTCCCTGACCATGAGGGCCACAGATGGTGTTGGACAGGTGAAGGTAGCAGGGCCAAGGTGATGGAGTTCACACACATTAATCTAATGTTGACCTTGAACACTCCTGAGGGCTCGATACATCTCGCTCATCAACCACCTTTGTGAACAGTGCTTGGTTGCGTGTTGCAGTTTTACTGATGATTGTTACTACTACTTTTCAGTCGGTCAACACAATGTACTCCCAATTACTGGGACATGCGAAAAATAATATGAAAACAAGTAGTTCCGTGACGAACTAAAGAGCTTACTTTTCTTAAAATTTAAGATTCATGCCAATTTATAATATAGACCTATCTAGAATAATGACGAAATCAAGTTGGCAATACTAACATTATTTTTCTAAGTACTGCAGTTTGAAATACACCTGAAATAGTGTAGCCTAATAGAGTAACTTACTACAGTTGGCAGCTCTGGTGACTCTGAATATATTCTTAGTTCCATGTACATCAAACCTGCAGATTGCTTGCTACGATAGAAGTTTGAACAGACTGCAGATGTTTCATAGTCTATCCCGTCAAAAGACAGCTAAGTTATCAAAGTTAAGAATGAAACAAGCGCATGCGCCTGTTGAAACTTTATGGGAAGAGATGTTCTGGCAACAAGCGCTCATCATGACTCTGAACTCTTTGCTCACCAGGTTGAGATCCAGTGCTGCCCCTGGGAACCCGCATCGTCTTGAACATATTATCCACGTGAGGTTATAAATAATAACAATAATTAGTCCTCAAGGATAAAACGCAACATAATTATATCAACCGGAACATGGAGCTGGGTGGTCTGGACTGGATAGCTGGCGTACAAAGAACCGGGTTTCGAATCCCAAAGTTATCATCAGGTATTCTGAGGGTTTTTATTTCCAGTGTATTTTATTATTTATTTTATGTCTTTAGTACTGGAGGAGTTAGGGCTCTTTTACACTTAACTATGCAATCACCCTTTCAAAGTTAAGGGCCGGCCACAGCGAACAAATAATGGTAAATATTCTTTTGTAAACCGTGCCATTGATAACTGGAAGCCTTTCCCCAAACATATAGGTGTGTTTAAGAAAAGACTGACTATTTGTGTAAATACTCCAGTTTAATTGTTATTGAATTGTAATGTATAATTATTTATTTGTTATGTATGTCCAATTTGCCACCGGGGGACACACCCCCAATTGCAAATAAATAAATGAATGAATGAATGAATGAGCTATCAGTAGTCTACTTATGAAACTATTTTTGAAATACAATAAATAACTTACAAGTTCATTAATTGACAGTAAATTAATGATGTTAATACTAATATTGATGAATGAGACACATTCATAATAATAATAATAATAATAATAATAACAATAACAAGAAATCCATATCTATAAATGCCAAGTTAAGACACTACCAAACAG
Organism: Meconema thalassinum; assembly: GCA_946902985.2. Lineage (NCBI taxonomy): Eukaryota > Metazoa > Arthropoda > Insecta > Orthoptera > Tettigoniidae > Meconema > Meconema thalassinum. The sequence goes on from OX336388.2 coordinate 701,993,308, forward strand.
TCATCCGTCCAGAGGCCTTGTATGCTGCAGAGTGCCTTGCAATGCATCACAAGGGACTATCAGAGAAACTGGAAGTGAAAGAAAGGAAAATTCTAAGAAAAATTTTGGGCCCAGTAAAAGAAAATGGGGAATATAGGAGACGGCACAACCACGAACATAACACCCATGTGGAAAAAATAACTGACACCATGAGGAAACGGATAATTACCTTTTATGGTCATATAACAAGAATGAACCCGGCGCAATTGACAAATAGAATTTTCACCTACTTCCACAAGAAGAAACCAAGGGAGCTTGGTTCATTGAGGTGGGCAAAGATTTGCTAGAAGTGGGAATTACAAGCAACGATATCTGGGAAAGTGACCCCTTCATACAAAAACTAACAGCAAACCGATGTTTCCAAGAAAAGCCTAAGCTTCCAACAGACAAGAAATGGACTTAGGAAAGGAATCAACAGCATCGATAACTAATGCGAAGGTTCTGGAAGGATGTTAGAGCTCGATGCAGCAAGAAGCATTTGAAATGACGTGGTCCTTTGATGGCTGAATCGGAAGAAGAATAACACAAAAGTTGGTGCTTTTCAGTCGGTCAACACGGATGTACCCAAAAAGAGCTGGGTTATTCCCTAATCCTGAAATAAATTACACGAGATTAATAAATACACTAGGATGACCAGTTTCGATCGTCAAACGATCATCATCAGATCCATTACACTTAGGCTATAACATCTACGTTGTGGTGCTAGAGTGAACATGAAACTGCTCGAAGTTCCAGCCAGGAAGACAACCGGATAGGTGTCAGCCTGTATTATTACAGTATAACCATAGTAGATTTTTTACAACCATATAATCACCCCAAACAGACAAACTCCGGATTTCTATCACCATTTTAGTATTTCACCTAACATTAGATATACTACATTTAGCATACACCGACAGTTGCAGTACCAATACTGCAACTAAATATTTGTACATATAGTGAAGATTTTTCACCTGTATTCTCAAACACAGATGTTATAGCCTAAGTGTAATGGATCTGATGATGATCGCTTGACGATCGAAACTGGTCATCCTAGTGTATTTATTAATCTCATGTAATTTATTTCAGGATTAGGGCATAACCCAGCTCTTTTTGTGTACATTCGTGTAGACCGACTGAAAAGCACCAAACTTTTGTTTACTTAGGCAACACTGAAAAATGGCTTCAAACCCCACAAAGAAGACTAACAATAATAATAATAATCATAAAGTTAAAAACATTTCCATAATATCCTAAATATTACCCTAGCATCCATCACCATTCAATCAGCAGTATTCAACAGGTAATATCGACATGCGGCCTTAACCATTTATAGGCTAGTGGTCTGTATATCAATAAGGAATTTCTTTTGGAAGTGTTAATATTTCTGAAAACAATATAATATTTCTTTATATCCCTAACCTAAGGTGTTTGATATTAAAAAAGCAACTACAATTAAAAAGTAAAAAAAAAACATGATAAAAATTAGAATTCGGTTAAATATCCTTGCAAAAATTAAAAATAAATAAGCCTATGATTTTTTTTTTACCAAGGAAGTGGAAAAATCTCGCATAAGACTTTGAGAAGGGTCCGCTCTGCTCAAGATTGTGTGATTCTTACCCACTAAAAAACCACACCCTGTCCTCTTGGCAAAACCCATCCCGTGTCCACTTTCGTATACTTCAGGATGGAGACATTTTCTTTGCTTCACAAGCACCTTCTCTCTTCTCAATTCATACTCAGTCCGCGGAACGCAGACTTTAACAACTAAATCGTGCAAGTCCCCATCCGACTTCTTCTGACGAAGAACCCCCTCAACGAAGACAGCGACTGTATCCCAGCAGAGCTCGTTCCTCAGCATAATTCCAACTATATTGTCCGGCGTTATTGGACCAACCTCAGCTTCAAGTCGTTGTTTTTCCGCTGCCCAACGAGCGCAGACGAAGAACGTATGATATACTGTACGTCATCTCGTTCGTTCTCGCAGTACATACATGCTGGACTCCTTACTCTGGCTATACGATGAAGGTAACACCGAAAGTAGCCATGACCTGTCAACATCTGAGTCAGAAAGTAATTAGTTTCCCCATGTTTTCTACTTGTCCACTCAACCAGACTCGGTATCAGCCGAGCTGTCCATCTTCCTCTGGATCATCATTCCACCTCTGCGTGCCACGGCTTCCTTCCGGGCCTGAGCCTTGCCCAGTTCTACTCGTCGGAACTATACGTCTTTACGTTCTTTACGTTCTTGCGCGAGTAAGTCAATTGGGGCAACTCCTGAGATAAACAGAACTGCAGCTTCCGAAACTGTACGGTAAGCACACGCAACCCTCCGAGCTCCTCTACTCTGAATTGCAGCTTGGCGGTTCCTATACTTCTCTATCCTCAGCGATTCAGACCAAATTTCCGCTCCATACAGGAGAATAGACTGCGCTGTGGATAACAGTAGCCGACGCTTGCTTTGCCTAGGACCATGCACATTAGCCATGAGTCTACTAATGGCAGCTGTCACTACTTCCGCCTTGTCTGCTGCCTTCCGTATATGAGACCAGTATTTCAGTTTCGTGTCAAGAGTAATTCCTAGGTACTCGTACTTTGCAGTGGCTCTAGTTCTAATGACCACCTCTCCAACTTTCATGGGAATTATTGTGTCCATTCTCCTCCTAGTTAACATTACTATTTCAGTTTTCGTCATAGTTAAATTCAGACCATGAGCGTTCATCCAACCACTTACCCGTCGCATTACCTGATTGAGTTTCCACTGAGCCAGAACCGCATCTCGGGCTACAATCACCGCTGCAATATCATCAGCGTACCCAACAAGGAATGTATCATCGGGCATCTCCATGGGCAGTAAGCCGTCGTACAAGATGTTCCATAAATCCGTACCCAGGATAGATCCTTGCGCTGCTCCTGCCGTGACTTCTCTCCTCCTCTGACCGTCTGCAGTGTCATATAACAGGGTACGGTCCTTCAAATAATCTTTCATTATACTCAGGAGATATACAGGCAACCGGAAGGTGAATTGAAGACCTTCAACCATATCTATCCACCTCGCTGAGTTGAAGCCGTTCTTCACATCCAAGGTTACCAGAAGTGTTATTTTCCTAGAATAGTGGTTACCTTCCTGTGCTTGATTCGCAGCTTCAACTACTACGCGTACTGCATCTATTGTACATCACCCACGGCGGAAGCCAAATTGCCTGTCAGACAGATTCCCAGTGGCTTGAATAGACGACAGTATGCGAGGTTTTAATACCTTCTCCAGCACTTTTCCCGCAATGTCTAAAATACACAGTGGTCTGAAGGACGATAATAATAATGATAATAACGATACATCTGGTATACTGAAGAAATTCCAGAGGATTGGAAATGTACATTGATTCACCCAACTCACAAGAAAGGGAACAACTCAGTTATTAATAACTACAGAGGAATCTCCCTCCTCTCACTCATCTATAAAATCTTCTCTAAAGTCTTACTTAATAGATTAGAGAAACAAACAGGCCACCTGATCGGAGATTATCAGGCTGGATTCCGAAAAGGGAGATCCTGCGCAGAACAAATCCTAAACCTAGAAACCATACTTCAGATTCGCAAAACCAAACAAACGGTAATCACATTTGTTGACTTCAAAACGGTATATGATTCCATAGATCGGCAGACCCTGTTCAACATATCAGAGGAATTCCAAGTCGACAGCAAAACGAGGGAACTGATTAAACAAACTCTGACCAACACAACATCAAAAGTTAAGTTCTTGGGAGAAATTTCTGAACCGTTCGATATCAGAACTGGTGTCCGACAGGGAGATGGACTATCCCCATTACAGTTCAATTTAGTTATGGAAAAAGTGATTCGTGAATGGAGAAAAGAATCTAAAGGTATTACCATTGGCTGACGTCTTAAAGACAGAATTCACCTTGATTACTTAGCTTTCGCAGATGACCTTGCAATCCTTTCAAACAATAGACAAGAAGCAATCCTCTCCATAGAAAAATTGCATGCAATAGCTGCAAGAACCGGACTCCAAATGTCATTTGAAAAGACGCCGTTTATGGAAGGCACTAAATCAAGATTTGACAACCATCCACTAATCACCAAATACGGAGTAATTTCCCAAGTAGACAAATTCAAGTATCTAGGCGAAATTATTCAGCCAGCAGGATTAAATAAGGAAGCTAACAAAGAAAGAACTGCTGAATGGCAAATGGCTTACAAAATCACATGGAACAGATACAACAAAAGATGTATCTCAAAGAATGCAAAATTACGACACTACAACACAGTCATCAAACCAGAGGCACTGTATGCATCCGAAACACTGCTAATTGGGGCCGGGTCAGAAATGAAAAGCATCGAGAAACAGGAGAGGAAAATTCTCAGAAAAATTCTAGGACCAAAGTTCGAAAATGGAATTTGGATGAAAAAGAAACCACATGAAATTTTTCAATCCGCAAAAAAAATCACAGATACTATCAGAAAACGACAATAAAATTCTATGGACACCTTCACAGAATGGATAAGGACAGGCTAACAAAGAGAATTCTAAATCTAGCGCTAACCCTGAAAATTCGCAACAATTGGTTAACAGAAATACATGAAGATCTACAAGAAATGGGTATTGCTGAGAAAAAAAAACATTCCAGATAGAGTAAAATTCAGAAGCCTAGTAAACAAACATAAATTTGCAGAGAAACACCGGCGTCGGTGGCCGAGAGCGCTGACGCGCTACCTCGTGCCTCGCTGGAATCGGGAGAGCGTGGGTTCGATTCCCACCTCGGCCGTCCTGAAAATGGTTTTTGTGGTTTTCCATTTTCACCACTAGGCAAATGCCGGGACGGTTCCTTTCAATAGGTCCACGGCCGATTTTCTTCCAATATCCCTTCCCTGACCCGTCCTGAAAAGAAAAGTACATGGCCATTGGCTGCATTAATAAAATTATTTGCAGAGAAACCTAAAAGGAAAAATACAGGCTGGACAGAAGCACGCAGAAAGGAACACATTGAACGAATGAAGAGATATTGGGAAGAAAAGAAGGAACATGGTGCAAAAGAAGTTCAAGCGTGCTCCGTAGTTAACGATATCAAAATAATAATAATAATAATAATAATAATAGGCTTGTAATAATAATAATAATAATTTTATAGTTTTTATTTTAAGATTATAAAGATAATATAAAAACAAGAAGTTCCTTGACGAACTATAGAGCCTACTTTTCTTAAAATTTAAGGTTCATGCCAATCTATATAGACCTATCTAGAATAATGACGAAATTAAATTGGTAATATCGAATTAGTTCGAAATATAGGCCTACCTCGTATAATGTAGCCTAATAGAGCACTACAGTTGGCAGCCCTGGTGACTGAATATATTGTTAGTTCCATCTCATAAGTTACAGAATACAAAATTTGGTTGAAGTACAATGGATAGCATGGACGTTACATGCAGTTAGACATTGGACCTATCAGCGTGCGTAAAATCATGTTGGCAACAATGTCATGCATGTGTTGATCAGAAATAATCTGAAATATTATGATCTCTTGTTGTGCCAATTTTGGATGAAATCCATTTGTTTGTATAGAAGTTACATGTATTTTAAAATTGGACCTATCAGAAGGCTAGTCATGTTAGCAGCACTGACGTATATTAGTTTCTCCAAATTAATCTAGAACGTCAGGTACTATACGTGTGCAAATTTTAAAGCTGTTGGCTTACATACTTTCTGATATAATAATATTAGGGTAAACAAGATGTTCAGTAAAGAACATATAGCCTACTTTCTCCTAAATGTATGAGTATAGTTATAACTCGTTGTTATTATCAAAGAGTATAATAGAACTATTCTTTGTTGAAGGCCATAGAAACGATTTACCTCTACCAAACGCCACAATCTAGATAAAAACTGCTACCATCATTGAAGAAAGAAAGATAAGAAGTATATCAAGAATGTTATGGATCTGGAGACATAATCGACCGGACTGGCTGCGTGGCTCAGCGGTAATGTTCTCGCTTGCTGGGCCCTAGGTTGCAGGTTCGTATCCTGGCGCAGTCAGCTGGCATTTGAGGGTGCACAAATGCGAGGGAGCCGTGTCAGTACATTTACTGGCACGTTAAAGTTCCCCTTCGGGCCAAAATTCCGGCACCCCGGTGTCTCTAAAAGCAGCAGTAGTTAAAAGGGATGTAAAACCAATAACATTATTATTATTATTATTATTATTATTATTATTATTATTGTTTTAATGTGCTAAACGGTTCCAGGCTAGTGTTCAGAAGTAAAGGGGGAGTTTTAGTCGGTAGTCTGCTACTCAGTAGCAGGAGCCCGACACTCTGTGCGTAAATGCATTTCTTCCCCTAAAAAAATAATAATAATAATAATAATAATAATAATATTATTATTATTATTATTACATATACGACCTGCCGTGGGCAACATCCAACTTTGAGTTGAGGCATGTCTTTACACGTCTGGTTGTGCAGGGCTTTCACAACCCTAATTGAAAAAAAAAAGGAAGGAAGATTGTAGTTTTACGTGGCCGTGAATCTTGTGATTATGAGCCACGGGACCTCCTTTTTACGTGGAATCCGAACCACAGGACATGGTATTTCACTTCGAAAATCTCACATGCATTGACCGGGAATCGAAAACCCTAATTGAATTAACAAATCTTTCCATGACCCTACAGAGACGTGTGCATACAAACTATGTGGATATTTTCGATTGCTATTTACCTGAAATAAAAGTAGTAATTAATACCTGAACTAACACCAACGGCTTGAACTCAGTTACTATGTGAAATCGTTTTGTTCTTTACTTCAAATAACATTTTCAAGTAACGCAAAATAGGCTGTTACAAACCCTTTAAAATAAAAACTAAAAATGTATCGTAGTATCATCTTGTCATTCTTCAAATTCGATGCGCATAGAATGCCAATGGTATAGTAATCAATGGAGCCCCACGTAGACTAGTCGTGACATCTAGTGGTGAAATATCGACCAATACAATCCTAACCAAGCGAGTGCATTCTAGCGGCCAGAAGAAGAAACTTTTCAATAAAATCTGGAAGTTAATAAGTATGTCGGCGTGCAGTTACCTTTTTGGCAGCTAGATGTCTCGAGTAAATCTGCTGGCGAATTATGTTTTAATTAAATATATATTTTACACCATAATATGCACAATATAACGCTTAATTTTAAAACATCTGAGTCATTACAAAACAATAAACATATAACATTTCAAACAAAAAATCTAGCCCTGATCGGGTTTGAACCATAGGCATTTGAGCGATAGGCTAACGCTCTACCACTGAGCTAATTGTGTCAACGAATATCGTTCTATATAAAATGACTTACATAGAACTTGTTAGCAAATAATGATTTATACTACACGATTTCATCACTGGAGTATATTATTTATATATAAAGCATTTCATACAAAGTTTATTTATTTTGTATCAGTACGCTATATTGCATGCAATACTCAAATTAGTGAAATATAAGTCAGGCACAAGATATCCGCTGCCATCTTGTCTTATTACTGAATCAGCTCAGCTTTTTAAAATCACGTCTGCACTATAGTATTACAAAATAAACTTTTAATTTCGAACGTGCCTCTTCCTTTAGAACAGTTAAAACGATTCTCGGCTCGATAATCGGAACTGGTGGGTCCCATGATATGGATTATAAAGTTTGCATAATTCGCACGGCCGCCATCCTGAAATGGTATGGCGGACGACCTTGTAGTTTGGTCAGAAGACGCATCCTATACGAAGGTATGTTGTTACCAAATTTGGTAGAGATCGGATGATTTGGTTAGTCGTTATTTGATTTTACGTTTTGAACGTTTGAGTGGCCGCCATTCAGTTTTAGTAAAGATGGCGGCGATATAAGACATGACACTGAGGTGTCCTTTGCTAGTGCTACCTTTGTACCAAATTTCGTTCAATTCGCATTCACCGTGTTCGAATTGATAGGGCGGGGACAGACATTCAGAGTACACACACTCACACACACAGACACACACACACAGACTCACACACACACATACACACACACACACACACACACATACACAGACTCACACACACACATACACACACACAGACAGACACACTTTTTTCGCCCTGTGTTGATCTCATAAGTCTACTTTCATTTTTTGCAAAAATCGAAAGTAGGCTAAAAATAGAGAGAGCATTTATTAACAGTTGGCAGCCCTGGTCGCTCTTAAGAATAAGCATATTCATATCTGTTATGGTACACATAACACATACGAAATTTCGTTGAAATCCAATTGATAGTATAGAAGTTACATGTATTTAAAAATGGGTCCTATCAGCAGGCTTAGAATCATTTTGGCAACACTGACATGCATGGCTTCCTGAAAATCAAACTGAAATATCATTACCTTTATGTGTGCCAATTTTGCAATAGCTCTCATGCATACCTTCCAAGATATCCAACATGTAGCTCAAATTTCAATTGCGGGATTTCAGCAGTTGGTAGCACTGACATAATTTTTAATTATGGGCTTGAGATATTCAGGTATAGATCTTTACTCATACCAAATATTGCTTCGGCCGTTTAGGAGTTAGTGTGTGTTATCTGTAATTCAGGAGGAGGGGGTACACACACACAGCCAGATAGACAGACAGTCAGACATTTGCCCCGATTGATCTTATAAGTCTACTTTTTCCTCATTTTTGCAAAATGTGAAAAGTAGGCTAATTATGTAAACGAATATGAACATAAAAATATTAAAGGAAACAAATATTAAAATAATGAAAATTAAATTGAAGTATATACAAATGAAATATGACCCTATAAAGGGTTACATTTCTTTATTGTTTTAGAATTTCTGATATCTGGAGGAATTAAATTCCATAGTCGAGACCCAGCTCCAGCAAATTAACGGTTCAACTTACTGTAGATGAGTGATTGGTGTGGTTGGCGAGGTAAGAGCCAGATCCAGTGTATCGGTTATGATATGAGGGCAAGTAACTAAATTTTGAGGACATGTATTCGTACATGGGGGTGTACAGATGGATAGGTGGATGTCAATAAGTGAAGTTTACGGTGGTTTTAGCTAAGAAAGAATAGGGTAGCTTGGGGTTATGTGGGCATCGTATCTTAGATTAAAAGCAAACCGAAGACAAGAGTTCAATGCTTGTTGAAGTTTCATTGTTTCCCCATGAGTCACGTCAACGAGAACAAAGTCACAGTAGTCGACAATTGGAAGTAAGGTATTAGTGTCGGGACGAGTTTGGTTGGTTGGTTCCTCAGTTTAGGGGCTGCGACAACGCGTTCATATAGCCCCGTGTAGCCTACGTTGGGTGTGTGTAGAATCTGTCTGATAGCCAGTGTTAATTTTGATGGCTGTATTAGTGTGTGTTATCTGTAATTCAGGTAAGGACTGCAGACGATCAATTTCAAGTATGTCCTACTTTTGCTACCAAATGCTACCGTCAACGACACCTAGCTGTGATAATAATGTTATTGGTTTTACGTCCCTTTTAACTACACTGGCTTTTAGAGACGCCGGGGTGCCGGAATTTTGCCCCGAAGGGGATCTTTAACGTGCCAGTAAATGTACTGACACGGCTCCCTCGCATTTGCGCACCCTCAAATGCCAGCTGACTGCGCCAGGTTTCGAACCTGCAACCTTGGGCTCAGCAAGCGAGAACGTTACCCCTGAGCCACGCAGCCAGACACCTAGCTGTGAACTTGGCTACTATGTGCCACCGTAAGCGGCTCCTGGCGCCGAACTTTGGAAGTATATAGAGCGTTAATCAAATATAACCTACAAATTTAGCTTCACACAGTTGTAGTTAGTGGAAGGATCTTTTACATGCCATAAATCTATGACATGGGACCGCCGGCTTTACTTCCCCTCCGAAGGAAGGCATTCTGAGGGATTTTTAACGTTCTTAAAAATTCGGACGACTTAGGCCGGCTTTGAACCCGCGATCTTGGGCATATAAACTCAGTATGCTACCAAGTACGCCACCGAAGCCGCTAGGATGAATTTAATCTTAATGTCTAGAGGTAAAGACCGATAACGCACATGTTAGGCCTCTTAAAACAATAACAGCTATCTAGAGGTAGAATGTTCTTACACTCACTCCAGCCAAATATCGGGTTGGTATCTGAATTCAAGTCCCACGGCATCGTGTCCAATCCTAATCTCGACACACGCAATAGCACAGATTATCAGGTGAATTCCATACACACCCAAATGCACGGGATTGAAGACTGAGAAGTGACAGGTCTCTAAACGATGCAGCAACAACAACAACAACAAAACATAACAATAATACACCTCGTAAAGTAGCGGCTAGGCCCAGAGGTGCCAGGAGCGATTCCCGGCTCTGTCAAGAAATTCAATTCTTCTGTTCTGGGGGCTGGAATGGGATACACTCAGCCTCTTGAGGCAAAACTGGGTTCAATTCCCATCTCAGACAACCTGGAAGAGGATTTCGGTGGTTTTCCACTTCTACTCCAGGCAAATGCTGGATTTTTCTCAACTTAAGACCACGGCAAAAATGATTTAATAATAATAATAATAATAATAATAATAATATTTTTTTTTGTCGTGAGGCCTCATAATAATAATAAGGTTGATGGCATTACATTTATAATAGACATAGCAGTCCCTAACGACACCAATATCGAACGGAAACACAATGAAAAAATTACCAAATATAGACAGCTTGCAGAGGAAATCAAGAGGATATGGAAGATGAACTACGTCTGGATAGTGCCTGTAATCTTGCCAGTCAACGACCTCATACCTCACACACTCCACAAGAGTCTGAAGGAATTGGATCTTCCGCCGACCAACTACAAGAGTATGCAGCATTCTGTCCTATTGCCCACATGCAATATTGTGCGATCCTTCGTGGCTAATGAATGAGTGATAATGAACTTATATTTCGAATAACCATGTTATGTACCGTACTGTATATATTATAGTTTTTTTTGTATTGTTGGTTTAACCCGTGCTTTAGAGTAACCCATGTTTGTAATGGTGAATTGAATAAATAATAGTGATGATGATGATAATAATAATAATAATAATAATACTTAGGAAGCAAAATAACCAGTGATGGACGAAGCAAAGAGGATATAAAAAGTAGGTTAGCTCAGGCAAGGAAAACATTTCTACAGAAAAGTAATCTGTCGACATCGAATATAGATTTAGGTATTAGGAAGTCATTTTTGAAGGCGTTTGTCTGGAGCGTGGCGCTCTATGGAAGTGAAACTTGGACTATTGGTGCAGCAGAAAAGAGGAGAATTGAAGTGTTTGAAATGTGGTGTTACAGGAGAATGATGAAGATCAGATGGGTAGATAGGGTTACAAACAAAGAGGTATTAAGGCGAGTGGGAGAGGAGAGATGTTTCTGGCGACTACTAATGAAGATAAGAGATAGGTTGGTAGGACACATACCGGTACTAAGACATCCAGGAATAGCAAGCTTAGTTATGGAAGGAAGGGTTGAGGACAAGAACTGTAGGGGTAGACCAAGGTTAGAATATGTTAAACAGATTGCCTCGGATGTAGGGTATGGTAGCTATGTAGAGATGAAACGATTATTTCAGGACAGGGAGGGATGGAGGGCTGCATCAAACCAGTCAATGGACTGAGGACTCAAACAACAACAACAATAATAATAATAATAATAATAGTTAGTCAGCCCGGATCCTCAAAAGGTGCCACGGTAGGTTATGTGAAGCTCGCCTGGTCCCAGCCCCGCCGTACTTGCATTCCTCTCCTGGTTCATGTGTCATGACACAGACAAGACAAGCACAGCGACCAGCACGCTTGGATACGCAGAGTAATCGATCCAGCGCTTCCGGCAGTGACGCGGCTGCGTTTCAGGCAGAGAGCAGCACTGTGCAGGCAGGCAACAGCACGGCACGGCAGCCATTGTGTTGGTGTCAAGTGAGCATGGACGAGGAGAAGCTGATCGCCATCGTCAAGGAATATCCACAGCTATACGACGTGGGGCATCCCGACTATCAGCACCCCAACAAGAAGACAGCCATCTGGGATGAAATCGCCGTGCACTTCCACGACAAGTCAGGTGAGATGCATTTTACTTCGTAGTTGCAGTTGATTATTTCAGGGGCGTTGCGACATCGTGGTCATGCAGCCAAAGGCGCCCGCAGGGAAGGGGGGCAAGGAGGGACCGTGCCCCCCCCCCTCCCCCCTGGAATCCCGAGAATATTTCGAGTGCTCATGGTCACACTAATTCATAAATTGAAGTTACTGATAGTTAAGTGATTTAGTTGTAGGGATAATTCCACAGTTTTATTTAACGTAGTAATTTGGGATTATTTAAAAATATCACCAGTTATTTAGAAAACTTGGCGAACTGGATTAACATTCCAATTTTAATAAATTGCTTCATTTTTATTTTTGTTGATACATGGTGATACAACTACTTTTTACCTGATTTTAAGAAATTAATATTGTGATGATGATTCACAAAGTAAAGCGATGGCCAAAAAGAACTATTCCTCCCATTCATGCCATAAAGATTATGTACGTAACGGTTTCAGAGCAGCCAAATAATGAATAGGGCTATCACGAAGGGGGGTTCGTGTCATCATCACCTAGTGACAGGTAGGTAATGAAATGAAAATATTACTTGGTCCCCCTGGAAAAAATCCTGCAGGCGCCCATGCATGTAGACCTTCCCCAGGGGCTCACAACCAGTGGGACGTGGCTTGGTGACCAAGTGACCCCCGCTGAGTTCAGTATTACTCCCATTTACTTGTGCCGGGCTCCTCTCAGTCATCTTTCCTATCGACCTTGCTTGGTCAACTCTTGTTCTTTTCCGACCCCGACAGTATTAGGGTGTCCGAGACTTAGGGATTTATTTATTTATTTATTTATGTATTTATTTATTTATTTATTTATTTATTTATTTATTTAGCGTATGGCTTTTAGTGCCGGGAGTTTCCGAGGACATGTTCGGCTCGCCAGAGGCTGTAGCTGCTTCAAGTGGACACCCATGGGGTGAGCTACAAGTTCCGTTCAATTTCAAGTAGTACCAACTTTCGCTACCAGTTGTCACTGACACCTAGTGGTGAACGTTGAAACTTTGATAGAGGGTCACAAAGAAATCTAACCTAGAAATTTAGCTTCACACAAGTTTAGTTAGTAGAAGGATCTTCTGAAAATGAAAATCCACAGCCTGTTTCCAGTCACCGACCGGGTCAGGAATGGAATGAATGAAGCCCCCAACTAGCGGCGAGGATATGAACTGTGCCGGCTGCCGAGGCCTGACGCACTCCTCTGGAGCAATGATTAAATGAATGACAGATGAAATGAAATGATAGTGGAGAGTGTTGCTGGAATGAAATTTTGACAGGGAAAACCGGAGTACCCGGAGAAAAACCTGTCTGCCTCCGTTTTGTCCAGCACAGATCTCACATGGAGTGACCGGGATTTGAACCACGGACCCAGCGGTGAGAGGCCGGCGTGCTGCCGCCTAAGCCACGGAGGCTAGAAGGATCTTCTACATATCATAAATCAATCACATAAGACCGCCGGCTTTACTTCCCCTCTGAAGGAAGGCATACTGAAGGATTTTAACGCTCTTAAAAAATCCGACGACTCGGCCGGGTTTGAACCCGCGATCTTGGGCACTGAATTTCAGCATGCTACCAACTACGCCACCGACGCCTTGGGGTTCAAATGGAGCAAAATTGAGCGAGACCTAGGGAGTCTTTTCCTTTCCCGCCTTAATTGGCCCTTGTCTATTCTTTCCTGATCCCTCATTCTTCGAGGGATCAGACCGATTGTTTTCTTTTCATGTTAACTCCTGCCTTCTGCTCAAGGCCCTCAAGGAGGCAGGGTGTGTGTAGCCCTACCACTTCTGATGCACCCTGGATTGTGCTACACCCTCAAGGGCTCACGGCTGGTGAGTTCGGGAGTTGGTGACCCTGAGGGCTTCCTGAACTGGGTCTGGCTTTTTTCCTTCTTTCATTACCTTTGGGGCGGTCCCTCTCCTCTTTACCTTTCCTATCTGCCTTTCCTGGCTCTCCTTTCTTCCAAGTTCCACAATTCTCATTCTTTGAGGGTTGAGGGCATTTCCTTTCCTCCTGTCTTTTGTTTCTCTTATTCTTATTTTTGTTTTCCATTTCCTCCTCCTGTATGTAAGTATGCAGTGAGTTTTAGGTATAGTTTCATTTCAATTCATTTACATTTTCACGATCACCCAAACCATTAGGGGTCGATAACCCATATTTTAGGCCCCTTAAAATAATAATAATAATAATAATAATAATAATAATAATAATAATAATAATAATAATCATCATCATCATCATTATCATCATCATCATCATCATCATCATCATCATAATCATCATCATCATCAACACCATGTAGCCCTGTGTATTTGGGTGTGTGTAGAATGTTGCCTGATAACCTGTGCCACTGTGATGTCTGTACTAGTGTGCGAATTTGTATTTGGTAAAAAGCTGCCATGGCCTTAAGTTAGGCACCGACCCGGTATTTGCCTGGAGTAGAAGTGGGAAACCACGGAGAACTACTTCCAGAATGGTTTAGGTGGGAATTGAACCCGTACTTCGCGGGCAACAGCCAATAACTAACTTAAGTAGTTTAGTGGTACCTGTCCCATAGATGGGTTCGATTCCCTGCTTCATGGGTGAATTTCGTAAGAGAAGTCTCACTTCCCCCCTGGCATCATTAGAGCTCGGATATTTAGGTGCTATAATTCGGGAAAATATTTATTTTTTATGTATTAAATACCTGAAATATGTGACAAAAAAGGAAAAATATTTAATTATAAGTTTATTAATGTGAATATAAACAATATGCAGTACTCACGAATGCAATTTATTCTATGTCCCACTGACTGCTGAAGAATTACAGTACACAACGAGGTACATCACGAAACACTTCTTCTGAAGGCGCGAACCTGCGGCAATATGCTTCTTGCCCTTGAGGTATTGTGTAACTTGAGATCGCTGTTCAGCCCTGATTGCTTTCCCACATGGTTGGCAGAACAGAACGCCCCCATCAGAAGTAAAATTATCTTTAAATTCTGCAACATATTGCTCCAGACGATAACTTGTAGTTGTTTTTACTTTAGGCATCGTAGAACTGCCTTACACTTCACAATGCCAGAAATTAACTGCATGTGATTTACACTGGTTCCAGGTAGCTGGGGGAGGTCTAGCACGTGGTGCAATATGGCTATGGACAAGGAAATCCCCGGCTTCCACAGTGAGTGGGACGGGGCCACAAGATAAGAAACACACAGCGGCAAGCTGACATTAGATAGCTAGATTAGAGAGCTCACTGGTTCATCCCCGTTTAAGTAACACAGAAAAAAATGCAATATAAAAATGTAAATATTAGGTCTTTTTATGTGCTAATAAGTAAAATACAGGAATTTATGAAATTATAGAAAAAATGTTTAAAATATGTATTTAAATTTAAAAAAATGTTTACCTAAAAATCTGAGCCGTAATCAACATCTCGATTCATCGCTCCAGCAAGGCAGCAAGCCAGGTGTGGTTATAAATGAGCGTCCCCTGATTTGTCGTGTCCAACCACCATTAAGTAATGCCAATTTGCACGAATCGGACCAGCCAATGGTGTAGTGGTTAGCATTATTAGTTGTCATCTCTAGAGGTCCGAGTGATTTTCATCTCTACCACGCACGTCCCGCGGCGTAGCCATGCACCATGACCACGTGGGCAGCTGCAGCAAGTCCAGAGATCGTATGTTATTCCGGTGCTGATAGCGGCTATCCTGAATGCGGATTTTCCCCAAGTTATTCCTCACTCCTTCCAGGCATATGCCGGGATAGTACCTTACTTCAAGTCCCGGGGCGACTATTAGAGTCATCACAGGAATACAGGTTACCAGACGAGTTCAACACACACCCAACTACACGGGGCTGATGACCAAGATGCTTGCTGCGTGGCTCAGCGGTAACGATCTCGCTTGGTGTTCCCAAGGTTGCAGGATCGAATCCTGGCGCAGTCATGGTGCGCAAATGCGAGGGAGCCGTGTCAGTAGATTTGATGACGATGATGATGATGATAATTGTTGTTTTAAGAGGCCTAACATCTAGGTTATTGGCCCCTAATGGTTTGGGTGATAATGAAAATGAACCTATAATTAAATCTAACTACAAACTCACACTCTAGAAGAAGAAAAGGAAAACGAAAGAAAAATGAAAAAACAACGGCCTGCTTCCAGTCTCCGACCGGGTCAGGAATGGAATGAATGAAGCCCCCATCTAGCAGCGAGGATATGAACTGTGCCGGCTGCCGAGGCCCGACGCACTCCTCTGGGGCAATGATTAAATGAATGACAGATGAAATGAAATGATAGTGGAGAGTGTTGCTGGAATAAAATATTGACAGGGAAAACCGGAGTACCCGGAGAAAAACCTGTCTGTCTCCGTTTTGTCCAGCACAGATCTCACATAGAGTGACCGGGATTTGATCCACATGCCCAGCGGTGAGAGGCCAGCGTGCTGCCGCCTAAGCCACGGAGGCTTGTAAAACGAAAGAAAAGTAAGGAAACTAAAAGAAAGGGGAAATAAATGCCCCCAACCCTCGAAGTATGAGGATTGAGGGACTTAGAAAGAAGGAGGGCCATGAAAGGCAGATAGGAAAGGGAATGAGGAGAGGGCCCGACCCAAAGGCAATGGAAAAAGGGAAAAACCGGACTCAGCTCAGGAATCCCTCGTGGTCGCCAACTCCCGAACTCACCACCTGTGAGCCCGTGAGAGTGTAGTACAATCCAGGGTGCACCATAAGTGGTGGGGCTACATACAGTGCCTCCAGCAGAAGGCAGGAGATATCAGAAAGAGAAAACAAGAGGTCTGACCCCACAAAGAATGAGGTATCAGGAAAGATGAGATAAGGACCAATTAAGGCGTGAAAGGAAAAGACTCCCTAGGCCTCCGATACCCTAATACCGTCGGGGATGGAAAAGAACAAGAGTTGACCAAGGGAGGTCGAAAGGAAAGATAACATAAAGGAGCCCGGCACAAGTAAGTGGAAGTAATGCCGAACTCAGCTGGGGTCCCGTGATCGCCAACCTACGACCCACAAGTTGTGAGCCGGGGGGGGGGGGGGAGGAGGAGGAGGGGGGGGATAGGGGGGGGGGGGTAAAGTAGTTAAAAGGGACGCAAGACAAATAACATTATTATTATTATTGATGACCAAAATGTCCCAAGCCCCTAAAATGAATCAACAACACCACCAACTGAGGACTAAAACGGGGTAAACGCATCCTCTTGAGGCAAAACTAAGAAGAGGTCGGGAGGTCGGTTCGATTCCCAGCTAAACCATTCTAGAAATGGTTTTCTGAGGTTACCCACTTCTACTGACTTAAGGCCACGGTCACCTCCTTTCCAATCCTTGCCTCAAATAGAAATACACTGCCACAGACACGACAATAACACAAGTTATCAGATAAATTGTACATATACGGAGATGCAATGATGGCGATGATCAAGCCTCTCATGGGAATACTTTTGAAGATAAAATATTTACAGTACCGTATTTTTGTTTGTTGTTCGAGTTGACCGGTTTGATGCAGCCGTCCATGCCTCCCTGCCTTGAGCTAACCGATTCATCTCTACATAGCTAACACACCTTATACAGTAGGCTATCGGAGGCAATCTGTTTAAGATATTTTAGCCTTGGTCTACCCCTACAGTTCTTGTCCTCGATCCTTTCTTTCTTAACTAAGTTTGCTATTCGTGGGTGTCTTAGCCTAAAACGTGTCCTACCAACCTATCACTTCTCTTCATTAGCAATCGCCAGAAACATCTCTCCTCTCCCATTCATCTTAAAACCTCTTCATTTATTACTCTATCTCCACATCTGATCTTAATATTCTACTATCTTTATATATATAATTCTTCGACACGTGTGTATGTGACTGAACTCCTCCTAAACGACTGAACAGATTTTGATGGAATTTGGTATGTATATTAGGGTGGGTCCATGCATGGTTTAGATTCACAATCTGACCCGGTAGGTGGAATGAACACAATTTTAGAACCACAATTTACACACAATTTTAGAACCACAATATACAGTCAAAAACAGTCGTCATGGAAACCACTAGCCTTGGCCTTCGTGAAAGCTGATGTCTTTGAACGGTTTGTCTCTGCCACCTGGTCGCAACCTGTGCAACTATCGCCATTACATACACTCCGCCCGTGGCGGAAAGTTGTGTTTTGTACCAAAGGTGGCAGTGATGTCGAATTCTACTGTTTGTCTCTGCACGTTAGAGCGTTTCAAAGTCCCGCATGCGTTCATATACCATTCATCCGATTGCCATGAAACTCGGGTGATATGTTGAGTAAGCTCCAGGGAAGGTGTTTGGCTTAGTAAATCCATTTTACAATAGATAGCGCACGACTAGATTCAACAAATGAGCGACGACGCGAAAAGCGTTTCAAGAAGGTCCCGTATGCGTTCAAATACCATTCGTCCGATAGCGATTAAACTTGGGTGTGATGTTTTGTACACTCCAGGGAAGGCTTCTGGCTTAGTAAATCAATTTCACATTAGGTAGCGCACGACTAGATTCAACAAATGAGTGACGATGCGTGAAGCGTTTCAACAAAATCCCGTATAAGTTTATATTCCATTCATAGATTGAGATGAAACTTTGATGAGTTGTTGTGTACACTTAAGTGAAGGCTTCTAACGTAGTAATCCATTTCACAGGAGGTTACGCACGAGTAGATTCAACAAATGAGCGGCGACGTGCGAAGCGTTTCAACAAAGCCCCGTATGTGTTCAAATACCATTCGTCCGATAGCGATGAAACTTGGGTGAGATGTTGTGTACACTTGCGTGAGGGTTTGTAAATTAGTAAATCCATTTTACAATAGGTATCTCACGAGTAGATTCAACAAAAGAGCAAGGACGCGCGAACTTTTAATCAAAGTCCCGTATGCGTTCATAAACAATTCATCCGATTGCAATGAAACTTGGGTGAGATGTTGTGTACACTTACGTGAGGGTTTCTAACTTAGTAAATCCATTTCACAGGAGGTTTCGCACGAGTAGATTCAACAATTGAGCGACGACGCGCGTAGCGTTTCAATAAGATCCCGTATGCGTTCAAATACCATTCTTCCGATTACGATGAAACTTGGGTGAGATGTTGTGTACACCCAACGGAAGGTTTCTGGCTTAATAAATCCATTTTACAATAGGTAGCGCACGAGTAGATTCAACAAATGTGTGACGGCACGCGAATCATTTCAACTAAGTACCGTATGCGTCCATATACCATTTATCCGATTGCGATGAAACTTTGGTGAATTGTTGTGTACATTCCAGGAAATGTTTCTGTCTTAGTAAATCCAGTTTTTAATAAGTAGCGCATGAGTAGATTCAGCAAATGAGTGACGGCGAGCGAATCGTTTCCACAATGTCCCGTATGCGGTCATATATCATTCATCCGATTGCGATCAAACCTTGGTGAATCATTGATTACACGCCAGAGAAGGTTTCAGGCTTAGTAAATGTATTTTCCAATAGGTAGCGCATGAGTAGATTCAACAAATGAGTGACGGCACGCGAATCGTTTAAAAAAAATCACTTATGCGTTCATATGTCATTCATCCGATTCCGATGAAACTTTGATGAGTTATTGTGTACACGCCAGAGAAGGTGTTCAACTTGGTAAATCCATTTTATAATATTGGTAGCGCACGAGTAGATGTAACAAATGAGTGACGACGCGCGAAGCGTTCCAACAAAATACTGTATGCGTTCATATACTATTCATCGATTGCGATGAAACTTTGATGAGTTGTTGTGTACACTTACGTGAAGATTTCTAACTTAGTAAATCCATTTCACAGTTGGTAGAGCACGAGTAGATTCAACAAATGAGTGACAGCGCACTAATCATTTAAACCAAATCCCGTATGCTTTAAATGCCATTTATCCGTTTGCGATGAAACTTTGGAGAGTTGTTGTGCACGCTCCAATGAATGTTTCTAAATTAGTTAATTCAATTCACGATAGTTTAGAGGCAGTTAACAGAAATTGAAAAAAAATATTGGGTATCCAAAAGCACTTCAAGAAACAAAGTTACAACACTTTCTTTGATTGGCAGGACAACGTCTGCCGGGTCAGCTTGTAATAATATAAATAATAATATCGTATGGCCTCGGGTGCTAGGTGAAAGATTTGTTATTTGCCGCCCAGAGGGCAGCTTGCATGTCGAATTTTGTTGTTCCTTGGAGCGCTTTGAAAGTCAAGGAAGTTAGATATCTAAGTTCCTTGACTCTGTAGTGCTTTGTAGTAGAAAACTTTTGTTTTGGTGGAAAATCCCGAGATTAATTTTGCCATTATGAAGACGGCCTACTTAATTCAAATAGGTTCATTAACATACCAACAACGTATGGCATGCATGTCGTGATTTTGTCGCCTTTCAAAAATCACTTACCATGGCCAGGAGCGAACCTGCAAGCTTGGGGGTTGGTAGTGCGACACGATAACCACTTACCCACCGTGGCAAGCTTATATTCTACTGTAACACCACCTTTCAAATGCTTCTATTCTCCTATTTTCTGCTGCACGAACAGTCCAAGTTTCACTTCCATATAGCGCCACGCTCCAGACAAAGACTTTCAAAAAATATTTTCGAATACCTAAATCTAAATTTTATGCCAACAGATTTCTCTTCTGTAGAAATGCTTTCCTTGCCTGAGCCAACCTACTTTTTATATCCTCTTTGTTTCGTCCATCACTGATTATTTTGCTTCCTAAGTAACAAAAGCTTTTCACCTGCCAATTTGACGTACATAGGGGTTTCTGATTAATACTGTAATAATAAATTATAAACAATAGGTTTTTATTACACAGTATTTTAGTGAGTAGTGGCGCCAGAATATTCCACTTTGGGGGCGAGATTTAGTTTTTTCAATGGAGGACAGATTTCCCTAGCAAACTGCCTCGTTTTTGAATTAACGCATTGTAGTCATTTAGCCCCGTGCACTTGTGTGTGTGTAATTTTGTCTGATAACCTGTGTTATTGATATGGCTGTATTAGTATGTATATTTATAATTCAGATGAGGGTTGGGAAGGAGACGGTCGTGGCCTTAATTTAGGGACCTTCCCGTCATTCGCCTGGAGTAGAAGTAGTAAACCATGGAAGGCCACTTCCTGGATGGCTGAGGTGGGAATGAGACCCGTACCTCCGGTGCAACAGCCAGCAACGTTAGCCACTACAGCACGAGGTGCACATACATTAATAATAATAGTAATGATAATGTTAGCCTATTCATTTTACGCCCCTTTTAAATACTGCGGCATTTAGAGATACCCCTCCCAGGGATTGACGACTTGTGGGACGTGGGTTGGAGACCACGGGACCCCAGCTGAGTCCGGCATTGCTTCCCCTTAGTCTACTTGTGCCGGACTCCTCACTGTCACCTTTTCTTTCGGTTTCCCTTGGCCAACTCTTGTTCTCTTCCGACCCCGACGGTATTAGGATATCCGAGGCCTAGTGAGTCTTTCACTTTTCCGCCTTAATAGGCCCTTACGTCATTTTTCCTGATCCCTCATTCTTCGAGGGATCAAACCTCTTGTTCTCTTTTCATGTTATCTCCTGCCTTCTGCTCAAGTCCTTCAAGGAGGCAGGGTGTGTGTAGCCCCACCACTTCTGGTGCACCCTGGATAATGCTACACCCTCAAGGGCTCACGTCTGGTGAGTTCGGGAGTTGGCGACCCCGAGGGTTTCCTGAGTTGGGTCTGGTTTTCCTCCTCCTTCCAAGGGAGGTTGAGAGGAAAGGTAACAGAGAGGAGCCCGGGACAAGTAAGTGGAAGCAATGCCGAACTCAGCTGGGGTCCCGTGGTTACCCTCAAGTTGTGGGCCCCTGGGGGAATTTGCACAGCAACTTGATTCCTTTACAAACAGAGGAATAATGATATCTGGGACTGAAAGAGAGTTCAAAGGATTCTTTTGAATGAAAGAAAGTTTATTATACATTATCAATCAAAGAATTTCAGTGCTTGTATATCTACGCCTTGAGCATACAACTAACGGCGGTGCTGAGATAAGTAGCCTAACCATATGGCCTACAGAAAGAATTCAACTAGATGGTCTAATTTCATCTTATTATATCGTGTTGTATACACGTGCATAACACTCATCCGTTGTTCACAAACCCTTGCAAACAAGATAATATTACAGTGCTTGCAAAAAGTTTAGGGACAGGTCTAAAATTCGTTTGATGCACATTTGTTTTTAAAATATAATCAGTTCTATGAATGCCTATTTCAGGCGAGGACTGCCGCAAGGAGAGGGCGACCTGTAGCTACTCCGGTGGGTTCTATAATCATTAGTCTACTGTGAATGTTTGTATATTTCAGGAGGGTCTGTCGCAAGGAGTGGGCGATCTGTAGCTACTCCGGTGGGTTCTATAATCATTACTGTGAATGTTTGTATATTTCAGGCGGGTCTGCCGCAAGGAGTGAGCGATCTGTAGCTCCTCCGATGGGTTCTATAATCATTACTGTGAATGTTTGTATATTTCAGGCGGGTCTGTCGCAAGAAGTGGGCGATCTGTAGCTACTCCGGTGGGTTCTATAATCATTACTGTGAATGTGTGCATATTTCAGGCGGGTCTGTCGCAAGGAGTGGGCGATCTGTAGCTATTCTGGTGGGTTCTATAATCATTACTGTGAATGTGTGTATATTTCAGGCGGGTCAGTCGCAAGGAGTGGGCGATCTGTAGCTACTCCGGTAGGTTCTATAATCATTTCTCTGAATGTTTGCATATTTCAGGCGGGTCTGTCGCAAGGAGTGGGCGATCTGTAGCTACTCCGATGGCTTCTATAATCATTTCTATGAATGTTTGCGTATTTCAGGCGGGTCTGTCGCAAGAAGAGGGCGATCTGTAGCTACTCAGGTGGGTTCTATAATCATTAGTCTACTGTGAATGTTTGTATATTTCAGGAGGGTCTGTCGCAAAGAGTGGGCGATCTGTAGCTACTCCGGTGGGTTCTATAACCATTACTGTGAATGTTTGTATATTTCAGGCGGGTCTGTCGCAAGGAGTGGGCGATCTGTAGCTATTCCGGTGGGTTCTATAATCATTACTGTGAATGTTTGTATATTTCAGGCGGGTCTGCCGCAAGGAGTGGGCGATCTGTAGCTACTCCGGTGGGTTCTATAATCATTACAGTGAATGTTTGTATATTTCAGGCGGGTCTGCCGCAAGGAGTGGGCGATCTGTAGCTACTCCGGTGGGTTCTATAATCATTACTGTGAATGTGTGTATATTTCAGGCTGGTCTGTCGCAAGGAGTGGGCGATCTGTAGCTACTCCGGTGGGGTCTATAACCATTACTGTGAATGTTTGTATATTACAGGCGGGTCTGTCGCAAGGAGTGGGTGATCTGTAGCTATTCCGGTGGGTTCTATAATCATTACTGTGAATGTGTGTATATTTCAGGCGGGTCTGTCGCAAGGAGTGGGTGATCTGTAGCTACTCCGGTGGGTTCTATAATCATTAAATTTCTCTGAATGTTTGCATATTTCAGGCGGGTCTGCCGCAAGGAGTGGGCGATCTGTAGCTACTCCGGTGGGTTCTATAACCATTACTGTGAATGTGTGTATATTTCAGGCGGGTCAGTCGCAAAGAGTGGGCGATCTGTAGCTACTCCGGTAGGTTCTATAATCATTTCTCTGAATGTTTGCATATTTCAGGCGGGTCTGTCGCAAGGAGTGGGCCATCTGTAGCTACTCCGATGGCTTCTATAATCATTTCTATGAATGTTTGCGTATTTCAGGCGGGTCTGTCGCAAGAAGAGGGCGATCTGTAGTTACTCAGGTGGGTTCTATAATCATTAGTCTACTGTGAATGTTTGTATATTTCAGGAGGGTCTGTCGCAAAGAGTGGGCGATCTGTAGCTACTCCGGTGGGTTCTATAACCATTACTGTGAATGTTTGTATATTTCAGGCGGGTCTGTCGCAAAGAGTGGGCGATCTGTAGCTACTCCGGTGGGTTCTATAATCATTACTGTGAATGTTTGTATATTTCAGGCGGGTCTGCCGCAAGGAGTGGGCGATCTGTAGCTACTCCGATGGGTTCTATAATCATTACTGTGAATGTTTGTATATTTCAGGCGGGTCTGCCGGAAAGAGTGGGCGATCTGTAGCTACTCCGGTGGGTTCTATAATCATTACTGTGAATGTGTGTATATTTCAGGCTGGTCTGTCGCAAGGAGTGGGCGATCTGTAGCTACTCCGGTGGGGTCTATAACCATTACTGTGAATGTTTGTATATTACAGGCGGGTCTGTCGCAAGGAGTGGGTGATCTGTAGCTATTCCGGTGGGTTCTATAATCATTACTGTGAATGTGTGTATATTTCAGGCGGGTCTGTCGCAAGGAGTGGGTGATCTGTAGCTACTCCGGTGGGTTCTATAATCATTAAATTTCTCTGAATGTTTGCATATTTCAGGCGGGTCTGCCGCAAGGAGTGGGCGATCTGTAGCTACTCCGGTGGGTTCTATAACCATTACTGTGAATGTTTGTATATTTCAGGCGGGTCTGCCGCAAGGAGTGGGCGATCTGTAGCTACTCCGATGGGTTCTATAATCATTACTGTGAATGTTTGTATATTTCAGGCGGGTCTATCGCAAGGAGTGGGCGATCTGTAGCTACTCCGGTGGGTTCTATAATCATTACTGTGAATGTTTGTATATTTCAGGCGGGTCTGTCGCAAGGAGTGGGCGATCTATAGCTACTCCGGTGGGTTCTATAAACATTTCTGTGAATGCTTGTATGTTTCAGGCGAGGACTGCCGGAGGAAGTGGACGATACTGCGCGATGGATTCAGAAGGAACCTCAAGAACAGTCGACTCAACATGTGTGTGAGCACTTGTAAGAAGAAGCGCTGGAGATTTGAGAAGCAGATGGAGTTCATCGTGCCTTTTTTCAGAGACAGGGACCCCATCGCAACTCCGGCCTTTGACAGTACTTGTGTAGGCATCAAGACCGACACAGAGGAAGAGTTCGGTGACGGCCAAGCAGACGAGTATTTTGACACCCTCGAGGAGGATTCTATATCTGTACCCGAGACGTCAACACCGTTAGCTGACACACTGGGTTTGAATCCTGCGCCCACTAACACAGTTCCGTTCCTTAAGTCATTTTTAGGAGAAGACATTGCTCTGAAGGTGAAAGAAGAAGATCATCTGGGCAAGTTTTTCCAAGCCATGGAGCACACTGTCAGGAATCTCCCAATTGACCTTCAGATCGAGACGAAGAAGAGTATCTTTAATGTCGTGACAGATGCAGAACTAATCGCTCTCAGGAGAGGGGACTATCAAGTCAAGTAGGCAGAACAGTGGGGAGAGATCATGGGTTTGAGTCTGCCGTAGGAGTCATATTTTTAAAGAGCGGCAAACATTATGGCACTCCAAGTCGTAAATTATATCTCGTGTTATAATTGGTGAACACAATGCGGACCGCGTTTGGTTCCTGATTAATGCGTGTGAGATTTTCGAAATGAAATATTACGACCTGTGGTTCGGATTCCACATGACATTCCGTGGTTCATGATCGCGTGAAACTACAAGCTTCCTTCCGTTCTTCAACTGTCGATCACAGAGTTCAGTTTCGCTGACAGATGGCAGTGCCAAATGGAACGTCGATATCGGAGAGTAGATCACCTACATTGGATCGATTTAAGAGATCTACACAAGGTGATTCCGGCCATATTATCAGCGCTAGGATTTATATGTAATAAAAAGTGTCAAAATATGTAGGCCTACATATATACTGTATGTAAATATATTTTGCAAAATATGGAAAAAATGAACCACTAAACATTACACTGTGTTACTTATATTTAGAGCCAACTGGAATAAATTAAATTATCTCTATTGTTTTCAGCTCACTTAGCGTAAATATGGGGCAAACCGACACTTCGTAAGAAATTGTATTGCATCATTTCCTTGAAGTTGGCAATACTGCTTCATTCGTGGGGGCAGACGGTTACATTCTACTTCGCTGATAAAACAACTTTGGTGCCCATCGAAACGCCTTTAATTGACTATTTTAATAAAATGTGAATGCTGTATTTCAATACAGAATGGTGAGTGATCGTAAAAGGACCTCTGATCGAGGCTCCTGGACGGAAGAGAATATGCAATTAGCTAAGAAGACTTTAAAGAAGACGACATTCAGGTAAGCTACAGCGGCTGCAACCATTTTGCTTCCAAGCAAATCTTTAAGAAGGCGGGTGATTAGTAATGTGCACATTCCTACATTTGGGCAGCATACTACTTTTTTTTCTTTCAAAATGCAGAGTTGTAGTTGGTAGAACATTTTTTGAAGCTAGACACCATTGGGTAGGGGTTAACATAAAAAGAGCTACGTAGCTTGGCGTATCGTTATGAGTTTTGAAATGATTTAAAAACCGATTTAATAATAACGTAATGACTGACATAACGGAGACAATAAAGAAGAGGCGATTGTTATTTTTCGGACATTTACATAGAATGAATGAGAGCAGGTTAACCACACAGATTTTTAAATATCTTTGGAAAAAGACTAGAGAGGGAAAATTTTTCAAAGAAAATAGGTTTTGGGAATGGAAGGACTCCAAGGAAGGCAATATAAGAAAACAGGCTGAAAATGGTCGGAAGAGAGAAAGAAGAGACACACGAAAAAATGAAGGAGCACCGGAGGAAGAAGAAAGAACAACAAAGGACTAAACTTTGAAATTGGTTCGTGGTCCTCAGAAGACCCTAACGGAGAAAGAAAGAAGAAGAAGAAGAAGATGTAGAAGAAGAAGAAGAAGAAGAAAAAGAAGAAAGAAGGAATGGCTGGATTCGAAGCTCTCTTAGCCGGCTTGTGAATCTTAGTTTACGAATTTCTGAGGGTCTTTCGCACGCTCGAACCAAAGGAATTACTGTACAAAGGAAATGGTTGCTGTGTTTTACAAGGAATTTTCCATGAAGACACCACTAGTTCCACAGTTCAACATCCTGAGGATCAAACAACTGATCCACAATCGCTCACTGAATCAGAAAATAATAAAGTGGAGAAATTGCAGGCACAGCCAGCGAGAGAAGTGACCAAAGACAATGCGAATGGGAGAAGAAGTTTAGAGGACCTCAATTCTGAGCCATCGGCTTCAGGATCTACAAAAATCAAACGCAAGATGGGGATATCACAGATATTGACAGATCCTACATTTATTACTCATCTAAAAGAGAAAAAGACCAACAAGAAGGTAGCGAAAAAACAAAACGTGTTAGTCATAAGAATGATGTGTGCAGAGTGTGTAAAAAACTATACAAACGTGGTGAAAATTGGATGCAGTGTCTAGATTATTGTTCTCCTAAGTGTCCTGTTGTGCATGTTGGGATGTGAAATGATCCGCCAGGGTTGCTCCTGTGACGAGAGGGATTAGACATTCGTGTGTCTGTTTGCCACATGAAGTGCCCATTTGCCCCAATAGTTGGGGCAAGCGGACATGAGTGCACAACGCATTTATTTAATTATTCCTTGGCAGAGTGTCAAATTATAATGAAAATGAAACTTGTATTACTTCGACATAAGCTGCAATTGTATTAGTGAAGCAAATAAATTTTGAAATTTTGATATTTTTACAGATATTTTGAAAAAATTCACTAAGGTTGTCCTTTTGCCCCATACTTTTCATTTGTTATTCATTCATTGATTATTTTTTCTACCAGTACAGTATGCCACAATATGTTGTTTTAAATCTTCAAACTTGAAGCTTCCCCTGTTGTCTCGCAAAAGTGATTTGTATTGGTTGAAGCTTAGCTCTACAGTGCATGAGGTAATTGGCGCATATTTACAATTCACTGTGTCAGAGGGGATATATCTGATTCTAGTTTACAGTACACATTTCCTCTAAATTAGGATTTCTTTAAGACTTGAGCATCTCAAAGCCCAGATCTATTTTTATTGGCACTGCTACCTGACTCAAAGGGATGCTTGCTTTTTCTACAGCCACATACTTGAGAAATCTTTCTTTGCTCAAAGAAAATGTATTCACTTAACTGTAAACTTGTTTTCTGTTGCAATATTTTCTGTCACTGAAAACCACATTTCTATATAATTTTACTCCTAACGATAAAAGAGAAGATAATACGTGAGACCTTTCGAGAGAATTTTGAAGGAATCCAAGTTGAAGGGAAGAACCTATCAGTTTACTCTCCAGCTCTGAGGAAGAGTTGAGGCAAATGACCAGAGCACTCAAGGCAGCTGCCAACAAATTTGGGCTAACCGTCAATGTAACCAAGACGAAGTACCTCAATATGATTCGTGGATAAGGCCACGTTTTTGGGCAACTACAGTCACGCCGGGTAGGGGACCAGTCCTACAAGAGGGTCCATGAATTTAAGTACCTAGGATCGCTTTTCACGGAACTCATCACGTGAGGCAGAAATCAACGCCAGGATCCAAGCAGGAAACCGAACTCTCTACAGCTTAACACAGCTTCTTCGGTCCAGATGTCTCTCCAGACAGTTCAAAATTCGTCTGTATAAAACTCTGGTCCAACCCGTTGTACTATATGGATGTGAGACATGGAGTATCCGGAAACAGGACGTTGAGGGATGCACACACGGGTGAATGGAGAATTATACACAATCATGAAGTAGAAGACCTGAACCATGATGCCAACATAGCTGTTGTTGTTGTTGTTTGAGTCTTCAGTCTTTTGACTGGTTTGATGCAGGCGTCCATGTCTCCCTGTCCTGAGCTAATCGTTTCATCTCTACATAGCTACCACACCTTACATCCGAGGCAATCTGATTAACATACTCTAAACTTGGTCTACCCCTACAGTTCTTGTCCTCGACCCTTCCTTCCATAACTTAGCTTGCTATTCCTGGGTGTCTTAGTATGTGTCCTACTAACCTATCTCTTCTCTTCATTAGCAGTCGCCAGAAACATCTCCCCTCCCCCAATCGTCTTAATACCTCTTCGTTTGTAACCCTATCTACCCATCTGATCTTCATCATTATCCTGTAACACCACATTTCAAATGCTTCAATTCTCCCCTTTTCTGCTGCACCAATAGTCCAAGTTTCACTTCTATAGAGCGCCACGCTCCAGACAAAGGCTTTCAAAAATGATTTCCTAATACCTAAATCTATATTCGATGTCAACAGATTCCTTTTTTTTTTGTAGAAATGCTTTCCTTGCCTGAGCCAACCTACTTTTTATATCCTCTTTGCTTCGTCCATCACTGGTTATTTTGCTTCCTAAGTTACAGAAGTCTCCTACTTCCTTCAGCTTTTCACCTGCCGATTTGATGTCCATAGAGGTTTCAGATTTATTTCGGCTGCATTCCAGTATTTTTGTTTTACATTTATTAATTTTCATCATGAATTCTTTCCTTAGGACGGAGTCCATACCATTCAATAACTCATTCAAATCATCAGGCGTGTCGGCCAAGATTACGATGTCATCAGCAAATCTCAGAGTTGAAATCAAAACCAGAAGACTGCAGTGGGCTGGACTTGTAGCCCGGATGGAAGACCACCGATGGCCACGGAAGCTAATGGATTTCATCCCCACAGGAAGGAGACCACCAGGGAGACCAAGGAAGCGGTGGAGTGATGGACTCCATGAAGATCTGCAACAGGCAGCGATACGTGTGGACAGTTGGTGGATGGCAGTTATGGATAGGAGACGATGGGGAAGGAAACTTGTAGCAGCGTGCGGTCCACTGGGCCTGATCGCGTCGAAGAAGAAGAAGAAGAAGAAGAAGAATAACGTTAAAATACTGTATATATAAATATTGCATTAAAATCACTAAATATGGAAAAAATATTTATTTTACATATAAATATGTACCAATATCAGAAATATGTAAAAATGAGTAAAATACGTTTAATTTGAATAGAGGACAACACAATCGATTGAGATAAGTTAAACCAGTAGTTCCCTGAAGAACCAATTAGCCTATTTTCATATATCCTAGTTATATTAATTACCTCTGTCAACATACAAAATTTCAGTTTGCTGTAACTGATTTGTAGATATTGAGAACCATCTTAGACTTATGTACTATTACATGAAGATTATTGTGTAGGTGTATTATACAAACATCAATTGCATGATTAGGACACAAGAAATAATATCCGGATTTTAAAATTTAGCACAGCTGCCATTTGTGGTTATGAAAACAATTGAAATAAATTAGATGACAGTAGATTAAAATTTTTACAAGCATTTACCGTACCACGTTTTATTGTGCTTGGATGGTTAAATCGCGTGAAACGTCCATTTTAATATTTATATTTCTCGTCGCTGCCATGTTGCATTTGTGCTCACTAAGTAATTAAAAATCCCATAGATGAACGTATGTTCATAGCCTCTATCAACATACAAGATTTCAATTTAATTGCTATCATAGATTAATGGATATTGAGAACCGTCTAAATATTTCGGATGGTCTCCATGTTGAATTTGTATATATGTAGGCCATAGAGTTATTTACTATTATATGACGTTGTTTGCGTAGGTTCATTATTCAAACGTTCACTTCGATTGCATGATTAATACACAAGAAATAAAAACTTAATTTTAAAACTGCGCACAGACGCCATCCTGAAGTTATGTGAACAATTGAACTAAATTAGATGCCGGTGCATTACAATGTGTATACACATTTGCTGTACCATGATTCACTGCGTTCAGATGGTTAAATCGCGAGAAAAGTCTATTTAAGAGTTTCAACTTCGCTTAGCCGCCATGTTCGTTGTGTTGTTAACAAGTTTTTGAAAGTCTCATAGGTGAACTTATAGTAGCCTAATGCCTTTTATCATCGAACAAAATCTCAGGGTGATATGAGTGATAATACATGTAAATACATGTAACTTCTATACTATCAATTTCATTTCAATCAAATTTCCTATGTGCTATGTGTACCGAAACAGATATGACTATGTTTATTCTTGAGAGCAACCAGGGCTGCCAACTGTTAATAAATGCTGTCTCTATTTTTTACCCTTTTTTTTCGTGTAGCCTCCTGAGAGGCCGAGTGCAGGTCTTTCTAGTCGACGCCCGTGGGCGACCTGCGCGTCGGGATGAGAGATGGAATGGATGAAGATGAATGAAACTGGGCAAGGATGTGGAAGGAAGCGGCCGTGGCCTGTCAGAAGGTACTGTCCCAGTATTTGCCTGGTGTCGAAAATGGGAAACCACGGAAAACCATATCAAGGACAGCCGACGGTAGGGCTCGAACCCACGCGTCTACCGAGAGCTTGGCCCCATGACCTAACGCTGCGCTTTAGCCCACGTAGCCACTACTGTCGGTATTTTTAGCCTACTTTCGATTTTTGCAAAAAATGAAAGTAGACTTATGAGATCACTACAGGGCGATAAAAAGTGTGTCTCATTGTGTGTGTGTATGTGTGTGAGTCTGTGTGTGTGTGTGTGTGAGTGTGTGTACTCTGAATGTCTGTCCCCCCCTATCAATTCGAACACGGTGAAACCGAATTGAACGAAATTTGGTACAGAGGTAGCATTAGCAAAGGGCACCTCAGTGTCATACTTTATATCGCCGCCATCTTTACCAAAACAGAATGGCGGCCACTCAAACGTTCAAAACGTAAAATCAAATTACGGCTAAACTAATCATCCGATCTCTACCAAATTTGGTGACAACATACCTTTATATAGGTCGCGTCTTTCATCCAACATTCAAGGTCATCGGCCGTACCATTTCGGGATGGCGGCCGTGTGAATTATTCAACCATTTTAATCAATGGCTTAAGACCCATCAATTCCGATTATCGAGCCTAGAGTGGTTTAAGCTATCCTGAAGGTCGTGATCCGTTATTTATTATAATTTAATATTATAATATTACACTGTATGAGTGGCTTAAAAGAGCTGAGCTGTCTGTGTCACACGACAAGATGGCAGCTGTCCTCATGTGCCTGTCTTATATTTCAATAGTTTTAGTATGTTGTATGTGATATATCCTACTGATACAATAATATAAACTTTGTATGAAATTATCTTTAATGAAGATGTACTACTGTGAAGAAATCGTTTATTTAAAGTCATTATTTGCCAACAGGTTGTATCTAATGTCAGTTAAGAACACCATGATGTTAAGGATAGGATTAGCTCTGGGCTAGCGTGTTAGTCTGTCACGCAGTCGACTGGGGATCGAGTACTGCTGCAGTTAACTTTTTTTTTCTTGAATTCTTTTACAAATGATGTGCACGAGCTCTTTCCACAGATACTGAATAAGATGTCATTTAGCTCAAAGGAGAAGCTAATGTATACACTCGTTTTTTATTAATAAAATCACAGTCCCAGCATCGCAAATAAACAGAAGACATTAGGAAAAGGAGAATAGAAGAACAAGATACACGTTGTAATTAACCACAGCCTTCTTAATGCCTCTGTACGGTGCTGTCCTCTTGTGGGTTATGTGGGTAATATTGTTCCAAACTTACCGCTGTGTAAATACCTGGCCTCCTGAAGTATGGAAATTTTGTAATACTGGTAGTTCAACTATTAGCCACGATCGCGCTCCGATTACCTTTAAACACTGCCAGCTGGATCGCCTCCCTCTTGGCTACTTTAAACTGTCGACTCATTCAACACCCTTAGGCCACTGCCATCGTAGTACATTACGATGGCAGTGCATAGGCGTACAACATAAAGATTAATTCACTGATAGGGCGCAGCACCAACCTACTGTGATCGGCGTGGATTTTTAAAGGGGAAGATACCCAAAAAGGAAGATTCTTAACTTAGCAGGCTGGCTTAATATAGAGATTAACGGACGTGAATGCATTACAATAAGTTAGTAGTTATGTTATTCAATCATCATAAAGTATACAATATTGATTTTGACACTTACTGGCTAATTATCAATATAAAAGAAAACAAACAATACATTGTGGTAGAGGTGATTGTGTTAGGGATGAGGACAAAGAGTCATAAATATACCCATACATTTAGGAGAAAGTAGGCTATATGTTCTTTGCTGAACATCTTGTTTACCCTAATATTAATATATCAGAAATTATGCAAGCCAACAGCTTAAAAAATTGCACACGTTTAGTTGACATTATAGATTAATTTGGAGAAACTAATATACGTCAGTGCTGCCAACATGACTCTAAGCCTGCTGATAAGTCCAATTTTAAAATACATGTAACTTCTATACTAACAAATGGATTTCATCCAAAATTAGCACAACAAGTGATCATAATATTTCAGATTGTTTCTGACCAACAAATGCATGACATTGTTGCCAATATGATATTACGCGCGCTGATATATATAATGTCTAACTGCATGTAACGTACATGCTATCCAATGGACTTCAACCAAATTTTGTATTCTGTACCTCAAGAGATGGAACTAATAATATATTCAGTCACCAGGGCTGCACACTCTTGTGCTCTATTAGGCTACATTATACCAGGTATATTTCGAACTAATTAGAAATTTCGATATTACCAACTTAATTTCGTCATTATTCTACATAGGTCTATACAGATTGGCATGAATCTTAAATTTTAAGAAAAGTAGGCTCTTTAGTTCGGCACGGAACTTCTTGTTTCATAAAATAGTATAAAATGGATGAAATTAGTGATGATTTGAATTCTGAAAATTTAAAACTTTGTTTCTAATATCAAGATATGTGTGTTTCCTTGGAGAAGGTTATTGTTGTTGTATACGATTTATGACAGGCGCAGTTTTAATAATCAAACCGTTATTGTTTTGACCCCTTAAGGTGCATGTCCCCCCTTAAATACATACAAATCCTAGTTCTGATTTCTATCATTAATAATAGTAATAATGTGCCACTTATGGAGTATGTTTCCTTTGAAATAACATATAAAGGTTGTTACACGAGTATCATGTGTCGACCAACACACCGTCGGAGTAGGCAACCGGTGTCGGAGTAGTTTCGTATATAAGGAGCGGGGTCGGCCGGCTCGGGAACAGTCGTTCAGCGGAGGAGAAGTCAGCAGCAGCTGTTAGTCTCTCTTGCAGTGACCCGCAGTGACCCGCAGTGTTTTTTCGTCGGAGCATGCCGCGAAAGACGCCCGGTAGAAATACACCAAAGAAGAATACTGGTGAACAACAACCTAGTGCATCTCAACAGCCCAGTGTTCCTCAACACTTCCACGAGGTTAAGGACACTCCTAAGCAAAATAAGAAAACGAATTCTCCAGCCAAAAGCAAAACAGTGCAAGTGCAAGTACATTCTCGGTCCAGGACGCCCTCACCACACAAGGGGTCCACGGCATCGGAAACCACCACCGGAACTTCGAGGAACACCTCCCCGGCTTCAACCATCACTAATCCGGCGATGTCTACCGAGAAACAGCTCAGTGACATCCTAGCCATGATGAAACAGTTAAACAATAGGATGACTTTTTTAGAACGAGATCGCCCAGACGAGGCACCGGGCGAAGACGACACGGAGAACAACGACCCGTACCAGCCACAGTTCAACTGGAGGACTCTAGTCCCAGCAGATTACACTCGCGGACTATTTCTGCCGTCTGAGCAGCGCGTGTGGAACTTGGCGGAAGCCTTGAAACAGCAATTAGTCTTCATACCAGCAGGGCACGATCATCACGATGTGCAGACCACGCTATACCTGCTGACCCTATGGCCACATATGGACGAGGGACAGAGGAAGTATGCGTTCAATCGAGCGAACCTCCTCTACGCCACCATCACCAAGGGATGGAGCTTCGCCATCCAGGTCGACAGCGCAGGAGGCGACGAGATCTTAGCGCTCCCTCCCAACTTCCAGTACGGTACATCCAGCCAGTCCGTCAGCCCTCGGTCTCCCGCGGAGGCGCTACCAGAGGGGCAGCCGAGGCCGCGGAACACGCGGGGGCGGACGAGGGGCCACAGCAACCAAGTAAGACTCCTGACCCCCCGGCCGTCCTGGCAGGCGGGGGGAAGGGTCCAACGAAGAAGAGTTCCAGACCCTGAGGTATCTAGAATCCACCGGACTCGATCCTGGCGAAACCTGCATGCATACGAAGAGGCCCTGGCAGCTTGCGGCGGGGTTCATGCAAGGACAGAAACTAGCAGTTTCGGGACCAGTGCGCTTGAGTGAGAAAGAAGTGAACTTTTGGGGGACTGGAATTGTATATTTATCTTGTGTATGTGTTGTTTTGGGGGAACTTTCCCTATTATCAGTTTCTTGTTATTTGCCCTTGTGTTTTGTACCTCCTCGGAGGAAATTGTGTTGCTTGTATTATTTATTTCAATAAAGCAGTGGGCCTTCAGCCCGACCGCTCCTTCGCTGGGCGGTACATATAAATCCTAGTTCTGATTTCTATCATTAATAATAGTAATAAAGTGCCACTTATGGAGTATGTTTCCTTTGAAATAACATATAAATATTGTTACATGATGAGGAAAATGTGTTGTACACTTAATTCGGTCTGTGAAGTAGCTTCAGGCTTTATGTTCACGTTGAATTAAGAAGAGTGCATTTAGGAACACTAGACTGCAGCTCTTCAAATAATTCTTGGCTGTGATTTGTCTTCAATTTGTACCAGGGTTACAACAATCCTCATGTCTGCAAACATTATAAACATTAAACATTATATTATTTCACCCCTACCTCACAATTTGGTTGGTTCCTCGGTTTGGGGGCTGCGACAACGTGGTCATGTAGCCCCGTGTACTTTGGGTGTGTGTAGAATCTGTCTGATAACCGGTGTTAATTGTGATGACTGTATTAGTGTGTGTTATCTGTAATTCAAGTAAGGACTACTGACGATCAATTTCAAGTAGTTCCTACTATTGTTACCAAATGCTGTGAACTTGGCTACTAGATGCCACCGCAACCGGCACCTGGCGGCGAATGTTGGAACTTATTGAGCGTTAATAAAATCTAACCTAGAAATTTAGCTTCACACAATTGTAGTTAGTAGAAGGTTCTTTTACATGCCATAAATCTATTACATGGGCCCGCCGGCTTTATTTCTCCTCCGGAAGAAGGCATATTGAGGGATTTTTAACGCTGTTAAATAATCCGAAGACTTCGGCTGGGTTTGAATTCGCGATCTTGGGCATAGAAGCTCATCATTCTACCAACTACGACACCGAAGTCACCTCACAAGTTGGAAAGAAGAGAAGTATAAACGGACGGTCGTTTATTTAGCGTAAGTAGCATATTTTTTAATAGACAAATTCTTGAGTTTTTACTTACAGGATTTCATAATTTTTTAATTGATATTATTGCAAAAAGTAAAAAGGAAGATCTGTTGGACAAATGAAGACTTTAAGAATACAAAGATAAACTTGCTAAACACTTAAAATTGTGAACGTGTAAACAGGTATGTTCCTATGCTCAACTTAGTATCTATACAATAGAATGTTCCATATTAGGACAGGTTATTCTTATCTTGGTCAGCAAATGGAAATTTATGGACTGCATCATCACGAACCATGTCTCAGAAGCCTGTTTTTCAGTAGATAGTCCTACATATATGGGTGGATAAATAAACACTACCTCTATCACAATTCAAAGACAGTTGTTGGTACCAACTGATGAGTCCTGGTACGAGACGCTGGCAAACCAGTGCAAACTTCCTGGATTCTTCGGGAGACAGTTTCACTTCAATATGTACACCAAGTCAGTATCATCACAGTGGCTCTGATGTTTAGGAAAAAACATATTCTTTTCTTTGCCTCTATTTTCATGCATGATTGGTTCCTGATGCAAATCAAGTGATTGTCGTCACAATAAAGTGGTTTTTATCATTTCAAATGAACTTGTCGACTTCATCGTTATGCTTTGGTCTACCGTCATGCGTTACGGTTACGGCGTGTATGACGTCATCATGTTGTTCAGTGCTTATGCACCGAGTCTGAGTTTACTCCTGGGGAATGGCGTTATGCGATACGGAGACGGCGAGTGCGTGACGTCATGCAGCAGAGAGTAAAGAGTCCTGGGGCTTCAAGTGAAGCGAAAAGCCCTCCTGAGCCTTTCTAACATTTGTAGCATTTGTAGCATACGTCATTTGAAATGATATAAAGTTTAGTCTCTCAGACTGACTGTATCTTTTGTTTGTCATTTAAAGAAATATTTCGAACAATTTTTAACATTAGGTCATATTTTGAGCATTTTGGTAAGAACGTCATATTTCGGTAGTTTGACGGCAGCTCTAGGTGTGCAATCATCCTCAACTTACTGAACGGGAACTAGTGTTTACAGGAATAGACTGGAAATAACCGCCTAAACATGTATATTCAGAACATTAATATGAAAATAGGGATAAAGAATGTAGTTAACAATTAAATCTCGAAAGGATTGTCGCTTGGATTTATAATTTAAGAAACGGCCATATTTAAATTAGTCATTTTCAGGTCATATTTTGTCGTCTTTTACTCACATTTCGTCTTTTTTAAGGTCACATTTACTTGCATATTTGGGCTATTGTTGGGTCTTAAACATCTCAGCCCTAAATCATCACCTATCCTTTGCTGTAAGAATACAAGCTCTTAGTTACGTGTTGTTTGTGCATCTATGAAAACTAGGTCAGTAGCGTCACGTATACGTTGTTATAAGAACACAAGCCCTTAGTTACGTGTTGTTTGTTCATCTATGCTTACTAGGTTAGTAGCATCATCTATTCGCTGTTATAAGAACACAAGCCCTTAGTTACGTGTTGTTTGTTCACCTATGAATTCTAGGTCAGTAGCATCATCTATACGTTGTTATCAGAACACAAGCTCTTAGTTACGTGTTGCTTGTTCATCTATGAATACTAGGTCAGCAGCGTCACTTATACGTTACTATAAGAACACAAGCTCTTAGTTACGTGTTGCTTGTTCATCTATGAATACTAGGTCAGTAGCGTCACTTATACGTTACTATAAGAACACAAGCTCTTAGTTACGTGTTGCTTGTTCATCTATGAATACTAGGTCAGGAGCGTCACTTATACGTTACTATAAGAACACAAGCTCTTAGTTACGTGTTGTTTGTTCATCTATGATTACTAGGTCAGTAGCGTCACTTATACGTTACTATAAGAACACAAGCTCTTAGTTACGTGTTGTTTGTTCATCTATGATTACTAGGTCAGTAGCGTCACTTATACGTTACTATAAGAACGCAAGCTCTTAGTTACGTGTTGTTTGTTCATCTATGATTACTAGGTCAGTAGCGTCACTTATACGTTACTATAAGAACACAAGCTCTTAGTTACGTGTTGTTTGTTCATCTATGATTACTAGATCAGTAGCGTCACTTATACGTTACTATAAGAACGTAAGCTCTTAGTTACGTGTTGTTTGTTCATCTATGATTACTAGGTCAGTAGCGTCACTTATACGTTACTATAAGAACGTAAGCTTTTAGTTACGTGTTGTTTGTTCATCTATGATTACTAGGTCAGCAGCGTCACTTATACGTTACTATAAGAACGCAAGCTCTTAGTTACGTGTTGTTTGTTCATCTATGATTACTAGGTCAGTAGCGTCACTTATACGTTACTATAAGAACGTAAGCTCTTAGTTACGTGTTGCTTGTTCATCTATGAATACTAGGTCAGGAGCGTCACTTATACGTTACTATAAGAACACAAGCTCTTAGTTACGTGTTGTTTGTTCATCTATGATTACTAGGTCAGTAGCGTCACTTATACGTTACTATAAGAACGTAAGCTTTTAGTTACGTGTTGTTTGTTCATCTATAATTACTAGGTCAGTAGCGTCACTTATAACTTACGTTACTATAAGAACACAAGCTCTTAGTTACGTGTTGTTTGTTCATCTATGAATACTAGGTCAGTAGCGTCACTTATACGTTACTATAAGAACGTAAGCTTTTAGTTACGTGTTGTTTATTCATCTATGATCACTAGGTCAGGAGCGTCACTTATACGTTACTATAAGAACACAAGCTCTTAGTTACGTGTTGTTTGTTCATCTATGATTACTAGGTCAGTAGCGTCACTTATACGATACTATAAGAACACAAGCTCTTAGTTACGTGTTGTTTGTTCATCTATGATTACTAGGTCAGTAGCGTCACTTATACGTTACTATAAGAACGCAAGCTCTTAGTTACGTGTTGCTTGTTCATCTATGGTTACTAGGTCATTAGCGTCATCTATACGTTGTTATAAGAACGCACGCTCTTAGTTACGTATTGTTTGTTTTGTTACGAATATATTTGTTTCGCGCAATGTAGAGCACTGAAAAGTGTAAATATTATCGCGAACGGATGCGTGCAGAGAAGGAAGAGTATGAATGTCTCACCATTCTCGTACCCATGCAAAATAGTAAAAATAAGTAGTTCCGTGAAGAACTATACAGCCTACTTTCATATATCCTACTTATGTTAATTGCCTCTATGAAAAATGAAAATTCAGAGCCTGCTTCCAGTCAACTGAACGGGTCAGGGAATGGAATGTATGAAGCCCCCATCTAGCGGCGAGGGTACGAACTGTGCTGGCTGCAGAAGCCTGTCGCACCCCCCTGGGGCAATGATTAAATGAATGAGAGACGAAATGATATGATAGTGGAGAGTGTAACAGGGAAAACCGGAGTACCCGGAGAAAAGCCTGTTTGCCTCGGCTTTGTCCAGCATAAATCTCACATGGAATGACCGGGATTTCAACCACGGACCATGCCGTGAGAGGCCGGAGTGCTGCCGCCTAAGCCACGGAGGCTTAATTGCCTCTATAAACATACAAAATTTAAGTTTGATTGCCGTAAGAGATTCGTAGATATTGAGATCCGTCTAGATATTTCGGATGGTCGCCATGTTGTATTTTGTTATATGTAGGCCATAGAGTTAGATGACGATTTTTACGTTGGTTCATTATTCAAACGTTCTCTTCAATCACATGATTAATACACAAGAAATAAAAACTTAATTTTCAAATTGCGCACAGCCGCCATCCTTAGGATATGTGAACAATTGTACTAAATTAGATGGCAGTGCATAACAATGTGTGTAAACATTTACTGTACCATATTTCACTGCGCTCAAATGCTTGAATCGCGAGAAAAGTGTATTTAAAAGGTTCAATTTCGCTTGGCCGCCATGTTCGTTAACAGGTTTTGGAAAGTTCTCTAGTTGAATTTCTAGTTGTGCCCTTTATCACCGTACAATATTTGAGGGTGATATCAGTAATAGGTTCGGAGATATTGAATGCCGGTGAAATATTTCGCACAGCTGCCATGTTGGATTGGTGAGATGTAATAAAATATAAAGGGCACGGTCGGGGTCAGCCAAAAGAGTACTATGACCTTACAGAGTTTCATTGCAATCGCTCGAGTTGTTTAGAAGTTATTAGGGGTACATACACACACACACACACACTCACACACACACGGACAAAAGG
Source organism: Meconema thalassinum (assembly GCA_946902985.2). Taxonomy (NCBI): domain Eukaryota; kingdom Metazoa; phylum Arthropoda; class Insecta; order Orthoptera; family Tettigoniidae; genus Meconema; species Meconema thalassinum. The sequence goes on from OX336388.2 coordinate 702,033,714, forward strand.
TGATCCCATATGCCTATATTTTCATAAATGAAAATAGGCTAAAAGACAATTCAATGCTACAAATAACTTAAGCTTAGAAGTCAGATGAAATGCCATGTCCTGTGGTTCGGATTCCACGTAAAAAGGAGGTCCCGTGGCTCATAATCACAAGATTCACGGTCACGTAAAACTACAATCTTCCTTTCCTTAGAAGTCAGAAAGTCGAAAACATAACCATGGTCTGTCGTGCAAACGTTAGGGTTCACGAGGGTACAGGACCCCAGCAGCCGAGCGCATGTGACTACCTAACATATCTTACACTGTGAAAGCTGCGATCAAAGAATGCTTTATTTCCGTGAAGTAATTGTCATGGATCACAGACATCTAGAGTGCACCTAGTGACAAGTGTTTTTCAGCGCTTTCTCTCCAGTTCTTGTGTGTTCGTGAAAGTCAAACAGTGCACCAACACCGCTTGCCTCCACTGTCACATTCATACACAAATACCGACCCCAATTGTCTACTAACTGAACTCATTAAATAACAACTGAGTTTCTCAACTATTTACGTTGCCACTTGTTCACAGGATCATGCATTTTTGCACCTACATATTGCGTTATTGAATTTATTCAGTATATTCAGTGACTGGCACGCGGATACGAATACCTTGTGTGGTTAGCGTTTACTCGCCTGACTGCAGTTCATTTTTTGGCGATACCTCAGACCAGAAGAAAATTAAATGGACGACGCGACGCCCCGCGGAACATTTCTTTGTAGTAAACCACTAAGAAGAAACATATCTATTTAGTTACTATTCCGAAGGATGAGCCTGTCTCCCTAACCGCGAGGTATAAGTGATAACTAAGAAGTGAGATCTCGTATTTGGAAGTCTGATAACATTCCTACTGTATCGCGCTGTTTGATATGGCAGACTGTTTCCTCTCTGGAGGTTTGATAACACTCCTGTTGTGCCACACCATTCGATATGGCAGACTCTTTCCTCTCTGGCGGTCTGATAATACTCCTGTACAGGCGCGGATTCAAAGGGGGGGGGGGGGGGGGTCACGGGGGTCATGACCCACACCCAAACGGAGACCAAATTCTTTGCAATAAAACTTAACGAATTTTAACTGAAATACAGTTTTTTTCTTCATTTTATTCAATACTGAAAATATCTTTATTGCAATTATTATGTTCTGTTACAACTGTACATATTTACAACTTCATACCTGATATATAAAAACGGTTATTTATATAACAAAATCAACTCGTCTATTTTGTTTAGCAAACCTTGTGATTACCGAATCGATGTCTATAGTGATGTCACGATGAATGTACAGCAATGCACGGATAGGAATTTGGGGCCTTTTTCGCACCCAAAAATTTTGCCGACGTTCAAACTGCAAGCTTGGTTGGCAATATAAGCTGTGACTTTCTCCCTTTGTCGGTACCAACTCGACTTGCCGAAACAGTAACGTACCTTGATACTTTTCTCGAAGCTCGATGTAAAAGTCGCAAAACACGCCGTTGCAATTTGTACGAATATTTTTGGTGCGCTAAACGCATCAAATTTCTATCCATGTAGCTTGCAAAAAAATTGGTCTGGTTTTGTACGTTTGGTTATTTTGTGATTGCGTTGTTAGTGATACCATTTTTCTTAACAATTTCGATTATGTGACCCCCCTCCCCCCCAAAGCCAAACTCTAGATCCGCGCCTGCTCCTGTAGTGCCACACTGATTTATATGGAAGACTCTTTCCAATTTGGAGGTCTGATAACACTCCTATTATGTCACACTGTTTGATATGGCAGACTGTCCAAGATAGAAGCAATCGATATGTTTGTGTCGACCCATGCTGAAATAGCTTTGAATGATGCCTTGGCGTTCAGTAGATACATCATCGAAAATCATGAGTGAATCGGGCTTTACCTCATCCGGTGAAATCACATTTTCTTGCATGGAAAATGTAAAATAACCCATATTCTCTTTTTGTAATCCAGACATGACTTGATCCAGAAACAGGTAGAGGGGTTGGTAGAGAGATTTTGCAAAAATATAAATATTTTGAAAACGCAGACCATTGGGCGCTGTGATGAGCGTTAGCAAAAGATTAGTCTTTCCACAGCCGGAAGGCCCCACAATGATGCAGCGAATGGAAGATGGAAACAGTGAACCATGGCGTTGTTCACGTGATGTGGGACAGAGATGGGAAACCATGTCCCCCACGGGGAATAACTCTTGCTGCTTAATAATCTTCATTTCAACTAAGGCTTAGACAGGCTAGCAGGTTGTCTATATACAGGACACCGAGCCTTGTCATAGAAACAGTAAACTGGTACTACAGGTTGACGATGGATGTCTTTGGACGTGCGTTGATGGCCAAAGCTAGGTCTGTCCCCATACATGATCCTAAACAAGAAACAAATCCTGATAATAAACACTATGTGGATAGGTCAGTAGTGCCACGCACAAAACAAGGAGATTATGACTTTAAGGGAAAGCGGTTAACCCACGTAAAACATCCTCAAGTGTCTACAGACGTTACTACGAAAAAGTATGTGGATAACAAAGTGTATGAGTCTTATGACAAAGTGCCCCAGCTTACGGTGAATGGCTATAGCGCTAATCACCATCGGATTATTCACGTGAAAGATCCGCAAGACGAAGACGATGTCTGTACCAAGCGTTACGTGACTTATGAAATGAAAAGGCTTTATAAATTTATCCCATCTGTATTTTTAGTGTATCTGACAAATGAAAAACCTGTGAATGACAGAAACCATTTACCGCTAGTCCATGATCAGCACTTGACCTTTGTGCTTGCTTCAGGATTAAGCCACTATCGATTACACTATGATGGAAACATTCACATCAAATATGCCATACCTGATGAGAACCATTTACAAATAAAGATAAATGGTCATAGGATGTTGGTCCATGAAATGGTCAATGCAGGTGACGAATTATCCTTTCATCTCATGTTGACATGGGATGAAAAGCAAGCGGGGAAAACCATAAACGATTTCCCACTTTATGTGGAATTGGAATATACAGCCATGAAATAACAATCTGACGTTAGTTGTGATTTAAACTTTCTTGTGAAAGGTTGTTGGTCATCATCATGGTGAAACAAAGGTATGCGGTGAGAAAGACTAAAAAAAGGACTTTGTCCTTGGCAAAGCCTGGGCTTACGACATTCGTGGACAAGCCCTTGCGAAAGAAAAAAAGAAAAAAATAATGTATTGACCATAAGGAAAGCCTTTCGAGCAGCACAGAGACATGTTATTCCAAAACGTCGGCGACAGGGTTCAAAACAAGGGCGAGTGATTCCCGTCCCCAAACGAGCGGGATTTTTACCTGCATTATTTGCCAGTTTGGCTGCTCTGGGTTCACTTTTGGGCGGTGCCAGTGCAGTGGCGAAAATCATTAAAGCAGCGCAGCAGGGCAAGCAACAACTCAAAGAAAGTCAGCGACACAATGAAACGATGGAAGCGATTGCTGTGGGGGCTAGAAATGCCAATTTAAAGCCAGCCTTTTATCAACAAGGATTTGGGATTTCACCATTTTGAAATATTAAAAAAATAACCTCAGCCATAGCGAGACATGCCCTGACGCATCAACAAGTGGAAAGCTATGCTAAACCACTAAAGCTTTCTCATTTTCGAGGAGTGTTTATGCGAAACCAATTACCCCCACGACCCTAGAAACAGGAATGTGTTGTTGTCAATTTGGATGATCACCGAGGACCAGGAACGCATTATGTAGCTTATGTCAAAGAGGGATCCACTGTATGGTACTTTGTCAGTTTTGGGAATTTGACCCCGCCCATGGAACTAGTGACCTATTTTGGAAACAGGATCAAGATATATTATAATGTGAAACGTGAGCAAACGTTTAACAGCCAACAGTGTGGACGTCTGTGTTTATTTTTTTATATAAGACGCAGCATAAGCTAAAACGCCAACAGTATGTCGGCAGAAAGTAAAACGTTTACACTGCATGGACGTGGACCTGAAGTCAGCCTAGACTTTTACCCTCCTATCGAATTGAGTGAAAAACCGTATGGTTTAGGACTTGTTTCTCTTGAAACGTACAATCGAATATACAACATACGTGAAAATGTGAACAACAAGTTTTACTATAATGATTCTGTGCTCACCCTGAACTCTGGTGGATACACGATCGATGATATTTATGAACACATTTATGTGGTGTTGATCAAACAATATGGTTTAAAGTCATTTCTCGATGGAACGCGCAAGTTTGAACTTGTAGGATATACCAACACTCATCGCTGCAGTATTTTCACCACATTCAACATTGACTTTAAAACACGCCCCGATTCCATTGGCCCATTACTAGGATTTAAACCACGTGTGTTGGAGCCCAACAAAAAACATGATTCGGACCATGAAGTGAAATTCATTGAGGTCCATCATGTGTCGGTGACATGTAATATTATTAGCCAACTGTACACCAATCAAGAACCATCGCATTCGCTTTATGACTTTATTGTGACATCGCCCAATGGGTATATTATTCGTGAAAACCCTCCAGTGGTGCTTTTAGCCTACTTTCGATTTTTGCAAAAAATGAAAGTAGACTTATGAGATCAACACAGGGCGAAAAAAGTGTGTCTGTCTGTGTGTGTGTATGTGTGTGTGTGAGTCTGTGTGTGTGTATGTGTGTGTGTGAGTCTGTGTGTGTGTGTGTGAGTGTGTGTACTCTGAATGTCTGTCCCCCCCTATCAATTTGAACACGGTGAATGCGAATTGAACGAAATTTGGTACAAAGGTAGCACTAGCAAAGGACACCTCAGTGTCATGTTTTATATCGCCGCCATCTTTACTAAAACTGAATGGCGGCCACTCAAACGTTCAAAACGTAAAATCAAATAACGACTAACCAAATCATCCAATCTCTACCAAATTTGGTAACAACATACCTTCGTATAGGATGCGTCTTCTGACCAAACTACAAGGTCGTCCGCCATACCATTTCAGGATGGCGGCCGTGCGAATTATGCAAACTTTATAATCCATATCATGGGACCCACCAGTTCCGATTATCGAGCCGAGAATCGCTTTAACTGTTCTAAAGGAAGAGGCACGTACGAAATTAAAAGTTTATTTTGTAATACTATAGTGCAGACGTGATTTTAAGAAGCTCAGCTGATTCATTAATAAGACAAGATGGCAGCGGATATCTTGTGCCTGACTTATATTTCACTAATTTGAGTATTGCAAGCAATATAGCGTACTGAAACAAAATAAATAAACTTTGTATGAAATGCTTTATATATAAATAATATACTTCAGTGATGAAATCGTTTAGTATAAATCATTATTTGCTAACAAGTTCTATGTAAGTCATTTTATATAGAACGATATTCGTTGACACAATTAGCTCAGTGGTAAAGCGTTAGTCTGTCATTCATATGCCTATGGTTCAAACCCCATCAGAGTTAGTTTTTTGCTTGACATTTTACATATTTGTTGCTTTGTAATGACTCAGACGTTTTAAAATTAAGCGTTATATTGTGCATATTACGGTGCAAAACATATACTTAATTAAAACATAATTCGCCAGCAGATTTAATCGAGACATCTAGCTGACAAAAAGGTAACAGACTTTATTGAAAAGTTTCTTCTTCTGGCCGCTAGAATGCACTCGCTCTGTTAGGATTATATTGTTCGATATTTCACAACTAGATATCACGACTAGTTTTTATATTTATTGTTTCTTGAGTACTGAGACGTTATAAAATAAAGCTTTATATGGTGCTTTTTGCAATGGAAATTATATATTAAAAAAAAAAAAAAACGACATTCTCCACTGGAGTGACATCTTCCAGCCTTCAGTTGTACTATGCAGAAACTATAGATTCGAGCAGCGCTCTATACCGGCCAGTTAGTGAACCCAGTCTTAACGACTGCTAGGAGTAATAAGACAGTAACATTCGTTTATTCCTTGTGCACAGAGGCGTTGTTGATAATCTCAAAACTTGCAATATGGATGATTTGGAGATGGATTATTTTGTTATACCGTGTATTTAAGATTAGCCTATAAATTAACGGGTTGCGAAGTTACTTCACTTAGTTCTATATCATTCGTACACGACACAGAACAACAACGTGACGTCAGTTTCTGATCTGCTCTGATTGGCTATTACATTGCTGCAGTCGGGTAGTTGGCAGTCAAGGATAAAATTCATCTATGAATACTAGGTCAGCAGCGTCACTTATACGTTACTATAAGAACACAAGCTCTTAGTTACGTGTTGCTTGTTCATCTATGAATACTAGGTCAGCAGCGTCACTTATACGTTACTATAAGAACACAAGCTCTTAGTTACGTGTTGCTTGTTCATCTATGAATACTAGGTCAGCAGCGTCACTTATACGTTACTATAAGAACACAAGCTCTTAGTTACGTGTTGTTTGTTCATCTAAATACTAGGTCAGCAGCGTCACTTATACGTTACTATAAGAACACAAGCTCTTAGTTACGTGTTGCTTGTTCATCTATGGTTACTAGGTCATTAGCGTCATCTATACGTTGTTATAAGAACACAAGCTCTTAGTTACGTGTTGTTTGTTCATCTATGGTTACTAGGTCAGTAGCGTCACTTATACGTTACTATAAGAACGCAAGCTCTTAGTTACGTGTTGCTTGTTCATCTATGATTACTAGGTCATTAGCGTCATCTATACGTTGTTATAAGAACGCACGCTCTTAGTTACGTATTGTTTGTTTTGTTACGAATATATTTGTTTCGCGCAATGTAGAGCACTGAAAAGTGTAAATATTATCGCGAACGGATGCGTGCAGAGAAGGAAGAGTATGAATGTCTCACCATTCTCGTACCCATGCAAAATAGTAAAAATAAGTAGTTCCGTGAAGAACTATACAGCCTACTTTCATATATCCTACTTATGTTAATTGCCTCTATGAAAAATGAAAATTCAGAGCCTGCTTCCAGTCAACTGACCGGGTCAGGGAATGGAATGTATGAAGCCCCCATCTAGCGGCGAGGGTATGAACTGTGCTGGCTGCAGAAGCCTGTCGCACCCCCCTGGGGCAATGATTATATGAATGAGAGACGAAATGATATGATAGTGGAGAGTGTAACAGGGAAAACCGGAGTACCCGGAGAAAATCTGTCTGCCTCGGCTTTGTCCAGCATAAATCTCACATGGAATGACCGGGATTTCAACCACGGACCCTGCCGTGAGAGGCCGGAGTGCTGCCGCCTAAGCCACGGAGGCTTAATTGCCTCTATAAACATACAAAATTTAAGTTTGATTGCCGTAAGAGATTCGTAGATAATGAGATCCGTCTAGATATTTCGGATGGCCGCCATGTTGTATTTTGTTATATGTAGGCCATAGAGTTAGATGATGATTTTTACGTTGGTTCATTATTCAAACGAACACTTCAATCACATGATTAATACACAAGAAATAAAAAACTTAATTTTCAAATTGCGCACAGCCGCCATCCTTAGGATATGTGAACAATTGTACTAAATTAGATGCCAGTGCATTACAATGTGTGTAAACATTTACTGTACCATATTTCACTGCACTCAAATGCTTGAATCGCTAGAAAAGTGTATTTAAAAGGTTCAATTTCGCTTGGCCGCCGTGTTCGTTAACAGGTTTTGGAAAGTTCTCTAGTTGAATTTCTAGTTGTGCCCTATATCACCGTACAAAATTTGAGGGTGATATCAGTAATAGGTTCGGAGATATAGAATGCCGGTGAAATATTTCGCACAGCTGCCATGTTGGATTGGTGAGATGTAATAAAATATAAAGGGCACGGTCGGGGTCGGCCAAAAGAGTACTATGACCTTACAGAGTTTCATTGAAATCGCTCCAGTTGTTTAGAAGTTATTAGGGGTACACACACACACACACACACACACACACACACACACACACACACACAAAAGGTGATCCCATATGCGTATATTTTCATAAATGAAAATAGGCTAAAAGACAATTCACTGATACAAATAACTTAAGCTTAGAAGTCAGAAAGTCGAAAACATAACCATGGTCTGTCGTGCAGAGGTGGTATACCAAACGTTAGGGTTCACGAGGGTACAGGACCCCAGCAGCCGAGCGCATGTGACTACCTAACATATCTTACACTGTGAAAGCTGCGATCAAAGAATGCTTTATTTCCGTGAAGTAATTGTCATGGATCACAGACATCTAGAGTGCACCTAGTGACAAGTGTTTTTCAGCGCTTTCTCTCCAGTTCTTGTGTGTTCGTGAAAGTCAAACAGTGCACCCACACCGCTTGCCTCCACTGTCACATTCATACACAAATACCGACCCCAATTGTCTACTAACTGAACTCATTAAATAACAACTGAGTTTCTCAACTATTTACGTTGCCACTTGTTCACAGGATCATGCATTTTTGCGCCTACATATTGCGTTATTGAATTTATTCAGTATATTCAGTGACTAGCATGCGGATACGAATACCTTGTGTGGTTAGCGTTTACTCGCCTGACTGCAGTTCATTTTTTGGCGATACCTCAGACCAGAAGAAAATTAAATGGACGACGCGACGCCCCGCGGAACATTTCTTTGTAGTAAACCACTAAGAAGAAACATATCTGTATAGTTACTATTCCGTAGGATGAGCCTGTCTCCCTAACCGCGAGGTATAAGAGATAACTAAGAAGTGGGATCTCGTATTTGGAAGTCAGATAACATTCCTACTGTATCGCGCTGTTTGATATGGCAGAATGTTTCCTCTCTGGAGGTTTGATAACACTCCTGTTGTGCCACACCATTCGATATGGCAGACTGTTTCCTCTCTGGCGGTCTGATAATACTCCTGTACAGGCGCGGATTCAAGGGGGTGTCACGGGGGTCATGACCCACACCCAAACGGAGACCAAATTCTTTGCAATAAAACTTAACGAATTTTAACTGAAAAACAGTTTTTTTTTTTTCATTTTATTCAATACTGAAAATATCTTTATTGCAATTATTATGTTCTGTTACAACTGTACATATTTACAACTTCATACCTGTTATATAAAAACGATTATTTATATAACAAAATCAACTCGTCTATTTTGTTTAGCAAACCTTGTGATTACCGAATCGATGTCTATAGTGATGTCACGATGAATGTACAGCAATGCACGAATAGGAATTTGGGGCCTTTTTTGCACCAAAGAAATTTGCCGACGTTCAAACTGCAAGCTTGGTTGGCAATTTAAGCTGTGACTTTCTCCCTTTTTCGGTACCAACTCGACTTGCCGAAACAGTAACGTACCTTGATACTTTTCTCGAAGCTCGATGTAAAAGTCGCAAAACACGCCGTTGCAATTTGTACGAATATTTTTGGTGCGCTAAACGCATCACATTTCTATCCATGTAGCTTGCAAAAAAATTGGTCTGGTTTTGTACGTTTGGTTATTTTGTGATTGCGTTGTTAGTGATACCATTTTTCGTAACAATTTCGATTATGTGACCCCCCTCCCCCCCCTCCAAAGCCAAACTCTAGATCCGCGCCTGCTCCTGTAGTGCCACACTGATTGATATGGAAGACTCTTTCCAATTTGGAGTTCTGATAACACTCCTATTATGTCACACTGTTTGATATGGCAGACTGTTTCCTCTCTGGAGGTCTGATAACAGTCCTTCTGTGCCACACTGTTTGATATGGAAGACGCTGTTCCGCATTGAAGTCTCTTTGCTGCCGGAGGTCTTATTAAACACACCACTGAGTTCTGAAGTCCTAAAATGATCACATGTGTAACGAACCAGTGCCCTTATGAACGAACAGTTCCCCTTAACGGTAAATATTGAGTTGGAACGCTGAGGCCCGTGTTGTGTGTATTCATGAACCTGGTCGCATTAATGGTCCTGACGGTCGTTCAACACTGGAGGTGAGCTGGAACGAGGCATTGTTCTGTTCAATTATGTAAATGACTAAATAAGCGAGTCCAGAACATTAATGGACTATTTGAATATCATTGGGTGTGTGCATCATCCTTGTGGCTGTCATTGATTCAAGGGAGGCAAATACTGTTCCGCTGGTTGGGACAAGAAGCCATTTATCGTTGTTGCCTTATTGATTACAGTCGGTCAACTCAAGTAATTCCAATCACTGGAATATGTGAAACAAGTAGTTCCGTGAATAATTAAACAGCCTATTTTCAAATACCCTACTTATGATAATTGCCTCTATCAACATACAAAATTTCAGTTTGATTGCTGTAATATATTCGAAGATATTGAGAACCGTCTAATATTTCGTATGGTCGCCAAGTTGGATTTTTGTAAATGTAGGCCTTAGGGTTAAGTACTATTACATGAAGATTATTGTGTAGGTGTATTATTCAAACTTCAATCGCATGATTAGGACACACGAAATAAAAAAACGAGATTTTAAAATTTCGCAAAGCTACTATCTTGTAGTTATGAAAACTATTCAGATAAATTAGATGCAAGTGGATTAACATTTGTATAAGCATTTAACGTACCAAGTTTCACTGCGCTCGAATGGTTAAATCGCGAGAAACGTCCATTTGAATATTTACATTTCGAGACTCCGCCATGTTGGATTTGTGCTCACTAGGTTATTAAAAGTCCCATACGAGAACTCAAGTGTATAGTCTATATCAACATTGCTGTCATAGAGTAGCCGCTATGTTCGTTTCGTAGTTACCAGGATTTTGAAAGTCACATTGGTGAACTTGTAGTAGTGCCCTTTATCACCGTACACAATTTCAGGATGATATCAGTAATTGTTTAGGATATATAGAATGCCGGTGAAATATTTCGTACAGCCGCCATATTGGATTGGTGAGACGTAATAAGATTTTATCTAAATATACACAAAATAATTTCTAAATTATGTTGTGTATATTATTTTGTGTATATTTTGATAAATTTTTTAAAGCTTAACATTTTTACACTCACCGTTCGTTAATAGTTCTTCTTTTCTAACTACTTTTTAAAAAATTATTGTTAAAAGACCAATCTTATTTTTATTTAATTAATACTACATTTGTAAGGATATCCATTTTATTACTATATTTTATTTATTACGGTACAATTATTATCATTAATATTTCATTTTAATTTAGATTTAAGTCACATATGATATTTTAGTTTTCAATTCTTAATTGATTTTCTTTTTAGGCTGATGATGACCCCAATGTAGGTCGAAACATGTACCAATATATAAAATATATATTTGCTTATGTATTGAATTGGCGTATAATTTTAAACGTTTAATTCTAACATCAATATGGATATTTAAAAACATTTATTTTCAATGGCAAATGTGTTTGCATTCTTTGATTTATTGTGTGCTTGTTATTTACATGCGATTCGTACGGGCGCTCTCTCGACCACAAGCTCAGCGAGTTGCCATGTGCCCGTCCGAACCTCCACACGCCGCACTGCCGGGCACTTAGAGTGAAAGATCCTGTATAAGAGTTAGAGCTAATCCTGAAGGGAGGAGTAGGCCTTCATGATTACTAAGCTCACTACTTTATTAATAGAATGTTCTTATGCACCTTGCCGGCAGGTTTACGTAAAGGAACGCCGCTTGGAGAGACCTAGCCTGTTCAATTATTGAGTGTACTTGTTAGGTAAGTGTATGCATATCACCAGTTTTTTCAGCGAATGTTTACATAAGACACAATTACTGCTGTGATGGAAGCAGTGTACGACCTTTTGGAGACTTTATTGCTCTCTCTGACTCCCATATTAGCCCGGTTTCTTCTGTTGGTGGTGTAATTTCATAATGCTACCACTCCAATTAAAGTACTCTATTTCACTTCCTAGTATTTTCGAGTGGTTCTCGACGTTCAAGAATTTTAATATCACATTCAGTCCTTTACATAACACCAAACAATGTTTAGACCAGGAAAATGTTCATTCACTTTGGTAATAATACCGCCTAGACCAAAAGTTCTCAACAGGCTTCCCATGAAAAAGAAAAAAGAAGTAACTCAATACACTGTATTAGGCTACTTTTCTCATTTTGCAAAAATGAGGAAAAAGTAGACTTATGAGTTTGATCCGGGAAAATGTGTGTCTGTCTGTCCGTCTGTCTGTCTGTCTGTCTGTCTGTCTGTGTTCCAGCCTATCAACTCCTAAATGGCTGCAGCAATCGAAACCAAATTTGGTGAGAGTAAATATCTATACCTGAATATCTCACGGCTATATTTGAAATTGACGTCAGTGCTACCAACTGATGAAAACTCGCAATTGAAATTTCAGCTCTATGTTGGATATCTCAGAAGTTATGCATGCGAACTATTCCAAAATTGGCACACATATAGATAATAATATTTCAGATTAATTTTCAGAAGTCAATACATGCCAGTGTTGCCAACATGTTTCTAAGCCTGCCGATAGGTCCAATTTCTAAATACATGTAACGTCTATACTATCAATTGGATTTAAACAAAATTTTGTATGTACTATATGTACTACAACATATATCACTGTGCTTATTCGAACGAGCCACCAGGGATGCCAACTGTTAATAAATGCTCTCTCCATGTTTTAACCCTAATATCAATATATCAGAAGGTATGCAAGACAACAGCTCTAAACTTTGCACACGTATAGTACCTGACATTCTACCTTAGTTTGGTGTAACTTGGTGTAACATGATTTTACGTGCCCTGATAAATTCAATATCAAACAGCATGTAACGTCCATACTACCAATTAGACTTCGGCCAAATTTTGTATGTGTATTCTATACCGTAAGAGATGGAACTAAGAATTCATTCAGAGTCACCAGGGCTGTCAACTGTAGTAAGTTTATTAGGCTACACTATTTCAGGTGTATTTCAAACTGCAGTACTTAGAAATGTTAGTATTACCAACTTGATTTCGTCATTATTCTTGATAGGACTCTATAGATTGGCATGAATCTTAAATTTTAAGAAATGTAGGCTCTTTAGTTCGTCACGGAACTACTTGTTTTATCTTAAGTGCTTCTTCGACTTACAAGGCTGCTAAACTTAACAAATATCACTAATATACAGTAAGGGGATCGGTACAACCTAATAGGCTTCCTTCAAACGTTATCAATTTTAAACTATTTGTAACTCTGATCCCACCATCTATAAATCATTAAAAGTTTTTACACGAAACTCTCTCAAGTTTACACGCGCAATTTTTAGCCTATTTTCATTCATGAAAAAAATAATAATTAAAAAATAGGCTTATGAGATCACCTTTTGTCCGTGTGTGTGAGCGTATGTGTGTGTGTGTGTGTGCCCCCCTACTCCCTTATAAAATCTAAACGGCTGGAGCGATTTCAATGAATCTCGGTAAATTCATGGTACAGTATTGGCCAACCCCGATCGTGCCTTTCAAATTTTATTACGTCTTACCAATCCAACATGCCGGCTATGCGAAATATTTCAACGGCATTCTATATCTCCAAAACTATTTATAACATCAGCCTGAAATTTTGTACGGTGATAAAGGGCACTATCAAAAGTTCACCTATGTTACTTTCAAAAACCTGTTTACTACAAAACGAACATGGCGGCCAAGCGAAATTGAACCATTTAAATTAACTTTTCTCGTGATTACACCATCCGAACGCAGTGAAACTTGGTACAGCAAATGTTTATACACACTGCAGTGCACTGGCATCTACTTTAGTTCAATTGTTTATATAACCTCAAGATAGCAGCTGTGGGACATTTTAAAATTATTCCTTTATTCCTTAGGTCCTAATCATGCGATCGAAATCAACCTTTGAATAATGAACCTGCACGTTAATCGTCATCCAATACTACATAACTCAGGGCATACATATATAAAATTCCAACATGGTGACATTCCGAAATATTTAGACGGTTCTCAATATCTATTAATTTATGACAGCAATCAAACTGAAATTGTGTATGTTGATAAAGGATATAAACATAAGTTCACCTATGGGTTTTTCAATTACCTGGTGAGCACAAATCCAACATGGCGGTGAAAACAAATTATATTTTTATGTGGATATTTCTTGCGATTTAACCATCCTAGCGCAGTGAAACTTGGTACTGTAAATGCTTGAACACATTTTAATCCGCTGGCATCTAATTTATTTCAATTTATTTCATAACCACAAGATGGTGGCTGTGCAAAATTTTAAAATCTCGTTTCTTATTTCTTGTGTCCTAATCATGCGACTGAAGTTTGAATAATTAACCTACGGAATTACCTTCATCAAATAGTACACAACTCAAAGGCGTACGTATACACTATGAAAATCCAACATGGCCACCATCTGAAATATTTAGGTGGCTCTCAATATCTAAGAATCTTTTACTGCAATCAAACTGAAATTTTGTACGTTGATAGAGGCAATTAACATAAGTGGGATATATGAAAATAGGCTGTATAATTCTTCATGTTTGTCCCGATAACCTAGATGTTAGGCCCCTTAAAACAACAATCATCATCAACAACTTGTTTGTCATCACAGTTAAAAGTACAAAACAAAATCAATCATAATGGCGACTGTTAAGTTGTCGGGTTTAACCGTTTCCTTGATAAGTGAAATGTGGTTTAACCAATTTTTGCTCTGTTTGTTGGAGGTTGCTTTGTAAGCTAACAGCTGACCTCTTTCACAACTCTATTATTAAATTCAATACAGGTACTTTTAATCATTCGATAAATTAACATGAATTTGCATTTTTCGTGCAAATATCTTGTTCTTTGCAAAGAACCATCCAACGAAGACTCATAAAAATGAAAACGCAGTGACTGAAATGACATTGCTGCATCATTCTTTCCTAGGGCAGACAATATTTGACAAGAAGGAAAAGAAGGTAATTTATATAGTGGATGGGTTTAAGTCTTACAGTAGTCGCACATGATGTGTAACATCTGACATGCTATCCTACTACGAGTATGAAATTGAGATGAAATGTATGTGAAGTCATCTGACATGTTATCCTACTCGTATACTACACAGCTTGGACATTCTTAAAATGTTAATTTACGCTCCGTTTTCATACTGGTTCTAAGATGAATGTATAGACTGGATTGGAGATATGCTACTGTCACACTTGTTTGAACAAACACACATATTATATTGTAAATTAAGAGGAGGAATGAAACCATATTCTCTAGCCTATCTATAGACTACTAGAAATAATGTTCAATACAATCAAATTTCCCAACTCCTGCTTGGTGCAAACTATTGTAATTAATTTATTTATTTTATTTATTTAGTCAATTTACCCTCTATGTTGGTGGTTCCCTCGGACTCAGCGAGGGAACTCACCACTACCGCCTCAATGGGTGGTATCCTGGAGCTTGGAACATCTGGTCGGGATGGATCCAACTGGGGAGGTGTGATCAGCACTTCGCCCAGGCGGCTTCACCTGCAAAGCGAACAGGGGCCTCATGAGGGATGGGAAGGGGCGGAAGACTGGGATGGATAGGCGGTCAGCATGGTTAGCTGCCGCCCCGGAGGTCCTGGGTTCGATTCCCGGCTTTGCCACGAAATTTGAAAAGTGGTACGAGGACTGGAACGGGGTCTACTCAGCCTCGGGTGGCCCAAATGAGTAGAGGGGGTTCGATTCCCCCTCAGCCATCCTCGAAGTGGTTTTCCGTGGTTTCCCACTTCGTCTTCGGGCAAATGCCGGGATGGTACCTTCTTCAAGGCCACGGCCGCCTCCTTCCCTCTTCCTTGCCTATCCATCCTCACCATCCCTTACCTTCCCTCATGAGGCCCCTGTTCGCTTTGCAGGTGAGGCCGCCAGGGCGAGGTGCCAATCACACCTCACCAGTTGTATCCCTTCCGATTCGATGTTCCCAGCTCTAGGACACTGCCCGTAGAGGCGGTAGTGGTGAGTTCCCTCGCTGAGTCCGTGGGTTCCACCAACCTGGAGGGTAAACAAAAAACAAAAAAATGCTTTTTTTCGATAATGTTCCTGCGTGGAATTGAGTTTTAAATTAGTTATGAATACGCCTACTTGACAGTAAAGGGAATTCCTATAGTGGTCCATGAAAGTCTAGCCCAGTTCCCGTATAACCCGTATAAAATCATCGATGTATATTACATTGATCACTGCATTACCGCAATGTGGGTTAATATCTGAATAGCCATTGTGCAGAAACATAATAACGGCTTTGCCGACTAGTTATAATGTTTCATATAAAAGCATATCATCATTTAAATACAGATACGAAGATATGTGGTTTGTGTTTCAATGAGTTGACACCAGAGTTCGCATGAGAGTTTACCGTTCAGTATGAAAGTGTTGAGGAAACTTCCTCGGCGAGTGGATGCCCATCACTTTTATCCAGAGATTGAAAACAGACTCATAATAAATCATATTTTTTTCAGAAAATATGTTTTAATGAACATTTTTACACCAAAGAACGACAACTTGTTGATTCATTGTAGAAATATCTGTAATGGCGCCTCCAAACCTTGAAGTAATCCGTATGTTATATATATTCCACCTGGTACCACTGCCAGCTGGCAGTGCGTCTTACACACTTCCGTCCGATCCACTTCCGTCCCATTTTTCAAAATCACCCCCACAAAAATATCCAGCAACCGAGAGGAAAGATGTTACGCATCAAAAACAAAGTCCACGATTCTTGGATATCATGCGTAATATCTAGAACCACTGGATGGATTTTGATGCGGTTTTCACCATTCTGTAAAGGATATCACGAGGAAGATTTCTGTAGAAAATTTATTTATGATCAAAGAAGCCAGCAGTAACGATTTCAGTGATAAAGTCGTAAAAAACCTGACGTCAGTGAGCTTTTTAAGCTTACGCTGGGCAAACGTTAAAAATATCTATATACTATGAGTGTAAGAATTGTTCAGCATGAAAAGTTCTATCTTCAATACATCGCCCACTATACGTGTTTTTACGTTTTCATTTCTTCCAACAATCTCCATTCAATTACTGAGGCGACAGTTTACGAGTTAGCTAGGGGCGAGCCTATCACCCCAGTTATCACTTAGCTAGCGAGCGAGCCTATTACCCCAGATACAGCCAGCAGCAAACTGTGGAGTCGTGTAGAGTTAAGATTTCAGAGAAGAGTGGTTGTGTTTGAAGTTTCCCTAGAAGTGCAACTCGGCTTTAAAATTTGACGGAAGGGGGATTTGTGTTTCATGCGCCTGGCCATTCTTATATTACGTCTGGCAAGATTTTGTTGCACATGCATCTCCATAATAATACAATTAATAGTTCAGTCAGTGATTTTAACCCATCATGCCGAGACGTAAAACGGATATAGGTCACAGTTCATTGACATCGAAAAAAAAAAGGCCCTTATCAGGTAATGCATTCATAAATGTTCCCGGGCGAAGCCGGGGTGGGTAGCTAATATATATATTATATTTAAAAAATAATAGGAAAAACGCAATTTTACAAGGTCTTTTGCTGTACCACCCCACTAAGAAGTAATACGATCAGGAACAATGTCTTAACAAAAAATCTCTCGTTCAAATGAAAGTAACAACAAAACATGAAATGCTAAGTTTCTTATAAATTCAATTAAAATGCTTGTTAACAAAAGAGTGTTACACACTAAACTAATAAGGCTCACATTAAATAACAGAAACACAGATATTATATTTTAAATAAAAAGAAACAAAAGTTTGGTGATTTTCAGTCGGTCAACACGATTGTACACAAATGACATGGGTTAATCCCAAATCCTGAAAAACATTACATGAGATTGATCAATACACTTGGATGACCAGTTTCGATCGTCAAGCGATCATCATCAGATCCATTACACTTCGGCTATAAAATGTATGTCTGAAAGTATGGGTGAAAATATTTACAATATATACACTTATTTAGTTGCAGTATTAGTTGAGATAATGCAACTCGTCAGTATTCACTCCAAAGAAGCAAATTCCGGAGGTCGATCACCACTTCCAGTATCTCAACAAAACATCACATAGACCACAACTAACAAATATTGACGAGTTGCATTATCTTAACTAATACTGCAACTAAATAAATGTATATATTGTAAATATTTTCACTCATACTTTCAGACATAGATTTTATAGCCGAAGTGTAATGGATCTGATGATGATCGCTTGACGATCCAAACTGGTCATCCAAGTGTATTTATTAATCTCATGTAATTTTTTTTCAGTATTAGGGAATAACCCATCTCATTCGTGTTGACCGACTGAAAAGCACCAAACGTTTGTTTACTAAGGCAACACTGAAAAATGCTTGAAACACCATAATATTAAAAATCACTTGTTAAGTCACTAATAAGAATATACATTACTGAACGTCTCACTTTCCTCGTTAACGACCGGCGATTCTAACGCCGGGTAGTAGCACGCGCCGACAATAACGCTGACCATTAGCATGCTTGCTCTGTTAGTCCAGGCTGCCGGCTCGCTTGTCAGGTGTCCTGTGTGGTACAGTCTCGCTGCTTGCTCACAGTGGCTATGGTGGAGATTTGACAACGCTGTGCCTCGAGCTGGGAGAACACACTTGAAATGTAAACATGGCCGTCCTGCGAGCCGGTCGTTAATGATGAAAGTGTGAGAGCTATACTAGCTGGGTAAAACTGTACTTGTGTGTGTCTCTTACACTCAAAACACCTTTATTGTTCTAACCTGAGTAAATAAACTCTGAATTGAAAGCGAATGTTTTGTAGCGAGGAGCGTAGTCAAGGGTGAATATATGCAACCCGCCATGGATACAAGTTCGCCGGGCAGGCATAGGCCATATAACGATATTTAAATGGCGAAACATTTTTAAACGGCAATAATCCTATGTTTTTTCCTGGAATATAAACTACCGCAAGTTCATGCTAAATTTATGCCGTGTGTATTGTCCAAACCACCCGGGTTTAACTTGCCTCGTCGGTGCTCAATCGTATAAGAATCAACACTGGCCGATGTGCCAAAAAACTGACTGTTCACCATATAGTTCATGATTGTCCTCTGAGAGCTATTCATGGCGATCCAGAGAAGTTCCTGGTGATGACGGAGAGATTCATAGACTACATTCGTGGCCTTTATATTAGTTTGCAAGCTAACTGTAATTATAATTTGTAATTACTGATGTAGCCATACGATAAATAAATAAGACAACTAAATCGGTTGAGTACTTTTATCGTGATATACACCACATATATTAGAATACATTGATTCCACTTACTTCTAAAATAAAAGTCAGTTGCCCGTTACCAGTTAAAAAGAACGGTATTACCGGGAACTATTACTGTTCCCTGTATGTTGTGATTAAAAAGACGGGATGTAATTGGCAGGTCCATCGCTAAGGAGCTCGTTTCGTACAAGAAGAGCCTTGGCTGGGCAATGATGGGGTTAATTAGTCACAACTTAAAACATATCTTCTTCTAATAAAATGTGGGAGTCTGTTAAGGAGAAAGTTCTTCCTACATTCCTAGTTCATCTCCCACTTCCTGTTCCGGTCTTGCGACCCATCATCGCTTGCTATAAGGATCACGAATTAGCTGTAAATCGGTGGATTAAGAACAGGTTTCATTGTAACGTAAACAGCAGCATGTCCATTTGTTCTTGTTGTTCATTCCTCTTAGAGGCTAGGGACATCTTGGTTGTCAGCCCCGTGTACTTGGATGTATAGTTTGGATTTGTCTGATAGTGTTTCTATGGTGACCGTAGTACTGTATATCATTGTAACTGTTGTTGTTGTTGTTGTTCGAATCCTCAGTTTTTGGACTGGGTTGATGCAGCCGTCCATGTCGCCCTGTTCTGTGCTAATCGTTCCATCTCTACACCGCTACCACACCTTACATCCGAGACAATCTGTTTAACATATTCTAACCAGCTATCCATGGAGACACTGCTGATCTACATGTGAAACGATTGCGTTCAAGACATCCACCTATCTACACAGTGGAGAATATTGCAACCAACAAATTCAACCTGACTGAGAGATGGTCTTCTGATTGGAATTCATTTGCCCCTCCAGAGAGTTCAGTAATGCCATTCATAACTGAGAAGGTGTCAGTGTTCACTCAGCCTAGAAAGACCTGGTCAAAATTAAATAGAATCCGGACCAATCACGGTGTATGCGGGGATCTCCTGTACAAGTGGAGGAAAATATCTTCATCATGTTGCGAGTGCGGGGATGAAAGAGAAACTGTTCGGCACCTAGTTCAAGAATGCCCACAAACATCTTACAGTGGTGAATTCAGCGACATCTTCCTACGGACACCACAGGCTCTTCATTATGTTTCTAGCTTGCCACGGTGGGTGAGTGGATAGCGTGTCGGTCTACTAACCCCAAGATTGCAGGTTCGCTCCTGGCCGTGGTAAGTGATTTTTTTGAAAGGCGGCAAAACTGCGACGCGCATGTCATACGATGTTGGCATGTCAAAGAACCCATTTGAATTCAGTAGGCCGTGATCAAAATGGCAAAATTAATCTCGGGAGTTTCCGCCAACACAAAGTTCCTCATTTCTCTACTAGAAAGCGCTATAGTGTTCAAGGAGCTTAGATATCTAACCTCCTTGACTTTGATAGTGATTCAAGGAACAACGAAATTCGACATGCAAGCTACCCTCTGGGTGTTAAATTACAAAGCTTGCACCCGGCATCCGAGGCCATACGATATTATCATTATTATTATTATTATTATTATTATTATTATTATTATTATTATTATGTTTCTAACCTTGATGTCAACTTATAAATAATTTTCATGTATTCCATATGATAAATAAAAATAATAAATAACCTTGGTCTACTCCCACAGTTCTTGTCCTCGAACCTTCCTTCCATAACTACGTTTGCTTATCCTGGATGTCTTAATATGTGCCCTACAACCCTATCTCTTCTCTTCATTAGTAGTCACCAGAAACATCTCTCCTCTCCCACTCGTCTTAATACCTGTTCATTTGTTACTCTGCCTACCCATCTGATCTTCGTCATTCTCCTGTAACACCACATTTCAAATCTATCTCTTCTTCTCTTTTCTGCTGCACCAATAGTCCAAGTTTCACTTCCATAAAGCGCTACGCTCCAGACAAAGGCTTTCAAAAATACTTTGCAGTCGAACCTGACTTATACGGTATATTAAGGGAAAGAGAAAATACTACTTGTAACTCAGAATTAATTAGAAATTAGACTTACACAATACATCACATATTTACTGAAAAACCAATGGAATAGACCTACATGTGTAAATCCTTGCACACAATACATACATTAAGACAGAAAATACAGTACTGTATTATTTTGAACTAGGTCCATCCGTAAAGAAGTCAGATGATTTGGCTTGTTTCACTTTTCTTGCATTAAGTGTATAAACCTCCTTTTGCACACTTAGTTATGAATTCAAAGCATTTTCACTACAACTCTTCGTACTGATGTAACATCGATTGCACTTAACACATCACTTAGTTCAGGTGTTTCAAGATTCAAGTCATTATCTCCATCTCCATCAATGTCACTATTGCGTGTAGCTGGTCCGTCACCACCGCGTTGTTGGCATACATCAGCAATAATCTCGTCATCCCGTTGTACCCAACATACAGCCAGATTATCATCGAAATGCACTAAAGTATCGAAAGCTTGCACCCTCTGGTAGCGTTAGCTCATTGCCAGACTTAATTTCGTCCCCATGATCATCATTAGAGGCAGCCTCTTCCAGTAAGACACCAGGCACAGTTGCTGATTGTGGAGGATGACACCTGCTTCCAGGCAGTCGAAATAAAGTCCATAGTTTGTAGTAAATTAATGGAGAGAGTTTCATTTCCTGCATCATTCAGTGTTATTAAATGATAAACCAGCATTTTTCTATAATGCACTTGGAAATTTGTAATGATGCCCAAATCTAGCGGTTGTAGAACACTGGTACAGATAGGAGAGAAACGTTCCACTCGGACATTCTCCAGAACGATTTGAGGTGGATGTGCTGCACATCTATCCATAAGTAGAAGGATGTTCTTCTGTTTCTTTTTCGTTTTAATGTCCAGTTTGTCAACCACTGTTCCATTAGAAGCATAGTCATACGAGAATGTCTGTTGGATTCATATTCCGTAGGTTTTTTTTCCGCACCATTAAAACAGCTCGGATTCTTCGATATTCCTATCACAAGTGGAGAAAGGTTGTCAGATCCATCTGAATTGGTGGCGAGAAGAACTGTTACTCGAATTTTACTTTTCTTCCCTCCATGGCCTGAGTCACCTTTTTCAGCTAATGCTTTATTAGGAGGGAGATTGTGGAATAAGCCGGTCTCATCACACCTGTATTATATCTCTTTTACATTTATTAAACTCAACCCAAGTGCTTGATCTGGAGATTAAAGCTGAGATTTCACAATAAATCCATTGACATAATGTAGCTATTGAGCACACCCGCTCTATCTCTCTCCGGAACTTAGTTCTAAATCACATTCGTGGTAACCAGCAGCAGTCGAGCGGGCCCTTTGATCTCATATGTGGCAGCCCGAGGTTACTCTTCAGCTGAGAGAAGCCTTGAATTACAATGAACTGTTCCACAAGTAGCGGCAAACAGTCAGTATCATTAGTAGAGAACATAGAAATACGCATTAATTAAAAAATATCGTGATATGAATATTGAATTTCGCGTTTTATCGCGGAATAGATGTAAGGTTATCGCGATAATTTCCTGTGAATTTAAAAGGGATTTTAGGTGAATAGAATAACGCTATATATTTGAGTATATATTTTATTTTCACGGACTTATTGATGTGCTTATTGCTAATCAGCGTGCTCTTGGTGTCCCCGCCCGGACCCCCACAGGAGTAGCGAACTGCGCACTACCTCCCATTTTATGAAGCGCCCCTGCGCCTCTTTACTGCGAGAACTAAAAGCTCAAGCAGCCATAACCTCCCTATGAAAGCTTTCAAAAAGATGGTATACTGACTTTCACGGCCAGTGAATTAAAACTCAGCAATTTTTCTAGTTTTGTGCCGTGTCTTGTGTGGAGTTTCGCCTAGGACACCAAGCTGGCTCATCAGCGGGCTCTTGGTGTCTCCGCCCAGACGATTGAATGAACCATCGATAGACGCCTGTCTTTTAGTAGCTTTACTTCTTTTCTTTAAGCCGCAAATAGGCTACCGGACTCTTTATTTTTCTTTACAATGTTCACGCACTGTGTCTCGTTTCTCTCGCACATTACAATTTTCGAATCGGATACATAAAGCCCTTCAGTAGAAAATTCTTTGGCTCTGGCATGAACTGTCACTGTTGACGTTCGAACCATCTATAATTCTCAAATACATATGTAGATGTCAACAGATTTCTTTCCTGTAGAAATGCTTTCTTTGCCTGTGCCAACCTACTTTTTATATCCTCTTTGCTTTGACCATCACTGGTTATTTTGCTTCCTATGTAACAGA
This sequence comes from Meconema thalassinum, assembly GCA_946902985.2. Taxonomy (NCBI): domain Eukaryota; kingdom Metazoa; phylum Arthropoda; class Insecta; order Orthoptera; family Tettigoniidae; genus Meconema; species Meconema thalassinum. The sequence continues at coordinate 702,057,054 of OX336388.2, forward strand.
AGTCTCCTTCTTCCTTTAGCTTCTCACCTGACAATTTGACGTCTATGGTGGTTTCTAATTTCTTCCGGGTGCATTTCACTATTTTGTTTCTAAGATGACTGTAATAGTGTGTGTAACTGTTGTTATAGGGTGTAGGTTTGAGGTAAGTGCGATAGAACTTGAAATAAGGTACATTTCCAGCATTTGCCTCAATGGGGTGAGGAAAAAGTACGGAGGTTCCACACTCTGGATGCCTCTATCGGAGCAGGGATTTGAACCTAGAATCTCCATGGCTGTCATGGAGCCTATCACTGAGCTAAGCTACTGGATCAGCAAGCCTGCGTGTCTCCTTGATTACCTATTTGGAGGTAGCAGTGAGGCATCCTTTAACTCCTCACTGCTTCTAAGATAAAATTATGAAACATTAAGTTTCACCCACAGTGCATTGCCATCCTCGCGCCTGGCCTTCAATGGTCTCACGAGATTGTTGCTGTCTTCCTGCTTGGGTAGGTGAATATACAATTATAACGCTGCCCCGTCAATTATCTTACAGTTGGAAGCTGGTGCACCTTGACCTTTATCACACTCGAGCAGTCCCAATCATAGGCTTCAGGATGTAATTATACAACCAGTTAGCAGCGGGAGTATGGCGGGATGGTGTAAGCAAGGGGTAGAGGCTTAACCCTCCTAATTTCTTTCCCCGATATGAAACACTCTCACCCAATAATAATTATTATACTTCTTTTTCTTGCATTACAGCCCGGTGTGAGCTTTGACCTCCCCAACCACAGATTTCCATCGATCTTGGACAGCTGTTCTCCAGGGTCGTACGTTCATTGTTTGCAAGTCCACATCCACTTCATCTCTCCATAGATTCCTTGGTCTACCAGGGCGTCGTCTTCTTTCCATTATGGCTTGATATATAATCCTTGGTGTTCTTTTGTCTTCCATCCTTTCAATGTGGCCTAGCCATCGTAGTCTTTGTGATTTTATATATCGAAAAATGTCTTCGTTTTTGAGGATTTCATCTATTTCTCTATTAGTTCGTATCCTCCATTCGCCTCTTACCAATACAGCCCCATAAATTCTCCGTATTATTTTCCTCTCAAACACCCTAAGTTTATTGCAATCCTGAACTGACATATTCCATGTCTTCGAGCCATAAGTTAACACTGGTCTGATCAAGGTCTTGTAAATTTTGAGTTTTGTTTTATGCGACAATTGCGACTTAATGAGTTTCAGGTTCTCGTATTTATTTCTTTACTCACGTTGTTTTTATTATTAACTAGAACACCCAAATACTCAAAATGTACAACATATTCAAATGTGCAGGAGTCTATTATTAAATTTTCACAGTTTCTTCTTCTTTCAACAGATGTTAGGTGCAATTAGTATACTATTATTATTATTGGAGAGAAGGATATGGAAAGGTTCAACATCTCAGATATATAATTGTTAGACAGAAGTACATTTAAGAACATAGTAAAAAATTTGGAAGGGATTGCAGTACATAAGGGCTTGACAAGAAGCATCTACAATAAGAAGTGCTTATCCTGGAATGTCAAAATTAACCACTAAAACACCGTGGTGAAATCAGAACGTATGTATGCCCGTCCATGAATTACAAGCTAAACTCAGGTTATCAGACAGTTTCCTCACACATACATCCAAGTACACGGGGCTACATGACCATGATGTCGCAATACTCTACAACAGCAACAACAACTTACTATTTGACTAATCTCAGATGTTCAGTCTCATTAACAAGTGTGATGGCATCAAAGAGGGAATCTGGCCATGAAAACCATTTATAAAATCGTATAGATTGCTCTCATTTCAACCCCGATACTTTGAATCGGGAATAATAAGCAGTAAACAATAATATTCAACGGCCACGGTGGCCAAGAGCACTAACGCGCTGGCTCATGCCTCGCTTGCAACGAGAGAACGTGGGTTCAAATCCCTCCTCGGCCGTCCTGAAAATGGTTTTTGTGGTTTCCAATTTTCACCACCAGGCGAATACCGGTTCACTGCCGACTTCCCAAAATCCCTACACAGACCCTTCCTTAATCAAACCCATGTTAGCGGTCATCTTTCACAATCCCCAGTTGTATCTGCTGACACTGTCCTTGCGACGGTAGAGGAATGATCGCTTGCAAAACCCGTGGGTGAAGCCAAGCTGGGAGGATAAGCTTTTAAAAATGTTGTTGTTTGAGTCTTCATTCTTTTGACTGGTTTGATGCAGACCTCCATGCCTCCCTGTACTGAGCTAATCGTTTCATCTCTGCATAGGTACCACACCCTACATCAGAGGCAATCTGTTTAACATAGTCTAACCTTGGTCTACCCCTACAGTTCTTGTCCTCGACCCTTCCTTCCATAACTAAGCTTGCTATTCCTGGGTGTCTTAATAAGTGCCCTACCAACCTATCTCTTCATCAGCTGTCACCAGATACATCTCTTCTCTCCCAGTCGTCATAATACCTCTTCATTTGTTAACCTATCTACCTATCTGATCTTCATCATTCTGCTGTAACACCACATTTCAAACGCTTCAATTCTCCTCTTGTCTGCTGCACCAAAAGTCCAAGTTTCACTTCCATATAGCACTTTATACCTTTTCTGTAGAAATGCTTTCCTTGCCTGAGCCAACCTACTTTTTATATCCTCTTTGCTTCGTCCATCACTGGTTATTTTGCTTCCTAAGTAACAGAAGTCTCCTACTGCCTTTAGATTTTCACCTGTCAATTTGATATTCATAGAGGTTTCTGATGTATTTCGGCTGCATTCCAAATTGGAAATAACATACATTATTCACTACCAGGGGTCAAACGAGCGCTCTTCAGCTACACTTGCTGGTGATGTTAAGTGAAGCCCTTGAAGAGGTGTGCACATGCAAAGATCAGAGCACGGTTATATAAGACTGGACACGGGTAATTACAGGACCCAAGGAGAGCAGTAGGGAGTACAGTACAGTACACCTGCACAACCACGCTTGTCTAGTGATCCGAAGTTTCATCACTGATCAGTGGCGTTCGCAGTATTTCCTTCTGGGGGGGGGGGGATCATCACTATAGACCTTGCTGTTCCGCCCCTAAAACGACAGTCATCATCATCGTACATATTACAATATTTCGATTAATATTTATAAAGAACAATAATTTAAAAAAAACATTCTCTCTGTATGAAAGCTATTTTAGTCCTCATTATATTTTCAGCACAATAATGAAATGACAAAAACATATATTTTTAATGGAGGATTAGACACAATCATGAAGTAGAAGACCTGTACCACGATGCCAACATAGCTGGAACCATCAAAACCAGAAGACATGTAGCCCGGATGGAAGACCACCGATGGCCACGGAAGCTAATGGATTTCATCCCCACAGGAAGATGACCACCAGGGAGACCAAGGAAGCGGTGGAGTGATGGACTCCATGAAGATCTGCACCAGGCAGCGATACGCGTAGACAGTTGGCGGATGGCAGTTATGGATAGGAGACGATGGAGAAGGAAACTTGTAGCAGCGCGCGGTCCACTGGACCTGATCGCGTAGAAGAAGAAGAGGAATGGAAAACAGTAACTAAATAAATCAACTGAAATGATGCAGTGGAATCATTATGACCATAGTTGCGTGGTTGCTTATAATATTTCTTTTTGTATGTAGCTGCTTCTAGGCGGACACCCATTGGGTGAGCTACAAGTACCGTCGCGTGTGGAGTGTTGTCTGGGGAGGAAAGTTTCAATGTAAGGACGAGGAGTTGGAAGGTAGCGGCTGTGGCCTATAGTTAGGGACCAACCCCGGCATTTGCCTGGAAGAAAGATGGGAAACCACAGAAGACCATCTTCAAGGTTGCCGGTGGGGGGATTCGAACCTCCTCGCCTCCCGGATGTGAGCGACTGCCATCAGTCATGCCGTAACCACCACGGCTAACTCACCCGGTGCTTAAAATATTGATATTATGGGAGAGAAAAATAATGTTTTGCTCTCCGTGTTCCTACTGCCATTACTATTGACTCTCAAAATCAGCCTGTCTTGATGACTTTATCTGTAAATTGGAATAAATCGCAGAAACTCCTCATGGACTGAATTATCTTTAACGAAACGGACACACAATTAAAGCAACCCGAAGCGACGTGAAAAAGGTTACCGATCGCACACTTTCACAGTAAAACTGATCCATGGCTAACTCCAACACTGAAGGAGGAGCCTCGCTGCGAGTTGAGTCCAGGACATTTACCAAGTGAGGAACGAGCAACATCCTATCCACTTACAAGGCAACTCTTGAAGCGTGTATCCCGCGACTGGATTGTAATTGGCATACCTTCTGCGCAAACTTACAGCACATACTTACTGCTCATACCTACTCCGCATACTCACTGCGCATCCATACTACTGCGCATACCCACTGCGCACCCATACACCATCACATTCCCACTGCGCATGCCTACTGTGCATACATATTGCACACCCATACTACAGCCACTGCCATCGTAATGTACAGGCCATCAGGCAGCGGCCATTACCATGTGATCAGCTGATCGCTAACGGTGGATGGGTAACGACCATTATGCTTAACTGTGAGTGGTTTGTGCTGTGTTGTTTATACAATTTAGTTAGTGTCCGAGTTAAAAGCAATACGTAAGAACGCTACTACTTACGTCATCCAGAATGAGGATTACGGTACTCCGTTTGTTTTCTGAGGCAAATGTTCATTTCGTAGGTAGGTAATTAGCCTATCTCTATAAAATGTTTGAGTTGCATGTTTGCCACCACACTTATTAAGGTTATGGTTCAGTTAGAAGCTTTACATGGAGGTTTATTGGTAGGTATGGTACCGGTAATACAATTATAGTTATTCATTGAAACAATTATTCCTTCCATGGTCCATGGAATGCCAAAACGTAGTTGTGTTACCGGTTGCAAAAACAACTATTATTATGGAGATGATTAGGTTATATGCCTTGTTTTTCCATCCCCACCGACGAAAATTTAAGAAAGCAATGAATACGGTACCGGTACTTAAAAGTCCTAGAAAAGATTTTCACATTACAGGGAAGACGAGAGTGTGTGTTAAACATTTCCCTGAAAGTAAGATACTTCGGGAGATAAGAGCTACCTTTAGGCCTACTCGTCTTGATGGTAATTTATAAGTTAATAATATGGTTTCAATATTATAGTATGAAGTTCTAAATGTCAGCCTATGCTAGGACTGGAAAGATTTCTAACATGTAAATGCTGAGGTTAAATTACATGTTAGGGGCCTACTTATGTAAATCAGACATGTTATTATTAGTACGGTATTATTCAGCATAGTTTGAAGTCTATCCAAGATGTGTCCCGTTCAACCTCAAGTGAACATAATTTTCATGTGGTAGGATTTATGTAGGCTGCTGTATTTACATTAATGGGATTGTTAGCAACCTATCTACCTGATTTCTAGATTACAATCCATGGTAAATTCCTGATGCAATAGCCAAGTTGGATTGAGTAATTGAAAATGTGTACTGTTAGGTTAGGCTCTGTTTAGGTCACACAAGAGGTGTTCTGTGCATTGATTACAGTTAGAGATTGGTTACGTTGTGCATCATATCATGAGCCAGAAGTAGTTTAGAATGTGATTTGTTGAATAGCCTAGAGTGATGTTGGGTTTTCTCAGGCATTTAACCTTAAAGTGGTGAATAGTGACGATTAGAATTGATCAGATAAAGAATGATCAACTTGTGATCTACAAATTAAGAGTAGTTTCCCTTGAGATCATATATACATAGGTCTACATTTTAGGACAGAGATTTTTTGGTGTGATTACCTGTAAATAATATTGTAAGTTGAATCTCATTTTATTATCGTTCACACCTAACTTGGTACGAGGCTACATTAGTTATCAACTTTCTGTACTGTAGCTTACACCATAAGAGGTTAACATCTAGTGCTGATATCACAACAGTAGCTTAATACTGACTGAAATTATGACACTTAGATTAGGATATTCTAAATGGTTCCACACTTTATACATGTGTTAAGATATTCATTCGAGAAAGTGCTATAGAGACAGTAGCTTTTCAGTTTTTTTTAGTTGTGTATAACAAAAATGTTCTGAGCTGCGCAGATTAGTTTTTGAGGTGTGCATTGACTTTTTGAGCTGCTCTGATTAGTTATTGAAAAGAGAAGATCCTTTGTTATGTAGCCTTGATTTTTCGTCCTTATACTATACATTTTTCTGGTTGTCAAGTAGGACCGCAGTGAATTGGTACGGTACATACAATTTTATGCGAAGAAGTGATTCTTGAACCTTATTTTTCTGACAGGATGCCAAGGGGAACATAGTGTTTTTTTACATAATTATGTTTATTCGAAGAAGGGTCAGCAAGGTATATCTATTATTTTGTACAAAAGATATTAATTCGAGAAAGTGCTATGGAGACAGTAGGTTTTCATTTTTTTCTAGTAGTGTGTAACAAAAACGTTATGTTTTTTCACTTCTTTTATCTGGAATAGGGTGAGATTTGTTTTGTTTTCTTACTGAAATAGTGGTTTTATTCAGAGAAGATACTCTGTTAGGTAGCCTTGATTTTTGGACCTTATACCATACATTTTTCTGGTAGTCGAGTAGTACCGCAGTGAATTGGTACATACAATTTTATGCGAAGAAGTGGTTCTTGAACGTTATTTTTTCCGACAGGAGGCCAATAGTGTTTTTATACTTATGTTAATTTGAAGAATATCCTGTTTTGTGAAGGTCATTCATTTTTGTGAGATGAAATGAAGTTGGACAACAGTGATAGCATTAGTTTTTTTTGTGGAAACCTCTGTAAAGTGACATTGACCTTTTGAAATTTAACCATTTTTCTGACAGGTCAAGGGGGATAACGGTTATATTGTACAAGGGATACTTATTTGAAGAAGATCCTTTTGGCCCCAATTACTTTGTTCAGTGCATAAATATACAAAAATTCAAAAGTATATTTTTATATCTGGATTTTGCTGGTGTTGTTTAGAGAGGAGGCATAATTTTCGTAACTTTGTTTTACTGAATGTCAAGAATGGCAGATTTCTTACTTAACCTTTTACCTCATGCAAGTCCAGAAGTGAATAGCTAGTATTTTTGTATTATATTTGTTTTGTATTTTCTGATAAACAAGGTCTAGAAATGAATATTTCTGTTGCTACCACATATAATGAATTTTGGGGACAGAGTGTTCAAGAAGGCAGTAAGGGGTGGGGGGCTGGTTATCTAAAAGAAAGGAAAATAAAATACAGAATTAGAGATGCACATAATTTGGTATATTATCCTTGAAAGAGAGATTCTGTAGTTTTCTCAAATGTTAGCCTATAACTTAAGCTCAGTTCGAGGGTTTATCTGGCAGTAGGCACAGAAAAGTGTACCTGTCTATGTATTGTTTCTGCGGGTACATTGATTTATTTTATTAACAAACTGTTCTTGCAAATTGTTTTGTGTATTGAAATATTCGAATATTTCCTTCCTTCAATCCCGAGTTTAGCCATATGCGATTTATCGACGTTGTGGTACATCTTGAGTAACTGTTTCAATGCCTCTTTTTATTGATATAACATTTACAGGACGTCAAAAAGCTGCAATTTGTGCCCTGTCTGTGTGCGTCAACGTCCTAGTAAGTTCACAGACGATGCACCATTTTGTTCACTCATAAAATGCCCGCTACAACGGCAGGATTCGAACTAGCAGAGCGATAATTAGGCCTATTTAGTGGTTACTTATCTAACTACCAGTGAACTCCAAATAGTATTAACATTTTCCTATAAATATGAATTTATATTCGCTTTGGAGGGACTGCGTGCGAAAGGAGCCGTCTGACTTGCGGCGGCTGTACCGGCCCTAAGCGTGACGTCACTACAGGAACCTTGCGGCCTGGACATAACGATGGCAGTGCTACAGCGCATACCTATTGCTGCGCATACCAACAACGCAGTTACACATGTCAGAACCATAGCCAAGATCGACCAATGGGAGGGGTTATAATTTCAAAATAATGTGTGGTGTAAGGACACAAATACAGGTGAATGACGTAAATATTCATGTGACGTACAAATTGTCATGAAGACGCGTGGAGGCTCAAATGGAGAGCTGAGCCCGAAGACCGCAACAGTACAGTGATTTGTTGACGCAGACACAAACCACAGCCACAGATAGAAAGAGTTATAGAATCATCACAATGAAATAATTTAAGAAATGCTTATTTAGGTTATTTTTAGCCTATTTTCATTTTTTTAAAATGTGTGTGAGCATGTGTGCGTGTGTGCGTGCCCTTATAAAATCTAAACGGCTTGAGTGATTTCAATCATTAAACTCGGTATGGCCATAGTTCTATTTTGTCCGACCCCGACTGTGCCCTTCAAATTTTATTACGTCTCACTAATCCAACATGGCGGCTGTGCGAAATATTGTATCGGCATTCTATAGGCTATCTCCGAAACTATTACAGATATCACCCTAAAAATGTGTACGTTGATAAAAAACACTACAAGAAGTTCACCTATGTGGCTTTTGAAACCCTGTTAAGTATAGAACTAATATGGCGGCCATGAGAATTTGAAACATTTAAATAGATTTCTCTTGCGATTTACCCATCCGAACGCTGTGAAACTTGGCACAGCAAATGTTGATACACATTATAATGTACTGAGATCTAATTTAGTTCAATTATTTACCTAACCTTAAGATGGCGGCTGTGCAAAATTTCAAAATTAAGTTTTTATTTCTTGTGTCCTAATCATTCGATCTAAGTCAACGTTTGAATATTGAACCTACTCAATAATCGTCATCTAATAGTACATAACTCTATGGCCTACGTACTGTATATAAAATCCAACATGGCGAAGGTCCGAAATATTTAGACGATAGTCAATATATACTAATCTATGACAGCAATCAATTTGAAATTTTGAATGTTGATAAAGCCTATGGACATAAGTTCACCTATGCGACTTGAAACAACCTGGTGAGCACAAATCCAATATGGCGGTGACGCGAAATGTAAATATTTAAATGGTCGTCTCTCGCGAATTAACCATTCGAGCGCAGTGAAACTTGGTACGGTAAATGCTTATACAAATTTTAATCCACTGACATCTAATTTATTTGAATTGTTTTTATAACCACAGGATGGCGGCTCTGCAAAATTTTAAAATTTGTTTTTATACCTTGTGTGCTAATCATGCGATTGTTTTAAATAATACACCTACGTAATAATCTTCTTGTAATAGTACATAACTCTATGCCCTACATATACTGTATACAAATCCAACATGGCGACCATCCGACGGTTCTCAATAACTACGAATACATTACAGCAATCGAACTGAAATTTTGTATGTTGATAGAATCAATTTACATAAATTGGATATATGAAAATAGGCTATTTAGTTCTTCGCGGAACTACTTGTTTGGTGTTATTTTTAATTTTTTGCAAGAAGAAATCCAGGGGAAGGGGGGGATGTTTCTAACCCCCAGTAACACCCTCCTGGCTATGCCACTGACACAGGTTATCAGACAACTTCCACACACACTAAAGTATACGGGGATACATGTCGCAAATCCCCTAAAGATTCAACAACAACTGTTTTCTGAGGAGGGTCACCTGTTTCTCACTGTCACGGTTGAGGAAGGACGAGCATTTTGCGCAATGAGACCACAACCGGCACAATAATAGGAGACGGAAGCATTGTTTATCACAAATATGCTTCAGAACAATAGGAATCTGAATACAAAATCTCGACTACGTTCTTGAGGACAAAAACGGCTGGCTGCGTGGCTCAGGGGTAACGTTCTCGCTTGCTGGGCCCGAGGTTGCAGGTTCGTATCCTGGCGCAATCAGCTGGCATTTGAGGGTGCGCAAATGCGAGAGAGCCGTGTCCGTAGATTTACTGGCACGTTAAAGATCCACTTCGGGGCAAAATTCTGGCACCCCGCCATCTCTAAAAGCCAGTGTAGTTAAAAGGGACGTAAAACCAATAACATCATATTCTTGAGGACAAATTAATTTAATTTTTCAATTTGTATTCAATTGGGCATTTAAACCCTTATTAAATAAGCCGACGTTGTTGCAAACACGCTCTAATAGTCCAGGCGGCCTTGCAACTGCGATAACACGCTACTTTGCAGTTAGTAGATCATTCTGTTAGTGTTTTTTCATGAGTCTTCAGGGCTTATTAAACTGGTTCGAGGCAGCTCTCCAAGCCTCACAGTACAGTGGTAATTGTTTCATCTCCACATAGCACCACACCCTTACATTCAATGTAATCAATTTACCATATTCTAACTTTGGTCTACACCTACAGTTCTTGTCCTAGAGACTGGCTGCGTACCTCAGCATGCTGTTCCCAAAGTTGCAGAATTGAATCCTGGCACAGTCAGCGGGCATTTGAGGGCGCGCGTGTAAGTAGATTTACTGGCACGTTAAAGATATCAAAGTGGGGGTTCATCAGGGAAGTGCTCTAAGTCCACGGTTATTCATTATTAGCATAAACTACCTAACAAAACAAATTCAGAAACCCTTACCGTGGAATCTTTTGTACGCGGACGATGTGGCACTAATATCTGACAGTATTTATGACCTACAGTAGAGTTTAGACCAACGGAGAAGGGCTCTAGAGTCTAATGGACTGCGTATTAGTAGAACCAAGACTGAATATATGGTATGCGACTTCCACCAAAATAAACCCAGTATGACAAATATGGAACTTGAACTAGATGGTGAAACATTACCAAGAGTCTATTATTTAAATCACTCATAATGGTTCCGTATTGAAGTGCTTAAATAGTTTTTAATAAGAATTATATTACCGCCTGAAACAATACTTTAATGAAAAGAGTTATTAATAAAGTTGTTCTTGGTACATGTTTCAGGGACTAATTAACAAAATATTTTGTCCCCTTCATCAGCCAATTGTAAAGCATTAACATAATGAAATTATGATAAAACGTAGCACTGAAATATAAATGGTTATTTAACCTAATATGGTGCACCATATATGCAGTATAGGTTGTAGAAAAATTAAGGTTTAGATCAAAATGAAGTAGTTGGTGATGTCGATAGTATTCGGCCTGCAAATGTTAATGAGGATGTATGACGAAACCAGTAGACAATACATTCACAGTTCCGTTTGAAGCAATAGTTAATAGCTTGAGATGACAAACGTGGAATTACAATACTTCACCATTCTGTGTATAATCAATAAAGATGTCGTTTTATGCTTAAAAGATCCTAAAGCCAATCAAAACGGCAGCATGCAAAAGAACACGACGTGGTAGGAAAGGACTTACTTGGCAATAAGGTTAGCTCAAAGCATAGGCTTGAGGTTAGGTCAATGTTTCGATTAGAAAATTATAACAAGTAGTTCCGTGAAGAACTATAAAGCCTATTTTCATATATCCTACTAATGTTCACTGCCACTATCAACATACTAAATTTCAGTTTGATTGCTGTAATAGATTCGTAGATATTGAGAACCGTCTAAATATTTCGGGTGGTCGCCATGTTGGACTTTTATAAATGTAGGGCTTAGAGTTATGTACTGTTACATGAAGATTATTGTGTACGTGTAGTATTCAAACTTCAATCGCATGATTAGTACACAAGAAGTAAAAACGAGATTTTAAAATTTCGCACAAATGCCATCTTTCCGTTATGGAAACAATTGAAAAACATTAGATGCCAGTGGATTAACATTTGTATAAGGATTTACTGTACCAAGTGTCACTGCACTCGGATGGTTAAATTGCGAGAAACGACCATGTGAATATTTATACTTCACTCCGCCGCCATGTTGGATTTGTGATCACCAGGTTATTGAAAGTCCTATAGGTGAACTTATGCCCACAGCCCATATGAACATTAAAAAAATCAGTTTGATTGCTGTAATAGATTCGTAGATATGAGAACCGTCTAAATATTTCGGATGGTCGCCATGTTGGATTGTTATATGTACAGGCCTTAGAGTCATGTGCCTTTAAAGGAAAATTATTGCGTAGGTTCATTATTCAAACTTTCATTTCGATCGCATGATTACGACACAAGAAATAAAAACTTAATTTAAAAATTCGCACAGCCGCCATCTTGAGGTTATGTAAATAATTGAACTAAATTACATACCAGTGCATTACAATGTATATAAACATTTTCTGTACCAAGTTTCATTGCGTTTGGATCATTAAATCGCGAGAAAAGTCTATTTAAACCTTTCAAATTCGCTTGGCCACCATGTTCGTTTTGTAGTTAACCAGTTTTTGAAAGTCTCATAGATGAACTTTCAGCAGTGCCCTTTATCTCCGTGCAAAATTTCAGGGTGATACCGTTAATAGTTTCAGAGATATAGAATGCCGGTGAAATATTTCGCACAGCCGCCATATTGAGGTTATGTAAACAATTGAACGAAGTTAGATGTCGGTGCATTACAATGTGTATAGACATATACTGTACCAAGTTTTATTGCGTTTGGTTGGTTAACTCGCGAGAAACGTCTATTTAAAAGTCGCAAATTCGCTTGGCCGCCATGTTGGTTGTGTAGTTAACAGGTTTTCAAAGGTCACATAAGTAAACTTCTAGCAGTTCCCTCTGTCACCATACAAAATTCCAGAGTGATATCGGTAACAGTTTCGGAGATATTGAATGCTGGTGAAATATTTCGCACAGCCGCCATGTTGAATTGGTGAGACGTAACAAAATTTGAAGGGCATGGTCGGGGTCGCACGGAATAGTGCTATGAACTTACAGAGTTTCATTGAAATCGCTCCAGTCGTTTAGATTTTATTAGGGACACACACACACACACACACACACACACACACACACTCACACACACACACACACACACACACACGGACAAAAGGTGATCTCATAAGCCTATTTTTTCAAAATTGAAAATAGGCTAAAAATGATAAATCATGGCACATGAGCAAAACCTACATACCACTGAAATGCGTATGTTACATTGGGCAGGTGGAGTTTCATGTGCGAGGCAGTTTCAAAGTAGCGCCTATAACAGAGAAACTTTTAGAGTCCCCAAAGGTGGTATGGACATGTTATGCGAAGACCGGAACATCATGTAGTGAAGAAGTGCCTTTCCATGGCTACACAAAAGAGAGGGAGCGGCAGACCTCAAACAACATGGATAACGAGTGTCCAAAGGGACATGAGGGTATTGGGCCTATCTGCTGATGATGCTTTACAACAAAAGGACTGGCGCCTCAGGATTAAGAAAGCCAACCCTGCGTAACGGGAAAATGCGAAATTAAAGATCCCCATCAGGACAACATTCCGGCACCCCGTGTCTCTAAAAGCCACAGGAGTTAAAAAAAAAGAACGTATAACCAATAGCCTGACATTATTATTATCTTGTCATCGACCCTTCCTTTCACAACTAACTTTGCTATTCCTGAGTGCCTTAGTAAGTGTCCTACCAACCTATCTCCTCTCTTCGTTAGAACTCACCCTTTGTTACTCTATCAATCCATCATAAGATTTCTGTGTTCGATTACCGGCTCGTTAATACAATTGATTCCGGTCTGAGCGAGGAACACTGAGTGTCACAGAAACAAGTACGGTACGGACGGTATGTGATGAGACTTCAAAGTTATGCTGACCGCTCTGGGCAGATAGATTTCCAGTGGTGGGGAACAGCGACAACAGTCATTCGCCGTCCTGTCGACATCGCGTTCAAAGCTTGAAACCTATGCATGCAATCGTCTTGAGTTCGGCGTAGTTAAGTGGGGGGGGGTCTCCTCCAGCGCTCCGGCTCCCCACCACTCATTCTGTCCCTACTCTAGCAAGAGATGTGGGCTGTATTGAGTATGACATTTAAAGATTATCCAGAAGTAATAAGATAACAATTACCAGTACCAAGAACTTAATTTTATTGTAAACGGAATGTTTAGGTTAAGTTTTTTCTTCGTTAATTGTATTTAACCACCCTTTGAATGAAGATTTGGGACAACATATCTAATTCAAGGACAAGACCGGAAAAGAGATAAAAAAGAAGAATTGCCTTAGCGTGGAAAACATTCTGGTCACTACAATTCATACTCATGGACAGGAAGCTGGAGCAGAAGATTGAAGTTTGTGACACTAGAATCACGCGTCTTCCCAACACTATTATATGGAAGCCAAACGTGGACAGCTACGTGCAGACAGATGAACACACTTCAACTAAGTCAAAGAAAGATGATACGTAAGATACTTGGAGTAACAAGGTAAGACAGGATATCAAATGAGAAACTGGCACAAATGTCATCAACGACGGATATCGCAGAAAAAGCCACGAGACAAAAATGGAAATGGGGAGGCCACATCGCGAGTATGCGAGACGACAGGTGGGCATACAAAGCTACAATGTGGGACATATGGATAGGTAAACGACAGAGAGGAACACCGAGGCGAAGGTGGTTTGACTTTTACAGAGCGCAGGCAGGCCCACAGTGGACGAGAGAAGCAAGAAGTAGAACTGAGTGGAGCACCATGGAAGACAGTCCATAGGGCAAGTGAAAGTAATTAAAGTCAAGTGCATCGCTAGGAAAACTGGGAGAGAAAGTCAAAGTGTAACAGTACACAATAAGACAAACCAAACCATACAATTACCATGCACAATCCTAATGTGACTAGCTCACCACATTAGTGAAAAAGACCTACCCGTTTGTAGGAGGCCGTTGCCCTTTAAGGGACATTCGAGGCTGTTCTTTATTCTTTATTGAATTAAGAGAAGCTTTGTAGCCTGTACAAGAGCAACAATAAATTCAAATTCATTTGATCGTCATCATTCTCCTGTAACACAACATTTCACATTCTACTCTTTTATGCTGCACCGACAGTCCAAGTTTCATTCACGATCGCACTGTGCCAACGCTACGATAGACTTTTTCAAAGAATTCAAGTGTGAGGTTTTGGACCATCTGCCGTTTAGTCCAAACCAGCACTGAATTATTTTCACCATTTTCGAGAATTGAAGGTATGGTTGGGCGGCAACGCCTCGCCAAAGAGGAAACACTTCAGGAGACTGTCCAGATATACCCACCTCAGTGGCGGCAGAACATTTTGCCAAGGGAGTAGGGGGGTAGTGAGAGTTTAAAATAGTGTCATGGCCGCCGCGTGAGTCCAAGCCAATATCTCGCGAACCCATGGTCGGATTTTGACAAATGAGGTGTCGTTGGACTCGAGCTGACGTCCTCTTTCCTATGGGCCACTCGTTATATTTTTGAAAAAATTTTGAACATTTTTGTTTTCGAAAGTAGGTGATAGTTTGAAAACCAAACATGATAGAACGTTATGCCATGGCTCAACGAA
This sequence comes from Meconema thalassinum, assembly GCA_946902985.2. NCBI lineage: Eukaryota > Metazoa > Arthropoda > Insecta > Orthoptera > Tettigoniidae > Meconema > Meconema thalassinum. The sequence goes on from OX336388.2 coordinate 702,072,351, forward strand.
TGGTCTTTATGACCTTTATTTTCTATAATGAAACTGTTTTTACTTTTTATGTTTTTTTGAAAACACTCGAATTTTGAAAATCCTATATTTTGGAAACTAGGAATTCTACAAAAAAATTGTTTGACATAAATGAAAGGTCCCTATGCCCTCTACCCCCAAAATAATTTTCAAGTCTCTAGAGCAAAAATTTGTGTTTTGTAGGTAGTGGGATGATGGGAAAGCTACGGCACTTCTTTTTGAACCCTCCTCGTATTTGCCCCGAACCTGATATCTCGCTAACCAATCATGGGATTTGAACATACAGGGTGTCCTAGCAATCGTAGTGATGCCCCCTACTTTCCTATAGGCTCTTTATTTAATTAAAAGACCAAAACTAAAAGGTCATCAGCTTTTAATATCTCGCGAACCAATCATGATAGAGGCGTATACGAGGGGTCCAAGGACTCGGGGTGACGTCCTCTTTGCTATGGACCACTCGTCATATTAAAAAAATAATTGGAAACTCGATTTTGGGGTAAACAAGCATTTTTTGTGATTTTTGCTGATAACTCACGAACCAATAAGCCTAGAGACGAGTGCGAGGTGTCATTTTTTTCATCGCGTTGCTCTCTTGCCGAGGATGTTCGTGTTGAACAGGAATGAAAAACCATGTTGAGGTAAAACCTAGATTTTAGACTTTTTGCTTTATCTCGCAAACCCATAACGCTAGAACGTGAACGAGGTGTCCTAGGACTCGGGATAACGCCCCCTGTTTGAAACTATGTTTGAAATTTTGACAAAGGGCCTAACGACACTTTTGTTGAAAAAAATATTAATTTTTCTTTACCTGTTTATAATGTTCATGAAGCATGGAGGTTGAGAGAGACGATACTGCTGGGTGTGTGTGTTTCAACGAACCTGTCGCTAACAACTAGGGCCATGCTTAATAGAACAATCGCTATTTCGGCGGGTCGGTTTATGACAGAGCGAGGGTTCGTTTTTTTACACACATTTTACCCTCGAAGGGGATCTTTGACGTGTAAACGGTGATGAGAACTTGGTTCTATGTTGGTCGAAGCGAGTAGAGAAAACAAACTTGCCAAGGAGCAGAGGAGCAGGAGGTGAATGTCATTTGAGCTTATTGGAATGCGCTGATCTGACTTGACAACAGATGCAGTGGAAAAATGACAATGACACTTGAAGGTTAAATAATCCGACCATCGTGGTGGCAGGGAAGAGCGAAAGGCATGCATACACGTGTGAGATGACATGTACGCTAAACCAGTTACATCCTGTCTTGCTTCGTAGGTGAAAAAATGCAAGTTCAGGTGAAATTTGATCTGCCACAGGTGTTCACCTGGGACGTTGGCTGTCCTCGTGCACGATAACTGTTAACAAGTCACATCCTGTTTGCTTCGTACGTGACAAAATGCAAGTTGTCGTGTAATATGATCCAACACACGTGTTCACCTTGGACGTTATCTGTCCACGTGTCTGATAACAGATTGTTCAAAGCGTGGGAAACGCTGAATCAGTAAAAAGTATGATGCAACTTGTGGGAATGATGTCACAACCAATAGATAGGCAAGAGCTGCGAACAGCAGTGGTGGGAGGTGAAGGAGGAGAGGGGGAGGGGTAATGTAAGAGAGAACACAGGTGGAAAGAGAAAGAAATATGTGGAGCTGAGGACTGTACACACAGAGCTATAGGTAATGTACAACATGTGTGAATAAATAAAAAGTACACAGGTTCACACAGCCTCCGTGGCTTAGGCGGTAGCACGCCGGCCTCTCACCGCTGGGTCCGTGGTTCAAATCCAGGTCACTCCATGTGAGATCTGTGCTGGACAAAACGGAGGCAGACAGGTTTTTCTCCGGGTACTCCGGTTTTCCCTGTCAAAATTTCATTCCAGCAACACTCTCCACTATCATTTCACTTCATCTGTCATTCATTTAATCATTGCCCCGGAGGAGTGCGTCAGGCCTCGGCAGCCGGCACAGTTCATATCCTCGCCGCTAGATGGGGGCTTCATTCATTCCATTCCTGACCCGGTCGGAGACTGTAAGCAGGCTGTGGATTTTCATTCATTTCACAGGTTCACACAACATGTAATTTATTGATTCAAGAATTAAACATAGAGTTAAATCCCAACCATTTGGCATATAGTATATTTCCTTTTTGTTTCAACACTTTTTCCACAAGATAATGCTTAGGAAATGCTGTTTTCTGAAGTTCATGGAGATAAAATCTACCTTTTATGGGTTGATGGTTGAGGTCTTGGAGTAAATTGGTGACTGGACTGTCCAAGTTGATGACGAATTCGAAATAGTTCAGTCCCCCACTGAGGCTTGTAGCCCTTATTGTAGGCAGACTTAAATTTGCTCACACGAACAAAATCCCCCAATTTTCAGTCGGTGACGTTTAGGATCGGCTGTTTTTATGGGGTTAAACAGTTTATCCAATCGCTGAATATGTTTAGTCACGAGGCGTGGCTTGGTTCCAATCATTCTATGTTTGGTGTCATTGTAACGGGACACTAGCTCTGGCAACATGTCCAACCAGCGATAAGTGCCCTGAGCAGTAAACGCTTTCCACATATGCGTTTTCAATGTTCGGTTGAACCACTCAACCACACTGGCTTTGAGATTGCTGTACGTGGTGTAATGGTGAATGTAACGATACTAACTCGCCTCGACAGTAGGACACTTGATTTTTGACGGCTGCATGCAAATTCTTGGGAGTTGAGATGTGGTAGTGCTCTTTATCTACGATAGAGTGCAGCAGCGCCTTGGTGAAGGTCACAACTGAGTCGTGTTCGCCTGGTGGTGAGAACAGTAACCTTATCCGCATGTAGAATGGTGGTGCTCCTTGCCAAGTGAAGATGGTTCCCTTAGTAACGGCTGTTAGTATTTTTTCGAGGCAATATTTATTGTGTGTTGGGACATGATCTGGAAAAGACATAACATCATGTAGTCTACGAATATTGAGTAGCTTTTAGCTACTCAATCGGATGTCTTGCTTCGTAAAGCTCGGCGTAACTGGCTCTACCAAAATATGAATCGATATGGAATAGTTTCTCTTTAAATTAATTTATTTTTCATGTAAAAATGTGGCAGAAAAATGAGGTTGATTCTCGTGTACACCTGGAGTGTGTGATGGTCTGGACTTCGGTTTGAAACGGATACCTAAGTGGTCTTGTCGACAAGAAAAATATTAGTTGCTCCTTATTATTGTTTATATATGTTGTTGAGGCAACTTTAAGGGAAGCAAACCTATATGTCGTGGATTTCTGTAAGAGGCCAAATGTGGTTAAATGGAGTTGTGAAGATTTGGTAAAAGGTATTATGTTCCAAAGAGAAGTAAGTGGATTATTATATATTTCTGGGGTGCATGTGTATCTACCCTGTGCATGTTATTTATAAACTTATTGTCACCACCGTGATTGGCTCACGTAGTTGGGAGGCTTTCATCTTGCTGTGTGGATAAAGCTTTTAAATATTCATTTCTGGTTTTTAAATGTAATCTTTCACTTTACCCACGTTTAGTTTGCCTAATAGAGGTCCGTGTAAATTATGTAAAGCTTTTATTTTATTCGAGTTGGGGTTCGTATTTGCTGGCATTGCGTTCGTCTTCTGTTTTTGGTAATCGGTTGTTGTGTTCTGGATAACTTTGTTATGATTGTCAGCTGTTAGATGACAAATGAAAATCGAGGCTCCATGTTTAAAAAGTTTTTGACGAATTGAGATCTTGTTCCGAGTTTGCTCAGGTTAAGAAAGGAATTATCCAAGATTTAATATATTTAATGTCTTATGACATTACCTATTAATTGACGGGTATTAAATATTATTGAAGATTGTTTTCCGACTTAACTGAAAATTGTATAATTAAGCATATGCGGAATTTGTTGGTTAGGCCTCCTTCCTTATGTTATCGAGTCAACTGATAATAATTTAATGTAAAAGAATATGTTGGCCTAAGAGAAATATTTTGGGAGCCAATACAAGTAAGTTATATCCTACGTCAGGTACCACACCTTATCTTTTATTTACACTGCATGTAATTGTTTATTGTATATTTATTGTAAAATTTGTTTTATGAATAGAAGTGTTATTTTAAAAATATGAATCGTGTGTATCATTTCTGGGTCTGGGATTCTGTAGACAGCTCTCAAGGTAGACACCTCGGGTTGTGGTTGAAAATGGCCCAGTCGCTTCCCTTCCACAGTTCGTAGTTGTTGTTGTTGTCGTGCGAATGGCCCAACTTGTATCGAGAGCGTGGTTTTACGTGTTTAACACATTAATGTCTATTTTGAGAGTTGTTCAGAATTAGGAACTAGAAGTGGTATACCAAAAATAAATTATGATCAGAGTTGTATTCTGTAAATGTTACTAATCTTTATGTGTTCTATGTTTCATATATACAAACCCACCTTGAAATGGAAAAACGAGTTCTTCCAAACATATATTATCTGAGGAAAGATGGATTGGGGTTTAAAATCTTGATTCGTGGAAGGATTCCACAGGGAAATAGGGAAGCTGACTTGGCTGTCTTGAGGTCTTTACGTGATGCTCCTGTAAATATCTCGCCTATTAACAGCAAATATTGGGAAAAGGGTAAGTCTGGTGTCATTACATCTGTTTCAAACTTGTTGAGTGATTGTGCTTCGTTGGATGGTGTTATCGATTCGTCTGAATATCAGAGAAATAAATTAAGGTGGCGTGCTCTACATTGGTTATTGAGATTGGCTGATTTGATTAATGTATGGTCAAAAGTTGAGGACGGTATTTCATTTGCTAATGAATTGTCAAGTTTGCGTGATAGGTTGGCTGTTATTTACGAACGTATGTTTTCTGGTGTAACCGGTGATTATAAAAGTGAATCTTTGGCGTCATCAATCGGTGGAGGTTCTGAGAATGGTAATCGGTGTGCAGTGAATGTTGATAATAATTTGGTTGAAGATGTAGAATCTGTGTTGTCAATAAATGGTTTACGATTTAGTAATCCTGCTGTTATGCAGCATCGGAATAGGTCGTCTAATCAGCCTTCGAGAAATATGTCTTGTTCAGCTAGGCCTAATATTATTGACCAGGATAATTTAAATAATGGATACAGCTTGTCATCTAGGTCCTTATTGAGAGAAAATAGTGCGAATGCCTCAATTAATCTAACTTCTGGAATTTCTCGTTGTGTGAAGTCTGTACAAACCAGTGAAAGTTTAATTAATGTAACTGATGTTGTCGAGCATAATTTGATGAAGCATAATTTGAATTTAGGAGATTCTTCTCAAGTCTGTGACCCTGGAAATGTCATGTCAGATATCAATGTTAGATTTGCTACGTTACCCAATCCGATAGCCTTGATTTTAAAGAATTTTCACATCTGTAATGGTACGGAGAATGATTTATTAGTGCAATTCCTTAGGAAATTTGTTGAATTAAAAGACAGTGCTGTGGTGTTTGGACTGTCCGAACGTCAAATATTTAGAATGGTGTTTCCTTGCACTTCGGGTATGCTTAGACAGATCTTAATTAATAACATGTCTGCTGGAAATTCATTAATTAATTTTCAAATGGAAGTTTTAAATTATTTTATTACCCCGTACACCTTGTCTGATCTTCATCGGAGCTATTTATTCAGAGGACAGAGAATGGATGAAACACTGAACGATTATTTTGTAGATGTTAGGTATTATGCTGTTCAGTTGTCGGAGGAGCAAATCGTTGCCTCATTAGTCGAAGGAATTAACCCCATTTATAGATTGTGTTTAACCATGTGTGCTAGGCCTAAGACTTATAAGGAGTTTTATGATCTTGTTCTTACTGCTGAGAAGTTTAAAAAGGCAGATGCTGTTCGCATGGCAAATTCATCGCTACCATGTTCTTCTATTCAGGGTACCTTTGGGCAAATTGGTTCTCAGCCTGTTTTTCAGAGGACGAGTGCTGTTCAGTCTGGAGGAAGACAACCTGTTCAGGGTTTTAATAATGCTTTATTTCAGGGAGAGGTATGTCAAGATGTTTTTCCTGTTTCTGGTCCATACCATAATTTTCAGGGGCATTCCAACAGGAGATATGCTGAGAGTGATACATATCAAGGTAGGCGGTGCGACTTATGTGGGTCGTATAATCACCTTAGACGTTGGTGTGATGCCAGAATGAATCATAATTCCTGAAGATGTTGTGGTGATCTTGTACGTACTGTATTGAATTTTCAAAATTGTGTTTGATCTTTGGAAACCACACACACTATGTATGTATGTATGTTCTGTATGAATTGTATGTTTGATGAGCGACGGATGGATTTGTGTGTATTGTGCATAAATGTCTCTATTTGGAATCTTCTGCATTGTGTATAACCAGAGTGACCCATTGTTTTGCGTCAAGTTGGTATGCAGGCGAAAGGTTAGAATTTTCTAAATGGCTTTTGACATTTTGTTGGTACGGAGAGGAATTTCATTTTGTGTTACAGTAATAATTTTGAATTTTCAAGATCGTGTATGACCTACATGATGCTTTGGTGCGTGTTTGTAGTAAAGTGACCTTTATTTGAATCTTCAAAATTGTATACTGGTTCTGGAGGAAGGTGGTATAATTGTGCGTTAGTGTATGGTGTTGGTATGAATGTGAATCACTAATTGTCTTTTAATTTGGGTAGGGATTTTGTTATTGTTTCTTGTTTTTATGGGTAAAGTTATGTTTTATTTTAAATGTTTTCAATGGTAGCCGAGTATATAAATAGGGTCGTTAAAATATCCTTGTTCAGCTTAAGATCCTAACGTATATGGAGGTATGGGACTCAAATATTAGGTGGCATAAGCTGAATATGTATTTAATGGTAAGTATTTACTAACCATTCCGAAATAGTTTCTTCGAGTAGTGACCTTGTGCACTTATCTTTGCTTGTTGAACTGAGGAAGTAGGTACTTTCAGGTGAGTTGTGTGTGTCATGAGGTTAATGTGGTAATGGTCGTTGTTTCGTTGAAGTGAATTTGTTGAAATTCTCATCCGAGACAGCATAAAGGTAATTGTTTATTTAAAGGGTATTTGTGGTAAAATATCCTTGTTCAGCTTAAGATCCTAACGTATATGGAGGTATGGGACTCAAATATTAGGTGGCATAAGCTGAATATGTATTTAATGGTAAGTATTTACTAAACATTCCGAAATAGTTTCTCCGAGTAGTGACCTTGTGCACTTATTATTGCTTGTTGAACTGAGGAAGTAGGTACTTACAGGTGAGTGGTGTGTGTCATGAAGTTAATTTGGTAATGGTCGTTGTTTCGTTGAAGTGAATTTGTTGAAATTCTCATCCGAGACAGCTTAAAGGTAATTGTTTATTTAAAGGGTATTTGTGGTAATGTGTCACGGTTTTAACGAACTCCTATTTATATTGAGGTGGAACATTTTGGGGATATTTGTGGGTAGTAACTGTTTTCTTTGGTGAATTTAGAGGTTATGCAAAGATGTGTGTGTGAATATGTTGGGGTTTTCTTAGGTCTGCACGTGTGGTCAGTTGATACTTCGTTTATTGTTGCTTTCTTGGTCTTTCTTTCTTTCTTTTTTTCCTTGGGTTTCGAATCTGTTAATGGTTTTCTTGGGTACATTTTTCTTGCTTGTAGACTAAATGAGTTGAGACAGATGTGTGATAGGGGACTTATACCAACGTTCATTTGGGAATATTAGTTTTTTTGGGGGGGGGATACTAAAGAACTCATTTTTCATCTGGGATTTGCTTGCTTCACTGTAATTGTTATGAATTTGGTTTGTCAATTCTACATTTTCTTATATTGCATTGAGTACTCATCAACACTTCTATTGTTTATTTAAAATATGTGTAAACTTAAATATTTTGTAAAGGGTGTGGATATTCTGAGATAGGTTTTGTGTTAGGAAAATTTCTGCCATATTTTTAGCCTACTTCCGATTTTTGCAAAAAATGAAAGTAGACTTATGAGATCAACACAGGGCGAAAAAAGTGTGTCTGTCTGTGTGTGTGTATGTGTGTGTGTGAGTCTGTGTGTGTGTGTGTATGTGTGTGTGAGTCTGTGTGTGTGTGTGTCTGTGTGTGTGTGAGTGTGTGTACTCTGAATGTCTGTCCCCCCCTATCAATTCGAACACGGTGAAACCGAATTGAACGAAATTTGGTACAGAGGTAGCACTAGTAAAGGACACCTCAGTGTCATACTTTATATCGCCGCCATCTTTACCAAAACAGAATGGCGGCCACTCAAATGTTCAAAACGTAAAATCAAATTACGGCTAAACTAATCATCCGATCTCTACTAAATTTGGTGACAACATACCTTTATATAGGATGCGTCTTTCACCCAACATTCAAGGTCATCGGCCATGCCATTTCAGGATGGCGGCCGTGTGAATTATGCAACCATTTTAATAAATAGCTTAAGACCCACCAATTCCGATTATCGAGCCTAGGGGGGTTTAAGCTATCCTGAAGGTCGTGATCCGTTATTTATTATAATTTAATATTATAATATTATACAGTATGAGTGGCTTAAAAGAGCTGAGCCGTTTGTGTCACACGACAAGATGGCAGCTGTCCTCATGTGCCTGTCTTATATTTCAGTAGTTTTAGTATGTTGTATGTGATATACCGTACTGATACAATAATATAAACTTTGTATGAAATGATCTTTAATGAAGATGTACTGCAGTGAAGAAATCGTTTATTTAAAGTCATTATTTGCCAACAGTTTGTATCTAATATGTCAGTTAAGAACACCTGACGTCATGGATACGGTTAGCTCTGGGCTAGCATGTTAGTCTGACACGCAGTTGACTGGGGATCGAATACTGCTACAGTTAGTTTTTTTTTCTTGAATTCTTTTACAAATGATGTGCACGAGCTTTTCCCACAGATACTGAATAAAATGTCATTTAGCTCAAAGGAGAGGATAAAGTATACACTCGTATATTAATAAAATCACAGTCCCAGCATCGCACATAAACAGAAGACATTAGAAAAAGGAGAATAGAAGAACTAGATACACGTTGTCATTAACCACAGCCTTCTTAATGCCTCTGTACGGTGCTGTCCTCTTGTGGGTTATGTGGGTAATATTGTTCCAAACATAACGCTGTGTAAATGCCTGAGCTGGCCTCCTGAAGTATGGCAATTTTGTAATACTGGTAGTTCAACTATTAGCCACGATCGCGCTCCGAATACCTTTAAACACTGCCAGCTGGATCGCCTCCCTCTTGGCTACTTTAAACTGCCTACTCATTCAACACCCATAGAACACTGCCATCGTAGTACATTACGATGGCAGTGCATAGGCGTACAAGATAAAGATTAAATCACTGATAGGTCGCAGCACCACCTACTGTGATTTGGGCGGAAGATGATTGGGGCGGAAGATTCTTAATTTTGCAGGCTGGCTTAATATAGAGATTAACGGACGTGAATGCATTACAATAAGTTAGTAGTTTTGTTATTCAATCATCATAAAGTATATAATATTGATCTTGACACTTACTGGCTTATTATCAATATAAAAGAAAACAAACAATACATTGTGATTGGGGTGATTGTTTTAGGGATGAGGACAAAGAGTCATAAAGATACCCATACATTTAGGAGAAAGTAGGCTATACGTTCTTTGCTGAACATCTTGTTTGATATATGTAATGATTTTGTTTGTTTATTTGTTTAATATCAAACGTTTGTGTAAACTATTCCATGAAAACGATACTCGCCTAGTCGAATTTGGTTTCAGCTGCTATCATCTTTGATACGTCTGCGTAGAAGATTTCGGATGTACTGTGAAGACTATCTGTGGCCAGGATGGTGGAACTGTCATCTGGAAGCTAAAGCAAATCTGCACTTATCCTCGGAAGAAATGATGAATTATGTATACTATGATGTATTATTGTCGGTACAAGTTATCTGATGTATCATGTTACATGTAAGATGCAATTTTCTTGGCATGAAAAGGGATGTACCATTAGCTACGCTGACTTCTGCATGAACTATCATCGACCTGTGTGTAATCAAACTTGTGGTGGTGGATTGTGAACAAACTTGTGAAGAAGTGTTTATTTCTACCTTCTCATTTAATGCATGCCTAAAACTAAACCAGTTTTGAAGTGATGAATTTGGGTATTGAAGGTTGATATTTGTTGAAGATTGGTATTTGTGCACGTATATTTTCAGTTTGACAATTACGTTGGCTTGGTACTTTACCGGCGCCAAGGTTGAAGGGAGGGAGTATGTAACGATACTAACTCGCCTCGACAGTAGGACACTTGATTTTTGACGGCTGCATGCAAATTCTTGGGAGTTGAGATGTGGTAGTGCTCTTTATCTACGCTAGAATGCAAGCGCCTTGGTGAAGGTTACAACTGAGTCGTGTTCGCCTGGTGGTGAGAACAGTAACCTTATCCGCATGTAGAATGGTGGTGCTCCTTGCCAAGTGAAGATGGTTCCCTTAGTAACGGCTGTTAGTATTTTTTCGAGGCAATATTTATTGTGTGTTGGGACATGATCTGGAAAAGACATAACATCATGCAGTCTACGAATATTGAGTAGCTTTTAGCTACTCAATCGGATGTCTTGCTTCGTAAAGCTCGGCGTAACTGGCTCTACCAAAATATGAATCGATATGGAATAGTTTCTCTTTAAATTAATTTATTTTTCATGTAAAAATGTGGCAGAAAAATGAGGTTGATTCTCGTGTACACCTGGAGTGTGTGATGGTCTGGACTTCGGTTTGAAACGGATACCTAAGTGGTCTTGTCGACATGAAAAATATTAGTTGCTCCTTATTATTGTTTATATATGTTGTTGAGGCAACTTTAAGGGAAGCAAACCTATATGTCGTGGATTTCTGTAATAGGCCAAATGTGGTTAAATGGAGTTGTGAAGATTTGGTAAAAGGTATTATGTTCCAAAGAGAAGTAAGTGGATTATTATATATTTCTGGGGTGCATGTGTATCTACCCTGTGCATGTTATTTATAAACTTATTGTCACCACCGTGATTGGCTCACGTAGTTGGGAGGCTTTCATCTTGCTGTGTGGATAAAGCTTTTAAATATTCGTTTCTGGTTTTTAAATGTAATCTTTCACTTTACCCACGTTTAGTTTGCCTAATAGAGGTCCGTGTAAATTATGTAAAGCTTTTATTTTATTCGAGTTGGGGTTCGTATATGCTGGCATTGCGTTCGTCTTCTGTTTTTGGTAATCGGTTGTTGTGTTCTGGATAACTTTGTTATGATTGTCAGCTGTTAGATGACAAATGAAAATCGAGGCTCCATGTTTAAAAAGTTTTTGACGAATTGAGATCTTGTTCCGAGTTTGCTCAGGTTAAGAAAGGAATTATCCAAGATTTAATATATTTAATGTCTTATGACATTACCTATTAATTGACGGGTATTAAATATTATTGAAGATTGTTTTCCGACTTAACTGAAAATTGTATAATTAAGCATATGCGGAATTTGTTGGTTAGGCCTGCTTCCTTATGTTATCGAGTCAACTGATAATAATTTAATGTAAAAGAATATGTTGGCCTAAGAGAAATATTTTGGGAGCCAATACAAGTAAGTTATATCCTACGTCAGATACCACACCTTATCTTTTATTTACACTGCATGTAATTGTTTATTGTATATTTATTGTAAAATTTGTTTTATGAATAGAAGTGTTATTTTAAAAATATGAATCGTGTGTATCATTTCTGGGTCTGGGATTCTGTAGATAGCTCTCAAGGTAGACACCTCGGGATGTGGTTGAAAATGGCCCAGTCGCTTCCCGTCCACAGTTCGTCTTGTTGTTGTTGTTGTTGTTGTTGTTTTAAAAACACTTTTGGTGGCGTCTTGTAGTGTGATTTCCGGTTCAATGGGTTGTGGGAGTGTATCAGTGAATATCCTTAGATTTGAGAAAACTGGAGAAATCCTTGTTGAATTTTTTTTCCCCTGGTCGGTTTGTAGTAACTGAGGTTGACGTATGGAGTGTTGAATAATATGTTGAAAGGCCTTAGTAACTAGTGGACCAGACTTGCGACGCACAGGTTCAACAAAGGCCATTTTGGAATAGACATCAATGACGGTCAACATATAGCGTACACCATCGTTAACGCCAGCATAGGGTATCATTTCAACCAAGTCAGCCTGCCAAAGTTCATCCACACCTCGTGAAATCACCTTGAGTCGTGGATAGTGACGCCTAGCTGGGCGATGCAACTCGTGAGCAATACCCATTTTAATGGGTGAGGGCTTAAACAATAATTTTGGCATTTCGTAGTTCTTGTTCAATTTCTTGAATTTCCCAATCGTGAGCGGTATGGCCAGCTTGACGTGAAGCATGCAACAACTGTAGCCGCTGGACGAGCTTATTGGGATTGTGCCAGTAGGTAACATCCACAAGGGGTTTTAATGGTTTAAATGTCACTCCCGAAGCGGATGCTTTACGACGACCACTTTGACTTGTGGGAAACATATTTGCAATGATGGTTTTATATTTTTGAGATATATTGGCATTCACTTGTTGTGCGGGATCATACTGTCTTTTGTGGGCATGGGCATTCAATAAAATTGATTTATATTTGTCAAGATCCTCTGACGTTTAATCATGGGAAGAGGGGGTCCGAGAAAAGAGCAGCTTTAACAGTCCTGGGGTTAATTTATAGTTGATGTTTTTAATGACAGCTTTAGTACGAGCAAATTTAATGGATGAATCGCCAATTTTAAAACTATCATCCTCATAGCGAACACCATACGTGGTATCTGTGTTTCCAATAAATAGATCGGTGAAATAGGGTTCCAATGTTGATCCATAATATTTTATTAAAATGGTTTTCAGTTGAGCATTATGTTGAGGGGTGGCCAAGAGTTGTGAAAACGGAGACGCTCTGGAAGGGCAAGGTGTTTCGACCATGGCCAAGGATTTCTTTTTTCTCAAAAACTCTGCAAGGGGTGCGGCTTTTTTTTTTTTTTTTTTTGAGGCGTAAACACTTGTTCCTCCTCATCCTCAACTTCGCTAACACTAGTCAAATCTTCCTGTTCCTCTTCCTCTTCCTCAGGGTCCTCGTGCAGCGTCTGAGTGGCTTGTGAAACGGTGGGTAGCGTTTCAGATGGCTTGAAAGAGGGTTTCAACATGGCTTTTAGCGGAGGTGCTAAATGTTGTTGAATAAACAAAGCATGATTTGCACGTGATTGTTTCAATTGACGAAACTTTTGGCGAATAGTATTTTTTGCTCTAATAATATGCTTTTTCAATTGACTCTCTGCTAACACCATGATGTCTTGACTAATGACTTGACGGGGAATGAGACAGGGCCTTAAATAGCAATAAAATGATCAGACCCTAAGCGATACCGTCCTTGGTTGAGTTCACTTTGTTTGTCAATCACTAAACAGGCATGACGTTGAGTGTTCAAGCACTTGGCACACAATTCTGTAAACATTTGATAGGTCATATCCGGATTCGCAAGTTCATTATAAATGTGACGACTGTTCCTCTCGTCCTGGCGAAATAAAACAATGACATTGGCATTGTCACGAATCAACTGTTTAGACATTTTAGAAAACGTTTGTCCAAGATAGAAGCAATCGATATGTTTGTGTCGACCCATGCTGAAATAGCTTTGAATGATGCCTTGGCGTTCAGTAGATACATCATCGAAAATCATGAGTGAATCGGGCTTTACCTCATCCGGTGAAATCACATTTTCTTGCATGGAAAATGTAAAATAACCCATATTCTCTTTTTGTAATCCAGACATGACTTGATCCAGAAACAGGTAGAGGGGTTGGTAGAGAGATTTTGCAAAAATATAAATATTTTGAAAACGCAGACCATTGGGCGCTGTGATGAGCGTTAGCAAAAGATTAGTCTTTCCACAGCCGGAAGGCCCCACAATGATGCAGCGAATGGAAGATGGAAACAGTGAACCATGGCGTTGTTCACGTGATGTGGGACAGAGATGGGAAACCATGTCCCCCACGGGGAATAACTCTTGCTGCTTAATAATCTTCATTTCAACTAAGGCTTAGACAGGCTAGTAGGTTGTCTATATACAGGACACCGAGCCTTGTCATAGAAACAGTAGACTCGTACTACAGGTTGACGATGGATGTCTTTCGACGTGCGTTGATGGCCAAAGCTAGGTCTGTCCCCATACATGATCCTAAACAAGAAACAAATCCTGATAATAAACACTATGTGGATAGGTCAGTAGTGCCACGCACAAAACAAGGAGATTATGACTTTAAGGGAAAGCGGTTAACCCACGTAAAACATCCTCAAGTGTCTACAGACGTTACTACGAAAAAGTATGTGGATAACAAAGTGTATGAGTCTTATGACAAAGTGCCCCAGCTTACGGTGAATGGCTATAGCGCTAATCACCATCGGATTATTCACGTGAAAGATCCGCAAGACGAAGACGATGTCTGTACCAAGCGTTACGTGACCTATGAAATGAAAAGGCTTTATAAATTTATCCCATCTGTATTTTTAGTGTATCTGACAAATGAAAAACCTGTGAATGACAGAAACCATTTACCGCTAGTCCATGATCAGCACTTGACCTTTGTGCTTGCTTCAGGATTAAGCCACTATCGATTACACTATGATGGAAACATTCACATCAAATATGCCATACCTGATGAGAACCATTTACAAATAAAGATAAATGGTCATAGGATGTTGGTCCATAACCATGAAATGGTCAATGCAGGTGACGAATTATCCTTTCATCTCATGTTGACATGGGATGAAAAGCAAGCGGGGAAAACCATAAACGATTTCCCACTTTATGTGGAATTGGAATATACAGCCATGAAATAACAATCTGACGTTAGTTGTGATTTAAACTTTCTTGTGAAAGGTTGTTGGTCATCATCATGGTGAAACAAAGGTATGCGGTGAGAAAGACTAAAAAAAGGACTTTGTCCTTGGCAAAGCCTGGGCTTACGACATTCGTGGACAAGCCCTTGCGAAAGAAAAAAAGAAAAAAATAATGTATTGACCATAAGGAAAGCCTTTCGAGCAGCACAGAGACATGTTATTCCAAAACGTCGGCGACAGGGTTCAAAACAAGGGCGAGTGATTCCCGTCCCCAAACGAGCGGGATTTTTACTTGCATTATTTGCCAGTTTGGCTGCTCTGGGTTCACTTTTGGGCGGTGCCAGTGCAGTGGCGAAAATCATTAAAGCAGCGCAGCAGGGCAAGCAACAACTCAAAGAAAGTCAGCGACACAATGAAACGATGGAAGCGATTGCTGTGGGGGCTAGAAATGCCAATTTAAAGCCAGCCTTTTATCAACAAGGATTTGGGATTTCACCATTTTGAAATATTAAAAAAATAACCTCAGCCATAGCGAGACATGCCCTGACGCATCAACAAGTGGAAAGCTATGCTAAACCACTAAAGCTTTCTCATTTTCGAGGAGTGTTTATGCGAAACCAATTACCCCCACGACCCTAGAAACAGGAATGTGTTGTTGTCAATTTGGATGATCACCGAGGACCAGGAACGCATTATGTAGCTTATGTCAAAGAGGGATCCACTGTATGGTACTTTGTCAGTTTTGGGAATTTGACCCCGCCCATGGAACTAGTGACCTATTTTGGAAACAGGATCAAGATATATTATAATGTGAAACGTGAGCAAACGTTTAACAGCCAACAGTGTGGACGTCTGTGTTTATTTTTTTTTATATAAGACGCAGCATAAGCTAAAACGCCAACAGTATGTCGGCAGAAAGTAAAACGTTTACACTGCATGGACGTGGACCTGAAGTCAGCCTAGACTTTTACCCTCCTATCGAATTGAGTGAAAAACCGTATGGTTTAGGACTTGTTTCTCTTGAAACGTACAATCGAATATACAACATACGTGAAAATGTGAACAACAAGTTTTACTATAATGATTCTGTGCTCACCCTGAACTCTGGTGGATACACGATCGATGATATTTATGAACACATTTATGTGGTGTTGATCAAACAATATGGTTTAAAGTCATTTCTCGATGGAACGCGCAAGTTTGAACTTGTAGGATATACCAACACTCATCGCTGCAGTATTTTCACCACATTCAACATTGACTTTAAAACACGCCCCGATTCCATTGGCCCATTACTAGGATTTAAACCACGTGTGTTGGAGCCCAACAAAAAACATGATTCGGACCATGAAGTGAAATTCATTGAGGTTCATCATGTGTCGGTGACATGTAATATTATTAGCCAACTGTACACCAATCAAGAACCATCGCATTCGCTTTATGACTTTATTGTGACATCGCCCAATGGGTATATTATTCGTGAAAACCCTCCAGTGGTGCTTTTTCATTCTGTGGCTGTCGACAGTATTAGTAATATAACATTAAGATTGATCAATAGAGATCAACAACTCATTGATCTAGATTCTACCAATCCAGTGACTTACAAGTTGGTGCTAAAGCCACAATGAAGTTTGTGTATAAAGCAACAACACCGTCTAGGAATGGTGTTAGTTGTTTGCCACGTGAATACACGTTAACATCTCAAGACAAGCAGATTTTACAGCATTTGGGTTACCACGTCAACCCCCATGATGAATTATATCCTAGAGGTAGCGAACCGCATCGAGGAGCAACCAGGAGTGGTAAGAATTGATCTCCATTCCTATCAAGCTCAAACACCTGGACTCAATAACAATGATGAAATTCAATTCGTTATCAACAACCAAGATATTTACACCCTACCGCATGAAAGTGTCATTCAGATTGAAGGTAGGCTCGCCAAAGCCGATGGCTCTACACCCACTACGTCCAAGTTGGCCTACCATGGCTTGGCCTTTCTGTTTTCTGAAGTACGTTACGTGATTAACGATATCGTGGTGGATAGCACTCGAAATGTGGGCATTTCCAGTGTCATGAAACTATATCCCTCTTATAGTGAGGAAGAGGGTAAAACACTTTGCATGGCATGTTGGTGCCCTGAATCGACCAATGACTGGATGGTACACACCGATGGGACCTTTACTGGATATTTACCTCTTAAACTGATTTTAGGCTTTGCCGAAGATCACCAGCGCATTGTGGTCAACGCAAGGCAAGTGCTTTATCTGGTGAGAGACAGGAGTGATAATAATTCACTCACGGGAGCTGACAATGCCCCCATAGATTCAAAAATTCAACTACAACGCTTGCTATGGAAAGTGCCCCATGTGACTCTTGACGATAGCAAAAAACTGGACATACTCAAGATGGTAAAAAGAGATATGCCTCTACCCATGGAATTTAGAAGCTGGGCACTCCATGAGTATCCGCTATTGCCCACCACCAACACACACAGTTGGTCTGTAAAAACAGCTCGCTATACGGAGAGACCTCTCTACCTGATCGTGGGTTTTCAAACGAATCGCAAGTATCAACAAACCAAAGATGCCACGCAATTTGATCACCTGCAATTGAGAAATGCACGTCTTTTCCTCAACGGAGCTGTGTTTCCCTATGAAGGACTGGATTTGGATTTTTCAAAAATAAGTTTGGCCCCCTGTACGACTTTTTTTTCTCTAAATTTCGATGGTCATATTATCAAAAAGAGAACGGCCCCATGCTTCTACCCCAAGTGTTTAAGGCAAGAGCACCACTGATTGTCTTTGACTGTTCTTACCTGGAAGGGTCTGTCAAGCCATCCAATATCGACATTCGACTAGATTTTGAAACGCATGACAATGTACCAGCCAATACCACGGCCTACTGTTTGATTATTCATCACAAACAAGTCAACTATTATCCACTATCCAACCAAGTGACGAGTGTATAAATAACAGGTCAACCCACGTCAAGCCGCTCAGTCATGTCTTGCTTTAATGCCTCAAGAAACGTCACATCCATGAATTTAAACTCTGTGGAACAACGTTTCAAGACTTTTGCAACATGGCCAGTGCCTTTCATAAACCCTCAAGCCTTGGCGGCCGCTGGATTCTACTATTTAAAAACAAGAGATGAAGTGAAATGTGCCTTTTGTCCCATCATCATAGACCAATGGCAGGAGGGCGATGAACCCATGCAGGAACATCAGCGCTGGTCACCCACCTGCCCCTACCTGTGCAGAATGGAAGTGGGAAATATACCCTGTCATTCAAGCTATCCCTCACTTGTGTCCCTGGGTAATGAAAAAAAAACAAGTTACGATACGTGTGGACCGTATGGTATGCATGGTGCTTCGGTGAGCAGCTCACCATCAAAAACGCCTAGTTTAGAGACATTGGGACATCATCGGTGTTATGGACGTTACAAACACAAGAGACTATATTGTTGTATCAGTTGGTATCGTCCTTATCCCAAATTGACAAAAGCCTGTAAGACGTGTTATGATAATAAAATTATGTAATTCTTAAATTCTTTTTTTGCATGTCTCCCTGTCCTACCCTAACCTTAATTTGAAACAAGCATGACAGGTAAGTCCATGTCATGATCACACTTTAGTGGTCGATCGTCAGTCAGTCGTCAGTTGAACTTGGTCCAGGCAAGTGTCAACATGTTGCGCACACTCATTATGGATTGTCAAGGGTTTAAAATTGGTGACAACAAATTTATATTTAAACAAGTGGCCATGATCGATTGTACCACATTTTGGATATCGCAAGCTACGCATTTGCTATTTAAACCACCCCATGCTTTTGATTTGTTGTGTGAAAAAGACCGTAAACAAACCCAGTGGATTGAAAATCATAGGCAACTAGACTGGAATCAGGGAACCATTTCCTATAAATATTTGGACGTGGTCATGAAAGCACACTTGTCCTCGGCCAATGTGGTATTTGTGAAAGGTAATGAAAAACGTCATTGGTTGCAACCATTTTTGGCGTCTTACTGCCAATGTATCGACCTCATGGAGTTGGGCTGCCCCTCCCTGCAAACGCTCATGGATACTTGTTCCTGTGGCAACATTACCCATACAGCCCTAGCGCATGCGTGGTATCTCTTTCATTGGTTAACCACCCATGCCTGCTCGGAGTTGTTCAACAAAATTATAACTCAAGATTTACCTGTGAATGACGCCAGTGAGATTTCTACAAGCGACGTGTAAACATCTACAGCACATGATACCATGGAGAAAGGCAATGCTACGGACAAAGCCATCGGCAAGTTCTTTGTGTGCAAAAAGAAACTAGACAGTTTTACCAAAGAGGAACTCTTGGCGCTCCCCAAGTCGTTCATTTATTATGTGGCCGCCAACGCGGTCAAAGAAATCTGGCAACATGTACCAAAATCATGGACTCAAGACCCTGTGTTGAGTGAATTGCAACCCTGTACGGATTACGATCACCATAAGCAAGTGGCCATGGCAAAAATACCGTCTATGCGTCAGTCTGCGACTTGCCAGCTAGTGAAACTGTATCACGGTCATAAAAGTCCGTGTAAAGACTTTGTTGAATCATTCCACGGGTGTCATGGCGAGAAAAAGCAACAACAACAACAACAACAACAACAACAACAACAACAAACCCAAACATCGTCCACAGAGGAGGAGGAAGACCAAACCTTTTTACCATCGATGGAAAAGGATATGCCAGACCTGTACTGGCAATGGCGTCATTGACAAAGTGATTCAATACCTACCTTTCGAAATCCATCTTCCAGGTTAACGTTTTTGTGGCCCTGGAACTCGTCTTGAAAAACGTTTGCAGTGTGGTGATGTACCCATTAATCTTTTGGATCAAGCATGCAAAGAACATGACCTTTCTTATCACTATAGTCATCCTGGTTTAAGACATGTGGCCGATAAATTGTTATTGAAGAAAGCTAAACAACGTTTCACATCCAGTGATGCTTCAGAGGGTGATAGGATGGCAGCCCTGGTTGTCATGGGTGCTATGAAAGGAAAGTTGATGATGCATGGACATAAACATTGAGGAATTGAGGAGTGAGGAATTGGGATTTGTTTGTATTCTATTTTTTTTGTCAATTCACTATGACTATGAAATAAAAACAAAGGTTTACCAGAGCACGATGTTTTGTTATTTTTAATTTTAAGAAATCATGATGTTGATGGCTTATGTTTCATTATACACATTTCACACGTGATGAATTCACACACTGCCCTTTGTCATTTTGCAATTTACAGATTTTAAAAAAGTTCGTTTCAAGTTTTGCGTTTTTGATGATATAGATTTTTCCAGTTTGTTGATGACACTTTTTAAACAATGTCCGTTTGAAGTTTTTTGAATTTTCAAATTTCACATATGGCCATTTCCAGTTTTTAAAAATGTCCGTTTTAAGTTTTGCGTTTTTGGTGATATGGAAACATGGATTTTCCATTTTGCTGTTTTCATATTTTTCCATTTGGTGAATGTCGAAAGTTGAGATTTGACAATGATGTTGATGCAAGTGCTTGACCATGGCGATGCTGCAATGTGTTTATGGGTGTTTGGAGAAACGTCGAGGTCTACGACTACTGCAGGTAAGACTGTTTTTACAAAAATAATGTATTTTGACTGCCCCATTTCAATGAAAAAAAAAGAAACTATTGAAAACTAAATGAGTATATAAGTGACCATTTACCCCCTCCCCACCCACCCACCCTACCTCACCGTGTTTGCTCTGGTCAACCATACACACCAGCTTTCTCTCTCCACTCATACATTCACACCTGTCTTTAGGAACAAACACAACCACTTTATTTATTCCCAAAAGCACATTCTCGACATGCACACTCATCCCAAAAGAAATTTTTTAGTTTATCATTTACATTACGAAAAATAATTAAATACTAGTTATTAAAGTTACTAAAAATATACTATTACTCATTAAATATTTACAAAAAAACTCAACTTTGTACAGCTTTAAAAGAATTCAAACTATTTACCAGTCATTTTTTTAAAATAAGGTTGCATAGAACTTTTTTAAAGAGCAAAAGGTCCAAGTGGGTTGCCACTATTTACAAAATCTACTATTTACAACGACAAAAAACAATATTTACAAAATACTAAATCTACAAGTTACATAAAGGTATGTCCCATAAACGATTAAACAGTGAAATCACACCTCCTCCTCCTTGCGATCATAACCCCAGGGCAGGCTGGTGAGCAGGTCATCAGCCCACACACGTTTGTTATCCATGGAGGCGTGGGTGCGTTTTCTCTGTTCCACAAGATACAAATGATGGTTGCTGGATTGTATCCTGCACTGTGTATGAGACATAGCTTTGCCAGTGTGTAAAACCGCTAGATAGTCATCAACACGTAGCGATTTTACCACTGCCATACCTACACCTTTTGCTCTTTTGGCTTCCTTACAGTCTAGTGTGCGGTAATCATACATTTTTGAGGCCAAACCTACGATTTCCGTCATAATGGAATCACCGCATTCATCTTTTAAAACGCCCATTACCTTCTTGTTTTTTATGGGCAGCTGAAACACGTTGTCAGCGCTATAGCAAGAGGTGTCGAACCAGTCACTATGCTGCCTCATGACGTCATAGGGGTTGCAGTGGCAATGTGGTAAATGAATGAGTCCGTGTCCATATACAAAAGAGAGACGTCCTCAAAATGGCGTTTGGCAAACTCATAGTGGAATCGATACATGACCGATTTAGAAAAGTCTAAAATGACTTGGCCGAAGTAAATGGGTTTATCCATGGTCACGCTGGTCTTACTCATTTCAATAGTGGCTAAATCCTCATCTATAATGTTGATCGATTTAAAATTTGGCTTGGCAATGTACCGCCGGGCACCCCAACGCCCCTCCCAGACATTGACAAATTTAATGTCACGGTATTTGCGGACATTCTTCATGGACTTGCCATAGATGCAGTTGTTCATTAATTTAAAAAAATCAAACTGCCGTGTTGCCATTTGTCGGTGCTCTGTGTTGAGTCGCATGTATGGCTCAAGCCATGCTTTTTGAGCAAGAGAAATACCCCTGTGGGTTTTCTTCAACACCAAGCCTTGGGCGAGGCATTGCACCAACATTTGGATATGTAGCACATATCGATTTTCGTTGTAAAGTGTGCCCATGAGTTTTTCAATTTTCACTTTACTGTCAGGAGGAACCATTTGCTCAAGGCAGAATGGGAAATCGGCATGTTCATCATACAAGGATGATGGATATTCAATATCCACTTCTAGCACATATCCACGGCCTGTTTCTTGGCTAGCCATGTTCACATCAAATTCTGACACTTGTTTGTCTGTCAGCCAAGCAAACTTTCCATAGGCAAAGGCTGACTCATGGCGTAACCGTACAAATTATTCACGTCATAGTACATTAAGTGCGATTCTTGTTTGTCTGATGAATAATCAGGCATGTAGACATTGTTCGCTTCGGCATGGCGTTGGTTAAGCGACACAAAGCCGCCACGAATGCCCTTTTCAAAAAATGGAACCATGTCTACATCAGTGAGTAAATCCAATTCCACTTGAGTGTATTTCAAAGCGGCCTCAAACGACAGCCCAGGACTCGTATTATAGTGAGCCGGGTCAAGACCGTAAATGTGTTGACACAACTCACGGAATTTTTCAAACACATCGGTGAGCAGCAATACATCCAGTTTTAGGTAATGCAAAGCATATTCACTTAGCGTCTTAATGCCAAACACTCGCCAAACTTGACATGCATGTGCATAGTCTTCATCGGAAACGGTACTGCGTGTTAATTTCGAGTAAAATTTCTCTTGTGGTGGAAGTTTTCTTTGCTTTAACACGTCCCAGCTGTTGCAGAAATCATACGGGAATATACCTTTCCGAATGCACAATTGAAATTGCTCAGGATCATTAAAATGCATTCTAGTATTTTTTAATTCCTCCTCATTCAAGCCATTCACAAGGTTGTCTAGCGAGAATGCCATAAATTTAAGGAATCCAAAAATCGAATGCTAAAGTCGCTCAACCTCCATGCCAGGGCTGTAAAACGCTCATGGTTTTGGGGGATAATGGTAAACGAGCCCTTGTTGACATGACCCAATTCACGAATCAAAAACTGAATGTGATAATTTGCCAGATTGTGGAAAAACACACTAATGAAACGAGGAGCTGGAATGTTCAAATTGGATTTACTATGCGCAGCTCCACGAAACTCCCCCGTAAAGTGCGAGTGGTCTCTGACTTTTTCCTCTCTATTTAAAATAGGCTTTTTGCAAATATGGCATGTCGTGGCATGCTCATACCGCTGCTGCTGTTCTGGAGATAGGCTTATGGGTACTGGGTGGTCCAGTAATTCCTGTACACCATGAGCCAACTTGACAAGTTCATCCAAGAACCATTTGGCACAATCTGGCCCCTCACGGTATTTATAAACGGATTGCGTGGGGTCATAGGCACACACCATATTAAATCCTATGGCAAAGGGTTCATGTTTTTGAATGGGTGTGGTTGAGCTCATGGAGGGATCTGGTTCACATCCCGCCATGGATGTGGTGAGGGCTTCGAAATCTGCATATACCACATAGGGGACAGTGTCACGCTTGTGAATGTTATTAAATTTCAACACAGCCTTGTCCCCTTGTGGCAATATCAATCTCGCCGCTTCCTGAGTAACACAATCTACCCTATGACGTTCAAAGAGCGTAGGGGTTGTAAAATATTGCAAGCAACGGTCGCAAATGTATTTCTTACCATTATGCTTGGACACTTGACTGCTTAGCAATCTACTTAAGCTTTTAATGAGGCAATAGTGATTCACTTCTCCGTAAGACAGATATAAAAGATGAATGTGGTGTCGTTTTGGTTCTTTTGTGGCATCACCGTCAAGGCCATAGACCATGAACGAAAAGTCCTGGTTATCTTGTTCAAACCTATGGATCTCGGTTAAGTCCATAGGGAACGATACTCGAGTTAAATTTAAAGTTTGTTTCAATTCATCAAACATGGCCTTGTACTTTCCCGGCCAACAACCATTTTGTTGTACTGGTGGCAAAAACGCGGCCACACACCAGAGGAAACATTTATCATCTTTATTTTCAATATTTACCACCGCTCTCCGACAGGCAATCGCTGATGGCAAAGAAATGTGTCTAGACCCAGCATTCAACGGGTTGAATTGACAAATGTTGATTTGTAGATAATGAATTTTGTCTAACGCTAAACCACTGGGTCCTTGTTGCAGTTTATCAAATTTTGATAGCAAGGCATTCACCACATGGCTTTGATACCACTCGTTCAGATTATCGGCTATCAAAAGCTATTGCATTTTACTGCAAATATAGAATGTCTCTTTATGCTCTACGTCCTTCTTTTTATATATGAAATCGCAAACTAGTTCTGTATTCACCTTTAAAGCCGTATGCAACCTTTGAGCTGTAAAAATTTCAATTTTAAAAATTTCAAAACAAGATTCTAAAAATTCTTTGGGAATCAAACTATTTCTAACATTGACCACACGGCCAGAGCACACACGCGATTTGAAACAAGTGTTTAGGGGTTCCCAAGTTAACGTATCCAGAGCAGTAAAAGACATTATTTTGAAAGAACACTCTCACCTGAGTTTTCAGCTGTAGACTGCTTGACAATGGTTCCACTCTAAAGCTACTTGGTTTTCAACTGTATTTGCTATAGCGGTAAACCCTTTTTTTTTTTCAAATATCTAAAAAGAAATAAAACAAACCACCATAAGCATATCAATTCCATATAGTTTATGCATTTCATAAACAAAACAAAATCAAACAGGTTATATATAAAAAAACAAATTTCACCTTGACTTGTAATGCTTTGCTTTATTTCCCGTCTCGTGGGCTAGTGTGGTAATGGTTTCCTTTTCTAGCTGTCTGTCTTTCTCTCTTTCATTAATATTGTTCTCACACACACTCACACAACAGGTAGGCTATACCGGTTAACTGAAAACAAATAAATAAACATTTATTTATAACTTTAACAATCAATAAATAATTGCTTGTAAATATACATAAATCAATAAATATATAAGTGAATAAATATATACCTACCTCACAACAAGGTTAAGTATTTTCCACCAACACCAAAACTGTTAAACAAGACCAAGTGTTTCACGCAACGCAGTGTGTTCAATGGTAGTCACCTAAGTGAGTGTGGAAATGATAACGACATGTCTTTATATATGTTACCTTGCATGTATAATCTTCTTTTTTCCACGCTTTGAACGTTCTCTTATCGTGCACGTGGACAGCCAACGTCCCAGGTGAACACCTGTGGCAGATCAAATTTCACCTGAACTTGCATTTTGTCACGTACGAAGCAAGACAGGATGTAACTGGTTTAGCGTACATGTCATCTCACACGTGTATGCATGCCTTTCGCTCTTCCCTGCCACCACGATGGTTGGATTATTTAACCTTCAAGTGTCATTGTCATTTTTCCATTGCACCTGTTGTCAAGTCAGATCAGCGCATTCCAATAAGCTCAAATGACATTCACCTCCTGCTCCTCTGCTCCTTGGCAAGTTTGTTTTCTCTACTCGCTTCGACCAACATAGAACCAAGTTCTCATCACCGTTTACACGTCAAAGATCTCCTCCGAGGGTAAATGTGTGTAAAAAAAAACGAACCCTCGCTCTGTCATAAACCGACCCGCCGAAATAGCGATTGTTCTATTAAGCATGGTCCTTGTGGTTAGCGACAGATTCGTTGAAACACACACACCCAGCAGTATCGTCTCTCTCAACCACCATGCTTCATGAACATTATAAACTGGTAAAGAAAAATTAATATTTTTTTCCAACAAAAGTGTCGTTAGGCCCTTTGTCAAAATTTCAAACATAGTTTCAAATAGGGGGCGTTAGCTCGAGTCCTAGGACACCTCGTACACGTCTCTAGCGTTATGGGTTTGCGTGATAAAGAAAAAGTCTAAAATCATGTTTTTACCTCAACATGGTTTTTCATTCCTGCTCAACACGAACATCCTCGACAAGAGGGCAACGCGATGGAAAAAATGACTCCTCGCACTCGTCTCCGGGCTTATTGGTTCGTGAGTTATCAGCAAAAATCACAAAAAACACTTGTTTACCCCAAAATCGAGTTTCCGATTTTTTTTAATATAACGAGTGGCCCATAGAAAAGAGGACGTCACCCCGAGTCCTTGGACCCCTCGTACACGCCTCTATCATGATCGGTTCGCGAGATATTAAAAGCGGATGACCTTTTAGTTTTGGTCTTTTAATTAAATAAAGAGCCTATAGGAAAGTAGGGGGCATCACTACGAGTGCTAGGACATCAGGTTCGGGGCAAATACGAGGAGGGTTCAAAAAGAAGTGCCGTAGCTTTCCCATCATCCCAATACTTACAAAACACAATATTTTGCTTTAGAGACTTGAAATTTATTTTGGGGGTAGAGGGCATAGGGGCCTTTCATTTATGTCAAACAATTTTTTTGTAGAATTCCTAGTTTCCAAAATGTAGGATTTTCAAAATTCGAGTGTTTTCAAAAAAACATAAAAAGTAAAAAAAGTTTCATTATAGAAAATAAAGGTCATAAAGACCATTCGTTTGAGCCATGACATAACGTTCTATCATGTTTGGTTTTCAAACTATCACCTACTTTCGAAAACAAAAATTTTCTATTTTAAAAAAAATATATAACGAGTGGTCCATAGGAAAGAGGACGTCAGCTCGAGTCCAACGACACCTCATTTGTCAACATCCGACCATGGGTTCGCGAGATATTGGCTTGGAATCACGCGGCGGCCATGACACTATTTTAAACTCTCATTACCCCCCTACTCAAGGACATTGAAGAGCTGGCATAACGATACAACAAAAAATGGTTCAATCGTTTTGGCGATTATGTTGAGACATAAGAATAAAGCAAGCAAACATTTAGTAGTAAAATCAGTTTGGTATGTTAATCTGTTATTTTTATACAGTCCATCGGAACTAAAAAAAAGAAAGAAACATGGCGTATATGTTTAACACATTGTTATTATGGTGTTTGAAGTCAATTTAGCCTATTTTTATTTATGAAAGAAATAGGCTTATTAGATCACCCTTTGTCTGTGTGTGTGAATGTGTGTGTGTCCGCACTAGTAAAATCTAAACGGCCAACGCGATGTTAAAAATATAAACTCTTAAGGTCACACTTCTACATCGATAAGCAGAGCCAAATCCTTGCTTGTTAAGCAAAGGTAGTGGGAAGCTGATTGCAATCTCGTGTTTTGCTCTGCACCACTTACAGATTAAGGGATACTGTCCCAGTGACTTGCACTTCCATCAGGATATGTTTTGTCTTATCACACATTCAGTAGCCACAGAAATGACAGTCATTGAGAGCTTGCTTGATATTATGAGCAATTTAAAATTCAGTGCCTACAAATTGAAGCATTTCAAGTCTCGAGGCAAAGATAAATCTGCCGTCATGCTATGCTTTAATGCCATTACGGAGCAAATAAGAAGACCGTTACACATAATATTCAAATGTCAAGGCAATGTTCTTATTTTGTTCTTTGCGGTGATTGGTTCTTTGTTGGTGGTGATACATCCTGTATATACCACCCGCCCGGCTTAATTGGTGTGCGGCACAGTTCTGACAGGGGCATCGTCTTCTTTAAGCGGGTCCATACTTCATACACCACGAGTGGGAGGTTTTGCACACAGTAAAGAATTAAATCATAGCTTCACTAATATGTAACATAGAATTATGAGAACTTACAAACTTATAGTTAATATATAGGGCTTTCATTTAATATATAAAGGCGAGCAGTATATAACAGTATTGCGTGAATTATGGATAGGACAATATTTGTGATTTATTAAACGTCAAAAAGCGCGACTTAACAGTCGGAATGGAATTATGTTTTCTTTCATATAGAGAAATAGTTTTTTTTGTTAAATTTTCCAAGTAGGCTATATATTAATTATTAGCCTATTTTCATTTTATGAAAAAAAATAGGCTTATGAGATCACCTTTTGTCCGTGTGTCTGTGTATGCGTGTGTGTGTGATGGTGTGTGTGTGTCCCTAATAACTTCTAAACGGCTGGAGTGATTACAATGAAACTCGGTAAGATCATAGCACCATTCTGGCCAACCCCGACCGTGGCCTTCAAATTTTATTGTGTCTCACGAATCCAACATGGCGGCTGTGCGAAATATTTCAGCAGCATTCAGTATCTCCGAAACTATTACGGATATCGCCCTGAAGTTGTGTACGGTGATAAAGGGCACTACTAGAAGTTCATCTATGAGACTTTCAAACACCTGGTAACTACAAAACCAACATGGTGGTCAAGCGAAATTGAGACTTTTAAATAGACGTTTCTCGCGATTTAACCAACCAAACGTAATGAAACTTGGTACAGCAAATGTTTATACACATTGTATTGCACTGGAGTCTAATTTAGTTCAATTGTTTACATAACCTCAAAATGGCGGCTGTGCGAAATATTTCACTGATATTCTATATCTCCGAAAATGTTACAGATATCACCCTGGAAATTTGTACGGTGATAAAGGGTACTGATACAAGTTTATCTTTGTAACTTTCATAAACCTGTAAAGTACAAAACGAACATGGCGGCCAAGTGAAGTTGAAACATTTTAAGTTAATAGCCTTTTCTTGTGATTTAACTCTCTGAGCGCAGTGAAATGTGGTACAGTAAATGATTATACATATTGTAATGCACTGGCATCTAATTTAGTTCAATTGTTTACTTAACCTCAAGATGGTGGCTGTGCGAAGTTTTAAAATTAAGTTTTTATTTCTTGTGTCGTAATCATGCGATCGAAGTGAAAGTTTGAATAATGAACCTAGGCAATAATTTTCCTTGAATGGTACATAACTCAATGGCCTATACATATAACAATCCAAAATGGCGAGCATCCGAAATATTTATATGGTTCTCAGTATCTACGAATCTTTTACAGCAATCAAACTGATTTTTTTATGTTCATAGAGGCTATGAACATTAGTTCACCTATAGGACTTTCAATAACTTGGTGATCACAAATCCAACATGGCGACGACGCGAAGTATAAATATTTACATGGTCGTTTCTCGCAAGTTAACCATCCGAGTGCAGTGACACTTGGTGCAGTAAATCCTTATACAAATGTTAATCCACTGGCATCTATTTTTTTCAATTGTTTCCATAACCACAAGATGGCAGCTGTGCGAAATTTTAAAATCTCGTTTTTACTTCTTGTGTCCTAATCATGCGATTGAAATTTGAATACTACACGTACACAATTATATTCATGTAACAGTACATAACTCTAAGGCCTACTTATATAAAAATCCAACCTGACAACCATCCGCAATATTTAGTCGGTTCTCGATATCTACGAATCTATTACAGCAATCAAACTGATATTTTGTATGTAGATAGTGGCAATTAACATAAGTCGGATATATGAAAATAGGTTGTATTCTTCACGGAACTACTTGTTTTTAATATAATTTCATGAATGAGGTTCCTCCTCCTTATTCATGTGATTTCTTTACAGGATAAAAATAATTCCATTCTGACTGGTATTTCTTGTTAAATCGTGTTTGTTTTTGGTGATTCATGACGTTTTAAAAATTCACAAATATTTTCCTACCAATAAATCACGCAACACTTTATATACTATGTAGTCACTATACCTTTATAAGCTCTCGTAATTCTATGTTACATAGGCCTATTAGTGAAGCTATGATTTAATTGTTAACTGTGTGCTAAATCTCACTCTCGCGGTTTATGAGCCCCCTTAATATTCAGGTGACGGTTAAGAAGGAGACGGCCGTGGCCTTAAGCTAGGAATCATCCCGACATTTGCCTGGAGTAGAAGTGGGAAACGACGGAAAATCACTTCCAGGATTGTTGAAGTAGGAATCGAACTCGCCTATTGTCAGTTTCGCTTCACGAGGCTCTGTGTAGCCTGTTCCAGATGTCAGACCACACTGAAATTTCTTGGCAGAGTCGGCAATCGAACCCGGATCTTCGGGGTGACAGCCAAGAATGCTAGCCACTACTCCACGAGGTGGAGAATGTCATTGGGCAATGAGTCCGAAAGAAGCGGCCAAATGCTATTTGAAGGTACCGTCCCAGCATTTGAAATTGGTTGACAATAGAAACCACTCCCTCGGGGGTCGCACATAGTGGGACGTGGGTTGGTGACCACGGGACCCCAGCTGAGTCTGGCATTGCTTCCACTTACTTGTGCCGGGCTCCTCTCCGTCTTCTTTCCTGTCGACCTCCCTTGCTCAACTCTTGTTCTCTTCCGACCCCGACGGTATTAGGGTATCCGAGGCCTAGTAAGTCTCTTCCTTCCCAGCCTTAATTGGCCCTTGTCTTATCATTCCCGATCTCTCATTCTTCGTGGGGTCAGCCTTCTTTTTCTTTTCATGTTATCTCCTGCCTTCTGCTCAATGCCCTCAAGGAGGCAGGCTGTATGTAGCCCCACCACTTCTGGGTCACCCTGGATATTGCTACACCCTCAAGGGCTCACGGCTGATATGTTTGGGAGTTGGCGATCCCGGGGGATTCCTGAGCTGGGTCCGTTTATTCCCCTTTTCCACTGAGTTTGGGGCGTGTCCTCTCCTCTTTCCTATCTGTCCTTCATGGCTCTCCTTCCTTCCAAGTCCCTTAATCCTCCTTCTTCGACGGTTGAGAGCATTTCTTTTCTTCCTGTCCTATATTTGCCTTATCCTTTATTTGTTTACCATTTCTTCTTCTAGTATGTAAGTTTGTAGTTAGTATTCGTTATAGTTTACATTCTCATCTCATCTTTCACTATCACCCAAACCATTAGGGGCCGTAGATGTTAGTTGCCTTAAAACAACAATTATCATCATCATCATCAATAGAAACCACTCCCAGGACGACTGACGTTGGACTCACCGCTCTATGGCCTTGTGCTTTCAAGCGCTGAGCTAACCCGGTCAGTAAACCTACAACATTAATATTCGTGGTCCAGTTATAACGAGACCTGTGTATTTGCTTTTCAGGTTTTAAATTACAGTGATTAGATGAGGAAATTCAGGAGTTTTGGATACAAGTGTTTGTTTGTTTGTTTGTTTGTTTCTGTGAGGGTTCGTGCTTGCCCCGGGCACAGCGCAACAACTCACCTTCCCTTTTGGAATCCCTCAAACGTTGGAGGAAGGAGTTTGAAAATGTTCTGTAACTCAAACATTCCCGGCTCTCCTCACAATGCTCTTGAACCCAAACCTTTAATTATTGAAATTTGATTTGGCCTATACAAGAGAAAACAAATATTTTGCCGCGTTGGCTTGTCTTCTTTGAAATACTACAGTACTAGAAATTGATGATGATGATGAAACTGTCAAACCTACTTTTTCCTTATTTTGCTTCACTAAGCCGATTGTGCCCCGTAGCAACCCTCAAAACAGAATTACATTACTGGCCAAGCAGGGAATCAAACACAGGACCTCCGGATTCAGCGTTTCAATACGTATTCTGTCACCAAAGAAGGCCAGAGCATTGTGAATTATCCTTCGTTATTTGATTGTCACAAGCCAGTTTTGGTGATCCAGAGGCATGGTGCCGGATGTTTAAGTCGACGTTTACACTTGTTACATCAACTATGAAAATGTTTTCGATACAGTCCAGCATAATGAACTTATGCACATCCTTGGAGAATTTGGGCTTGATGGATTGTATATCCGTATTACTGGTTATCTCTATTGGAACCAGAGTGCTGGAATAGGAGTTGGTGGTCAGGTCTCAGAAGAAATGTCAATTCATCAAGGTTGCTCTTCAACATCTATTCAGGAAGGATTTTCTGAGGTGCTCTTTATGGAAAGAATCATGCAGGTATATCGATGACACTGTCCTTTTTGCAAGCAGTCTTCAGGATCTACAAGGACTCCTTCATGCTGCCACTGGAACCAGCATACCATTGGCTTGAGGCTCGTTGTAAGTAGGAATTAAATACATTGATATTTGGATTATGGTATAAGTTGGCCATTTCAGATTAATTCTGAGCGTCACATACATGATATTGTTCCCAACATGATATTACGCGCACTGATAAATCCAATATCCAGCAGCAGGTAACGTCCATACTATCCATTAGACCTCAACCAAATTTTGTATGTGCATTCTATTCCTTAAGAGATGGAACTAAAAATATATTCAGAGTCACCAGGGCTGCCAACTGTAGTAAGTTACTCTATTAGGCTACACTAGTTCAGGTGTATTTGAAACTGCAGTACTTAGAAATGTTAGTATTACCAACTTGATTTCGTTATTATTCTAGATAGGTCTATATAGATTGGCATGAATCTTACATTTTAAGAAAGGTAGGCTCTTTAGTTCGTCACGGAACTTCTTGTTTAATATTAGATTAGTTAGGGAACACTGAAAATGGCTTCTAATACTTAAATAAACACTAATACAGCCATCACAATAGGACAGGTTATCAGAAAAAATTCCTTACACACTCAAGTACACGGGACTGATTGACCAAGATGTCCAAGCCCCTCAAATGAAACAAGAAGAAAATAAACATCTTATCAATGGAGACCTTTTCATTACACTACAAACACCACCTTCTGCAAGTAGACCAGTACTCCAAGGAAAGATTAATGGAAGACATGGTCCTGGGCGAAAAACAGTGTTGTTGTTGTTTCATATGAGGGGCTGCTTGCCATGGTGGATGAGTGGTTATCGTGTCGGACTACCAAACTCAAGCTTGCAAGTTCTCTCCTGGCCATGATAAGTGATCTTTGAAAGGATACAAAAATCACGACACGCATGTCATACGTTGTTGGCATGTTAAAGAACCCGTTTGAATTCAGTAGGCCGTGTTCATAATGGCAAAATTAATCTCGGGATTTTCCGCCAACACAAAGAGTTTCTCCTTTCTCTACTAGAAAGTGTTATCCTGTCAAGGAGCTTAGATATCTAACCTCCTTGACTTTCATAGCGCTCCAAGGTGAGATAAAGTTCGAGATGCAAGCTGCCCTCTGGGCGTCAATTAACAAAGCTTGAACCCAGATCCCGAGGCCTTACGATATTATTATTATTATTATTATTATTATTATTTTTATTTCAGGGACTTGCACATCTTGGTCATTTAGTACCTGTACATTGTGTTTTAATTTGTCTGATAACCAGTGTTATTGTGGTTTCTGCAGTACTGCCGTGTGTGACACTTGAGCGTTGAGGCTAGTTGCGGAGGAGCAGAGCAGTCTGTCACCGACACGAGTGTAATGAAAATGGCAACACGTCGCGAGTTAACCGACTTTTAACGTGGGTTGATCATCGGGGCATGGTGCATGAGTCGTAGAATTTCGGAGATTACACGCGAATTCGGGTTTCCGAGATCATGAGTGTCATGGGTGGATCTTAAATATCGCAGAGATAACGTTACCATCCACGCAAACCGCCGAACGGGACGACCACATATATGGATATCACGTCGTCTCAGCAGAACCATACGGGGCAATCAAAGTGCGGCTGTGAGTCAGATCACCGCCCAGTTGAATGTTGGGAGTCAAGAACTGATATCTTGTTGAGTCGAAGCCTCGCCGTATTGCTGTCGTTTTGAATTTGCGGAGCAGAATACCGGAGATCCGGTAAACAGTTTAGTTGTAATTTGATTTAATCGTTCAACATTTGGGTGGCCGCCCTTTTGTTTTGGTTAAGATGATGGCGGTATGAAATATGTGTTGTCCTCTGCTAGTGCTACCTCTGTATCACATTTTGTTCAATTCAGTTTCATATTTTTCTTTCTTTTGAAACAAATCAAATCGATATTATGCTACTGATCGCCAACGATCTGCGAGAATTTGGCAGGTGAGGAAGAAGATGGATTTGCTAAGTTTGTAGTAGCCATTGATTGATTTGTTTTGAAGATAACATATCTGAACAAGTAGTTCCGTGACGAACTGAAGAGCCTAATTTGCTTAAAATTATAGAGAACTTATATCAGCAGTTGGCTGACCTGGCGACTCCAATAACAGTTTTATTTTAGTTCCATTTCTTAAGGTACACACACAATGCACATTTAACATTTGGTTGAGGTCCAATAGATAGTATGCAAGTTACATGTATTTTAAACATGTCACATGTTACATGTGATTAAACATTAAAACAATCAGCACGCGTAGAATCATGTTGGCAGCACTGTCGTATATCGATTACTGAAAATTAATCTATATTTGCAGGTACTATATGTATGCAAAGTTTAGAACTGTTAGCCTGCATACTTTCTGATATATTGAGATTAGGAAAGACATGTATTCAGAGCATTTTTCATCAGTTGGCAGCCCTGTTGACACTAAAGAAAACGCATATTCATATCTGCTCAGGTGCGCAAATCACATCAAATTTGGCTGAAATCCAATAGCTAGTATGGAAGTAACATGTATTTAAAGATTGGACCTATCAGCAGGCATAGCATCATGATGGCAACACTGTCATGTATGGGCTCCTGTAAATTAATCTGACGTAATATTATCCATACGTGTGCCAATTTTGGAGCATTTCCCATGCATATCTTCCGAGATATCCAACATAGAGCTCAAATTTCAATTGCGATTATTCATCAGTTGGTAGCGCTGACGCCATTTTCAAATATGAGCGTGAGATATTCAGGTATACATCTGTACTCATATTACATTTGGTTTCGATAGCTGCAACCGTTTAGGAGTTGATTCACACACAGACAGAAGGACAGACACATATTTGCCTGGATCGATCTCATAAGTCTACTCTTTCCTCATTTTTAGCCTATTTTCAATTTTGAAAAAATAGGCTTATGAGATCACCTTTTGTCCGTGTGTGTGTGCGTGTGTGTGTGTGTGTGTGTGATTCGTGTGTGTGTCCCCCCCTAATAAAATCTAAACGGCTGGAGCGATTTCAATGAAACTCGGTATGTTCATAGCACTAATCCCGGCGACCTCTACCGTGCCCTTCAAATTTTGTTACGTCTCACCAATGCAAAATGGCGGCTGTGCGAAATATTTCACTAGCATTCAATATCTCCGAAACTATTACCGATATCGCCCTGAAATTGTGTACGGTGATAAAGGGTACTACTAGAAGTTCACCTATGAGACTTTCAAAAACCTGGTTACTACAAAACCAACATGGCGGTCAAGCGAAGTTGAGACTTTTAAATAGACTTTTCTCACGATTTAACTATCCACACGTAATGAAACTTGGTACAGCAAATGTTTATACACATTGTAATGCACTGGAGTCTAATTTAGTTCAATTGTTTACATAACCTCAAAATGGCGGCTGTGCGAAATATTTCACTGACATTCTATATCTCAGAAACTATTACAGATATCACCCTGAAATTTAGTACGGTGATAAAGGGTACTGATACAAGTTTACCTATGTATATTTCATAAACTTGTAAAGTAGAGAACGAACATGGCGACCAAGCGAATTTGAGACTTTTAAATAGACTTTTCTCACGATTTAACCATCCAAACGTAATGAAACTAGGTACAGCAAGTGTTTATACACATAGTAATGCACTGGAGTCTAATTTAGTTCAATTGTTTACATAACCTCAAAATGGCGGCTGTGCGAAATATTTCACTGACATTCTATATCTCCTAAACTATTACAGATATTACCCTGCAATTTTGTACGGTAATAAAGGGTACTGGTACAAGTTTATCTATGTATATTTCATAAACTCGTAAAGTAAAAAACGAACATGGCGACCAAGCGAATTTGAAATATTTTAATAGACTTTTCTCGTGATTTAACTCTCTGAGCGCAGTGAACTGTGGTACAGTAAATGATTTTGCAGATTGTAATGCACTGTCATCTAATTTAAATCAATTGTTTACATAACCTCAATATGGCGGCTGTGCGAAATTTTAAAATTAAGTTTTTATTTCTTGTGTCGTAATCATGCGATCGAAGTGAAAGTTTGAATAATGAACCTAGGCAATAATTGTCCTTGAATGGTACATAATTCTATGGCCTACACATATAACAATCCTAAATGGCGAGCTTCCGAAATATTTAGACGGTTCTCAATATCTATGAATCTTTTACAGCAACCAAACTGAATTTTTTATGTTCATAGAGACTATGAACATATGTTCACCTATAGGACTTTCATTAACCTGGTGAGCACAAATCCAACATGGAGGTGACGCGAAGTATAAATATTTAAATGGACGATTCTCGCGAATTAACTATCCGAGTGCTGTGAAACGTTGCACGTTAAATGCTTATACAAATGTTGATCCACTGGCATCTAATTTATTTAAATTGTTTGCATAATCACAAGATGGCTGCTGTGCGTAATTTTAAAATCTCGTTTTTACTTCTTGTGTTCTAATCATGCGATTGAAGTTTGAATACCACACGTACACAATAATCTTAATGTAATAGTACAAAAATAAAAAACCAACCTGGCGACCATCTGAAATATTTAGACGGTTCTCAATATCTACGAATCTGTTACAGCAATTATACTGAAATTTTGTATGTTGTTAGAAGAAATTAACATGAGCAGGATATATGAAAATAGGCTGTATAGTTCTTCACGGAACTACTTGTTACAAAATGTGAAAAGTAGGCTAAGTAGCAGGACTGTCTTCAGTACAAATACCATTCATTATATTGATGTCGATTTGCATTAGCCTTGTAACTCGATATAAAAGCAGTTTGAAATAGAATTGATTAACATTCAATTTAGCAATTCAAAACTATGTAAATTAATGTAGCGGATCAGAGGCAGATCTGTAGATAAAGCTTTCCTCATATTCTCAGTCGCGCCACAAAAACTAATAAACTCCACGCTCGTGAGGCTTTCAGGTTCTAGCAATTATTCTCAGCGATTGGTGAAAGCTTTCAACACTGCTAATATATATTAATTTCCTCAGACCAGTCCTGCTAAGCTCCTGCCAATGGGCGCCTGTTGAAAGCAACCCCTTTGACAACTCGGCTTTCATACTAAACCAAGTTAGTCTGAATGGACTTGGCGTTTTCCTGTTTTTTCTCCTAGCATCTTGCCAGTTCTTTTGAATTACAGTAATGGTTACCCTATACTTTATTGTCTTTTGCTGCTTTTCAGTCGGTCAACACAGTTGTGCCCAATGAATTGGGCGGGGTACAAGGGGAAGATGATTTTGAAGTTCCACCTCTTAAGACAATCATCATTTTCACACCCATGTACACGGGGCTGTTGGTGTCGTAGAACACACTGAAGACATTGTCGTCTTCATCTGCGGGATGAGAGCATAGTCACAGGGACTGATGTCGGGAGAATATGGGGGCTGATAGAGGACCTCCCTGTCCCAACGATCCAACAATGCCGACACAACACCTGCAGTGTGTGCCCTAGCATTGTCATGCAGATCGATGGGCGGTGTAACCATGTGGTGGCGCCGTTTCCTTCTCAGAGATCCTCGGAGATGGTCTTGCAGAAACGAACAATAGTACGCCGCATTAACGGTTTGCCCTCGGGGAACAGTATGGCAGCGCTTCGGTACCATTGAAGACGTTAAGCAGGCTGCCGAGCGCTCTCTTCGTACCATCAATAGATTGGGCAGTGCCAACGGGACCCAACGACTTCCGCATCGCTGGGAACACGTTGTACGCAACGGTGGGGACTACAACGAGGGCCTGTGAAACTTGGAACCATCTAAGTGAGTTATTAATCCAGTTATAACTAAGGTGCCAAAACTAAAAATCCAACCCATGTATAATAGATAATAAGATTTATAATATACTAATAATAATAATTGTGGGGTCATTAAGGAGGTCTACTCTCCAATCTCGACTCTTTGTTTAACGCCGCCAGGTGGCAGTGTACTCTGCTAGGCGACCTGTGGCCAAGGTATAATTTGATTTGTCTTGTAATCACCAGCCGTGCTAGGAGAGATCTTTTATCAGCAGACATCAGTGCCACCATTCAAAAATCAGTCTTATTAGCCCAGGAATCGAACCAACGATTTTGGTGAACACTCTTCCACTCCCCCACGAGGAAACCCTCAGGGAATACATTCTATGTCTACCCCGGGGATGAGGTGTGATAAAATTATATGTGGCGTATGGCTTTTACGGCCGGATGCCCTTCCTGACGCCAACCTCATGACAGGAGTTAGTGAGAGATGAAATGAATGAAGATGAATGAAACTGGACAAGGATATGGAAGGATGCGGCCAGGGCCTGTCAGAAGGCACGGTCTCAGGATTTTCCTGGAGTTGAAAATGGGAAACCACGGAAAACCATTTCAAGGACGGCTAACGGTGGGGCTCGAACCCACATCTACCGAGCCCGCGGAGAGCTTGGCCCCATGACGTAGCTACCGCTGTCGGTACCCTCAGGAAATACACTAATTGAAGTAGTTCAGCTCTTGACGGAAATAGGCTACTTGCTTCTCAATGTATTGGCGGCTTCGGTGGCGTAGTTGGTAGCTAGCTGAGCTTCTATGCCCAAGGTCACGGGTTCGAACCCGGACGAAGTCGTCGGTTTTTTAAGAGCGTTAAAAATCCCTGAGTATGCCTTCCATCGGAGGGGAAGTAAAGCCGGCGGTCCCATGTCATAGATTTATGGCATGAAAAAGATCCTTCCACTAACTACAATTGTGTGAAGCTAAATATGTAGGTTAGATTTGATAACGCTATATTAAATCCTACGTTCGTCTCCAGGTGCTGACTGGGATGGCATCTAGTAGCCAATTTCGTGGCTAGGTGTCGTTGACGGTAGCATTTGGTAGCAAACGTAGGAACTACTTGAAATTGATCGTCAGTAGTCCTTACCTGAATTACAGATAACACACACTAATGCAGCCATCACAATTAACAGCGGTTATCAGACAGATTCTACACACACCCAAAGTACATGGGGCTACATACCCGCTTTGTCCATCCCCCAAACTAAGGAGCCAACCAACCTTATTCTATTGAATTTCTTCCGCATTCATGCGAAAGTTTTCTTTGTAGCGCTTAGGCGAACATTGCTGAACACACTCTCATCGTAAGTATTGCAGTTATAGAAATTCGTGACCTCTATTGAAGTGTACATGTGAAATTGCCGAACTCGTGGCTGTGATGAAGAAAGTAAGGTACCGGTACAGATTTATCAATTACAGTAATTGGCGGATTGTTGGGCTACGCTGAAATTCGATCCGCGCTCCCACATAATACGATAAATTGGCCGCCAATTGCATCATATTTCCAAAGAGTAAACAGCTTGTTTCTTTGTTCTTGGCTCAGCTAGTGAGGGGTCAATTAGCTCAGGCTTCAACAAGATTGTACTTCACATCCCTTCCGGTGAAGCTCGCAGTTCAGGTGGCACTAGCAATCTGGTGTTTATCATTTGAAAAACATGTTTTTAAAATTTAAATGAAATGATCGGAGCAGTGATTGTTGTGTAACATTTCACATTCTCCTAAACAAAATCGCCTTAAGGGGACCGGTACAGTAAACCACCTTCAAAATTTCGATTTTTCAATGTATTTTTTAATGTACAGCCTCAATTGTCTAGTTCATTTTGGTGAAAGAATTATTTAAATATCTGAAATAGTTTAGGAGTTATGATTTAAAATGCTAGACATTGCATAGGCTTTGCCGTTCATTTTCTCAAAACTATATTTTTCATATCTGTTTTACTTGCAACTTCTAAATTATACATGGTATTACAATGATACCTTTCTCCAATGTTCAAAGTGTTAGAGACTACAAAATTGACCAAAATAATGTTCCTAATTTGATAATTATTGGGATAAAAAATTATTTACATCCCCAAAATTGACCAAAATATGACATTTTTAAGTAACACAAAATTAAAAATACTAATTTTGAACATATAATTCTGGAAGTGGTCAGATTTGTAGCTGTAACCTTTAACAGTACCGGTACATTTAAAAAAGCAGAACACTAATATATATTGATAAATGGTCCGGCTATGAATATAACGCTGAGCACCGACACGCAAAACGCCATAATTTTGAATAATTAACTAGCGAGTTTGATAATGCTAAAATCAATTCTGAGATATGTGCTTACTAGTAAATATATAGTATGCTTTATTTAGAAAGTTTTATTGCTGTACATTTATTAGGAGCTGAGATAAGAATTGTTTAAAATGTCAACATTTGAAGGTAGTTTACTGTACTGGCCCCCTTAACCCTAGGATGATAGCGTTCGGCACTTGTGCTTCCTCCACTTCTTACTGTTGTCCAATCCCCAGTAGAGTTTGGAAGTCCTAAAATACAAAGCAAATTACTCAAAATAAAAATAAAATACACAAAAAAAAACAAGCAGTTCCATGAAGAACTATACAGCCTATTTTCATATATCCTACTTATGTTAATTGCCTCTATCAACATACAAAATTTCAGTTTGATTGCTGTAATAGATTTGTAGATATTGAGAACCGACTAAATATTTCGGATGGTCGCCATGTTGGACATTATATATTGCACCCTTCAATAAAGCATGGTTTTCTCAAGAGTCATCTACGGGGTCGTGTTCAGTCCTGACTGCGTTATACAGCAATGTTCGCTTAAAAACAACATGCTCTAATGAATAGAAAGGTCCATGACAGAGGCTATACTAGAAATGAAATGAATAACAAGTAGAATAAAATATTTTTAATGACTGAAAATTATGTGCATATTAATAATAATAAATAAAAGAAATCCTCCCTGACTTTCACCCCCTAATAAATAATAATATTACTGAGCGGTAGGAACTCGCTCGTCACAACAAAACAATGTGAATGCAGCTTCACACAAAATGATAAATCATAACATAAACATTTGAGCTGTAAGAACTCGCTCGTATCAACATGTGGATACAAGTCCATTTTTCCTGGTCAAGAAGTTATATTGTTACGTGCCACCCCCTAGTGGCACTTTTTGTTAACGGGATTACGGTGGGTTGAAGCACAACACAGATTGTTCCTTTAAATGAAATAATTAACTTTATTGCGGCCAGAAAGATACAGCACTCATCAGTAAATACAAGCAATTATTACCTTACTCCAGTTTCCTCACGGCGAGAACACTTCCCCTTTCACTTGTCCGTAAGCCGCAGAAGTTAATCCCTCGTAATGAGGAGGCCCCGTGCGTTGGCTGGAAATATCTGCACTCAGCCTGTCACCGTACTACACGCTGTTTCACAATGCACCACAATCAATTCTGTCGCACTGGAAAAACACACTCGTTCAAGACACGGTTCCTCTGTAGGCTTCTCACTTCCTCGCTGTCAAGAGAATCAGCTTCACTAGGGGTTTCGCAAGTCACCACACTTCCGTCGCTCAGGATAAACACTCGCACTAGCTCATAAAAACACAACTGCTTGACGGGTCGCTCTTATATAGCAGGCCGGTGACTCTATAAATGCTTCTAGACCCATCGCTGGCTCAGTCACGAATATTCTGGACCATCCCTTTGTCATAGTAGTCCTGTTGCAAAGGGCGCACGCAATATACTGGGGGAGAGCCGCCCAGCCCTGGGGCAGTTGTGACTCATGCGGCGAGCGATGAAACAAACTCACAGCCGTAACACCACCCCCTTCCTAAAAGGCTGATCGTCCCGATCAATCATTGGTCCGTCTGTGTCCCTTCGTAGGCTGCCAGGCGATCTCGATGCACGATCTTCATCTTCGCCCTCGGGCTCCGCTGGATCCTGTAGACGACATCGTTGATCCGTTTCACGACTCGGTACGGGCCCTCCCAGGACTTCTGCAGTTTGGGTGACAGGCCTTTCTTCCGTAATGGGTTGAAGAGCCAGACCAGGTCGTCCTCGTGGAATCCGCCGGCATCCGTCTGCTGGTCGTATCGGGTTTTCATTCGGTCGGTCTCGATCCGCAGTTTCCTCCTCGCGAACGCGTGCACGTCCCCCAGTTGGTCGACCAGTTCTTGAAAATACTGGCTTACCGGGACCGGATCATTCCCAGGTTGGCCGAAGGCAAGATCGACAGGTAGACGGATCTCCCTCCCAAACATGGCCCGGGCTGGTGTGCACCCGGTGGCTTCATGCACGGCGGCACGGTAGGCCAGGAGAAATAGTGGAAGATGTTTGTCCCAATCCCTCTGGTGCTCGCTGACGACTATTCGGAGATGGTGCGATTGAATCGCTCTACCATCCCGTCGGACTGAGGGTGTAGCGGCGTTGTCCTCGTCTTCTGGATTCCCAGCAGCTGGCATAGGTTCTGGAACACCTGCGACTCGAAGTTCCTCCCTTGGTCGGAGTGCAGCTCCAGGGGTACTCCGTACCGGCTGACGAATTCCTTCACCAGGGTCTCTGCAATCGTCGCGGCTTCTTGGTTAGGAAGCGCATACGCCTCCGGCCATTTGGTAAAGTAGTCGCTGACGACCAATATGTAGCGGTTCCCTGCCTTTCCTAACGGGAATGGCCCAGCAATATCGATGGCCACTCTCTCCATGGGGCCGCCCACGTTGTAGGTCTTCAGTGGACCCCGTCGTCTACGTCCTGGGCCCTTGCTGGCTGCGCAATCGTGGCACCTCGCGCAGTGGTTCTCCACGTCTGTTCGGCATCCGATCCAGTAGAACCGCTCTCTCAGCTTCTCCAGGGTCTTCTTTATCCCTAGGTGTCGACCAGATGATCCCCCATGAACTTCCTTCAGGACTTCCTCCGTCATAGCCTTTGGAACGACGACTTGTTCCAGAGATGTCTTCCCGTCGGTGCTCTCCCAGGTACGGCACATGAGGCCATCCCTTACAATCAGCGAGTCCCACTGCGCCCAGTAGGACTTAAACTTTGGGCTGCAGTCACTCACAATGTTCCACCCGGGTCTGGGGACACAGGCCCTCTTCCATTCGGCTATCAGTCCCAGGTCATCATCCTCTGCTTGTGCCCGCGTGAAAGATTCGCGGCTCCCGCTCCCCGGAAGTTCCACGGTAGTCCTTCGGCACTGTATCCCGGTGTTCTCCTCTCTTCTGGTACAGAAGGTGCAGTCTTCGGGGCACGGTCTTCGTGACAGGGCGTCGGCGTTAGAATGATGTTGGCCTTTCCTGTGCTGAATCTCAAAGTTGTACTGTTGAAGCCTCTCTAACCACCGCGCGAGTTGTCCCTCGGGCTGCTTGAAGTTCAGGAGCCACCGCAGGGATGCATGGTCGGTCCTGATGAGAAATTCTTGCCCGTACAGGTACTTGTGGAAGTGTTCAATGGTCTTCACGATGGCGAGCAGCTCCTTCCTAGCGACGCAGTAGTTCCTTTCTGGCTTTGACAAGGCCTTGCTGAAGTAGGCCACTACTCTCTCCTCGCCGTTCACTACTTGCGACAGGATCCCCCCTATGCCAAAGTCGCTGGCATCGGTATCGACGATGAACCT
Organism: Meconema thalassinum; assembly: GCA_946902985.2. Classification (NCBI taxonomy): domain Eukaryota; kingdom Metazoa; phylum Arthropoda; class Insecta; order Orthoptera; family Tettigoniidae; genus Meconema; species Meconema thalassinum. Next base: position 702,115,469 of record OX336388.2, read on the forward strand.
TGTTCCAGGTCTGGGGTAGGCCAGAATAGGCGCGGTGCACAGAGCCTGCTTGAGTTGTTCGAAGGCACTGTGGCATTCTGCTGTCCACGTGAAGAGTTGGTCCTTCTCAGTCAGTCGATGTAAAGGTTTGGCGATGTCAGCGAATCCTCTGACGAAGCGACGGTAATAAGTGCAGAGTCCCAGGAAGCTTCGTATTTGAGACTTGTCCTTCGGAACTGGCCACTCCCTCACAGCTGCGGTCTTCTCTGGGTCGGTGCGCACCCCTTCCTCGGAGACGATATGCCCAAGGTACTGGACCTGCTTCTGGAAGAGCTGACACTTCTTGGGGCTCAACTTCAGCTGGGCAGCCCGCAGCTTCATCAAGATCTCCTTCAGGTTGCTGTAGTGCTGCTCGAAGCTTCTTCCTAGAACGATGACGTCGTCTAGGTAGACCAGGCAGGTCTTCCAGTGTAGTCCCCTCAGAATGGACTGCATTAGCCTTTCGAAGGTCGCAGGGGCGTTGCACAGACCGAATGGCATGACGGTGAACTGCCAGAGCCTGCTGCCCACAGAGAACGCCGTTTTCTCGCGGTCCTAAGGATGGAACTCCACCTGCCAGTAGCCACTCTTCAAATCCAAGGTGGAGAACCATTTTGATCCTGATATGGTGTCCAGCGTGTCGTCGATCCGGGGTAGAGGGTAGCTGTCCTTCTTCGTGACGTCGTTCACCTGCCTGTAGTCCACGCAGAACCTGGTGGAACCGTCCTTCTTCTTCACAAGCACGACCGGAGAACTCCAAGGACTATGTGATGGCTCGATCACCCCTTGATCCTTCATCTCTACTACCATCTGGTCGACTTCGGCTTGCTTGGCGAGCGGGACACGTCGGAATGGGGCCCTAATCGGTGCGCTGTCCCCAACGTCGATTCTGTGCTGGACCAAGCTTATCCTGCCGAAGACTTTGCTTCCCACGGAGAAGACATCCTGGAATTCGTGTAGCAGGTCCCGAAGTTGGCGTGATTGTTCCTCGTCTAAATGGTCATGGGATCCTTGGTACAGCTTCTGTAGTTCTTCTGGCAGGGCGCGTCTTCTTCGGTTGTCCGTCTGCAGGTGTCCGTCCGTCGTGTCTGTGATGCGGGCAATCCAGGTAACGGGCTCGCAGACTCCTAGGTTGGTGTCCCGGTGAACCGTAATATCATAGTCGTTCAGCTTGGACAGGCGGACGTACGGCTGAGACGTCGTGCTGATGAGAGTCTTGGCAACTAGCAATCCTTTTGTCTGGATGTCCTCATATTTTGGCGCGATGACAGCCGCCACTCCCTCAGCTGTTCCGTCGACAATTACGGCAGCGCTAACTTCCGTCCTGGCGGGAACGATGACGTCCTCTCTCAGCCTTACTCGTCGTGCAGCGACTGCCTCGTGTGCTGGTTGCAAAGCAAGTTCCTCACTTCCGAAGTGCAGAGTGTTGGTACTCAGATCCAAGATGATGTTGTTCTGGTCCAGGAAGTCCAGTCCGATGATCACTTCATTTGATACGTCAGCCACAAGCACTGGATGCTTTATCGCCCGTCGACCAATGACGAACTCCAGTGATGCTTCGCCATGTACCGGTGCGGTCTCTCCGGTCGCGGTTATTAGCTGGAGGTTCCTTTGTGTGGGTTGGACTCTCCACTTCGGGATCACGGTGGGGCTGACGATGGTCCTCGATGCTCCCGTGTTGATTAGCATGGGCCAGCTCACTCCGTTGACGACTCCGTCGACCATCAGGCTGCTATTGTCCCTCCGTAACTTCGTCACACGCACTTGGACTGCTGGGGCTTGACGACTGTCACAAGCCAACCTTTGCCCCCCAAGGCTGGCTAATACTCGTTTCCTTGGGCCGCGCGGTTTTCGGACGACTGATTTCCCGTCGGATACCCTCGGCGGCGGCGATCAGCGCAGTCCTTGCTCAGGTGGCCTTTCTTACCGCAGGCCCAGCAGGTCGGTAGTCCTCTTCCGGGCCGCCTCTCCGTTTGTATTCCGTCTGTGTCGTTGCTGGTGGTGCCGCGACTATCGAAGAAACGGCTTAGCGCCTCCATCAATTTGTCGGCCAGGGGCTTGGTCTCGTTGGTTTTTGCTGGTTCGTCGACGTCCACTTGACGCACCCGCGCGTGCATTCTAGATGCCTGTTTTGCCGTCTCGAATTCAAGTGCGTGGCTCAGCGCATCTGCCAGGGTCTTATTGCGCGCGTGTTGCAGCGCCTGTTGAGTGTCCGAGTCCCGTAGCCCGTCGGTGAAGGTCTGCGTTGCAATCTGTTCCAGAAAGTCAGCCGGCGCTGTTGGATAGGCGAGCCTTACGAGGCGTGCGATGTCCATCTCGAACTCCTGCAGGGTTTCCGCGTTCTTCTGTACCCGGGTCGGGAGCTGCATCTGGTAGGCCGGCTGAAGATGGCTATCTCCATATCGGGACTCAATATGGGCGATCAGTGAAGCGTAGTCCTGGGATCCAGTCGGGATGGCCTGAAGGACGTTAAGGGCGTCACCTGTCTGCACTACAATGAGAGCTGTAGCCTTTTCTGTGTTGTTCCAGTTATTTATGGAACAGGCCGCCTCGAACTGACGTAAGTAGGTGCTCCACGGGACCTTTCCGTCGAAGGTTGGGGGCGTCACTCTGCTATGTCCCGTTCCTGATATTCCCGGTGTAACAGTGGGCGGGCGTTGGCGCAGCTCGGAAACTTCCTCTTGTAGGGCGTTGAATCTCGCTTCCATCCCCGTCGGCGGGCGTTGGCTCAGCTCAGCAACTTCCTTTTGTAATTCGTTGAATTTCTCTTCCACCCCCGTCAGTGGGCGTTGGCGCAGCTCGGCAACTTCCTTTTGTAAGGCGTTGAATTTCTCCTCCACCCCCATCAGCCGGCGTTGGCGCAGCTCGGCAACTTCCACTTGTAAGGCTTCGAACTTCTTTTCCACTGCCGTGACTTCCTCACGCAGTTCTAATTTCCTTTGGCTCTCCTCTAATTTCGTCAGCAGACACTTTTCCAGATTTTTCTGGCCATCCAGAAATTTGGCGGTTAGGTCCTCTGCTAACTTATTCTGGCCGTCCTTCAGGTCCTCTGCTAACTTCTTCTGGCCATCCTCCATCTTCTTCTGGCCGTCCTCCATCTTCTTCTGGCCGTTTTCCATCTTCTTCAGGTCATCCTTCAGGTCCTTGGCTAATTTCTTCTGGCCGTCTTCCATGCCACTTAACTTTTCTAGCAATGCTGCCAATTGCGCCTCCATTTTAGTTGTTTGTCTTGTAAAGGGCATGCACTCACAGGAAAATTAGAGAAAATGACCTGCTCGGGTTTTGAAACCAGGACCGTCAGGTGTTGTGCTTGTGCTTGAGTTCGTAATCCGGCTTCTGACACCAGTTGTTACGTGCCACCCCCTAGTGGCACTTTTTGTTAACGGGATTACGGTGGGTTGAAGCACAACACAGATTGTTCCTTTAAATGAAATAATTAACTTTATTGCGACCAGAAAGATACAGCACTCATCAGTAAATACAAGCAATTATTACCTTACTCCAGTTTCCTCACGGCGAGAACACTTCCCCTTTCACTTGTCAGTAAGCCGCAGAAGTTAATCCCTCGTAATGAGGTGGCCCCGTGCGTTGGCTGGAAATATCTGCACTCAGCCTGTCACCGTACTACACACTGTTTCACAATGCACCACAATCACTTCTGTCGCACTGGAAAAACACACTCGTTCAAGACACGGTTCCTCTGTAGGCTTCTCACTTCCTCGCTGTCAAGAGAATCAGCTTCACTAGGGGTTTCGCAAGTCACCACACTTCTGTCGCTCAGGATAAACACTCGCACTAGCTCATAAAATCACAACAACTGCTTGACGGGTCGCTCTTATATAGCAGGCCGGTGACTCAATAAATGCTTCTAGACCCATCCAGGGTTCACGGCTTCTCGAGGCTTCCATCGCTGGCTCAGTCACGAATATTCTGGACCATCCCTTTGTCATAGTAGTCCTGTTGCAAAGGGCGCACGCAATACACTTGGGGAGAACAGCCCATCCCTGGGGCAGTTGTGACTCATGCGGCGAGCGATGAAACAAACTCACAGCCGTAACAATATAATGTGTGGTTTACTGCTCGTTAATAAGAAACTGAGTACTGATGCGAGTCCGTTTACAACTGAAACAGTCATGTTGCTCACGGAGTTGCATCTTTTAAATCACACTACGGCTATGGGACTCACCCTTAATTAATACACTATAATTACTACTGACACATGCAAGATCAAATAATATAAAAAGATGAAGAATCTCCCTGAGATTCTAGCTGGTGCCGGAGCACATAAATAAACAAAAAGAGCATGCCAGAAATAGGCCAAAACGCTCTCATCACAACTTGGGAACATAGCCTCGCGCACCCTAATGCCACACGGGTCATTGAACGCGTAAAGTAAACACACAAGTATTAAAGCAAAAGCAACAAAATACAAGACAAACGGCTGAAAAACTATGTTTACATTTATATAAAACGCCAGACAAACAGGAATTTCGAAAGCTACCTTACAACATTTTCAGCACCCATTTAATCAATCAAATACTCATTATAACCGATCAGGTTTTGTAAATTTAAAACAACGTCTCAAATTGAAGTACAGGATCCTGGCCTGATACTAATGACAAGTCGCGTTATCTGATTTGAGCGCGCCCCTCTTGTATGAGTCATCGCTGCCTCAATTATCTCGCTCAGTCCCTCAAGCTAGGTGCAGTTTCCCTCTGGAAACGCCAACTATCTCACTCATCCCCTTGGATGGCAAGAAAACACAAAAATATACCACAAGTCCAGCCTCGCGAGGTCATGAACTGGGCTGACGTGGAGCAAGTCAGAATAATCACCATAATATATTCTCGCTAGCACATCATAAAAAAATCACACTACGCACCAAAAGCTTGGACTGACTCTCATAAATATATCACAGGGTCGGCTCAAAACAGATCAACAATATTGCGTCCATTGACACATTAAAAAAAATACACAACAAAAACTCGGGTGCAAAGTGCCATCCCGTTCAGCTCTGCTAAAAAAGCAACTATCAAAATAATCCTGATCCGTCATAAAATTCTACTCACAAATAATCTTTACCCTCCAAATTCTATTTTTAATCTCAAAATTAATTCAGTTTCATTTTTGTTATAAGGCATACCTCCGAATAATAATGCTTGACCGCGATTTACGTAAGCGAATGCGAGCACGAGCTGCGCGTCGCCCCGTAAAGTTGAACAAACACAAATCACAATATTTACAAATTACACAACGCTCGGCTTGTCCCATATTTAATGTGTCAGTAAAACAAGAACTAAGAACCTACATTACCAAACAAGCAAACAAATATCTACAAAATGTGTCCCATAATACCATAGCTTATTTAATAAATAAATAAATTCATTTGTACTCATTCCTTTAAAACAGCGTCAAGGAAACGTCTGCAGCCATTTCCTTTAAGATGTTTATCTCGTCATCGATATCTTCTGGCAAATGACCTCCTGGGTCCAAGATCCGGTCTCGTTCCTAGACGTCATCTCGTGCTGAATTAAATACAGTTTTGTCAGATACACACACGATATATTTCCTACTACATTCACCTATCAAGTACTAAATTCCTTGACAGTCTATTTGGTGAATTATTTCGATGAACTGGTCCTACTGGTAGTGCTGGGACTAAAAATAAATCACTGAAGTTGCACTTATAACTTGACGAAACTGTTCCATGTTCAATAACATGAAAATAAGCAGAGTATGCCTCGTGTCCTCGGACACCTTATGTCCTCAAATGCTCAAATAAAATCAACGTCACGTCCTCAGACGCACAAAATAAAGAGTGTTACGTTACGTCCTCAGACGCACAAAATCAAGTCGACGTTACGTCCTCAGACGCACAAAAATAAGTAAGTTCTCTCGAAGCTTTCTGGATCCTCATAAATGAAACTGACTAGGGTAGGTGTGGAAGGGGATTTATGAAAAAAATATTCCATAATAATTATCAGACTAGCATGCGATCGGTATCATTGAGTTCGTAGCGATGTGGAGGTTACGATTATGCTGTAGCTGGCTCGATAACTCCCGCGTTAATTTACCAGGGTGCGTTACCAAGCCGAGTTGCCGCTAAAACAAGGTGTCTTGATATTATTGTCCCAGACTCTTGTATGTCTTTGCGCACTTTTACATGTAATTCTGCAGTAGGGAGTGGTTAACATGATGATTGACCAATTGCCTCGTAGCATTCGATTTTCTTCTTGGCGCCAACACTCATACAAAAGGACATATTGTGCGTGCCCAAGCCATCTCCGCGCTAAAGGTTGCACCTGTCCTATGTGTCAAGAATATTATGCTTCTTCCTAAAATACCATAGGAGCTTAAACCATTGTGTCCTCGCGGCCACTGATTTCTCAATATTTCCCAACGCCGTCTGGCTCTCATATCTGCTGTCAGTAGAAATGTATCAAAAGATGATGAATAATTTATTAGAATCCTTTATACAGCCTGTGGATAAAGGGTTCAATATGTAGGTCCTAGAGTTATGTACTGCTACATGAATATTATTGTGTACGTATATCATTCAAACGTCAATCGCATGATTAGAACACAAGAAGTAACAAGGAGATTTTAAAATTTCGCACAGCTGCCATCTTGTGGTTATGGAAACAATTGAAATAAATTATATGCCAGTGGATTAACATTCGTATAAGGATTTACTGCACCAAGTTTCACTGCACTCGGATGGTTAAATTGCGAGAAATGTCCATGTGAATATTTATATTTCGCGTTGCCGCCATGTTGGATTTGTGATCACCAGGTTATTTAAAGTCCTGTAGGTGAACTTAAGTTCATAGCCCCTATGAACATAAAAAAATCAGTTTGATTGCTATAATAGATTCGTAGATATTCGCCATGTTGGATTATTAAATGTATAGGTCATAGAGTCATGTACCATTAAAGGAAAATTATTGCGTAGGTTCACTATTCAAACTATCACTTCGATCGCATGAATACGACACAAGAAATAAAAACTTAATTTTAAAATTCGCAAAGCCGCCATCTTGAGGTTATGTAAACAATTGAACAAAATTAGATACCAGTGCATTACAATGTGTATAAACATTTCGTGTACCAGATTTCATTGCGTTTGGATCTTTAAATCGCGAGAAAGTTCTATTTAAAATTTTCAAATTCGATTGGCCGCCATGTTCGTTTTGTAGTTAACCGGTTTTTGAAAGTCTTATAGATGAACTTCCAGTAGTACCCTTTATCTCCGTACAAAATTTCAGGGTGATACCGCTAATAGTTTCATAGATATAGAATGCCGGTGAAATATTTCGCACATCCGCCATCTTATGGTTATGTAAACAATTGAACCAAGTTAGATGTTGGTGCATTACAATGTGTATAAACATATACTGTTCCATGTTTTATTGCGTTTGGTTGGTTAAATCGCGAGAAACGTCTATTTAAAAGTCGCAAATTCGCGTGGCCTCCATGTTGGTTTTGTTGTTACCAGTTTATCAAAAGTCACATAGGTGAACTTCTAATAGTACCCTTTATCAACGTAAAAATGCCCAGGGTGATTTCGGGAATTTAGTTTCGGAGATATTGAATGCTGGTGAAATATTTCGCACCACCGCCATGTTGGATTGGTGAGACGTAACAAAATTTGAAGGGCACGGTCGGGGTTGGACAGAATAGTACTATGAACTTACCGAGTTTCATTGAAATCGGTCCAGCCGTTTAGAAGTTATTAGGGGTGCACATACACACACACACACACACGCACACGCACACACACACACACACGGACAAAAAGTGATCTCATAAGCCTATTTTTTCAAAATTGAAAATCGGCTAAAAATTAGTCTAAATACATTAACAAGGCTTATGTGTAAATGTCCACCGCCGTAGTCAAATTTGTGATACGATCATGCTCAATATTCAGATAGCTCATCCTGGATTACTACCAACTTGAAAATAGAGATATCACTGGCCATGAGCCATGCGGGCTCAATACTAAGTAGAGATATTATTGTTCCTTCCATTGGCACAATTTCCTAATAGTGCAAACCTTTAAAATAAAACCAATATTTAGAATGACGTAATATATAAGTTCAAACTTCGTTTTGTCCAGTGGCTAATAACTTCAAATAGTTATCTAAATTTGTTTGACTAAAGTAATATTTGTAAGCCAGGCCTACTGGTTACACTCGGCACTTAATTTCCGATTTGATATTTAACTTCTACTCCAGGCAAATGCCGGGATTGTTCGTAACCTAAGGCTTCGGCCGCCTCCTTCCAAATCCTCATCTGAATTACAAAGGGACACACTAATACAGCCATTACAATAACACAGGTTATCAGACAAATTACACACACAAATACACGGGGCTACATGACCATGATGTCGCTAAGCCCCTAAATCAATCAACAACAACCATCAATGTATTTTAGATTGAGATTAGCCAGTTTGAGCTATACCATTAGCTTAGTGACAAACGTATTGCTATCAATTGTAACTAGAAGTGTAAAGTGAGCATTTTGTGGTGCACGCGTTATGAAGGTTAGTCTGCCTGCTCGGCCGGTCCAGTGCGGTGGGTTACGGTGGGCTTTGTGAGCCCAGTGCTATGGGCCAGAACGCGGCCGCGTTAGATGAGAACGACACTGGACGGACTGGGCTTCAAATGTCCATGGGCTCGGAGTGCGGTGTGGTGGGCCTCGCTGCAGTACTCTGGTCTGAACTTCATTTAGTAGTAAAAGTTGTGATCAATTCTCCGTGCCCCGTGCATTTTCCTAGGATATTTTGAGTGCTATTACTACCTTCATTGCTAACGTTTTGATGCAATATCAGTGCACTACTGTATGTCACTGAAACGAACACCAGTGCACAAACTATACCCTATTGTTGGAATAGCCCCACCCAACATCCGGAGGGCCACTGTTGTGGACGCCGAGAGAACAAAGCAGGAGAATGACCATCGACATCCACTATATGGTCACCAGGCAGCAAGGTCTCGCCTCAGATCCCGCAAGAGTTTCCTTGCTAGGACTACGCCGCTGGAGAGAACACCAGAGATAACTCGTCTTAACAGATGGAGGAGCTTACTGCCCACAGACATGTCACCAAAGGAAGAACTGGCTCCTGGCGCCGACCTACCTTATCCTGTGTGGAGGTCCCTCAACCGCTTAAGAGTGGGTGTCCCTCGATGCAAGACCAACCTCAAAAAACTGGGGATCCTTCCAACAGACGGAGACACCTCTTGTTAAAGTGGAGCTGAACAAGACCCAAGCCACCTACTTATCTGCCCCCTCCTGGACAACCCATGCACAATAGATGTATTTAGAGGAAGCAACAAGGCCATCGCAGCTGCAGTTTTTTGGAAATGCTGACCGGACATGGAAATATGATGAATGGCTGTATGTCACAGGACAGGACAAACGAGATACGAAGCAACTGCCACTAGGGATTAATCAAATGGATCTTCTCTTAAATTATCGGGAATACTATGCTCAAAAATGTTCCGCAATTTATTTTCAGACATCATGTATGTTAACATGGTATTGCACTATATCAACGCATTATTGGACGTTTAGTACTTATTGGTTCTCTTGCAAGATACGGCGTCGTACGGCAATTCCAAGATTTCAAGTATCCTTATAAACTTTCAGTCCCTTATAGGCAGGAATTAACCATAATGAATTAAAAATCCCACTACCCGGCCGGGGATCGAATAGAGGATTCTTGGGGCCATAACGAACTGTGCTAACGACTTTCCTCGAATTTCGAGGTAGTGCTAGGTAATGTTGTGTGGTTAGGTCAACTTTTGTAACTGTGCAGTGATGGTTTTTATACCGTTTCTCATTTGATGGCTCTAAAAATTTGTTGATTCATATCACGGCGTTGTGTGTTTACCACATTATCAGCAGATATCGGTGAATTGAGGTGAAGCACTCCCATCTAATGACAATAATGATCTCCGTGTGTAAGTGCTGATGGATACGAATCGTGAGGTGATGGCATTTTAAGATATCCATGAGAAGGAGCACACAGCTCGGTATTACTCACCGGGGAGATTTACAACTAGGACACAATACAGTATGTGTCAACTGAAACTTTATCAAATCTCTTAAATAACGAAGTATTGGTATTGCTCTATTCCTAATATAATAATAATGAATGAAAATCCACAGCCTGCTTCCAGTCTCCGACCGGGTCAGGAATGGAATGAATGAAGCCCCCATCTAGCGGCGAGGATATGAACTGTGCCGGCTGCCGAGGCCTGACGCACTCCTCTGGGGCAATGAATAAATGAATGACAAATGAAATGAAATGATAGTGGAGAGTGTTGCTGGAATGAAATTTTTTGACAGGGAAAACCGGAGTACCCGGAGAAAAACCTGTCTGCCTCCGTTTTGTCCAGCACAGATCTCACATGGAGTGACCGGGATTTGAACCACGGACCCAGCGGTGAGAGGCCGGCGTGCTGCCGCCTAAGCCACGGAGGCTTCCTAATATAATAATAATAATTATTATTATTATTATTTTATTTTACTCGTTTTTATTATTTTATTTTTTATTAGTTCTATTTAAGGAGAGCGTGATGACGCAGAGGCTTAGCTTCTCGCCTTTCACCCGGACGTCCGGGGTTCGAATCCCGGTGACAGCTGGGTGGAATTTTCGCCTGGAAAATCACGTGGTGCCAGGAAGGGCATCCGGCCTTAAATCCCCGGCCAAAACCAAACTGAGCCCGGTTGGCTCCGGCGACCCCAATTAATTGAGAAAAGTCGAAGAAAGAAAAAGAAAATTAGTTTTACATAAGTTAAACTTTTATATATATTTTATTTTTTATCAAGTTTTATTTCAATTTATATTTTCGTTTTTATTTTTAATTATATTTTAATATACTATTAATATTCATTATCATTTTACTATCGTTTTAGTTTGATTTTATTTTTTACAATTTTCATTTTCATACACATTCTAATTTTTATTCTAATTCTAGTTCTAATACAAGGTTATATTAGAACTGTACATTTTAAATTTTTATCTTTAATTTTCATTTTTATTTTTTAAAATTTAATTTTTTAATTTTAATTTTTACTTTTATTTTTTATTTTTATTTTAATTTAATTTTTGAATTTTTTGAATTTTGAATGATTAATTTTTAGCTTAAAATTGTTAATTTTAAAATTTTAATACCGTATTAAAAATAAGTTTTTTCTTTATTTGTACTTGGAGTTCTGGACTGAAGGGAATACACCTAACAAATCTCCCCCCTTAGTATTGCACCGCGTCTACAAGGGGGAACAGCAAACCAGGACATCAAAATGTACAAATGTCGATGTAGACAGTGGCCATATTGCGTGTAGTCCTCTCCACCCTACATTTTGCACACTCCTTTACAGGCAAATGTTGGGAAGGTACAGTAGTTCTACACTTACACACACCACTTCAGCCACCACAGAAATGCCAAACAATGAATTTTCCAGTGATTTTTTTGACTCAAGGATTTGTTTTTTTAAGGGAATTTTTTTTTCTGTTTGGTTTCAAAATTATTCATTTTATTTTTGGCTTTATTGATTGAGATGATTTCCTGATTAAGGTGACCAACTCTAAATTTTTTTAAACTTAAACTTCATGTAGGCCTATAGCCTGTGTTACAAGGGGAAGATGATTTTGAAGTTCCACCTCTTAAGACAATAATCATTATCACACCCAAGTACACGGGGCTGTTGGTGTCGTGGAACAAACTAGAGACATCCCTAGAAGTTATTCTGTGCCGCGAACAAAGAGCTAACATGATACATGTGCTAGAGATTTATCTCAATTTAATGAAATGCTTGGCGAGGTACACATTTATGAATATTCAGCCGCACACGAATGGTGAAGGTTTTGCTGTAACTGCGAGACTTGAGTTAGCAAATGACGACGAATCGCCGCACCGCGCTTGTAGCGAGATTCAATTTCCATAAATTAGGCTTGCATAAGATTAGTTGCATATAATGTATCGCCGGTGGTATGACTCTGCTGCTCTACCGTAATCACCAATCACTTGGCTAAATCACATTCCATTATGTTAAATGAGAGAATGTGCATTATTGGAAATAACCTTCATAAAGTCAATCTCCGCGGAAACTTCTTAATATTACTGAAGGCTCCAGAACATTATACAGCAATCACCTTGGACAGCCAACGTTAATTGATTTACAGCTTTAATTAAAAATATATTATACAGTAGTTATAATCGTATCCATTATACAGTATTATGTTTATAACAAACATGAACCATAAAATTCGTTTATCTCAGTTCGTATGAAAAACGAGTAGTTGCGTGAAGAAATAAACAGCCTATTTTCATATATCCTACTTATGTTAATTGCCTCTATCAACATACAACATTTCAGTTTGATTGCGGTAATAGATTCGTAGATATTGAGAACCGTCTAAATATTTTGGATGGTCGCCATGATGAATTTTTATATATGTAGGTCATAAAATTATGTACTATTAGATGACGATTATTGCGTAGGTTCATTATCCAAACGTTGACTTCGATCGCATGATTAGGACACAAGAAATGAAAACTTAATTTTAAGATTTCGCACAGCCGCCATCTTAAGTTTATGTAAACAATTGAACTAAATTAGATGTCAATGCATTACAATGCGTATAAATATTTGCTGTACCATGTTTCACTGCGCTCGGATGGTTAAATCGCGAGAAAAATCTATTTAAATATTTCAACTTCGCTAGGGCGCCATGTTCGATTTATAATTAACAGGTTTTTGAAATTTGCATAGGCAAACTTCTAATAGTGTCCATTATCACCGTACTAAATTTCAGGGTGATATCAGTAATAAGTTCGGAGATATAGAATTCCGGTGAAATATTTCGCATAGCCGCCATGTTGGATAGGTGAGACGTAATAAAATTTAAAGGGCACCGTTAGGGTCGGAAAAAAAATAGTACTATGACCTTACCGAGTTTCATTCAAATCGCTCCGGCCATTTAGATTTTATTACGGGGACACACACACACATACGCACACACACACACACACACACGGACAAATGGTGATCTCATTATCCTCTTGTTTTATAAATGAAAATAGGCTAAAAATGAAAAAAAATATAAAAAAATGGAAAATATCTAAAGTCAAAAGTACTGTATCTCCCTAATTATGCGTTGCTATTCATTACTGTCATGGACAATATTCTTAATAATTTGAAAACAGAACAAGGTGGAGACCATGCCATAGTGTTTGCTGATGATGTGGCCATCTGATGAGAGACCGAGCTAAACTATACTGAATGTGTGGTTAGCTAAGTTCAAACAGTTTTAGATGAAGGTTAGTACAACAAAAACTCTTGTACTGAAAATGAGTAGAGGAGATAATAAAGCTTGAAGACCAAAACATTCAATGTGTGCAGGTATTTAAATACATGATTTCCAGTAATGGTAATGCAGATAAAGAAGTTGTAAGTAGAGTGGCTAAAAGTTTCATCTTCTGCAAACTTGTAAGACTTCTACTTTGGGATAATAAGGTATCCGAAATCATGTGGCGAATCTCTCATATGGATCAATAGGAAGTAGGGAGTACCGTACTTGCCTCTGACGGCCCAGGCACTCACGGCCGGTGGGAAGCAGCCTGCATATACGCCCCGCCACGCGACAACTCCGAATGCCGCAGGGATGTCTAGCTCCGCCAGTTGCGTACCAGGCTGTCAGGTACGATTTCGAAGCCTTGCAGTTCAATCTGGGACTGATTTTCCGCACGTTGTGTTCTTATAGTACAGAAGAAAATAACTTATTTATGATCACAGGAAGCCAAGCAGTAACGATGTCAGTGAAAAAGCCGAAAAAAAAACCTTAGCGTCCGTGCGCTTCTTAAGCTTAAGCTGGGCAAACCGTTAAAAATATCAATAAACTATGAGTGTAAGAATTGTTCAGCATGAAAAGTTCTACAAAAACATCCCCGAGAGCATATCTCTATCGTCAATACATCGCCCACTATAAGTGCTTTTACGTTTTCATCTCTTCCAACAATCTCCATTCAATCACTGAGGCGACAGTTTACGAGCTAGATAGCGAAAATGAAAGCGCTTTTCACGTAATGTATTCTTAACAGTTCCCGGGCTAAGCGGGTTGCTAGTAATAATTATAATAGCGTTTGGCCTCGGGTGCCGGGTGCAAGCTTTGTTATTTGAAGCCCAGAGAACAGCTTGCATGTCGAATTTTGTCGTTCCTTGGAGCGCTATGAAAGTCAAGGAGGTTACATATCTAAGCTCTTTGACGCTATAGTGCTTTCCAGTAGAGAAATGAGGAATTTTGTGTTGGCGGAAAATCCCGAGATTAATTTTGCCATTATGAACACTGCCTACTGAATTCAAATCGGTTCTTTGACATGCCAACAACGTGAGACATGCGTGCCAAGATTTTTTTCTCCTTTCAAAAATCACTTAAGTTACATGGCCAGGAGTGAACCTGCAAGCTTGGGGTTGGTAGTCCGATACGATAACCACTCACCCACTGTGACAAGCTTCATGATGATGATACGGGGTAAGTTAGCCGTGGTCGTTATGGCGTGTCTGCAGGCATTCGCTCACATTCTGGGGGAGAGGAGGTTTGAATCCCCCCCGGCAACCTTGAAGATGGTTTCCTGTGGTTTCCCATCTTCCTTCCAGCCAAATGCCGGGGTTGTTCCCTAACTATTGCGGCTGTGGCCGATCTACCTTACAATTACTCGTCCTTATATTCACAACTTCCTCCCCAGAAAACTTTCCACGCGTGACTGTACTTGTAGCTCACCCCATGGGTGTCCGCATAGAAGTAGCTACAAACTCTGGCGAGCCGAGCATGTCATCGGACACTCCCGGCACTAACCATACTGTACGCTAAAGAAGAGAAAACAAAAAGATGATGGTGATGACGAGAAAATAGTCACAGACATAAACGATCCAACATGTATCTGTTATGTCCAATATTACCATGAGATTACTATTTAGGGGATATTTGTTTATTTAATAACCAAAAACTAACTCCCTGCCATGAGCCCCTTATATAGTCTAGACTCTAGAGCAGTGGTTCCCAAAGTGGGGTCCGCGGACCCCAGAGGGTCCCCAATAAGGTTTCAGGAATTTGCAGGATATTTTTAATTTTAATTCAATTTTCCCCTCGATTTTTAGCCTACCCTTCACATCTTGCAAAAATAAGGAAAAAGTAGACTTATGTGATCGGGCAAATGTGTGTCTGTCTGTCTGTCCTTCTGTCTGTCTGTCTGTCTGGCTGTGTATGTGACCCCCCCCTCCCCTATCAACTCCTAAACGGCTGCAGCAATCGAAACAAAATTTTGTAGGAGTAATGATCTATACCTGAATATCTCACGGCCATATTTGAAAATGATGTCAGTGCTACCAACTGCTGAAAAATCGCAATTGAAATTTGAGCTCCATGTAGGATAACTTGGAAGGTATGAATGGGAGCAATTTCAAAATTGGTTCACGTATAGATTATAATATTGCAGTTTAATTTCCAGGAGACCATGCATGGCACTGTTGCCAAAATGATTATAAGCCTGCTGATAGATCCATATTTTAAATGCGTATAACTTCTACACTATCAATTGGATTTCAACCAAATTTCGTATGTGCTATGTGTGCATAAACAGATATGACTGAGCGTATTCTTAAGAGCCACCAGGGCTGCCAACTGTTAATTAATGCTCTCAATTTGTTTATATCCAAATACCCATATATCAGAAAGTATGCAAGGCGACAGCTTTAAACTATGCACACGATAGTACCTGACATTCTATATTAATTTGGAGTAACTTATATACGTCAGTGCTACCAATATGATTCTAAGCCTGCTGAAAGGTCCAACTTTAAATACATGTAACTTCTATACTATCATTTGGATTTCAACCAAATTTCGAGTGTGCTATGTGTACCATAATAGATATGACTATGCCGGTTCTTGAGAGTAACCAGGGCTGCCAACTGTTAATAAATACTGTCTCTATTTTAGTTACCCTAATATCAATATATCAGAAAGTATGCAAGCCAATAGCTCTGAACTTTGCACACGTATAGTACCTGGCATTCTAGATTAATTTGGAGTAACTAATATAGGCCTACGCCAGTGCTGCCAACATGATTCTAAGCCTGCTGAGAGGTCCAATTTTAAAATGCATGTAACTTCTATACTAACTAATGGATTTCATTCAAAATTCACACAACAATAGATCATAATATTTCAGACTATTTCTGACCAATGTCATTGTCGCCAACATGATTTTACACGCGCTGTTAGATCCAATGTTTAACTGCATGTAACGTCCATGCTATCCATTGGACTTCAACCAAATTTTGTATTCTGTACCTTAAGAGATGGAACTAAGAATATATTCAGTCACCAGGGCTGCCAACTGTAGTTCTCTATTAGGCTACATTATGCCAGGTATAGAGTATTTCGAACTAATTAGAAATGTCGATATTACCAACTTAATTTCGTCATTATTCTAGAAAGATCCATATAGATTAATCATTGGCATGAATCTTAAATTTTAAGAAAAGTAGGCTCTTTAGTTCGTCACGGAACTTCTTGTTATGTTGTGAAATGCAATTTTATTATATATTTTTTTCTAAAATTACATTTTATCATGTTTTAAAGAAATAGACTTGAAGTACAGTAGAAAATGACTTTATACTGAAATTATCAGACATTTTGCCAAACATCGCTGAGCTTAATACCAAAAAGCAGCTTCACTATAATTAAGTTTGCTGTAATTTTCCAAGATTATAAATGTAACACATTTTTATTATCGGCATTAAATGTTTTTTCTCGTCGGTCAACATGATTGTACCCAATTTTAATGGATGTTTTTATTTTTTAATTGATTATTTATTTATGTCTTATTTAATAAGCTTAGTAATTAAATAAATAATCAATAATATATTAATTCAATAAATAATTATGAGTTGAGTACTTTCTGTAGTGAGCTAATAAGAGAAGTATAAGGTCATTGTGATATCCCGCTGTCGAGCAAACGGTTTATTAAAACTTTTTAATATCAAGGGGTCCGTGATAATATTTAAATTTTTGAGGGGTCCGTAGTCTGAAAAGTTTGGGAACCTCTGGTCTAGAGTTTATGAAGAATCGGTCGGACACAGATTCACTCATTCCTTTTATGATGAACCGGCTTCGGTGGCGTAATCGGTAGCATGCTGAGCTTCTATGCCCAAAATAGCGGGTTCAAACCCGGCCGAAGCCGTCGGATTTTTTAAGAGCGTTAAAAATCCCTCAGTATGCCTTCCTTCGGAGGGGAAGTAAAGCCGGCGGTCCCATGTCATAGATTTATGGCATGTTAAAGAACTTTCTACTAATTACACCTGTGTGAAACTAAATTGTGTAGGTTAAGAATGTAAACAACGCTCTTAGGTTACTACGTTCGTTGCCAAGAGCCGACTGCGGTGGCGTCTAGTAGCTAAGATCTGAACTAGGCCTAGTAGTCGTTGATGGTGGGGTTTGGCGGCAAAAGTAGGAACTATTTGAAAAATTCAAAGTTGCAGTCCTTACTTGAATAAAAAAAACCAGATACAGCCATCACAATTAACACCGGTTATCAGACAGATTCTACACACACCCGAAGTACACGGGGCTACATGACCGCGTTGTCACAGCCCCTAAATTAAGGAACCAACCAACCTTTTAAGATGCGTTCCTCCCTGAGTTTTACATTTCTCGCTTAAACCGTTTCTGAGATACACGCACCGTAAGGAATCTATCATAATCAAACCCACCACTTCTCAGGTTTGCCTCACGTGGCTGAGTGTACCCCGTACCAGTTATCAGACCAGAGTTAAATTTCTTGGCATAGCTGGGAATGGTACCCGAACCTCCAGGAGGTGGACGATAAAAGAAAAAGTGTGAGTGTATTGAGTAACAAGGTGCAATTACCAGATCATGTCCACGTGCAATTACAGCAGTCGATGCTGGACGGGACGGGCAAGGATACGAGGACTGAAGGACATTGCTCTCTTCCTGCTTGACGGCTGTTTCCCCACAGTCTGTGAGGTGCGGAGACTAGGGGCCTATAAACTCAAACACCGTGTTTTAGTGTGTGCATAATATTTGCCTGATAACCCGTGTCCTTATCGTATCTATAGTTGTGTGTATTTGTAATTGAGGACATGATTGGGAAGGAAACTGAAGGAAGTTTTGTAGTTTTACGCGACCGTTAATCTTGCGATCATGAGCCTCGGGACCTCCTTTTAACGTGAAATCCGAACCATAGATCATGTTTTTGATGTGTAACATTTTTCCACTCGGTTGCTGGATATTTTTGTGGGAGTGATTTAAAAAAATGGGACGGAAGTGGATCGGACGGAAGTGTGTAAGACGCACTGCCAGCTGGATCGTATCCCTCCTGGACATTCATCAACACACAAAAATATTTTTTATTTACACACTAATAATACATAACAATTCCAAGACTCTCTTTTTTTTCTCTTCACTGCCTACTTGATATTTCTACTCTCGCACTGTCTTCTTGATTGTTCTCGCACTGCCTTCTTGATACTGTTCTGCTAATCATATCAATATGACTCATTTTAACAGAATCCTATGAAATTACGTGTTGGTCTGTGAATCAAGAGGTCCGGGAACTGGGCAAGCCTTTCATGATCTACTGCAGTGCACATTCCATTTACTCACAAGTTGGCCTATTTATAAGGAATTTAAGGTTATGAGCGGTGTCGCGTCTATTATCTAGTTGATCCATATTGTATTCTTTATTTAGCCTAGTGCTGGTGGAAGCTACAAATCATCTAATAAAATGAGTTCCGTATTATAAACTACAATATCTGTAAAACATTCCCTTTTACAATAGATTAATATTTGTGCCAATAATGTTATAAAATACCGGTGTTTCAACAATTGCACGTGAGGTTTCTTCTATGCCAGATGTTACACATCATATGCGACTACTGTAAGGATCGTAAAGTGTTTTTTTTTTCACATGGAAACTCTCACATGTATTGACCGGAATTTCCGGATGTCTGCTGAGCATTCAGGTTGGATGCTCAAACAGTGCCACGATAGGTAATGCGGGCTGAAACTCATAAGAAACTCTAAGGATCACTATAGTGAGACGTACTAAGCAAGATGAGGAGTGAGGTAGTTGTACAGCACAGTCACACAAATTACTGTTAAAATTGTTTTGAGCTCTTTAAGCTGTCTCTTTCCCGTTAACAGCTTGGGCTTTAATGACTCCAGGGTGCCAAGCAGTGAACACACAACCAAATGCCGCCATGAATGTTTTGAATGTTTTGAATCACGTCGTGATCCAGTAGCTACCGCCCTGGAGGTCCACGTTCAATGCCCGGCTCTGCCAAGAAGCGGGGTACACTCGGCCTCGTGAGACAAAACTGTAAAGAGATGAATTCGATTCCCACCTCAGCAATCCTGTTATTCTGTGGTCCTCCACTTGTACTTGAGGTCACGGCTGCTTCCTTATCAATCTTCAACTGAATTAAAAACACCACAAGAATAGAGGTTATCAGACAAATTTTACACACACATTCAAGTATACGGGGCTACATGACCACGATGTCAAAGCCCCTCAAATGAAACAGTTATTATTGTTGTTGTTGATTCATTTAGGGGTTTACGACATCGTGGTCATGTAGCCCCGTGTACTGGGTTGTGTGTGTGGAATTTGTCTGATAACCTGTATTATTGTGATGTATGTAGTTGTAATTAGGTTGAGGATTGTGAAGAAGGCGGCCGTGGCTACGATTTAGGAACCATCCCGGCATTTTACTGGAGTAGATGTAGGAAACCACGGAAAGCCACCTCTAGGATCGCTGAGGTGTGGTGGGAACTCGCCTATTCTCAGTTTTGCCTCATGAGGTTGAGTGTACTCCATTCCAGCCCCCAGAAAATGAAGATACACAGCCTGCTTCCAGTCGACCGACTGGATCAGGGAATGGAATGAAACCCCCATCTAGCGGCAAGGATATGAACTGTGCCTGCTGCCGAAGCCTGTCACACTCCCCTGGGGCAATGATTAAATGAATGACAGATGAAATGAAATGATAGTGGAGAGTGTTGCTGGAATGAAATTTTGACAGGGAAAACCGGAGTACCCAGAGAGAAACCTGTCTGCCTCCGCTTTGACCAGCACAAATCTCACATTGAGTGACCGGGATTGGAACCACGGATCCAGCGGTGAGAGGCCGGCATGGTGTCGCCTAAGCCACAAAGGTCCAGCCCTTAGACAAGAATTAAATTTCTTGGCAGAGCCTGACATCGAATCCGGGCCTCCGCGGTGACAGCCAAGAGTATCAAATGAAACAACAACTTTCAAGTACGACGAAGTGCCGGCATTTTGGCCCGAAGGGAATCTTTAATTTGCCAATTAATCTACTGACACGGCTCCCTCGCATTCAAGTACCAACTGATTGCGTCAGGATTCGATACTCCAACCTTGGGCAGAGCAAGCGAGACCGTTATCACTGCGCCACGTAAGATCAATGAAACAGTCCTCAGTGAAAGACGAGGAACCGGCACCTCTTATGTTGAAACTCCGCGCTGTATTGTCTCAACAGGTGGAATATTGTTCAAAAGAGCGGTAACCCCGTTCTTTTCTTGGGCGTTCCTTAGCTACACCCAAGAGTGAGCTGGTGACGTCACAACAAGTAACCTATTCTCCTCTCACACGTGATAATATGCAGCCCATTTCACTCTCGCGGTATGCGGGCTCATAGTCTCGTCCGTCAAGCGAGATCAAGGGGATTACCGGCGTACGACCAAAGGATGAACGGCTAGTGAAACTATCATACTGTAGTGATTAGTTGGTAATCACTAATCACATATCAGATGCTCCTGCTCGTAACTTCCTTCCTTGCAAATGGGGTAACTCGAACAGCATTTGTCACACCAGTAATGGTCAAAGTTTATGGCTCAACAAATATGAATTGTCTCCCTTACTACAGCCTGAGCAGTAGCGAGTCCTCCATGTAGGACGTGAGGATCATCCTATAGTCAGCTCTCAGCAGTAAATATTAAAAAAAAAAGAATTGTTTTGTAAAATAATCTTTGGTGCGAGGGGCAGATGACCTCATAGTTCCGCCTCTTTAAACAACAATAACTAACTAATATTTGGTGCTACCTTGCGCTTCCTCTCGATAATCTCTGTCTTACCGTCACAGTCACTTCTTTTAAATAGTTCTACATTTCTCCCATAGATGGGTGAAGTGTCACCTTCTCCACCCGGAGTAGAAAGCTGAGGAAGGAAGCCTTGCATCCTCAAAGCACGTGTTTATAGCTTTAGAAATGTATGGGAGCCCTTGAGGGGGAAGGGGCAGGTTTGCTCTGAAAGATGAGGACGTCTACTGAGATCCTCAAGTCTCGCTATTGGTTGAATTTAAACCAACACTACGGGCTTATTGGTTACGATTTTGCGCGGTCACAATGGATAGTCTGTTTTCAGCGTGTGCACAACTTTGGAGTGGTATTCGATTGTACTGTATTGTGTAATGTGTTGGTAATTGTGCTGTGCCACTGAATAATTAATATTAGACTGAGTCTCATATATTAATTTAGCCCAGCTATAATAATTATCTTAGGTTACTAAGTAGCCTATCCTATTACATCCTACATATTATAAAAATCAGGAGTCGTCACTGAGCCTGAGATATGTGAAGTCCCTTGTTCTTGCGGAAAAGCCTACATTGTGTAAACAAGGGGATCAATTGGGACTCGTATCAAGGAGTATCACGAACCTCCGTGGCTTAGGCGGCAGCACGCCGGCCTCTCACCACTGGGTCCGTGGTTCAAATCCCAGTCACTCCATGTGAGATTTGTGGAAGGCAAAGTGGAGGCAGACAGGGTTTTCTCTGGGTACTCCGGTTTTCCCTGTCATAATTTCATTCCACCAACACTCTCCACTTTAATTTCATTTCATCTGTCATTTAATCATTGCCCCAGGGGAGTGCGACAGGCTTCGGCAGCCGACACAGTTCATATCCTCGCCACTGGATGGGGGCTTCATTCATTCCATTCCGGACCCGGTCGGAGACTGGAAGCAGACTGTGGATTTTCATTTTCATCAAGGAGTATCAAAGAAACATCCGTCCAAACCAATCAGAAAATTCAGCTGTAGCTGAACATGTCGTTTTCGAGCGACGATGTTATGTCAATGTTAAATACGATTGGTCTATGATTATAACGTAGATAGTAGATATCCCCTATCAGCAGTTAGGACTGAAGCCTCCTCTGCCTCCACACCTTCCACATTCAAATCGTTCAACACTGAATCTAACCATCACCTCCTTGGTGTACCTCTGCGTCTCTTACCTTCTACAGCCGAACTCATTAACATCTTAGGTAATCTCTCCTGCCACATTCTCTTCACATGACCCCACCATCTGAGTTGGCTGATAGGAACAGCTTCATCTAGCGTGTTCATTTGTAACTTAGCCTTTATCTCTTCATTACGAGTACCCTTCTACGATCGTTCCCATCTATTTGTCCCAGGATGATTCATGCTACCCTTATAGCAGTTTCTTCTAGCTTATTTATCATATAACCTAAATCTACCCAGCTCTCACTTCCTTACAGCAACGTCGGTCAAAATATTGAGCGACGTAAAGAGGAACGTCTTTCTTTCAGAATAAAGTAGATCGCAACTGAGAACTCACTGCATTGGGTTTTGTACATCTTAATTATCTCTTTCTCAACTCTGAGAGAATACACAGCACAAGTACTTAATAATTTAATAATAATAATAATAATAATATATTAATAATGCCAGGGATGTGCAGCAAGCTACGTCAGAAGAGCACATAAACAACAACCTTCCAGTGGACTCCCAAAGCACTGCACGGCCGTCATCCGTATGATCTCAGTAAAGAATATGTCGACATACATGCGTCGAACAGCTGGCTGACCCATGCGGATCTATTTCCTGAGGCTGAGTGGTTCTTGATCGTGATACAAGATCAAGTAGTGGAAAGAAAGAACTACCTAAAATTCATTATTAAGGCAGACATGCCAGATGACAAATATAGGAGATGCTATCGCGAATCGGAGACCATCAAGCTTATCACAGGGGGCTGTGCAACAATTTCATCTACGTAGTCTACTATTAGAAGAGGCATGCCCAAGTAGCCAAGATAATCCACCTGAACGTGGCAAAGAAGCACTCCTTAAGTAATAATGTTCTACCTTACTATCAATACATTCCTGATGCTGTTCTGGAGAATGATACACACAAGCTACTCTGGGGCAGGTCAGTGATCATAGACTGACCTGTATCAGCAAACAGACCCGACATTATTCTTACTGATAAAGTGCAGAGGAAAACTCTTCTAATAGTCATCGCAGTCCCTAACTCGCATAATATCCAGCACAGTTATGTTGAGAAAGTGACGAAATACATTCCTCTGGCTGATGAGATCCGACAGATGTGGCGACAGGAATTTGTCACTGTATTGCCTATCATAATCTCTTCCACAGGGATCATGCCGAAGTCGCTGAAGGCGAACCTCGATAAACTGGGGCTGCACCATAATCTGCATACCAGTATGCAGAAAGTAGTTATTTTAGAGACATGCTCCATAGTTCGTTCGTTCCTCAACCTACCAGTAGAGAGAACTCCACTCCATCTTGCAACAATGCCGATGATATGACGAATTGTACCCAACGATATGGTGAACATGTGAGACATATGAAACGTTGAAAGAGAAATGTGCAGATATAGAAATTGTCTGAAATTAGGAAGAGTAGACAAAGCTTATCGAATGATTAAGAACACCTTTGGGGAAAAGAAGACTAAGTGCTGTAATATTAAGGACAAATGGAAAGCCTCTAACAGATAGGGAAGAAAAGGTTGAGTGATGGAAAGTTTACATAGAGTGTTTGTATAAGGGAAAGGAGATTGAGAATCATGTAATGGAAAGGGAGGAGGAAATTGGTGAGGATGCAAAAGGAGATTTAATATTGAGATCAGAATTTGACAGAGCATTGGAAGACTTAAGCAGGAACAAAGCACCAGGCATAGATGATATACCGATTGAGTTGCTACGCCGTATAGGAGATGAAGGTCTGATCAGGTTATTTCACTTGGTGTGGAGGATTTCTGAGACAGCTGAGGTACCCTCTGATTCCAAGACGAATGTTATCAGCCCTATACCGAAGAAAGTGGGAGCTGAAAGATGTGAAGATTGCCGTACAATCAGCTTGATTACTCATGCTTCAAAGATCCTGTCAAGAATAATTTAAAAGACGATGGAAAGCCAGATAGAAACGGAGTTGGGTGAAGACCAGTTTAGTTTCAGGAGAAATGTAGGAACAAGGGAAGCTGTACTAAGTCTTCGGCTGATTTTGGAAGGTAGAATAAGGAAAGATAAGAGAACGTTCATGGCATTAATTTTGTAGACTTAGAAAGGGCTTTTGATAACGTTGATTGGACTAAATTGTTTGACATTTTGAAAACGATTGGAATAAAGTACAGGGATAGGAGGGTGATCTACAATCTATACAGAAACCAGACAGCAGTCATTCGAGCTGAAGGGCATGAGAGAGAAGCTGGTATTCAGAAAGGTGTAAGGCAAGGCTGCAACTTATCACATATACTTTTCAATCTTTATATTGTACAGCCAATGAAGGAAATTTGGGGGAAATGTTAAGTGGGAGTGAAGATTCAAGGAGAAATAATTTTAACTCTGAGATTTGCAGATGACATCGTCATCTTGACGACACGCCTGAGGATTTGAATGCGTTTTTGAATGGTATGGACTCCGTCGTCAGGAAGGAATTCATGATGAAAATTAATAAATGTAAAACAAAAATATTGGAATGCAGCCGAAATAAAACAAAACCTCTATGGACATCAAATTGGCACGTGAAAGGAAGTAGGAGACATCTGTTACTTAGGAAGCAAAATAACCTGTGATGGACGAAGCAAAGCGGATATAAAAGTAGGTTAGCTCAGGCAAGGAATGCATTTCTTCAGAAAAGGAATCTGTTGACATCGAATTTAGGTATTAGGAAGTCATTTTTGATGGCCTTAGTCTGGAGCGTGGCGCTATATGGAAGTGAAACCTGTACTATTGGTGCACCAGAAAATAGGAGAATTGAAGCGTTTGAAATGTGGTGTTACAGGAGAATGATGAAGATCAGATGGGTGATAGGGTTACAAACGAAGATGTATTAAGACTAGTGGGAGAGGAGAGATGTTTCTGGCGACTGCTAATGAAGAGAAGAGATAGGTTGGTAGGACACACAAATAATAAGTCAATAATAATAATCATTTTATTATTCTTCTCGTTGTCATTTCGGCCATCTACGGATCACGCTATTTCAACTGTCCTGCGCCTCGGCTTCAACCTTGTAGAACTCATATGAACAATGTGGCCATAGAAAACTATCCTTCTCTTACGAATGTTGTCCGTGATCTTTTTAACATGTGATTGTGTCGTCTTCAGAATTCACCATTTTCTTTGATTGGACCAAGGATTTTTCTCAAGAGCTGCCTTCCTCTTATTTCTAGCTTCTCGATCATACCCTTCCTACTCATAATAATCTTCTTATTTTTGTTATTATCATTCCGACACTTAGATACTGCTGTCAGACCTGAATGTCTGTATGCAGCAGAAACACTAGACATGACTGGGAAGGGCGGCCTCGAAGACATCCGGAAGAGAGAAAGAAAAATGCTCCGAAAAATCCTGGGCCCAAATATCAAGGATGGTGAGAGGAGACTCAAACCTAACGAAGAGCTATACCTGAAGACAGAAGGAGTCGTAGCCCTAATGAGAAGAAGGAGAATACAGGTTTATGGACACTTGGTGCCGGATTGACGAAGAGGATTTTTGAATTCTTCTGGAAGAGGAAGACGGAGCCGAAATGGTTTCGGGAAGTGAGATTGGACTTGGATCGGTTGGGGCTGAAAGATATGATGATGATGATAATGGTCGTTTTAAGGGGCCTAACATCTAGGTTATCGGCCCCTAATGGTTTAGGTGATCGTGAAGATGATGATAAAATGTAAACTATAACCAAAACTAACTACTAACTTATATACTAGAAGACAAAATGAAAAACAAAAGGAGAATAAGGCAAATAAATGACAGGAGGAAAAGAAATGCCCTCAACCCTCGAAGAATGCGGACTGAGGGATTTGGGAGGAAGGAGAGCTATGAAAGGCAGATAGAAAAGTCAAAGAAGAGAGGGTCCGCCCCATAGGTAATGGATAAATGGGGGAAAACCAGACCCAGCTCAGGAATCCCTCGGGGTCGCCAACTCTCGAACTCACCAGCCGTGAGCCCCTGAGGGTGTAGCAATATCTAGGGTGCACCAGAAGTGGTGGGCTACATACACCCTTCCTCCTTGAGGGCCTTGAGCAGAAGGCAGGAGATAACAGGAAAAGAAAAAGAAGGCTGACCCCTCGCAGAAAGAGGGTATCAGAAAAGATGAGACAAGGGCCAATTAGGGCGGGAAAGGAAGAGACTCCCTAGACCTCGGATACCCTAATACCCTCGGGGTCGGAAGAGAACAAGAGTTGACCAAGTGAGGTCGACAGGAAAGAAGGCGGAGAGGAGCCCGGCACAAGTAAGTGGAAGCAATGCTGGACTCAGCTGGGGCAGCGTGGTCGCCAACCCACGTCCCACTAGATCTGAGCCCCTGGGGGGGGGGGGGGCTGAAAAAAGAAGACATAATGGTCTGAGAGCGGGTCCATAGTCGGAAGAAACGAATAAATTATTATTATTATTATTATTATTATTATTATTATTATTACATTATTAAGTGAGACACCGGAGGAAGTAGACGTGTGCCCGAGTGCTCCGCAAAAAGTTAAGTATAGCAAGGAAATGGTTTGCGACCGCTGTCAAGAAGGACTCCCAAGTGATGGTGACTATGTATACTGCACAGGATGCAAAGGGAAATATCATTATGAATGTACATCAGTCACAATACGTACGTGGAAAGGTATGGCAAAACAAGCTAAGGAGTCATGGCGGTGTCCACAGTGCCGTAGCTTCAAGAAGACAACGTCAGCATCTGTTGTCGCAAGCGGTGGAACGATGACCCTACCAGCTGGTGCCAACACTGATGACACAGCGACTCCACCTTCAACACCGGACACGGAGATAATACACGCATCGGATATCAAAGGTATGTTTTTAGAATTAAAGAATCAGATTAGTGAACTGAAAAACCAAGTGAGTGAAAGTGTAAAAAGTGCCGACTTTATTGCGCAGAAATATGATGAGTTGATTAAGGAAACTAAGTCAAATGCAACTCTTCTGAAATCACTTACAGCAGAAATAAAAACCCTAAAAGACGAAAAGAATCTACAAGACAAAATAATATCAGATCTAAACGAGAAAGTGCACACAATGGAACAGAACGGTAGGCAACAATACATTGAAATATGTGAAGTGCCATGCGCGAAAGATGAATGCCTGGACGAAATCGTCCACAAAATTGCTGAGACTCTAGAAGTAGATCTAAACATGTTTGATGTAGAGGAAGTTTACAGGCCCGCACTGCAAAGAAAGAACAAAATCCCCCCAATAGTGGTAAAATTTAACTCCATATCCAAAAAGAATGAATTTTTACAGAAAAGAAAAGGACAAAATTTCCTCACTCATGGGAACACTAAATCTAGGTTTTTCATTAACGAAAGTCTAACGTCATTTTACAGGGAGCTACTATGGAAAACTAAAAATCAGGCCAGAGAAAATAACTGGAAATTCATTTGGGTTAAAAACGGCAAAATACTTGCGCGAAAAAACGACGAATCTGGTATATTGGGAATCTCCCGTGAGGAAGACATTAACAAAATTAGGTAACCCCCCCGCCAAAAAGAAAGAATTATTATTGAATTATTATATTAATTGATATTATGAACAGTTGGGATAGCAATATAAATATTTCTGGAATACAAAATGAACTCACATTTCTCAATATACCCGATTTCGTCGAAAATGGTAATAAGACTAGAAATAATGCTGAAATCAATATCCTCTCTCTAAATATTCAATCTATATAAATATAAGTCATTGTTCTATTATACTGTGGTGTGTGAGTGTGTCTGGTAGCACTTGCATTGTTTATTAGTTATAGTTCATTGTTTCAGTAGACTGTGTTGTGTGAGGGTGCATGTGAGTGTGCCTGATGACAGAATGTTTTAGTGGTAGTATTTGTTGTTGGTGGAACTTATGTTTTTTGTTAGTAGAGTTTTTGTATTTAATTGTTAGTACGGTAGAAGGTTAGTATTTTTGTTAGTAGAATTGCTCTTTACTTATTCTGAAAGGGAGTAGCAGCCTTTCAGAATAAATCAATTCTTTACTAGTCTTATAGACGGTTAAGATATTGATAATATAAGCCAATAATGGCTACACTGCGTCCTGCTGCACGGCTGAAAGCAACGGGAAACTACAGCCGTATGCTATTCCCGAGGATATGCACCTCTCTATGCATAATTACATGTGATGATGGCCTCCTCCCTTGTAAAATTTCAATCCGGAGGTAAACTAGTCCCCCGTTCGGATCTCCGGGTGGGGACTACTCGAGAGGGGGTTAACATCACAGAAGTGACAAAGAGGAAATCTGACATTCTACGGATCGGAGCGTGGAATGTTAGAAGTCTGCTAGGAAGTGGAAGGTTAGAAAACTTAGAAAGGGAAATGGATAGGTTGAGGTTGGATTTGGTTGGGATTAGTGAAATGCGCTGGCAGCAAGAACAGGACTTTTGGTCAGGAGACTATAGGGTCATTAGCACTAAATCAAACAATGGCCAAGCAGGGGTTGGCCTCATATTGAGTAGGAAACTTAGACAGCGGGTGGAATATTATGAGCAATATAGTGAACGGATTATTGTAGCAAAAATCAATACAAAACCTACCTGCACTACAGTGGTACAAGTCTATATGCCTACCAGTCAAGCTGATGATGAGGATGTTGAAAAGGTCTACGAAGAAATAGACGAAATTCTGAGGTATATCAAGGGTGATGAAAATGTTATAGTAATGGGAGATTGGAATGCTGTGGTAGGAAAAGGGAGAGAAGGGAAGATAGTAGGAGATTTCGGATTAGGTGAAAGGAATGATCGAGGAAGCAGGCTGGTAGAATTCTGCACCGAGCATGAATTGGTCATAGCTAACACCTTATTCAATAACCACAATAGAAGAATATACACATGGATGAGACCAGGAGATACAGGGCGTTACCAAATCGACTTCATTATGGTCAAGCAGAGGTTTCGAAACCAGATTTTGGATTGTAAAACATATCCTGGTGCTGACATAAACTCTGATCACAATCTGGTTGTAATGAAATGCAGATTAAAGTTGAAGAAACTGAAGAAAAGTCAAAAGCCAAAAAGGTGGGCAATAGACAGACTGAAAGAGAAGGATGTAAACGAAAGATTCAAGAAGAGTATAAAGGAAGGACTAATGAAAAACCCTAAACAAACTTCAATTGCAGACGAATGGGCACTTTTGAAGAATGAAATAACAAAATCCGCAGAAGAAAACATTGGTAGGAAAGAAAGAATAGGTAGAAAACCGTGGATCACTCAGGATATACTAGAATTGATGGATGAAAGGCGGAAACACAAGAATCTAAGAGATGAAAAGGGGAAAGCAGAATACAGACGTCTGAGAAATGAGGTTAACAAGAAGTGCAAGGAAGCGAAAGAAGAATGGTTGAAAGAGAAATGTGCAGGTATAGAAAATTGTCTGAAATTAGGAAAAGTAGACACAGCTTATCGAAGGATTAAGAATACTTTTGGGGAAAAGAAGACTAAGTGCTGTAATATTAAGGACACAAATGGAAAGCCTCTAACAGATAGGGATGAAAAGGTTGAGAGATGGAAAGCTTACATAGAGAGTTTGTATAAGGGAAAGGAGATTGAGAATCATGTAATGGAAAGGGAGGAGGAAATTGATGAGGATGCGAAAGGAGATTTAATATTGAGATCAGAATTTGATAGAGCTTTGGAAGACTTAAGCAGGAACAAAGCACCAGGCATAGATGATATACCGATTGAGTTGCTACGCTGCATAGGAGATGAAGGTCTGATCAGGTTATTTCACTTGGTGTGTAGGATTTATGAGACAGGTGAGGTACCCCCTGATTTCAAGAAGAATGTAATCATCCCTATACCAAAGAAAGTGGGAGCTGACAGATGTGAAGGTTACCGTACAATCAGCTTGATTACTCATGCTTCAAAGATCCTGTCTAGAATAATTTACAAGAGGATTGAAAGCCAGATAGAAACGGAGTTGGGTGAAGACCAGTTTGGTTTCAGGAGAAATGTAGGAACAAGGGAAGCTGTACTAAGTCTTAGGCTGATTTTAGAAGGTAGAATAAGGAAAGATAAGAGAACTTTCATGGCTTTTGTAGACTTAGAAAAGGCTTTTGATAACGTTGATTGGACTAAATTGTTTGACATTTTGAAATCAATTGGAATAAAGTACAGGGATAGGAGGGTGATATACAATCTGTACAGAAACCAGACAGCAGTTATTAGAGTTGAAGGACATGAGAGAGAAGCTGGTATTCAGAAAGGTGTAAGGCAAGGCTGCAACTTATCACCCATACTTTTCAATCTTTACATTGAACAAGCAATGAAGGAAATTAGGGAAAAAATTAAAGTGGGGGTGAAGATTCAAGGAGAAATAATTTCAACTCTGAGATTTGCTGATGACATAGTCATCTTGGCCGACAAGCCTGAGGATTTGAATGAGTTTTTGAATGGTATGGACTCCGTCTTACAGAAAGAATTCATGATGAAAATTAATAAATGTAAAACAAAAATACTGGAATGCAGCCGAAATAAATCAGAAACCTCTATGGAGATCAAATTGGCTGGTGAAAAGCTGAAGGAAGTAGGAGACTTCTGTTACTTAGGAAGCAGAATAACCAGTGATGGACGAAGCAAAGAGGATATTAAAAGTAGGTTGGCTCAGGCAAAGAAAGCATTTCTACAAAAAAGGAATCTGCTGACATCGAATATAGATTTAGGTATTAGGAAGTCATTTTTGAAAGCCTTTGTCTGGAGCGTGGCGCTCTATGGAAGTGAAACTTGGACTATTGGTGCAGCAGAAAAGAGGAGAATTGAAGCATTTGAAATGTGGTGTTACAGGAGAATGATGAAGATCAGATGGGTAGATAGGGTTACAAACAAAGAGGTATTAAGACGAGTGGGAGAGGAGAGATGTTTCTGGCGACTGCTAATGAAGAGAAGAGATAGGTTGGTAGGACACATACTAAGACACCCAGGAATAGCAAGCTTAGTTATGGAAGGAAGGGTCGAGGACAAAAACTGTAGGGGTAGACCAAGGTTAGAATATGTTAAACAGATTGCCTCCGATGTAGGGTGTCGGAGCTATGTAGAGATGAAACGATTAGCTCAGGACAGGGAGGCATGGAGAGCTGCATCAAACCAGTCAAAAGACTGAAGACTCAAACAATAACAACAACAAAAAAACTGGGATTATTTAACCATAACCTTAGGCAAGAAAATTAATGATCTGGATATTATTTGCTTAACAGAAATTAACATACTTGAATCTAATAATTACCTATTTACTTTGGATAATTTTAATGTTGTATTTTGTAATAGAACAAATCGTAAAGGAGGAGGCATAGCCATATATGTAAAGAACAACATGGCTCTTAGAACACACAATTCATACATTTCCAATACTCATGAATCAATGGTAATAGAAATACTTCACATGAACAAAAAGATAGGATTAACATGCATTTACAGACCACCTAGCACTAACATAAATGACTTTCTTGATGAACTGGAGACACATATAACACAACACACTAGTAAGTACAGCGAATACGCCATTTTAGGAGATATCAACATTGATACTTTATCTAATGACATCAGTCTATCAGCTATCAAATATACAAATATTATGGCAACTCATGGTTTCCTACCACTTATCACTCAATGTACCCGTTATGATCCAAATTTAGACTCGAGAACATGTATTGATCACATAAACTATCGTAGCAGACTAGATCAATGTACTTCTGCAGTCATACAATCAGTTATCTCTGACCACTACATAACATATGCAGGTATTTGGCCAAAAAATGATAATACACAATTACAAGATAATGAATCGTACATTACGCTAATGAACGATACTATAATACACACAAGCCTTAACAACACAGACTGGACAGATTGCCTTGAATTAAAAAATCCTAATGACATATATAACAATATAACAACCAAATTTAAGGAAATCTACCAAAAAGCATCTTACATAACAACTCGTAAACACAGAAAAAGCAAACAATGGTTCACTTATGACCTAAAAATACAATGTAAGGAAAGAGACAGACTTAACAAAACAATGCTCAGAAACAAGGATAATATTACAATGAAAAATGAATACAAAGCTTTCAGAAACAAATTAAATAAGCTAATTAACAAAACAAAACATCAATATTTTAAAAATAAGATAAATAGTTCCAAAAACGATAATAAAGGAATGTGGAAAGTCATTAATGATATAACAGGTCGGAAAACACAAACTGTCAATGAAGTCATAAACAAACATTTAATATTACATTATACTAACGAAGTGATAGTCAATAAATTCATCAATACCTTTAGTGAAAAAATAAACAGCCTAGCTCATAACTGTAGTATCAACATATGGCAATCAAATAGAAACACATTAATGAATTCCTTTACATTACTTGAAACTGATGAATATGAAATAGAAAACATAATTAAGGAATTAAAAACAGACAAATCGCCTGGGGTAGACAATATACGCTTGAAAGACCTAAAGGCAACATCCAAAAAAACTATACCAATCATTACACATCTCATAAACAAGATATTCGAATCAGGCATAATACCAAAATATCTGAAATACACAATTATTAAACCAATATATAAGAATGGCGATCACTTAGACTTTGGCAACTACAGACCAATATGCATTTTATCAATCCTCCACAAAATAATGGAAAAATGCTTGGATAAGATATTGAAGAATTTCCTAAATAAATATGATATTTTAAAGGGACACCTATACGGTTTTAGGAAGGGGAAAAGTACTGAACTACTCCTGGCTGAATTTGCCAATGTAATAAATAATGCCTTAAATAAGAACAATCACATAATGGTACTTTTTCTTGACTTTTCTAAAGCATTTGACACAATAAATCACAATAAACTACTTGCTAAATTACAAGATATTGGAATAAGAGGCACGACTTACAAACTATTTGAAAGCTATCTGAAAAACAGGGATATGGCAGTTATGGTCAATAACACTATCAGTGACGCAGTAGAAGGAACACAAGGTATCCCTCAAGGCAGCATTATTTCACCTACACTATATAACCTGTTCGTAAACGACATGAATGAAGCCATTAAACACAGTAAAATATTTATTTATGCTGATGACACCACTATATATACCATACATAAAGACTCTAAAACAGCTTTTGAGAGACTTCAAGAAGACTTCAATAACATCACAAGATGGTGTCATGACAATAATTTGTATATAAATACAACCAAATCTAAAATAATGCACATCAGAGTTGATCACTTCACACAAGAAAAATACAAACTAACGCACCACAGCTTATCATGCATACACCAAAACATCCTGGCAGGTTGCAAATGTAACACCTTCATAAATAGTACTTCGACACAAAAATACCTAGGAATTACCCTTGATGAACACTTTAAAATGAACACACACACAGTAAACATAATAAAAAACCTAAGAGCAAACCTCTACATCTTCTACAATCTCCGATTTTATGTAGATAGGAAAACTTACAAAACAATTTACAGTGCTCTGATTGAAAGCAAATTAAGATATGCTATAGCAGCTTGGGGAAATCGAAACACAACTTTAATTAATAATCTTCAAGATAGCCAAAACAGGTTCTTTAAATATTTCACTGATATCCCTTATTTTAATATTAAAGAGTTGTTTCAAATTACTGTACTGAATCTCTACTACCATGATCCAAGATTCAGGCATAAGGTCTCTCACAACATACAAACAAGAGCCATAACAAGTATTAAACATGTTAAACCTTTATGTATAAATAGCTATGGTTTCAAGAGACTAAATTATATTATACCATCACTACTTAATGAACTACCACCTGGACTGACAAACATTAACAGCAAACAACTAGCTATAAGTCGCATTAAAAAATATTACTTAACCAAACATTAACTCATATCATAAATTTATTAATATAACAACCATAGTGTAATTTTTTGTATCTTTAATTATTTACATTAATATTTTATCATTAACATTACAAAAGAAAAAATGCATGCACTCTTGTACTGAAATATAATCTATATATATGTTGTAAATAATAATTAATATGTCTCACAGATAATCTGTACTGTCATCAGATTCGTGAGACATATCACAATAATGTAACATAAATAGTATTTAATAAATAAATTAAATTAAATTAAATTTAAATTATTATTATTATTATTATTATTATTATTATTATTATTATTATTATTATTACTATATTGTAATGAAATACTGTAGCCTATACATAAAGGAACAATTGGCATTAAAACAACAAAACTAGCTGACCAACCGTATAAATGAAGCAACACTAGGTGTAATCGGGAAATCAGCCATTACGGAGATATCTTGGCGAACTCCTTGCAAGACTTTTTGGTAACCGCTATACTAATGTATGCCATTGAGAGGTCAATAATATAAGATTTCTCCAAAAAACTAAAACCATAAAAGTTAAGTATCTGAAGTAGAAGACAAAGAGCTCTGTCTTTAGAGTTACGAGGCCAGTTCATTAGGTGAGAGCGATCAAATGGAACTATTTACAACTTAATGGTAGCATAAAATCGATAGGTGATGGTGCTATAAACCGCACAGAGATCTTGGCTCCACCAGCACCACTTAAGTGATGAAACAAACTGCAAATCAATGCTGGCTACATGGTGCAGCGGTTACGTTCTGTTTGTTCTGCATGAGGCTACGGGATCAAATCCTACCTTAGTCAGTTGGAATTTGAAGGAACTGTGTCAGTAGATTTACTGGCACGTTAATGATAGCCTTCGGAGCGACATTTAAGCACCCTGGTGTCTCTAAAAGGCGCAGTAGTTGAAGGGGACGTTAAACCCATAACAGATAGAAAACATTGAAGCCATTTGTTTTGCAGTGTAGCCTTATTAACAATTGATATTGTAACTGTGGTTATGTTCTTTATACCCGTGTCGCAGTGCGCTCCCTTGATGACCCTCCTTCGCGATCAGGGCGCGCGTAAAAAAAAAACTGAATATTATTTTGAAATAAATCTGAAATTTGTTTAATAAAGCCTGAATGTGTTGTTGTTTGAGTCTTCAGCTTTTTGACAGGTTTGAGGCAGCAGTCCATGCCTCCCTGACCTGTGCTAATCGTTTCATCTCTACATAGCTCCAATACCCTACATCCGAGGCAATCTGTTTAACATATTATAATATTGATCTACCCCTACAGTTCTTATCCTCGACCCTTCCTTCCATAACTAAGTTTGCTATTCCTTGGTGTCTTAGTATGTGTCCTACCAACCTATCTCTTCTCTTCATTAGCAGTTACCAGAAGCATCTCTCGACTCCCACTCGTCTTAATACCTTTGCAATTTAACCCTATCTACCCATCTGCTCTTCATAATTCTTCTGTAACACCACATTTCAAATGCTTCTACTCTCCTCTTTACCGCTGCACCAACAGTCCAAGTTTCACTTCTATAGAGCGCCACGCTCCAGTCGAAGGCTTTCAAAAATGACTTTCTAATAACTAAATCTATATTCGATGTGAACAGATTTCCGTTGTGTAGAAATGCTTTCCTTGCCTGAGCTAACATACTTTTTATATGCTCTTTTGCTTTCTAAGTAGCAGAAGTCTTCTACTTCCTTGAGCTTTTCATCTGCCAATTTACGTCAAATATTTGTATAGATATCCATTTCATTTATTAATATCACGATATAATTCATTTTGTGCTTAAGAGGGATTCATCCCTTTCTGAAACATGCACACAATTATGTATAAGATTTTAAAAAGTTTTAAATATTGTATTGATTAGACGAGTGAAATACTTCAAGTCTTGAGGTGAATGGATCAATGAAACTGGCAACGAAAGAAAATCTATGGAAGCAAGACTATAGAAAATAGAAACTGCTTTCCATTTGACAAAACAAGTTCATAACAAAAAGTGCCTCTCTTGGAATTATTGTAAAATTCAACATTATAAAACAGTAGTCTTGCCTGCAGCCCTTTATGCAGCCGAAACACTTAACCTACAACATAAAACACTGAGAAATCAATTGGAGATCAAGGAACTCAAAATCATGCGAATAAGTTTGGGACCAAGAATCAAAGATGGAATTCACCTTCCAAAATGTAATGCTGACGTCTATTTGAAAATTACTAAAATCACAGACACAATCCGTATGAGAAGGATCCAATACATGGGACATTTGGACAGAATGGACCCAACTAGGTTAACACATAAAATCTATACGTTTTTGCAGAAAAAGGCAGCAAGGTCCAATTGGTACAAACAGGTGGAAAAGGACTTGGCTGAATTAGGTTTTCCCAATTTCAAGGATCGAGAGGAAATTAGGAAAATTTCGCATACACGGGGTTTTGAGGGAGAAGAGAGAAGATCTACCAGACACGTCTGGTCGCAGCAACGAAGACTCGATCAATCGTTGCGCATGAAGAGTTATTGGGGAAACATCAAGGCCAATAAGTGTTGATTCCGCGTGGTCCTAGGAGACCCATTCGCGCAGAAGAAGAAGATTAGACGGATTCGTATCTATAATTTATGTATAGAGATAGTTCTAATTCTAAAGCTCGCTTGCTGTCACCTATAGCGTATTGATGTAATAAATGTTGGATTGTAAATGTTGTTTCCCCTCTGGGGTACAAGTACCCTACATTGAATGACATCGCTTCTAACAGAATGTTCAATCTAACTTCCTACTTCACGACGTTGAATACATTTGCATGGCATTTAGTTTTTGTTTGTATAATGTCGGTAACAATGGCACATAACACCTGTTATGTTGGTGAAATCGTTTTCCTGTGCAAGCATGACCATAACGCGGAAAGAAACCAGTCTCTGCATGATAAACATTCTCTGTTACAACACATGTACATGGAGATTAAGGGAACCTACTGCATTTGCAATTTCAATTTCACTGCAACAGTGTTTAATACACTTGTTACACACGCCTTCCTGAGAAGTCTATAAAATGTGTATAGTTAACCCGTGTAACTTTTGCTGGTGTCGCCTCCGTAGCGTAGCGATCAGCATGGTTAGCTGCCGTCCCGGAGGTCCTGGGTTCGATTCCCGGCTCTGCCACGAAATTTGAAAAGTGGTACGAGGACTGGAACGGGGTCTACTCAGCCTCGGGTGGCCCAAATGAGTAGAGGGGGTTCGATTCCCCCTCAGCCATCCTCGAAGTGCTTTTCCGTGGTTTCCCACTTCGTCTTCGGGTAAATGCCGGGATGGTACCTTCTGCAAGGCCACGGCCGCCTCCTTCTCTCTTCCTTGCCTATCCATCCTCACCATCCCTTACCTTCCCTCATGAGGCCCCTGTTCGCTTTGCAGGTGAGGCCGTTTGGACGAGGTGCCAATCCCACCTCACCAGTTGTATCATTTCCGATTCGATGTTCCCAGCTCTAGGACACTGCCCGTAAAGGCGGTAGTGGTGAGTTCCCTCGCTGAGTCCGTGGGTTCCACCAACCTGGAGGGTAAACGACTAAAAAAAAAACAACTTTTGCTGGTTAGGAGATGAGATGTGAACAGATGACACCACGAGGTCCAATTTTCAGAATCCACTGGGCAATATTATTATTATTATTATTATTATTATTATTATTTATTTACCAAAAATCAAACAAAAGTATGGAAGACCTAGTGGAAAAGGGCAAGCCCCCACATACATATTACATGTTTCACTGGCACAATTACCGACAGCAGTGGCTACGCAGGCTAAAGCGCAGCGTTAGGTCATGGGACCAAGCTCTCTGATGACTCTTAGACGCGTGGGTTCGAGCCCCACCGTCGGCCATCCTTGAAATGGTTTTCCGTGGTTTCCCATTTTCAACACCAGGCAAATGCTGGGACGGTACCTTTTGATAGGCCACGGCCGCTTCCTTCCACATCCTTGCCCAATTTCATTCATATTCATCCATTCCATCTCTCATCCCAACGCGCAGGTCGCCCACGGGCGTCGACTGGAAAGACCTGTACTCGGCCTCTCAGGAGGCCACACGACAAAAAAAAAAAAAAAACTGGCACAATTTACATCTATATTTGGTTTTGCAATATTTACATGTTTTACAAAGATATTTGTTTTGTATGTCTACCCCGTATTATTCCCGTTTTCCAACGGGGTCGGGGATGAGATGCGATGGAAGTCTTTGTGGCGATGGTTTTTACGGCCGGATGCCATTCCTGACGTCAACCTCAGGAGAGGAGTTAATGAGAGATGAAATGAGTGATGGTGAATGAAACTGGGCAAGGATGTGGAAGGAAGCGGCCGTGGCCTGTCAGAAGGTACCGTCCCAGCATTTGCCTGGTGTTGAAAATGGGAAACCACGGAAAACCATTTCAAGGACGGCCGACGGTGGGGCTCGAACCCACGCGTCTACCGAGTCAGCAGGGAGCTTGGCCCCATGACCTAGTGCTGCGCTTTAGCCAGCGTAGCCACTACTGTCGGTTTTTACAAAGATATTTGTAATATTTATATATTTAGAATATTAACATAGTTCACTCACTCACGCACTTTCGTCAGCGCAATCACTCCATACATTCATTCATTCATTCAGCGAGACAATCACTCATAAATGAAAATCCACAGCCTGCTTCCAGTCTCCGACCGGGTCAGGAAAGGAATGAATGAAGCCCCCATCTAGCGGCGAGGATATGAACTGTGCCGGCTGCCGAGGCCTGACGCACTCCTCTGGGCCAATGATTAAATGAATGACAGATGAAATGAAATGATAGAGGAGAGTGTTGCTGGAATGAAATGTTGACAGGGAAAACCGGAGTACCCGGAGAAAAACCTGTCTGTCTCCGTTTTGTCCAGCACAGATCTCACATGGAGTGACTGGGATTTGAACCACGGACCCAGTGGTGAGAGGCCGGCGTGCTGCCGCCTAAGCCACGGAGGCTTCGTCAATCACTCGTACAGAAGTTTATTTATACAATGTACCTTTTTATGTACAGCCTGAAGTTCCGAAAAGGCAATATCTTGGCATCCCCTGGCAGTGTGTTCCATAACCGCGCAGAGCGGCCGTAGAAACCTGTCAGGTAGGCATTGCTACGAGTGAAGGGCGGAACGAGAGTTACACCTCGTCCTCTCCGAACTGAGAGATATACCAATGGCAGTCGGCAAAATGGGTCAATATTAATGGAACCTGTGAGGGATTTTTTTAGAAAAATCTCAAATCAGTTTGTTTGGCTGTTGCCTCTATAGATAGAAATTGTAACAAAGAGGAAAGGGATTGACGAGCTATTAGCCTCTCTGTACGGCGCTTAACACGCTGCAGCTTGTTCATGTTTTCCGCTGCAGTGGGATGCCAAGCAGGTAAGCGGTACGTTAATATCGGACGGACCATGCATAGGTAGGCCGTCCTTAAAGCTCTAGGCTCACAACCTCTCATGTTTCTGTACAAGAAATTCAGAACTTTGGTGGCCTTACATCCTGCCTCTTCACTTTGAATGTTCCACATCAGGGTGTCGTTGAAAACTTCATGCTGATTATTTATTTCTTAAAAGAATTCCATTGTAAATAGTTCTTTTGTATAAACAAAGGTTGTTTTGTTCCAATGACTAGTTGGTCGGCAGTAATGTAACATGCCAAATTTTGCAACCTGATGAAACTCCTAGCAGCCATGTTTTTTGAAAACTGCGTGGGAGCTAGCCATGGATCAATTTTGCTGTTCAAGTGTGCGATCATTAACATTTTGATCTTCAAGTGGCCATCATCAGATCTGATCGCTGTGTTGTGGTTTAAATTATGCACTGATATATTTGAACTGTGATTGTAGAGCGTTTTGGTGTTTATAATACGATTTGCAATTTGAATCTCGTTATGCGGTTGGTTTGTTTTGTCTTAAGGTTTTATGAATTACGTGAGTTATGGTGTATATGCACGTGTATAAAATTTATAATAACTCCTGACACTACAGCCCATGAAGGGCTCAGGACTACCAAACGACCGCTGCCCAGCCATTTGGACTTCAGATATTGGAGTTACGCGTGGTCATCGCATCGGGTCCCCTCGGCCGTTAATCTTGGTTTTCGTGACCGGGGAGCTGCCTCACTGTCAGACAGCTACTCAATTGTCCTCACAAGGCTCAGTGCACCCCGTTCCAGCCCTCACGTCATTTTCTAAAGTACCTCACGGAGCCGGTAATCGAACCCGGGGCCTCCGGGTAAGGGACAGGCCCACTACCCCAACACTACGGGGCCGGCATACAATTTAGAATAGCACAATATAATTAAGAAATAACATTAACAACAAGTAGTTCCGTGAAGAAGCAAACAGCTTATTTTCATATATCCTAGTTATGTTAATTGCCTCTTATCAACATTGTGCCGTCTGGCCTTTCGCAAGATGTAGTTCGCAGTGGAAGTGTGTACCGATTAGCCTGGCGCTGGGCCCATTAAACCGGACTAAGGTTATGAAGGTATCAGAGCCGATGGATTGAACGTACATTCACTGCCATGTGAATGCAAGTTCTATTCGAATGCGCTGTACATTATGGGCCTAGTTTAGCTTAGCCTAAAGAAATAAAGACTAAACAAGGTACGCATACTCAACACATAGGCAAAGAAGAGGTAATGTATTGACCAAAGAGATAACATCAAGGAATGACGAGGAAGCATTAATGCTATGAATGAGGTTAAGTGGGCGTCAAACATGTGATATTAGGTAAAATAACGGGCGGAAGGATCGAAACGTAAATGTCATGATCGGTAGGAGAAACGATAAAGGGGGGGACACATCTGGGAAAGTATACTCGTGAAGAGTAAAATTACATTGTGAAACATAAAGATTAAGAGGGTAGACAAAGAGTCGGGGAAAGTGATTCTACCTTCAAAGGAGCGAACGGTATCTCAAATAGCCCTGAAGGAGATGAGGGAGTGCGAGAGGGACGGAGTATTAATAAAAGCGCGCGTAGATATGGCGTAAAAGAATAAACACAAAAAGGGGCAAGTAACCGATATTAAAAATAATTACGAGAAAGGTATTGCAACACAAAATAAAAGATACCCATCAAAATAAGTTACGTCAGGAAGGGATTAAGCCAAACTCATGGATTTGCGTATGAAAACGCAATCCTAAGATAAGAGGCAAACAAAAAGATAAGAGATATGGCATAGGTCTTACTGTTGAACACACGTTACTCAGTAAACCGGACCAAATATCTACACAAAAAGATACGACGAAATGGGGACAAAGAATAACGGGAACGAAACAGATACTCCATGGACATACTAGAATAGGCGAAACGCCCTAGTATTCCATACAATGAGCAAAGACAAAAATACGTAACTTACCTTGATGGTATCAACATTAATCCGGCATCACGGAATTGCATTAAATGAACTATATTCGCACCACTACGCGCACCTTTATAAAAAACACAAACGAACGGGAAAAAACGGATAGAAAATCAAGGCATCTCGAAAATGAGAGCGGGTGCATAATCAAAAAGGTCCTACCAGGATAGAAAAAACAGAAGACTGCCCAGAGAGAAACAAACGGTTGTCACAGGTGACGGAAAAAGGATGTTAAAAGGAAAGAGGTGTCACTAATCACGATTCGGCATAGTAAGAAATCACTATAACGAACCTTGATCAGCAATTATAGAAATGTCCACTGATCTGCTCGGCTATTCTGGCCAGTAATAACCAAGAAGAAAAGAGAACAATTCCGATAATTGACACTCCGAAGAAAAGAGGAAAAAGGGAAGACTACAAGAGGAAAAGAAAAACGGTTCAGATTCCCACGCACACCCCCAAAATTTTTGTTGCGTCCACCAAAATAGATGAACAAAAATTTTAATTAATCATAAGGAAGGGAGAAGGGATTTAAAAAAAGGGGACATCACGAAAATATGATGGGAGGGAGCCTAGAAGTAGGGGAAGACTGGGAGGACTCAAAAGAATGTACTTCAATGAAGATAAATATAAAAATCAAGGTACGGAAATTTCACAATAAGAACTTAAGTTAAACCAGATAAAACAAAATAGTTAAAAAAATAAAAACGCTAGCTTCCTCGCCAAAATATTTTACAAAAGTTACAAAGATACAGAGTTACATAATGTAATAAATATAAGTATATCAAAAGCTGTCTTCCATAATCTCTCAAGGTAGGATGTCAGTGAGCTGATATGATAATTAACTAAAACAAGAAAGAACGATTAATTGAGAGCGATATTAATTTATTCTAATAATGGGATTTAAAGTTGAGTGGCGACTACCACGATACTCCGACAAAGATTAATTAGGGACGAGGAAAAATGACTAGACGTCATCTATTTAAATATTATTCGAAGGAATAACCTGAAAAGAAGTAGATAATTAAAATTGATAGCAATGCCATCTTGCGCCAAAGCACGTAAACTTGAAGAAATAAGCTGAAAAACATGTCACAAGAGAAATGCACATTCAAGAGAAGAAGAAGGTACTTGCTGCAGGCAGTCATTGCTTACAAGTTCCACGGTACGCCCCTGCATTTCTCACCGAGTGGAGCTCACCAAGACCTATTCAATTACCTGAAAAGTAATGGCATATCTTCCAGTATTAAACCTATCTTTCTGATGGATGGAAAATCAGTTGTCACCGAAGCGTAGTCTGCTGAAACAAATCTTCTTAGCCTCACGATTGGATTCATTATCGCAAAGCTTCACTAGTTTTCCAAGGGATTAGTAGCATTGCAACGAGGACAAATTGGTTTGATTACTCCTTGTAAACCACATCCAAAACAAAACTTCCCTTTTAGCGGTACTAAACAATCACGGTAGGTATGTGACTCTTTTAAGCAGTTCCAGCATCGAACCGGGGACGTGGAAGCATTCACATGAGGAGGGGCATTTACATCAAGGTTATGGGAACGAGGGATACTACGTTGGACATGATTCACAGCATTAACGCGAACATTCGTTCTATGTGAATTAACAGAGGCGAAGGTATTGCCTCGATTGTTGCAGTGTCGTGTCGACCAACGAGCTGGATTAGTATTATTGCCACGTTGCCCACATGCAGGCATATCGATCTTATTACTACGTTCATTCATTTTGAAAGCTAATTCAGGAAACATACATTCAGAAGGCTCTGGAGGTGGGATATATCGATTACACAGTCGGGCAGTTGCTTCAAATTCACGCCCTTGAATAAGAATATCTTCAGTATCTAATACTGAAGACCGGCGAATAAACTGTTTATAGGAGGGATGTAAATTACAATAAACATTATTAATAGTTTAACTAGAAGGCAGTGGAACTGAAAGACGAGATATTAGGATACGTATCGCTGTGACATAATCATCAATATTCTCCCCGAGAGCTTGGGTACGGGAGAAAATCTCATGCTTTAACGCATGCTCAAAGTCAGATGGCGTGAATCTCCTTTTCAAAGCATTCACGAAACTAACCCATGAACTGAAGGGATACTGGACTAGACGGTACCATTTTAAAGCGTTCCCACATAATAACATAGGGAGGCATTGAACAACACTGTCAGAAACCAAACCATAGCATGCACACAATTCTTCAATACGTGTAGTAAATTCAAATACCGAGGAAGTGCCTTCCTCCCCCGAATATCGGACATTCCATTTGTTCACGATGTTACCAACATTTCCACTATGGAAGTTTGAGTCATGTGCTGGCGGAATAGGCAATGTAGGAACTAGGGGGTCGAATTCCAACCAATCAAGTTTCGTCGAAGCATTGGTGTTGGCTAAATGCAACGCATCACTATTAGTAGGCGACTCGATTTCACACTTGATGTCGTTATTCATATTTGTCATTACACTCGCAGAAAAGGCACGATAATATAATTGATACAGGCCTTACCTTTAACAACGAAGCCCAAATGCGTTTGCTACGGCAAGAAATTATCACCAGGATGATAATTTTTACAAACTCCTTACCAAATCCACAACAGTTTTTTTTATTCACAACAATCTCCAGCCATCTTTTTGTCTCGACACATGAAAAAAAAGATAAGTACCATATTGCCAACTTACACGTACAGCTGGACGTATTTGTGGGCTAAGCGGTCCTCTTATGTCATTTTGGGGAATGAAACTAGGTGTAGTTACATGTAGAGCGATACATTCGGATAGCGACCAAGCTCTGCCTACCATTTGTGCCGTCTGGCCTTTCGCAAGATGTAGTTCGCAGTGGAAGTGTGTACCGATTAGCCTGGCGCTGGGCCCATTAAATCGGACTAAGGTTATGAAGGTATTAGAGGCGATGGATTGAACGTACATTCACTGCCGTGTGAATGCTAGTTCTATTCGAATGCGCTATACATTATGGGCCTAGTTTAGCTTAGCCTAAAGAAATAAAGGCTAAATAAGGTACGCATACTCAACACATAGGCAAAGAAGAGGTAATGTACTGACCAAAGAGATAACATCAAGGAATGACGAGGAAGCATTACATGCT
The DNA here is from genome assembly GCA_946902985.2 of Meconema thalassinum. Classification (NCBI taxonomy): domain Eukaryota; kingdom Metazoa; phylum Arthropoda; class Insecta; order Orthoptera; family Tettigoniidae; genus Meconema; species Meconema thalassinum. The sequence continues at coordinate 702,160,215 of OX336388.2, forward strand.
ATGAATGAGGTTAAGTGGACGTCAAACATGTGATATTAGGTAAAATAACGGGCGGAAGGATCGAAACGTAAATGTCATGATCGGTAGGAGAAACGATAAAGGGGGGGGGGGGACACATCTGGGAAAGTATACTCGTAAAGAGTAAAATTACATTGTGAAACATAAAGATTAAGAGGGCTAGACAAAGAGTCGGGGAAAGTGATTCTACCGTCAAAGGAGCGAACGGTAGCTCAAATAGCCCTGAAGGAGATGAGGGAGTGCGAGAGGGACGGAGTATTAATAAAAGCGCGCGTAGATATGACGTAAAAGTATAAACACAAAAAGGGGCAAGTAACCGATATTAAAAATAATTACGAGAAAGGTATTGCAACACAAAATAAAAGATACCCATCAAAATAAGTTACGTCAGGAAGGGATTAAGCCAAACTCGTGGATTTGCATATGAAAACGCAATCCTAAGATAAGAGGCAAACAAAAAGATAAGAGATATGACATAGGTCTTACTGTTGAACACACGTTACTCAGTAAACCGGACCAAATATCTACACAAAAAGATACGACGAAATGAGGACAAAGAATAACGGGAACGAAACAGATACTCCATGGACATACTAGAATAGGCGAAACGCCCTAGTATTCCATACAATGAGCAAAGACAGAAATACGTAACTTACCTTGATGGTATCAACATTAATCCGGCATCACGGAATTGCATTAAATGAACTAGATTCGCACCACTACGCGCACCTTTATAAAAAACAAAAACGAACGGGAAAAAACGGATAGAAAATCAAGGCATCTCGAAAATGAGAGCGGGTGCATAAACAAAAAGGTCCTACCAGGATAGAAAAAACAGAAGACTGCCCAGAGAGAAACAAACGTTTGTCACAGGTGACGAAAAAAGGAAGTTAAAAGGAAAGAGGTGTCACTAATCACGATTCGGCATAGTAAAAAATCACTATAACGAACCTTGATCAGAAATTATAGAAATATCCACTGATCTGCTCGGCTATTCTGGCCAGTAATAACCAAGAAGAAAAGAGAACAATTCCGATAATTGACACTCCGAAAAAAAGAGGAAATAGGGAAGACTACAAGAGGAAAAGAAAAACGGTTCAACATGCAAAATTTCAGTTTGATTGCAGTCATAGATTCGTAGATATTGAGAACTATCTAATTATTTCGGATGATCGCCATGTTGGATTTTTTTCGTAGGTATATTATTCAAACTTCAATCGCATTATTAGGACAAAAAATTAACAGATTTTAAAATTCCACACAGCCACTATCTTGTGGTCATGAAAACAATTCAAATAAATCATATGCCAGTGGATTAAAATTTGTATAAGCATTTACCGTACCAAGTTTCACTGCGCTTGAATGGTTAAATCGCGAGAAACGTCCATTTAAATATTTAAATTTTGCGTCGCCGCCATGTTGGATTTGTGTTTACCAGGTTATTGAAAATCCCGTAGGTGAATTTATTATCATAGCCTCTATCAACATACAACATTTCTGTTTGATTGCTGTCAGAGATTAGTAGATATTCTATTGAGAACCGTCTAAATATCTAGGATGGTCGCCATGTTGGATTTGTAGATATGTAGACCATAGAGTTATGTACTATCAGATGACGATTATTGAGTAGGTTCGAACGTCGACTTCGATCGTATAATTAGGACACAAGAAACTTAAAGTTAATTTTAAAATATCGCACAGCCGCCATCTTGAGGTTATGTAAACAATTGAACTAAATTATATTTGTATATGGTTACTTATCTTAGCAGAGCTATTGACTCACAGTAGTTGTCTTGTTAACCGGCTCGTCCCGTCCTAAATTGCTCCATTATAATAGTGATAACTAATATATGCAACTTTATCCAGGGGTGTTATTTAAATATTATATACATTGTACCCAACCCACTCATTGGACAAATTGATGTTGACTGACTGAAGAGCCACTAAATATATCTAACTAGCAGAAGTACCCGCCCTTCGAACGGTCTTCGGTATTAAGGACCAGACGTTATCAATTGAGATACTGATCCAATGGTTAGGTGCTTGTCATTCCTTCATAAGTTTATCAGAACGAAGTTAGTTTTTTGGGTATATCACAGACACTGTTAATTTAAGGGCCTTAAAATGCGGTTATAGACTCCCTAGTTTTGAGTCACACATTGAGAAGCGCAACATATATTTTGGTCGTCTTTCTAGGATAATTTTTATTTTTCGCCTATTTTAGCATGTATTTTGAAAAGTATTTCCCTATTCCAACCCTTCTATGAGAAGTACGGTGAAGAGTTTTATAAATGATTGGTGTATTGACTCATGGTTACAATACCTAATTTTACGATGCTCCAAGCACCCGAACACGAGTTATAGGCGTACATAAACATAAAGATATGTCAACCACACAGTGTCAAACAAGATCATCTTTACGATGAACCCGTTTGTCGACAAAAATATGATTGGTTAAAATGTGCTCTCAAACTAAATTCACCTAACGTGTACTTCCTGACGTGAAAATAATATTGAAAACCTTGTTGACGAAACGCAATATATGTCAAATAAAAACTGACCCTCACCTTGTGGAAAGTCTCCATCTCCAGGAAGACTCCTTAAATAAATTATAAAGGCTTATGGAACATGAACATCCAGGATTTTTAGCCTCTAATGGCCCAAATTCCCAAAAGCTGCAAAAACACAATGTCAATTCAGGAATTTTAGAAAATAATGTTGCTGTTTGGAGATATTAACAGACCTTCTGTACAACATATCGCACGTGTAAGTTGCGTTTAAAAATTCTAGGGTAATGACCCCCTTAAGCGCATTGATGAATTTTACAGTCTATGTTTGTTTCCATGATAACAGCCATTTTCAAACATTTACAGAAATTTAATAAATTGAGTGTCATTGCTTCTTACAGAAATAGATGGAAAGTTGGAGGTCACCTCTTGAGATACTGTTGTCATGGTTATCGGCTCGCATTCCTTCATTAGTTTCTTCTTGTCCTTGTTCTTCTTTCGAATGGGCCAGCTAAGGACCACGACGTTCAACTTTTCAGCTTGGCGAGGGACTTGATGATTGCCCAATATTCGCGCATTCTCTGGTTATATTTCTCCTTTCTCTCTTTTGTCCAGGTGATGCCGGTTTTCTTACAGGGTGGTCTGTCCTGAAAACTCTTCTGTTTAAGTATCTTTCTGAGATGTGACCGGAGTCTAATATCACTTTCCATTATCATCAGTTCTTGGATGTCCTTGTTAACTTCTGTTCTATTCTCCCAGTAGTTGAGAAGCCGGTTGGTTAGTCTTGTTGGGTTCATCCTTGAGACATGTCCGTAGAAAGCCGGACGTCTCTTCCTGGCCACATCTGTGATTTTCTCAGTATATCTATATAGCTCCTGATTTGGTCTTCTTCTGTTCACGTCATCTAGTTTTATTAGTTTATTAACTGAAATTAGTTTTCTGGGAATATCTCAGAAATGTGGTTTTAGAGCCTTACAACGTAGTAGCCTCCGAGCCACCGAGGGCCTGAAAATGAGTTTTGTCTCGTCCTTGTTCGCCATAATATAATAATAATCATAATAATAATAATTTAATAATATAGGGATAGGGATATAATAGTCCTTTAGTACCATACCCACACGTGTAAATCACGTGAAGAAATTCAAGAGTACCCCTTGACCCCCTTAAGCGCATTATATACGTTTTGATGAATTTTACAGCTTAAGTTGGTTCCGTGATAACCTTATAGCCGTTTGTGATCGTTCACAGTATTGTAATAAATGGAACGGCATTGCATCTTACAGAATTAGATGGACTTCTGAGATTGTGTTGCCATGGTTACCGGTTTGCATTCTTTCAATCTATCTATCTATCTATATATATAAAAATCAATGTAACGTGATGTTTGTCTGTGGGTGGGTATGTATGTCTCCTATGCGCTCATATACCATTCGTCCGATTGCGATGAAACTTGGGTGAGATGTTGAGTACACTCCAAGGAAGGTTTCTGACTTAGTAAATCCATTTTAAAATAGGTAGCGCACGCGTAGATTCAACAAATGAGCGACGATGCGCGAAGCATTTCAACAAAGTCCCGTATGTGTTCATATACCATTCGTCCGATAGCGATGAAACTTGGGTGAGATGTTGAGTACACTCCAAGGAAGGTTTCTGACTTAGTAAATCCACTTTAAAAATGGGTAGCGCACGCGTAGATTCAACAAATGAGCGACGATGTGCGAAGCATTTCAACAAAGTCCCGTATGTGTTCATATACCATTCGTCCGATTGCGATGAAACTTGGGTGAGAAGTTGAGTACACTCCAAGGAAGGTTTCTGACTTAGTAAATCCATTTTACAATAGGTAGCGCACGCGTAGATTCAACAAATGAGCGATGACACGCGAAGCGTTTCAACAAAGTCCCGTATAAAGTCATATACCATTCGTCTGATAGTGATAAATGTTTGGTGAATTGTGGTGTACACTCCAGGAAAGGTTTCTGGCTAAGTAAATCCATTTTACAATACGAAGCGCACGTTTATGTTCAACAAATGAGTGACTACGCGCGAAGCGTTTCGACAACGTCCCGTATACGTTCACATACCATTTATCCGATTGCGATGAAACTTGGGTGAGATGTTGTGTACACTCCAGGGAAGGTTTCTGGCTGAGTACATCCATATTACAATATGTAGCGCAAGAGTAGAATCAACAAATGAGCGACGACACGCGAAGCGTTTCAACCAAGTCCCGTATGCATACATGTACCATTCGTCCGTACCTATGAAACTTGGGTGAGATGTTGTGTACACGTCATGGAAAATTTCTGGCTTAGTAAATCCCCTATACAATATGCAGCGCACAAGTTGATTCAACAAATGAGGGATGACGCGCGAAGCGTTTCAACAAAGTCCCGTATAAGGTCATATACCATTCTGCCGTTAGCGGTGAAACTTGGGTGAAATATGGTTGACACTCCAAGGAAGGTTTCTGGCTTAGTAAATACATTTTACATTGCGATGAAACATTGATCAGTTATTTTGTACCCGCCAGGGAAGGGGACTTAGTAAATCCATTTCACAATAAGTAGCGCAAGAGTAGATGCAACAAATGGGTGACGACGCGCGAAGCGTTTCAACAACATTCCCTATTGCGTTCATATAACATTCTTCGATTGCGATGAAACCTTGATGAGTTATTGTGTACACGCCAGGGAAGGGCTTCGACTTAGTAATACATTTCTCAATAGGTAGCGCACGAGTAGATTCAACAAATGAGTGACAGCGCACGAATCGTGTAAACAAAAACCCCTATACGTGCATATACCATTCATCCGATTGCGATGAATCATTGATGAGTCATTGTGTACATGCCAGGGAAGGGTTTCGACTTAGTAAATCCATTTCACAATAGGTAGCGTACGATTAGATTCAACAAATGAGTGACAGCGATGAAACTTATTGAAAGTTGTTGTGCACGCTCCCACGAATGGTTCTAAATTAGAAAATCCATTTTATGATAGCTTAGAGGCAGTTAACATGTTGTGTATCCAAAAGCACTTCAAGAAACAGAATTTCAACGCCAACACTTTCTTTGATTGACATTGCAACGCATGCCGGGTACAGCTTGCAGCTTAATAAATGAAATTAGTTTTCTGGGAATATCTCAAAAACTGTTGGTTTTAGGGCCTTTAAATGTGGTTTTCTGGGCCCGTTGGGCCTCCGAGTATTGTTTCTCACATCGAGACGCTGAAAATGAGCTTTGTCTCGTCATTCTACGCCCATTTCAGCATGCATTTTAAGGGGGTAGGCCCTCTTTTATGAGAGGTATGGAGAAGAGTTACATCAATGATTACTTTCGTGCCTCTGATGGACGTCTGTACCAAATTTTACGTTGATCCACTCACCCGTTCTCGAGTGATGCGCGTGCAAAGTTGTACACAGACAAACAAACAGACAGACATAAAATGTGTTTATGCGCGCAACCGTCATAAACCAGTCTGAAACGCGTATATAACTCAAATTTCCTTGGAAATTCAGAAAACACAGACAAACTTTCATTTTTATATAAGAGATACAAATATCTTGAGGCGACTGTTAACTGATTGTGAGACACCCGAAAGTGGCGTCGCTTGTTCTTTCTAGTCAGGATAACACTCCACATTATGTTGGACCTGGAGCGGCTCCCGACTAGGGTGGGGCCGGTTTATATTGTTGTTGTTTTACATTTAACATTCATTGTTACCAATAATACCATTCCACACAACACAAGATTTGAAACAAATTTTAATAAATAGTTAATGCATTCAAAACTGTACTCACATGGCTCCTTATTTGTAGATATATTCTCCCATCTACTCGTTTACGAACTCTGTTAACACTACACAACTAATACCTAATGTCAGGATTCCTGAAGGAATACGAAACACCTCAGATGTTGAATTCGTAAACCACGAATATGCTTACAATCAAAAATATAAATAGCTCATTCGAAAATTTTGAAAATATATCCGTGCTACATAGCTTGTTTTATAATATGTTTAGCCTATTTTCATTGATGAAAAAAAAAAGGCTTATGAGATCACCTTTAGTCCGTGTGTGTGCATCGCTGAGTGTGCCTCCCCCCCCCCCCCCTAATAAAATCTAAACGGCTGGAGCGATTTCAATGAATCTCGGTAAGTTCAAAGTACTATTTTGGCTGACCCCGACCATGCCCTTCAAATTTTATTACGTCTCACCAATCCAACAATGGCGGCTGTGCAGAATTTTTCACCGGCATTCTTTTTCTCCGAAACTATTACTGACATCAACCTTACACTTCGTAAGGTAATAAAGGGCTCTACTAGACATTCACCTATGTGGCTTTCAAAAACCTGTCAACTACAAAACGAACATGGCGGCCAAGCGAAGTTGAAACATTTACTGTAAATAGACTCTTCACGCGATTTAACCATCCGAGCGCATTGAAACTTCGTAAGGTATATGCCTATATAAATATTAATCCACTGGCATTTATTCACTCAAATTATTTTCATAACCACAAGGTGGCGGTTGAGCAAAATTTTAAAATCTATTTTTTATTTCTTGTGCCCTAATCAAGCGATTGACGTTTGAATAAAACACCTACACAATAATCTTCATGGAAAAGTACATAACTCTAAGGCCTATAAATACAAATCCAATTTGGTGACCATCTGAGATATTTAGACGGTTCTCAATATCTACGAATCTATTACAGCAATCAAACTGAAAATTTGTATGTTGATACAGGCAATTAATATAAGTAGGATATATGAAAATAGGCTGCATAGTTCAACAAAGAACTACTTCTTTGTATCCAAGATATAACTTGCGGGGAAATGATAGTTGTTCAAGCAATCATGTCACTCTTGTAGCCTACTTGTGTTTTTTTTAGCGTATGGCTTTGTGTGCCGGAAGTGTCCAAGGACATGTTCGACTCGCCAGTTTGTAGCTGCTTCTATGCGGACACCCATGGGGTGAGCTACAAGTACCGTCGCGTGTGGAGTGTTGTCTGGGGAGGAAAGTGTGATATTTGGACGAGGAATTGGAAGGTAGAGGCTGTGGCCTATAGATAGGGACCAACCCCGGCATTTGCCTGGTAGGAAGTTGGGAAACAAAGACCATCTTGAAGGTTGCCGGCGGGGGGATGCGAACCTTCTCGCCTCCCGAATGTGACTGCCTGCATCCACGCCGTAACGACCATGGCTAACTCACCCGGTACTTGTGTTAATAATAGAGCCCACATGATTAAAAAGAAATAGTCTTCTTATTAACTTAGGCCCTACTGTAATTTGTTTTACAGTAGATTTAATAATACATTAGATACATTATTTCTTTATTAAATTCTAACTAGCAACCCACCCCGGCTCCGCCCGGTATCTTTAACGGTTCACCCAGCGTAAGTTTAAAAGGCGCACGGACGGCAGGTCCCAGACGCCTTTCAGAAAAGCCGAAGTCAACACCGAAACTCCAAACACATTTACGCTTCTTTGAACTCTTGACTCGACAGTTTGATGCTGGCCGAAGCTGGGGTGATAGGCTCGCTCACTAGCTCATAAACTCGCTCCGAATCTAGTAATTTAAATTACCACTGAATGGAGATTATTGGGAGAAATGAAACCGTATAAACATAGTGCACGATGCATTAAAGATAGAGATATGCTGTCGCGGACTGTTTTTGTAGAACTTTTCATGCTGAACAATTCTTACACTCACACTATATACATGGGTTGGTTTTTTAGTTTTGGCACCTTAGTTATAACTGGATTAATAACTCACTTAGATGGTTCCAAGTTTCACAGGCCCTTGATATAGTCCTCACCGTAGCGTACAACGTGTTCCCAGCGATGCGGAAGTCGTCGGATCTCGTTGGCACTGCCCAATCTATTGATGGTACGAAGAGAGCGCTCGGCAGCCTGCTCCCTGCGCATTGTCATTTTCATCCTCGGGATGAGGTCATAGTCGCAGGGACTGATGTCGGGAGAATATGGGGGGTAATAGAGGACCTCCCAGCCCCAGCGATCCAACAATGCCGACACAATGCCTGCTGTGTGTGCTCTAGCATTGTCATGCAGAACGATGGGCGGTGTAACCATGTGGTGGCGCCGTTTCCTTCTCAGAGCTCCTCGGAGATGGTCTTGCAGAAACGAACAATAGTACGCCGCATTAACGGTTTGCCCTCGGGGAACAGTATGGCAGCGCTTCCGTACCATTGAAGACATTAAGCAGGCTGCCGAGCGCTCTCTTCGTACCATCAATAGATTGGGCAGTGCCAACGGGATCCAACGACTTCCGCATTGCTGGGAACACGTTGTACGCAACGGTGGGGACTACATCGAGGGCCTGTGAAACTTGGAACCATCTAAGTGAGTTATTAATCCAGTTATAACTAAGGTGCCAAAACTAAAAAACCAACCCATGTATGTTGGTTGGTTCGTTCCTCAGTTTAGGGGCTGCGACATGAAGCCCCGTGTACTTTGGGTGTGTATAGAATCTGTCTGATAACCGGTGTTAATTGTGATCGCTGTATTAGTGTGTGTTATCTGTTTTTCTTTCAAGTAAGGACTGCAGACATTCGATTTTCAAGTAGTTCCCAATTTTGCTACCAAACGCCACCGTCAACGACCAACTAGTTCTGAACATGGTTACTAGATGCCACCACAGTCCGCTCCTAGCGACGAACATTGGAACCAAAGAGCGTTAGCTTCACACAAGTGTAATTAGTGGAAGGTTCTTTGTCATGCCATAAATCTATGACATGGGACCGCCGGCTTTACTTCCCCTCCGAAGGAAGGTATACTGAGGGATCTTTTAACGCTCTTAAATAATCAGCGACCTTGGGCATAGAGATATTAGGTAGATATTTTTAACGGTTTACTCAGCGTAAGCTTAAAAGGTAAACGGACGCCAGTTTTTTTTCTTCGACTCGATTCACTGAATTCGTTACTTCTCGGCTTCCTTTGGTCATAAATGAATATTTTTCTACAGAAACCTTACTCGAGAAATCCTTTACAGAATGGTGAAAACGGCATCAAAATCTATCTGTGGTTCTCGAGATCACCCGTTACATCCAAGAATCGGGGACTTTGTAGAGATAATGGTCTAAACATCTGTGAATTTAGGCAGGTTAAAGTTCTAACGTTCAGACCAACATATTCATGGACTTTGCAACAACGTCCTTATGTAGCCCCGTACACTTCTGTGTGTGTAATCTCTCTGATAACCTGTGTTATTGTTTACTGGTGTATCCTGGGGAAGGAGGCGGCCGTGACCTTACAGTAAGTTTCGAACCATCCCGACATTCACCTCAAGTATGAGTGCGGAAACAACGGTAAATCATTCCCATGGTGACTGATGTAGCATTCGAACCCTCCTCTTCTCAGTTTTGCCTCACGAGGCTGAGTGTATCCCGTTCCAAGCCTTAGACCAGAATTGAATTTCTTGGCAGAGCCGTAAATCGATCCCAGGACTTCTAGATTGAGAGAATACATACTTTGTGATCAGAGGATGCGATTGATAGCATTAGTATTCGAGAGAAAGTTAACATATACTCGTACCTACCTCCATTATGAAGTACAGTAAGAGTTATATTTAGGGGCCAGAGTTTTTGGTTTTTAAAATTGTAATTTTAGGTTTTCAATAGCATAAAATAGTTATTCTTAGGATTTCAAATAGGTTTAAAGTGTAGCGAAAGATAATGCATAACTGGGCAAAGCTTAACACTAAAGCCTGATTGTAACGAGAATGTTTATATTTTACATAATGTTACATCATCAAATTATCACCGAGAACTTCACACTTATAGGCAACTTCGCTACGGGTCGTAAATAAATTAAAATGTGAAGGTGACAGTTAAAACAGGGGATAGGCGAGGTGCTGCGCAGAGGGAGATTAAGGATGGAACATTTTGTCCAACTACACCGCTCTGCCTTGACTGTGTTTTATAGCACACATTTAGGTTTTACTCGTTAACCGTTGGAGATACATTTCGGATAGAAAATTCAATTTTTAACCTCGTACATGCCATCAAAAGTTTGCTATTTCTTAGCGTTCTCTTTTTATTTGAAATGGAAATATGAAAGTTTAAAACCAAAGGGTAGAGTGATGTCACTAAAATGGTCGCCATATTTAATTAGTGCAAAGTATTGAAATCAAAAGTAACCTGTATGTTAACCAGGTAAATCTGCTACTTCCATGTAAAATTCATGTAAATCGGACCAGTGGTACTTGCGTGATTGAGTAATACACAGACACACACCATCTCATTTTTAGTCTCGCTTCGCTCGCGTCATAGTCGTGTCATATTGTTATTCAATGAAATGCAGGTTTAACCCCGTTAACACCCCTTTAGAACCTGAATATCCAAAAATTCCTCCTTAGTAGATGTTTTCGACACACGAAAAACATATCCTCAAAATATCATTCTTCTAACATTAATAGTTTTGGTTGGTCGATGAGAGTGAACACCCAAAAATCCTTCCTTAGTGGACGTTTTTCTTCCAGAATTTCACCCCTCCCTATAGGCCCCTTAAATTGGATTTATGAAAAGACGGTCGAACATCTATTTATTTTATTTATTTATTTATTTATTTATTTATTTATTTATTTATTTATTTATTTTAAGCTGATTGATTTCCTCCGAGTTTCAAACTCCTCGCCTATGTCGTTTAAGAGATACACGCTCCGTTAAGAATCTTTCAACCCCCACTTTTCATCCCTTTCACCTCATAATATACACTATATCGAAAAACCATTAGACATGTGTCAGCTTATTTTTAATGATTAGTATATATGCCAAGTATCAATCCCCAAATGAAACCACTCGTGAGATATTGTTATTCAATGAAATGCACGTTTATCCCCTTAACACCTATTTAGAACCTGAATATTCAAAACTCTTACCTTAGTGGAGGTTTTCGACATAAAACGAACATATCCCCAAAATTTCATGTTTCCAACTTCAATAATTTTGGCTGGGCGATGATGAGTGAGTGAGTCAGTCAGGACATTTTCTTTCATTTATATTTGATAATTTCACCCCTCCCCATGAACCCCTTAAATTGGATTTATGAAACAAACGGTCGAACACCTATTTACTTATTTAAAGCTGATTTCCCCCTGAGTTTGATGAGTGAGTAAGTGAGTCAATCAGTTAGGACACTTTCTTTCCTGTTTTATCCCCCCCAGAATTTCACCCCTCTCCAAGGGCCCCTTAAATTGGATTTATGAAAAAATGGTCGAACATATATTTACTTGTATTTTAAGCTGTTTTATTCCGCCGAATTTCAAACTTCTCGCCTATGTCGTTTAAGAGATACACGCTCCGTTAAGAATCCCTCAATCCCCAATTTTCACCCCTTTCACCTCATAATATACACGACATCGATAAACCTTTAGATATATGTCTGATTATTTTTAATGATTAGTTTATATACCGAATATCACATCCCCAAAGAAACAACTCATGAGATATCGTTATTCAATGAAATGCACGTTTACCTTCTCAACATCTCTTTAAAACCCGAATAAACAAAAATCATTCCTTAGTTGACGTTTTGACATACAGCGAACATATTCCCAAAATTTCATTTTTCCAACATTAATAGTTTTCGCTGGGCGTGATGAGTGAGTGAGTCAGACAGGACATTTTCTTTCAATTATTTTTACCAGAATTTCTCCCCTCCCCATGGGCCCCTTAAATTGGATTGATGAAAAAACGCTTGAACACCTATTAACTTATTTTTTTAGCTGTCTTTTTCCCCTGAGTTTGATGAGTGAGTGAGTTAGTCAGTCAGTTAGGACACTTTCTCTCCCTTTTCCCCCCAGAATTTCACCCCACCCCATTTGCCCCTTAAATTAATGTATGAAAAAACGGTCGAACACCGATTTACTTAATTTTTTAGCTGATTTTTTTTCGCTGAGTTTCAAATTTCTCGCCTATGTCGTTTAAGAGATAGGCCTACACGCTCCGTTAGGAATCCTTCAACCCCCAATTTTCACCCCTTTCACCTCATAATAATACACCACATCGAAAAACCCTTAGGCATATGTCTGCTTATTTTTAATGATTAGTTTATATGCCGAGTATCACATCCACAAATGAAACCACTCGTGAGATATTGTTATTCAATGAAATGCAGGTTTAACCCCCTTAAGACCCCTTTAGAGCCTGTATCAAAAAATCCTCCCTTAGTGTACGGTTTTGAGATACAACGAACATATCCCCAGAATGCTATGGTTCCAACTTCAATATTTTTGACTGGGCGATCATGAGTGAATGAGTCAGGACATTTTCTTTCATTTTTTTCCTTCAGAATTTCATCCCTCCCGATGAACCCCTTCAATATGATTGATCAAAAAAAACTGTCGAACAGCTATTTCTTACTTTAAAGCAGTCCCCCCCCCCCCCCCCCCTGAGTTTGATGAGTGAGTCAGTCAGTCAATCAGTTAGGACACTTTATTTCCTGTTTCTCCCCCCCCCCCCCCCCAGAATTTCACCCCTCCCCATGGGCCCCTTAAATTGGATTTATGAAAAAACGGTCAAACACATATTTACTTATTTCTTATGCTGATTTTTTCCGCTGAGTTTCAAACTCCTCGCCTATGTCGTTTAAGAGATACACGCTCCGTTAGGAATCTTTCAATTCTTACTTTTCACCCCTTTCTCCTCATAATATACACCACATCGAAAACCCCTCAGAGACGTGTCTTCTTCCTTTTTAATGATGAGTTTATATGTCGTGTATCATATCCCCCAATGAAACCAATCGGGAGATATTGTTATTCAATGGAATGCAGGTTTAACCCCCTTAAGACCCCTTCAGAACCTGAATATCCGAAAATCCACCCTTAGTAGACGGTTTTGACATACAATGAACATATCCCCAAACTGTCATGTTTCTAGCTTCAATAATTTTGGCTGGGCGATGATGAGTGTGTGAGTGAGTGAGTGAGTCAGGACATTATCTTTCAATTTTCTATTTTCAGAATTTCACCTCTCCCCATGAACCCCTTAAATTTGATTTAATAAAAAAACTGTCGAACAGATATTTACTTACTTTAAAGCAGTTTTTTTCCCCTGAGTTTGATGAGTGAGTGAGTCAGTCAAACAGTTAGGACACGTTCTTCCTGTCCCCCCCCCCCCCAGAATTTCACCCCTCCCCATGGGCCCCTTAAATTGGATTTATGAATAAACGGTGAAACACATATTTACGTATTTTGTATGCTGATTTTTTTCTGCTGAGTTTCAAACTCCTCACCTATGTCGTTTAAGAGATACACGCTTCGTTAGGAATCTTTCAATCCCCACTTTTCACCCCCTTTCACCTCATGATATACACCACATCCAAAAACCCTCAGACTCGTGTCTTCTTATTTTTAAGGATGAGTCTACGTGCCGAGTATCACATCCCCCAATGAAACCAATCGGGAGATATTGCAATTCAATGAAATGCAGGTCTACCCCCTTAACACCCCTTTAGAACCTGAATATCCAAAAATCCTCTCTTAGTGGGCATTTGCGGCCCTTTTGGGAAGCTGCATACCAAATTTCATTCCAATCCGTCGGTGGTTTCTGAGATTTCGTGATGAATGAATGAGTGAGTGAGTGGTATTTGACAAATATATAGTAGAAGATAGTGTCAAGTCTTTGTTATGCTAAACTCGGTTGACAGTGCTGTGTGAGTAGTTGAGTAACTAACGGGATTTCAAGTAAAGATCCTCTTTTTCTATACCGGTAGTGCAGAGCAGAACTGGCATCCAGTCGGCCGTGTCTCGACTTTAGCTATGTTGCCATGGAAACTATCTGGCTTGCCATTCCTTCATGAGTATATTTTATGATTTGATTAGCCTGTGCTTGAGTGCAAAAGGGCCGAAATCAGAAGAATGATAAAGACAATCGAAAATTCATGTAGCCAGCGGTTTCTTCTGGATCCTAAACTATGTGTATGCAAAATTTGGTTGAGATTGGCGAAACGGTGTAGATTTGTATACGGAACAGACCCACATACATACCCACATACATACAGACAGACAGACTTTCACTTTTATATATAAGATATTAGCTCTCCTTAAATATGTTAATTATTCAAATTTAATAAAACCAAGGATGTCAGAGGTGATTTTCACACCCTAGCTCATTTAATTAACTTTGTTTATTTAGAATTTGGGGAACTTGTAAACAATAAAAGATTTATCCCCACTTTTCTGACAGTAAATAATCAAACAATAAGATATAAACTGAAAAGTGCTGAAAGTACGTATTTGAATTTTCTTTCGGGTAGAATTCCTCTCCATCAAGTAGAGCTAGGAATAAACAATGTCTTTTATCGACTAAAAATTCAAATATACTACAATAAATGGAACAAAACTGCAATTAGGCATATTGAGGTACTCTCATATCATTTACGTTTTTTATGTAGGCCTATCTCCAGACAGTTCAAAATTCGTCTGTATAAAACTCTGACCAACCCATTGTACTACCATGGATGTGAGCCATGGAGTATCCGAAAACAGGAGTTTCATTAACTACTCGTATTTGAGAGAAAAGTTCTTCGCAAGATCTTCGGACCGGTGAGGGATGTACACACCGGTGAATGGAGGATTAGACACAATCGTGAAGTAGAAGACCTGTACCATGATGCCAACCATCAAAACCAGAAGACTGCAGTGGGCTGGACATGTATCCCGGATGGAAGACCACCGATGGCCACGGAAGCTAATGGATTTCATACCCACAGGAAGGAGACCACCAGGGAGACCAAGGAAGCGGTGGAGTGATGGACTCCATGAAGATCTGCTTCAGGCAGCGATACGTGTGGACAGTTGGCGGATGGCAGCTATGGATAGGAAAAGGAAACTTGTAGCAGCGCGCGGTCCACTAGGCCTGATCGCGTAGAAGAAGAGATAGATTCGGAAAAGTATTAAAATATCTTTGTATTTAGAAGTAAGGGGTAAGCCTCCGTGGCTTAGGCGGCAGCACGCTGGCCTCTCATCGCTGGGTCCGTGGTTCAAATCCCGGTCACTCCATGTGAGGTCTGTGCTGGACAAAACGGAGGCAGACAGGTTTTTCTCCGGGTACTCCGGTTTTTCCTGTCAAAATTTCATTCCTGCAAGACTCTCCACTATCATTTCATTTCATCTGTCATTCATTTAATCATTGCCCCAGAGGAGTGCGTCAGGCCTCGGCAGCCGGCACAGTCCATATCCTCGCCGCTAGATGGGGGCTTCATTCATTCCTTTCCTGACCCGGTCGTAGACTGGAAACAGGCTGTGGATTTTCATTTGTCATTTAGAAGTAAGGGGTCGCCTCCATGGTGTAGTGGTCAGTGTGGTTAGCTGCCACCCCGGAGGTCCAAAGTTCGTTTCCCAACTCTGCCACGAAATTTGAAAAGTGGTCTGTGGCCTGGAACAGGGTGTACTCAGCCTCGGGTGGTCCAAATGAGTAGAGGGGGGTTCGATTCCCACCTCAGCCACCCTCGAAATGGTTTCCCACTTCATCTCCGGGCAAATGCCGGGATGGTGCCTACCGTAAGACCACGGCCGCATCCTTCCCTTTTCCTTGCCTATCCCTCCTAATCTTCCCATCCCTTCCCATCCCTCATGAGGCCCCTGTTCGCTTTGCTGGTGAGGCCGCCTGGGCGAGGTGCTCGTCCCATCTCCCCAGTTGTATCCCCCGACCCGAAGTTTCAAGCTCCAGGACACTGCCCTGTAGGCGGTAAAGGTGGGATCTCTCGCTGAGTCCAAGGGAAAAGCCAACCCTGGAGGGTAAACATACAAAAGAAAAAGAAGTAAAGGTAAAAACCTAAGAATGCAGTCCCTAGTCATATCTTACAATTACTGACAGATATACGTATCCCAGCTGGATCATGAACAGTAGTACAAGTTGTCTGAAATATTATCGTCACAAACAAGTTATTTTGCATGCCATAAAACCGTGCAATGTCGACTACATTCCACTTTCTGTACGTATCCTGGTGTTAACGAAGTATTGAGCAATTACACTTCCTAGTACCTAATATAAGCGGTATGTGGCCACGATAGCCAACCCTTAAAACAAAAGTCACCAGTGCCAAGTGTGAGAGGTATAGGTAATCTGTTCTAGAAGAAACTGAGCATTCTTGAAATAACTGACCATATACTGTAAAAAAAAGCCGCCTTGTCTACACTAGAAGGTAGTTTATTAATTAAATTACACGTACATGTTTCGTTATTACAAAGATACCGTAACTTCTTCAGCGTGAAAAAATATTAGAAAACTATATCAACAAAGAACCAAAACGAAAATGGATATCCTTACAGAAATTCATTAATTTATTGTAATTGAATTGATACAAAAAAAGGAATAATAAAAACATAATATTATAAATCAATTAACCTTGAATTAAACATATTGTATGAAGGAAACATATATGACGTTGTTTGTCACGGGTTAATGCTTCCAGCCAGGCACAAAGAATGATATAATGCCTATACATACTTCAAAGGATAAAGGTTATACTATCTTGAGTAGTATTGCTGGAAAACATCTATTGTTTGTAAAAACGTATATGTAGGATATCATTGAATGTCACGGGTAACTGGCTGGAAGCATTAACAACATCCTATATATTATGTTTCCCTCATACAATATGTTTAATTCACGGTTAATTGATTTATAATAATGTCTTTATTATCCCTTTTTGTGTCCATTCAATTATTTTAAATAATGAATTTCTGTAAAGATATCCATTTTCTTTTTGGTTCTTTGTTGATATAGTTTTCTAAGATTTTCACACGCTGAAGAAGTTATCAATGTAATAACGAAACATGTACGTGAGCTACCTTCTAGTGTTTGACAAGGCGGATCTTATAATTATGGTAGATTAATATCGGTCAACACGAATAATAGCTACACCAGCTTCGTAATGGTTAATGTCTACGGATTTCATGTACAGAGATGTGCATATTATTAGAATTTAATTCCTTCACTTTTGTTTTGTTCTAAATCATTGTATTGATCACCTGTTGACATATCTTATTACCATACTTTGTTAGTAATGTTTTCTTCCGTATGGATTTACAACTTTTCCGTAAGGCATTGCGTCTAGAACTTTTGGAGTTGGAGATTGTGAGGGATGCCTGAGCTGAGTCCGTTTTCCTTTTTTTCCCCAATGAATTTGGAATGTACCCTCTAAGTCAGGTGATTTCAATCCATGATCCACGAACCTTTGAATAGATCAAGAGCGGGTCATCAGTAAAAAAAAATACTTTGAATCCCTCTTCTTCAAATGTAGACTTCACGAAAGCTAGAATAAATTGTTCAAAACAAGACTTATCTCTCTTTTAGAGACCATTCAAAATAGTCATTATACTGTGGGTTTCTTAAAGGTTAATACAACTATGACTATTGGTTAAACATTTTAAGTAATTTCATAGCTTTGCAAACATTTTTACTGCATTAAGTCGTGAAAATTCCTTCCTTCCACATGGCTTCTCTATTGATCGAAGTGAAGCGCTATGGAGTGCCATCACAGATTATTAGTCTCATTCAAGAAACATACCGGGAGTACACGAGGGCCGTGTATCCGAGCCTATATCTGTATGTTCAGGAGTACGCCAAGGTTGTATCCTGTCGACTACCATGTTCTTGATTGTGATTAATGCGGAGATGCGAAATGTGACTAGAAATGCGAAACGTGGTATCCAATGGGGATTCACCAATAGACTGGAAGATCTGGATTTTGCTGACGATTTGTGTCTCCTGTCTGAGGGCCACGGTGAAATGCAAGCAAAGCTTGAAGACCTGGTTGTAGAAGGGAAAAGGGTGGGTCTAACGATAAACTCAAAAAAGACCAAGGCCTTAAGAACTAACACCAACAAAATTGACCCATTTGTCTTCGAGGATGAACCTATAGAGGATGTCGATAGCTTTACTTACCTGGGCAGTGTGGTGACCAAAGATGGATGAGCGGCAAAGGATGTCTCCCAACGTATTCAAAAAGCAAACGGCGCCTTTGTGCGGCTCTATCCGGTGTGGAAGAACAGCAAAATATCCATGAAGACCAAACTTCGTATCTTCCGGAGTAATGTCAGATCCGTTCTGATATATGGGTCTGAGACTTGGAAGGTAACTAAGGAAATCACCTCCAGGCTGCAGACCTTTGTCAACCGCTGCTTAAGAATGATCTTAAACATCTACTGGCCGGAAGTAATCTCCAACCAAGAACTTCGGAGAAGGACGGGTGAAACTGAGATGGCCATACAAATTAAGCGACGGAAATGGAAATAGATCGGACATACCCTGAGGAAAGGAAATGAAGCCATTGAGAGAGAGGCACTGGATTGGAACCCACAGGGTACAAGGAGGAGAGGGAGACCCAAGCAAACGTGGTGCAGATCTGTACTCTGGGAGGCTATAGAGGAGGGTAAGACCTAGAGTGAGGTGAAGAGGTTGTGTACAAACAGGACCAGATGGAGATGCTTCATTGATGCCCCATGTTCCACGAGGGACAATAGGAACTAAGTCAAGTCGTGAAAATTAAAATATGAAATGTTGTAAAACTGGAATCTAGTCTAATAATTTTCACACCTCTGCACTGTAACACTCTGAAGGTAGACCCTACAGTGCTGATCCAGCAACCGGTACGTCTTGGTACGCCTTTTATGGACTAACAACCAAGTCTTGAGTACAATTTCTTGAGTTGTTTGGACATAGCGGTCATTTTGCCCCGTATACTTTGGTGTCTGTAATAGTGTGTGTATTAGTAATCCAGGCGTGGGGGTATGGTGGCAAAGTGGACAAATTCTTTGCCTCTCACCAAGGCAGACTGGGTTCGATTCCCGGTCAATGCATGTGAGATATTCAAAATGAATGCCATGTCCTGTGGTTCGGATTCCACGTAAAAAAGAGGTCCCATGACTCATGATCGCGAGATTAACGGTCATGTTAAACTACAAGCTTCCTTCCTTCTTAGCAGTCTAATACAGGCGAGGATTGGGTAGGGGGCGGCCTTGGCCGTACACTGGTCTCCATCACGATACTTGCCTGGAATAGAAGTGGTGAAACCACGCAAAGTCACTTACAGAATGGCTGAGGTGGGTGTCAGTTCTGCCCTTCAGGCCAGAATTAAATTCCATGCGTATACGTCTTAGGCTCAATCTTAATGGTGTTTTTCAGTTGTTGGCAGCAATGACGTCGTTCTAAAATATGACGTTAATCGTTCGAGTATAGAACCATAGTCATACAAAATTTGGTGTCGATAGATTTAGCCTGTTAGACTTACAAACCTAAGAGCCTCCCATCATTCCTTTGGAAAATATTGTAGAAGTTCATAAATGGTGGACATAACTGTTCAATAAATAATTAAATAATTAAATTTAAATGGAAATAAATAAATGAATAAATAAATAAAATTAAAAACAAATTAATAAATTCATAAATGAATAAATAAATAAATAAATAAAGAAGCAAAAATATAAATAAATAAATAAAAATAAAACATAAAGAAAATAAATAATAAATAAATAGATATAAACATAAATAAACAAATTTATTATTATTATTATTATTATTATTATTATTTATTTATTTATCGTATGGCTAGCAATAGATGAATTACAATATAATAAATGTATATATAAATAAGTAAATCATATGTACAATATATACATCACTAGAACCTTGGTTGCGTTCGCATTCACAACGAGATATCCAATTGTTGAAGCCAGTCCAGAAAGAGAGATGCAGCAGAAACAACATCTTGTGGTGATCCAGCATTCTTCCTCAGCGGACATTCTTGAAAAATGTGCTCTACGGTTTGAAAAGGAGCTCCGCAGTCACAGGCAGGAGAATCATGAAGTCCCCATTATGTAGCATGGCGTTACATCTGGCGTGACCTGTTCTTAGGCGATTTAACTTTATCCACTGGATTCTCTTCAAGTTAAATCCCGGAAGTCTTATAGTTGTATCTAGAATACCTTGATGTTTCACATGAGCAGACTTCCAGTTTTGGCGCAATTGTTCCGTGGAATTAATGTCAGGTATGTTATGCCACAGTGGGTTCCATGATCTAAGACGAGTGAAGGGAAGATCATTACGAACTTCATGAATTGGGAGATCCTGTAGGTGATTTTGTTGATGTAGCTTTCTCCACTCACGTACTGTTGCTTCCTGTCGTCTTAGTTCTGGAGGTGATATGTTACTGATAGTGTGTAACCAGGGAGTTGGGGTGGATCTCAGTACACCTGTTATGACCCTCATACTTTCATTCAGATGAACATTCATCTTTTTAGTATATATACATATATCAATAAAATATATTGGTAAATAAATATATGAATAATTAAATATAGATAAATAAATAAGTATATCAATAAATATATATATATATATATATATATATATATATATATATATATATCAAAACATTCCTCACCTTTTCCCAATCAATTGGGGTCACCGGAGCCAACCAGGCTCATTTTGGTTTTGGCCAGAGATTTAAGGCCGGACGCCCTTCCTGTTGTTGTTGTTGTTTGAGTCTTCAGGCTTTTGACTGGTTTGATGCAGCTCTCCATGCCTCCCTGTCCTGAGCTAATCGTTTCATCTCTACATAGCTACCACACCCTACATCCGAGGCAATCTGTTTAACATATTCTAACCTTGGTCTACCCCTACAGTTCTTGTCCTCGACCCTTCCTTCCATAACTAAGCTTGCTATTCCTGGGTGTCTTAGTATGTGTCCTAACCTATCTCTTCTCTTCATCAGCAGTCGCCAGAAACATCTCTCCTTTCCCACTCGTCTTAATACCTCTTCGTTTGTAACCCTATCTACCCATCTGATCTTCATCATTATCCTGTTACACCACATTTCAAATGCTTCAATTCTCCTCTTTTCTGCTGCACCAGTAGTCCAAGTTTCACTTCCATAGAGCGCCACGCTCCAGACAAAGGCTTTCAAAAATGACTTCCTAATACCTAAATCTATATTCGATGTCAACAGATTTCTTTTTTGTAGAAATGCTTTCCTTGCCTGAGCCAACCTACTTTTTATATCCTCTTTGCTTCGTCCATCACTGGTTATTTTGCTTCCTAAGTAACAGAAGTCTCCTACTTCCATCAGCTTTTCACCTGCCAATTTGATGTCCATAGAGGTTTCTGATTTATTTCGGCTGCATTCTAGTATTTTTGTTTTACAATTATTAATTTTCATCATGTATTCTTTCCGTAAGACGGAGTCCATACCATTCAAAAACTCATTCAAATCCTCAGGCTTGTCGGCCAAGATGACGATGTCATCAGCAAATCTCAGAGTTGAAATTATTTCTCCTTGAATCTTCACTCCCACTTTAAATTTTTCTCTTATTTCCTTCATTGCTTGTTCAATTTAAGATTGAAAAGCATGGGTGATAAGTTGCAGTCTTACCTAATACCTTTCTGAATATCAGCTTCTCTCTCATGTCCTTCAGCTCGAATGACTGCTGTCTGGTTTCTGTATAGATTGTAGATCACCCTCCTATCCCTGTACTTGATTCCAATAGATTTCAAAATGTCAAACAATTTAGTCCAATCAACGTTATCAAAAGCCTTTTCTAAGTCTACAAATGCCATGAACGTTCTCTTATCTTTCCTTATTCTACCTTCCAAAATCAGCCTAAGACTTAGTACAGCTTCCCTTGTTCCAACATTTCTCCTGAAACCAAACTGGTCTTCACCCAACTCCCTTTCTATCTGGCTTTCAATCCTCTTGTAAATTATTCTAGACAGGATCTTTGAAGCATGAGTAATCAAGCTGATTGTACGGTAATCTTCACATCTGTCAGCTCCCACTTTCTTTGGTATAGAGATGATTACATTCTTCTTGAAATCAGGGGGTACCTCACATGTCTCATAAATCCTACACACCAAGTGAAATAACCTGATCAGACCTTCATCTCCTATGCAGCGTAGCAACTCAATCGGTATATCATCTATGCCTGGTGCTTTGTTCCTGCTTAAGTCTTCCAAAGCTCTATCAAATTCTGATCTCAATATTAAATCTCCTTTCGCATCCTCATCAATTTCCTCCTTCCTTTCCATTACATGATTCTCAATCTTCTTTCCCTTATACAAACACTCTATGTAAGCTTTCCATCTCTCAACCTTTTCTTCCCTATCTGTTAGAGGCTTTCCGTTTGTGTCCTTAATATTACAGCACTTAGTCTTCTTTTCCCCAAATGTATTCTTAATCCTTCGATAAGCTGTGTCTACTTCTCCTAATTTCAGACAATTTTCTATACCTGCACATTTCTCTTTCAACCATTCTTCTTTCGCTTCCTTGCACTTCTTGTTGACCTCATTTCTCAGACGTCTGTATTCTGCTTTCCCCTTTTCATCTCTTACATTCTTGTGTTTCCGCCTTTCATCCATCAATTCTAGTATATCCTGAGTGATCCACGGTTTTCTACCTATTCTTTCTTTCCTACCAATGTTTTCTTCTGCGGATTTTGTTATTTCATTCTTCAAAAGTGCCCATTCGTCTGCAATTGAAGTTTGTTTAGGGTTTTTCATTAGTCCTTCTTTTATACTCTTCCTGAATCTTTCGTTTACATCCTTTACATTCAGTCTGTCTATTGCCCACCTTTTTGGCTTTTGACTTTTCTTCAGTTTCTTCAACTTTAATCTGCATTTCATTACAACCAGATTGTGGTCAGAGTTTATGTCAGCACCAGGATATGCTTTACAATCCAAAATCTGGTTTCGGAACATCTGCTTGACCATAATGAAGTCGATTTGGTAACGCCCTGTATCTCCTGGTCTCATCCATGTGTATATTCTTCTATTGTGGTTATTGAATAAGGTGTTAGCTATGACCAACTCATGCTCGGTGCAGAATTCCATCATCCTGCTTCCTCGATCATTCCTTTCACCTAATCCGAAATCTCCTACTATCTTCCCTTCTCTCCCTTTTCCTACCACAGCATTCCAATCTCCCATTACTATAACATTTTCATCACCTTTGATATACCTCAGAATTTCATCTATTTCTTCGTAGACCTTTTCAACATCCTCATTATCAGCTTGACTGGTAGGCATATAGACTTGTACCACTGTGGTGCACGTAGGCTTAGTATCGATTTTTGCTACTATAATCCGTTCACTATATTGCTCATAATATTCCACCCGCTGTCCAAGTTTCCTACTCAATATGAGACCAACCCCTGCTTGGCCATTGTTTGATTTAGTGCTAATGACCCTATAGTCTCCTGACCAAAAGTCCTGTTCTTCCTGCCAGCGCATTTCACTAATCCCAACCAAATCCAACCTCAACCTATCCATTTCCCTTTCTAAGTTTTCTAACCTTCCACTTCCTAGCAGACTTCTAACATTCCACGCTCCGATCCGTAGAATGTCAGATTTCCTCTTTGTCACTTTTGTGATGTTAACCCCCTCTCGAGTAGTCCCCACCCGGAGATCCGAACGGGGGACTAGTTTACCTCCGGATTGAAATTTTACAAGGGAGGAGGCCATCATCACATGCAATTATGCATAGAGAGGTGCATATCCTCGGGAAGAGCATTACGGCTGTAGTTTCCCGTTGCTTTCAGCCGTGCAGCAGGACGCAGTGTAGCCATTATTTGGCTTATGTTATCAATATCTTAACCGTCTATAAGACTAGTAAAGAACTGATTTATTCTGAAAGGCTGCTACTCCCTTTCAGAATAAGTAAAGAGCAATTCTACTAACAAAAATACTAACCTTCTACTAACCATTAAATACCAAAATTCTACTTACGAAGAAAAAAAAAACTTAAGTTCCACCAACAACAAATACTACCACTAAAACAGTCTGTCACCAGGCACACTCACCTGCACCCTCACAACTCACAGTCTACTGAAACACTATAACTAATAAACAATGCAACTGCTACCAGACACACTCACACACCACAGTCTAATAGAACAATGACCTACTGTATATCTAATAAACAAACTAACTACATACTTACAACTAAAACTAACTACATACTGTACTGTAATGGAGAGAGGCTACAAAATTGTCCGGAGGAACGAGAAGAAGAGCAAGGTCGAAGGGAAGACCGAGGATCGAACGAGTGGATTGTTAGGGGGCGGACCGAACACCGAGGATATCCGGGTCCCATTTCAATCTATGGAACCATGGGCCGGCTACGTGCAAGCTCGCCGCGATCAAGAAAAGGTGAAATGACGCTTGGAGTGAGGCTAGAGACCTGCCAGCTGCTTGAGGTTGGATACAGTTTCCCGATCCTGTTTGTATTTGTGTTTCATCGCCACCTCTGCTTAAAATAAGACAAGCTCTCCATTCAAATAGCCCCTGTATTTAGATTGGTATATTTTGAAGCATGCCTGGTGTGATCATTTATTTCAGTAGTAGTTTGTTCTGTATAATGTTATAGCTCTGGTAATCTGTGATTTACTTCTTCGAAGCAAGTTCTTTCCGCATTTTGTATGCGGGTTAGCTTCAGTTCCAGCTATGTTTGGGATCATTGCAGGCGAGTTACTTCGTGTTGACCGTGTATGGTTTAGTGGAGTCCTCGCTTCGATGGTTACCGCTGGCATTTAAACTCATAGTATATAGATATTTTAACGGTTTTCCCAGTGTAAGCCTAAAAAGCGCACGGACACCAGTTTTTTTCGACCTTTTCACTGAAATCGTTAGTGCCCTTCCTGACGCCACGTGATTTTTCAGTTGAGAATTCCACCCTGCTGTCACCGGGATTCGAACTCCGGCCGTCCGGGTGAAAGACGAGCAGCTAAGCCACTGCGCCATCACGCTCCCCTATAAATCTATATATACTAGCTGAAGTACCCGTGCTTCGCTACGCGTCATAAATAAATTAAAATGTGGAGGTGACAGTTAAAACAGGGGATAGGCGAGGTGCTGCGCAGAGGGAGATTAAGGATGGAACATTTTGTCCAACTACACCGCTCGGCGTTGACCGTGTTTTATAGCACAAATTTAGGTTTTACTCGTTAACCGTTGGAGATACCTTTCGGATAGAAAATGTAATTTTAAACCTCGTATATGCCATCAAAAGTTTGCTATTTCTTAGCGTTCTCTTTTTATTTGAAATGGAAATATGAAAGTTTGAAACCAAAGGGTGTAGTGACGTCACTAAAATGGTCGCCATCTTTAAATAGTGCAAAGAATTGAAATCAAAAGTAACCTATATGTTAACCAGGTAAATCAGCTACTTCCATGTAAAATTCATGTAACTCGGACCAGTGGTACTTGCGTGATTGAGTAATACACAGACACACACCATCACATTTTTAGCCTCGCTTCGCTCGCGCCATAGTCGTGTCATATTGTTATTCAATGAAATGCAGGTTTAACCCCGTTAACACCCCTTTAGAACCTGATTATCCAAAACTCCCTCCTTAGTAGACGTTTTCGACACACAACAAACATATCCCCAAAATATCATTCTTCTAACTTTAACAGTTTTGGTTGGTCGTTGAGAGTGAACATCCAGAATTTCACCCCTCCCCATAGGCCCCTTAAATTGGATTTATGAGAATACGGTCGAGCACCTATTTACTTGTATTTTAAGCTGTTTTTTTCCGCCGAATTTCAAACTTCTCGCCTATGTCGTTTCAGAGATACACGCTCCGTTAAGAATCCCTCAACCCCCAATTTTCACCCCTTTCACCTCATAATATACACCACATCGATAAACCCTTAGAAATATGTCTGATTATTTTAATGATTAGCTTATATACCGAATATCACATCCCCAAAGAAACAACTCATGAGATATCGTTATTCAATGAAATGCACGTTTACCCCCTTAACACCTCTTTAAAACCCGAATAAACAAAAACCATTCCTTAAGTGACGTTTTCGACATACAGCGAACATATTCCCAAAATGTCATGTTTCCAACTTTAATAGTTTTCGCTGGGAGTGATGAGTGAGTGAGTCAGACAGGTCATTTTCTTTCAGTTATTTTTACCAGAATGTCACCCCTCCACATAGGCCCCTTAAATTGGATTGATGAAGAAACGCTTGAACACCTATTAACTTATTTTTTAAGCTGTATTTTTCCCCGAGTTTGATGAGTGAGTGAGTTAGTCAGTCAGTTAGGACACTTTCTCTCCTTTTTTCCCCCCGAATTTCACTCCACCCCATTGGCCCCTTAAATTAATTTATGAAAAAACGGTCGAACACCGATTTACTTACTTTTTAAGCTGATTTTTTTCCGCTGAATTTCAAATTTCTCGCCTATGTCGTTTAAGAGATAGACCTACACGCTCCGTTAGGAATCCTTCAACCCCCACTTTTCACCCCTTTCACCTCATAATAATACACCACATCGAAACAACCTTAGACACATGTCTGCTTATATTTAATGATTAGTTTATATGCCGAGTATCACGTCCACCAATGAAATCACTCGTGAGATATTGTTATTCAATGAAATGCAGGTTTAACCCCCTTAAGACCCCTTTAGAACCTGAATATCCAAAAATCCTCCCTTAGTGTACGGTTTTGACATACAACGAACATATCCCCAAAATGCTATGTTTCCAACTTCAATATTTTTTGGCTGGGCGATGATGAGTGAGTGAATGAGTCAGGACATTTTCTTTCATTTTTTTTTTCCATCAGAATTTCACCCCTCCCGATGAACCCCTTCAATTTGATTGATAAAAAAAACTGTCGAAAAGCTATTTACTTACTTTAAAGCACTTTTTCTCCCTGAGTTTGATGAGTGAGTCAGTCAGTCAATCAGTTAGGACAATTTCTTTCCTGTTTTCTTCCCCCCCCCCCCCAGAATTTCACCCCTCCCCATGGGCCCCTTAAATTTGATTTATGAAAAAACGGTCAAACACATATTTACTTATCTTTTATGCTGATTTTTTCCGCTGAATTTCAAACTCCTCGCCTATGTCGTTTAAGAGATACACGCTCTGTTAGGAATCTTTCAATCCCCACTTTTCACCCCTTTCACCTCATAATATACACCACATCGAAAAACCCTCAGACACGTGTCTCCTTATTTTTAATGATGAATTTATATGCCGACTATCACATCCCCCAATGAAACCAATCGGGAGATATTGCTATTCAATGAAATGCATGTCTACCCCCTTAAAACCCCTTTAAAACCTGAATATCCAAAAATCCTTTCTTAGTGGGTGTTTGCGGCCCGTGAGGAAGCTGCATACCAAATTCCATTCCAATCCGTTCCGGGGGTTTCTGAGATTTCGTGATTAATGAATGAGTGAGTGAGTGAGTCGTATTTGACAAATATATAGTAGTGTCAAGTCTTTGTTATGCTATACTCGGTTGACAGTGCTGTGTGAGCAGTTGAGTAACTAACGGGATTTCAAGTAAAGATCCTCATTTTCTATACCGGTAGTGCAGAGCGCAACTGGCATCCAGTCGGCCGTGTCTCGACATGAGCTATGTTGCCATGGAAACTATCTGCCTTGCCATTCCTTCATGAGTATATTTTATGATTTGATTATCCTGTGCTTGAGTGCAAAAGGGCCGAAATCAGAAGAATGAGAAAGACTATCGAAAATTCATGTAGCCAGCGGTTCTTTCTGGGTCCTAAACTATGTGTATGCAAAATTTGGTTGAGATTGGTGGAACGGTGTAGATTTGTATACGGAACAGACAAACCCACCCACATACATACATACATACATACATACAGACAGACTTTCACTTTTATATATATATATATATATATATATATATATATTTATAAATAGTAAATAGGCTATATCAATTAATATATAAATAAGTAAATAAATCAATATATCAATAAATATATAAACACATAAATACATCAAAAGTATATCATTAAATAAATACTGCATATCAATAAATACATATATCTTTAAATAAATATATTAGTAAATATACAAATGAATATATCAATATGTACATATATGAATAAATATATTATTAAATAAATATATCAGTAAATAAATACATATAGGCTCTAAAGAAATATATCAGTAAGTAGATATATCAGTAAATAAATAATTTCAATAAATAAATGAATGAATAAAAATGAATAAAAATAAATCAATGAACTAGAAGGTGTAAATACACTCAATGCGCTGATTAAGAGCCGTCATAATTAAAACCCCTCATTAGAACTTTAAAGCACGTCATTAACGTGTCCACGCCCCATTAGCGGAACACTCAAGGCCGGCAGTAGCAATTATATTCAAATAGCTCGTGTGAACAAGGAAACAGCAATGTTTATGTTAACACACTCTAATTGTCATCGGTGACCAGGAATGAGTTAATGTGTTTTAATTATAAACAATACAACACTTCCGTCTCTCAGGGGAGACTTACAATCCCACGTATTCTTGTTCAGGCGTAAAAGAGGAGGTAACATGAAAAAACTTAACACCCACCTCCACATACCTGATATCTCGGTTGAAGTCTGTCTTTTGAATAATTACAGATGTGTGTAAGTTATTAGACTCGAATAAAGAATACAAATCAGTCGCAATTATTATTCAAAATCATTTTGTTATTGTTTGAGTCTTCAGTCTTTTGACTGGTTTGATGCAGCCCTCCATGCCTCCCTGTCCTGAGCTAATCGTTTCATCTCTACATAGCTACCACACCCTACGTCCAAGGCAATCTGTTTAACATAATCTAACCTTGGTCTACCCCTACAGTTCTTGTCGTCGACCCTTCCTTCCATAACTAAGCTTGCTATTCCTGGGTGTCTTAGTGCGTGCCCTACCAACCTATTTCTTCTCTTCATTAACAGACGCCAGAAACATCTCTCCTCTCCCACTAGTCTTAATACCTCTTCGTTTGTAACCCTACCTACCCATCTGATCTTCAACATTTTCCTGTAACACCACATTTCAAACGCTTCAATTCTCCTCTTTTCTGCTGCACCAATGGTCCAAGTTTCACTTCCATAGAGTGCCAAGCTCCAGACAAAGGCCTTCAAAAATTAATTCCTAACACCTACTTAAATCTATATTCGATGACAACAGACTCCTTTTCTGTAGAAATGCTTTCCTTGCCTGACCTAACCTACTTTTTATATCCTCTTTGCTTCGTCCATCACTGGATATTTTGCATCCTAATAACAGAAGTTTCCTACTTCCTTTAGTTTTTCACCTGCCAATTTGATGTCCATAGAGGATTGTGATTTATTTCGGCTGCATTCCAATATTTTATAGACCAACTTTATCTCCTATTACCCCCTACTTAGTAACGTTTTCCGATAAGGAATTGCGACTGGACTTTCAGAATTGGGGTTTCCGAGGGATATCTGAGCTGAGTCCGTTTCCTTTTTCTCATTGACTTTGGAATGTACCCTCTAAGTCAGGTGATTTCAATCCATAGATCATGAATCTTTGAATAGTTCAAGAGCGGATCATCAGTAAAAAGACTCAAAATCCCTCTGCTCTAAATCCATACGAAAAGTACAGTGAAGTAATCAAAACAGAACGTGTGGCATTCTGCATCAGAAAGACTGCCCTGTTGGTGCAAATTCTAAAACATGATTTTACTTTGAGTTTCTTAAATTAAATATATAATTAAGACTCTTGGTTGAGCATTGGAGTAATTTCACCGCTTTGTAAACATATTTAGAGCATTAAGCCGTGTAAAGTATAAATGAAATTTTGGAAAACTGGCGCCGAGTCTAATAATTTGCACACCTCTGTATTTTGTGGAATCATTTGATGAATGCCTTTCTAATTGCATGACTTGATAATGCCGCAGTAAGGAATGTAACATAAGTTCACATTATCCTGTTGGGAGCTACTGTTCAGTGTTGCCTTAGTGATTTCCAGTCGGTCAACTATATTGTACCCAATTGTAATAGGTGTTTCTCTTAACCTGAAAAAAAAAACAACTACACGAGCTTAATTCCACTAGGATAACCATTTCCGATTGTCATCTCTATGTAGTATAACACTAAGTCACCGAATCTTGGATGTAACGATTTATCTCGAGGACCACTGGATGGATTGATGCGGTTTTCACCATTCTGTAAAGGATATCTCAAGAAAGGTTTCTGTAAAAAATAATTTATTTATGATCAAAGGAAGCCAAGCAGTAACGATTTCAGTGAAAAAGTCGAAAGAAAACTGGCGTCCGTGCGCTTTTTATGCTTACGCTGGGCAAACCGTTCAAAATATCAATATACTATGAGCGTAAGAATTGTTAAGAATGAAAATTTCTACAAGAATGTCCACGAGAGCATATCTCTATCTTCAGTACATCGTCCAGTGTAAGTGTTTTTACGTTTCAATTTCTTCCAACAATCTCCATTCAATTACTGAGGTGACAGTTTACGAGCTAGCTAGGGGAAAGCCTATCACACCAGTTACAGCCTAGCTAGCGGGCGATCCTATTACCCCAGTTACAGCCATCAGCAAACTGTCGAGTCTTCAGAGAAGAGTGATTGTGTTTCGAGTTTTCCTGGAAGTGCAACTCAGCTCTTCTTCATTTCGCCTGTGAACCATTCGTTCTGCAAAATACACAGTCAATTTAAGATTGGACGGAAGGGGGATTTGTGTTTCATGCACCTCGCCATTCTTAAATTACGTCTGACAAGCATTCGTTGCACATGCATCTCCATGATAATATAATTAATAGTCCGGTCAGTGATCTTAACCCATCATGCCGAGACGTAAAACGGATATAGGTTGTAGATCATTGGCATCCAAAAGAAGCGCTTATCACGTAATGCATTCATAACTGTTCCCGGACGAAGCCGGGGCGGGTTGCTAGTTAATACATAAAATTAAAGTAAGAATTTATATTGACAGTTACATTAAAAAAATCAGTGATCAGATTTAACTGCAGAAAGTGCCTGTGATTAGCCGATCTCTCGCTGAGCATTGTACAGATATGGCCATAGAATTTCAGACATCTCTTGCGTAGGCCTACATCAGTAAACCTGTCATTTAAGGAATAGAGGTCCACTGTTCTCGTCTTAATCCACATTCCATTTTTTCTCGTGGGATCGTAAATTTTCCGGAGAATTTTCCGTTCTTGCTTTTGAATTTCTTCGAGTATAATTTTAGAGTGACCACAAGAGAAATGGTTTCTGATGTGAATAATCACTGTCCTGTCGCAGTTTTGCATTATCGTCGATATTACTGATGGTTATAAGTAGAGCCATGCGCGGACAGACAAAACGTTATCCGCATCCGCCCCGCATCCGCACGACTGTTATCCGCATCCGCCCCGCATCCGCACGACTGTTATCCGCATCCGCCCCGCATCCGCACGACTGTTATCCGCATCCACCCCGCATCCGCACGACTGTTATCCGCATCCGACCCGCATCCCCGCGACTTTTACCCACACGTTTGTTATCCGAATCTACTGGCATTACAATAATATTTTCTATGTGTTGCTTTATACTTTATCTTTTAGACATTTTAGCAGCAAGTCGAACCCTTAGGCTATGTATTGAACCCTACGGTATTAGGCTGACTGGTGTCGAACCTGGGTCTCTGGGAAAATGAGAACAAACTAGAGATGCCAGCGAGAAACGAACCCAAGGCATTTGAGGGAGTTTAAGCTATAAAAACCCCTAGAGAAAGGACACAGTAAATCACTGTTGTGATGTAAAGGAATTATGACATTATTTGATAACATAATGTAGAAAATATTAGCAGAATACGGCAGTATTGGGCTGTAAAATGCATACAGTTCTGGACTTAGCACGGAATTTGGAACCCGTGACATGGTACAAATGAGTTTAGAAAATATGCGTGTTTTCACGGCGCCACGTCAGTCACTCGGACCTATTTACACCATCTGAGAGGAGGGAGGACAGTAATATATGGTCCAGTGAATCCCCTTCACATAAGAGGAAGCTCAGTGGAGTGGGAAACTGCAAGAATAATTTAATGATTACTCGTGATTGGAGTAACTCAGAGACATGAGGATTGCACCTACGTGAATGAATTGCAAGGAGGCTAATTATCAAGCCGTCAGACATCGAAATCGTTCCAGATTTAAGGTAATGCGCAAGAACACAGGAGGAGTGAGCCCAGCGCAGTACTATGACCAGGTCATTGGGGAAGAAACGCCCAAGCGGCTTGGGTACGCGCTGGCAAAGGCAATTAATATTAATTAATTGACCGATCGATCCTCATGCACACAGGCAGATATGTAATCAGCGAGGCAAGATGGACCAGGAAAACGTCATTTCAAGACCAGAGAAGCACGTAGAGAGGAGATGAAGTTCCAAGGAATTTATAGACCTACATTTCTGCTGAAAACAGATATAAGGTCAGTGGAGCAGACAGTCGAGGTCAGTCGTGCCATATTCTAGTGCGGAGCGCATGTCGCCCGGGTCCAGGAAGGGACGCGCGCACTTTAACATTTTGAGTGTTCATCAACATATTAACCATGCAGTGTTACGCACAAGTTAAGAACAATTAGTCAGTCGTGCCATACTTTAATAGTCGGCATTACAAGTGATTAATATTGAGTACGCAGTAAATGTACAGTGTGGTGTACAAGTTAAGACAATGTCAGATTAGGTCAATCGTACCTCGTAACGAAGAGATATTATGTGGTATTATAACAAGTAGTTCCGTGAAGAACTATACGGTCTATTTTCATATATCCTGCTCATGTTTATTGTCTCTATCAACATACAAAATTTCAGTTTAATTGCTGTAACAGATTCGTAGATATTGAGAACCGTCTAAATATTTCATATGGTCGCCAGGATGGATTTTTATTTTTGTACTATTACATTAAGATTATTGTGTACGTGAGGTATTCAAACTTCAATCACATGATTAGAACACAAGAAGTAAAAACGAGATTTTAAAAGTACGCACACCAGCCATCTTGTGATTATGCAAACAATTGAAATAAATTACATGCCAGTGGATCAACATTTGTATAAGCATTTAACGTGCAACGTTTCACGGCACTCGGATAGTTAATTCACGAGAAACGTCCATTTAAATATTTATACTTCGCGTCGCCGCCATGTTGGATTTGTGCTCACCAGGTTACTGAAAGTCCTATAGGTGAACATATGTTCATAGTCTCTATGAACATTAAAAAAATTCAGTTTGGTTGCTGTAAAAGATTCATAGATATTGAGAACCGTCTAAATATTTCTGAAGCTCGGCATTTAGGATTGTTATATGTATAGGCCATAGAGTTATGTACCATTCAAGGACAATTATTGCCTAGGTTCATTATTCAAACTTTCCCTTCGATCGCATGATTACGACACAAGAATAAAAACTTAATTTTAAAATTTCGCACAGCCGCCATCTTGAGGTTATGTAAACAATTGAATTAAATTAGATGGCAGTGCATTACAATCTGCAAAATCATTTACTGTACCACATTTCACTGCGCTCAGAGAGTTAAATCACGAGAAAAGTCCATTAAAATATTTCAAATTCGCTTGGTCGCCATGTTCGATTTGTACTTTACAGGTTTATGAAATATACATTGGTAAACTTGTATCAGCACCCTTTATCACCGTACAAAATTGCATGATGATATCTGCAATAGTTTCGGAGATATAGAATGTCAGTGAAATATTTCGCACAGCCGCCATTTTTCGGTTATGTAAACAATAGAACTAAATTAGACTCCAGTGCATTACAATGTGTAGAAAAATTTGCTGTACCAAGTTTCATTACGTTTGGATAGTTAAATCGTGAGAAATGTCTATTTAAAAGTCTCAATTTCGCTTGACCGCCATGTTGGTTTTGTAGTCACCAGGTTTTTAAAAGTCTCATAGGTGAACTTCTAGTAGTGCCCTTTATCACCGTACACAATTTCAGGGCGATGTCGGTAATAGTTTCGGAGATATTGAATGCTAGTGAAATATTTCGCACATCCGCCATGTTGGATTGGTGAGACTTAACAAAATTTGAAGGGCACGGTCGAGGTCGCCGGGAATAGTGCTATGAACTTACCGAGATTCATTGAAATCGCTCCAGCCGTTTAGATTTTATTAGGGGGACACACACACACACCTCACACACACACACACACACACACACACATACACACACACGCACACACACACGGACAAAAGGTGATCTCATAAGACTAATTTTTCAAAATTGAAAATAGGCTAAAAATGTACGTGGAACTGTCCAAGGCTTTGTTATAAGCATATCATTCAAGGAGACTGTAAGTTCAGTCGAAGGACAATTGAAAGTGGTAAGTGTACAAGTACAATGTACAATGGACGAGCGCGATATATAAGCTATTAGCCTACTTTCGATTTTTGCAAAAAATGAAAGTAGACTTATGAGATCACTACAGGGCGAAAAAAAAAGTGTGTCTGTCTGTGTGTGTGTATGTGTGTGTGTGTGAGTCTGTGTGTGTGTGAGTGAGTGTGTGTACTCTGAATGTCGGTCCCCCCCTATCAATTCGAACACGGTGAGCGCAAATAGAACGAAATTTGGTACAAAGGTAGCACTAGCAAAGGACACCTCAGTGTCATGTTTTATATCGCCGGCATCTTGACGGAAACGTAATGGCGGCCACACAAATGTTCAAAGCTTAAATCAAATTACGACTAACCTAATCATCCGATCTCTACCAAATTTTGCAACAACATACCTTTATGGGGGCAGCATCCTTTGACCAAACTAATAGGTCATCAGCCTAATAGATTGCGGATGGCGGCCATCTTTGTGTGAAAATCGATTGCCCCTATTAATTCGAACACGGTGAAACCGAATGGAACGAAATTTGGTACAGAGGTAGTACTAGCAAAGGGCACCCCAGTGTCATGTTTTATATTGCCGCCATCTTGACGGAAACGTGATGGCGGCCACACAAATGTTCAAAGCTTAAATCAAATTACGACTAACCTAATCATCCGATCTCTACCAAATTTTGCAACAACATACCTTTATGGAGGGAGCATCCTTTGACAAATCTAATAGGTCATTAGCCTAATAGTTTGCGGATGGCGGCCATCTTTGTGTCAAAATCGATTACCCCTATTAATTCGAACACGGTGAAACCGAATGGAATGACATTTGGTACAGAGGTAGCACTAGCAAAGGGCACCCCAGTGTCATGTTTTATATAGCCGCCATCTTGACGGAAACGTAATGGCGGCCACCCAAATGTTCAAAGCTTAAATCAAATTACGACTAACCTAATCATCCGATCTCTACCAAATTTTGCATCAACATACCATTATGGAGGGAGCATCCTTTGACCAAACTAATAGGTCATTAGCCTAATATTTTGCGGATGGCGGCCATCTTTGTGTGAAAATCGATTCCCCCTATTAATTCGAACACGGTAAAACCGAATGGAACGAAATTTGCTACAGAGGTAGCACTAGAAAAGGCCATCTCAGTGTCATGTTTTATATCACCGCCATCTTGACGGAAACGTAATCGCGGCCACCCAAATGTTCAAAGCTTAAATCAAATTACGACTAACCTAATCATCCGAACTCTACCAAATTTTGCAACAACATACCTTTATGAAGGGAGCATCCTTTGACAAATCTAATAGGTCATTAGCCTAATAGTTTGCTGATGGCGGCCATCTTTGTGTCAAAATCGATTACCCCTATTAATTCGAACACGGTGAAACCGAATGGAATGAAATTTGGTACAGAGGTAGCACTAGCAAAGGGCACCTCAGTGTCATGTTTTATATCACCGCCATCTTGACGGAAACGTAATGGCGGCCACACAAATGTTCAAAGCTTAAATCAAATTACGACTAACCTAATCATCCGATCTCTACCAAATTTTGCAACAACATACCATTATGGAGGGAGCATCCTTTGACCAAATTAATAGGTCATTAGCCTAATATTTTGCGGATGACGGCCATATTTGTGTGAAAATCGATTCCCCCTATTAATTCGAACACGGTGAAACCGAATGGAACGAAATTTGGTACAGAGGTAGTACTAGAAAAGGCCACCTCAGTGTCATGTTTTATATCACCGCCATCTTGACGGAAACGTAATCGCGGCCACCCAAATGTTCAAGGCTAAAATGTAATTACGACCAACCTAATAATCTAGTGTCTACCAAATTTTGCAACAACAAATCTTTATGGGGGAAGCATATTCTGACCAAACTGCTAGATCATCAGCGCAATAGTTTGCAGATGGTGGCCAAGTATGTGTGCAAATCGATTCCCCCTATCAATTCAAACACGGTGAAACCGAATTGAACGGAATTTGGTACAGAGGTAGCACTAGCAAAAGGCCGGCGCCATCTTGACGGAAACGGAATGACGGCCACCCAAATGTTAAAAGCTTAAATCAATTTTCGACCATCCTAATAATTTGATCTCTGCCGGATTTTTCAACAACATGCCTTTTTGTGGAAAGCATCTTATGACTGACTACAAGGTCATCAGCCCAATAGTTTGCAAATAGCGGCCATGTATGTGTGCAAATCCATTTCCCAGATCAATTCAAACACGGTGAAACCGAATTGAATGATTTTTTTTACAGAGGTAGCACTAGCAAAGGGCACCTCATATTCATGTTTAATATCCCTATAGCACGTTGTATTTCAACAAGCTACTACAACCAACATTCAATTATACTCCTTGAAAAGGACAAAGAGTTATAACAATACCCATGCATTTAGGAGAAAGTAGGCTATATGTTCTTTACTGAACATCTTGTTTGTTAGACATGGTAATAGTATGTCGAATTGCGCAGGTATAAACTTTTGTTATACGGGTGATGCATTTTCACAGGGATACCACTTTAATTAAAGTTCAGGACGATATGGAAGCATATCTATGCTATATCGGGAAATTATCAAAGGAAAGGAGTTGACAGACATTTGGGACCGCTGGGAATCGTCAGGCAGACTTTCAAACGAGATACGGGGTATTCGTGGAGGAAAGGTCTTCAACACCTGCATTTCTGAGATTCTGCAAGACGGGTCAACCAGTGAGAAATGTATATAGTGATCATGTGGTTTTTTAGTGATTTGTTATTTAGATATGTGTAAATTACAAGTGTAATAATCAATATAACGTGTTTGTGGAAGCGATAGCTTCGACATGAAGAAACAAAGTGCAGTGTATTTTGTAATGGAAAAATTATGTAAAATGTTTGCGAAAAGTGTAATGATGCCTTGATAATATGCAAATGATGGCGGGCATTAACGGAGAGGATGTGTGGTCGGAGCCACCAGAATAACCAACGTAAGTACCCAAAACCATGATTTTGTAGTGAACATGTAGTCCACTGTATGTCGGGTAATTTCAAAAGTTGTAGAATATGCCAATGAGAGTCAAATTTGGGAGGTAGAACCTTCAGATATTAATGTTGTGTTAATTTAGTCAAGTTAAGATGTCTTTGTACATCATTGTGTGGATAAATCGTTACCACTAATGTAGAAATGGCAATTGAGTTAAATAGAAAGTTAACGTAACGATCACGGATGTTCGGTTATTGATTATATCAATACGGTTACGTTGTGTCGGAGTAGGGAAATTTATTTCAGTAATAATAATAATAATAATAAATAAACATCAGGGGAAAATGTTTGTAAGCAAAATATATGCTAATTTGAATAACGGTGTATCCAAGCAGTATTACTAAAGTGATGGACCAAGCAAAGGAATTTAATATCAGAGTATCTTATGATAATGGAAAGAAATATGCAAGGAGATAGGAAATGGAAGTGTTTAATAGTGAATTGAATTGCAGCTTGATGAATAAGCTTATAAGAGTAATTGGTAGAGATTATCTTATTAATTAAGGACGGGATCTTCTCCGAATGTTCATGGAAGCCAGGCAGCCTAATCGACGTGTGAAATCTCGTATAGCCAAGGGCATACGGAGAGATATTATTGCAATTGAGCGTATCAAGTGAGGAAACCCTAGCTCTGATTATTGCTATGAAGCGTTCCGGGTTCGAATCCAGTGGTGTATGAGAGGGAAACATGGACACCTCACCCTGACACCTGATATCGACCGAGAACTAGCTATTGTGTGAATAAATACAGCTCCTGGGAGTGAATTTGGACGGCAGGAAGCTGTGCCCTGACCGTGTTCTTTGAAAAGCGCCGGCTATTCCAAATCGACTTGTGTTTGATGAATCTCGTTTCCTTCAGATAAATGTAAATGGACCTGTTGGGGCCAGCTATTAATATCCTAATGATAGGAGTAAATGCTTAAACAATTCGATATTCGGTATTGCATTCAGTATGAATTAGGTCATATGTATTGTGGGTCACTAAGACGGCAATGTTGTGTTTGAAGCCATAGGCTAATGCTTGGAAAGGGAAAGAGGGGCGTGAGGGGGAGTAAAGACCAACTTGTTACCGCCCGTCGCGGAGCCCATTGTATTCAGGAAGGGTCGGGGGAAGAGACCGTACCCTACTCTAGGCTTGGAGTGAGATGTTTAAAGTGAAAAACTATGAAACCCTGTTTGTTATAAAATAATGATTGTAGTAATGGATAATAAATATATGTGGTTTGAGACACATTGATAATTAAGAATCATTCTGATAACTTAATATTTGGCAAAGTTATGATACGTTAAAAGTTACATTTTTATACTGACATTATCACCTATTTCCGAAGGTGGATACCAGATGTCACACACTACGCCCACGCAAGGGTAGCATAAAATCCCACCCGACACAGCGGTAACAGAATTATTATGAAAGTAAACTCATTACGGCATACAGTGGAGCTACAAAAAGGGTAGAATTACGATTAACAATGGAGCTACAAAAAAGGTAGAATTACAATTAACAGTGGAGTTGCAATTAAATATGATGTGCAACTAATAAATTGGTTAATGCATGGTAAACTCAAGCATTTTGGTGGGAAGAGAAATACAGAACATGATGGTACGCATAGGGTAAAGTCAAATGTGTTTATAATAAGTAACTAGAGATTGTGAAGTTAAAAATGGTCACAATAAGTGACGTAAGATTGTAAGAACAGTTGTGGGTGTGTTTTACCAGTGCATCAGCGCACTTGAGAGTGAATTCTATGTTAATCTCATGGTAAATAATTCGGTAATCATTTGGATTTGTGAGGATAAAATGCGAATAATAATTGATTGGAGGAGTAAGTTTTGCATTGTTTTTGTGTTTTATTGTTGGGATTGTGTTTTTGTCTGTGCGAAGCCATGATTTAGAGCTCAATTAAAGTCTTTAGAATAGAGTTGTGCTTTATTATTGTAGAGTTGATACCTTTTAGTCTCAGATCTAAAATATGCAACTGCTCAGTGGGTGGACGGTACACGCCTGAGGACTGATGCTGGCTGGAGGCAGAAGCATGTTTTCCATGGAAATTATTCACCTGGGTACAGTATGTCATGTGCTATGTCTAAAGTGAATGTTACACAGCCAGAATTGCAACCCTTTTCAGTGCGGAGTGTTGATTATGCTTAATGACAAATTTGAGTGGGATTAGCGTAAATCATCATATTACATTTGTCATGAAAAACCATAACGGAAAAATATGATATGCCATAAACATCCGGGCCCTAGTAAGGGAGAGTGGGGGGGATTGTGCGCACTCGAGCAAGAATCGGTCCTGTGATGATGAAATAATAGATAACACAGCTGCAGTTATTAATAAGGGAGCCTTAGTAACTCTATATTCGATGGGCAGAAACAAATTTAATTCAAAAATACATTTTGTGGACTATAATTCGAAATCTCGCAAATATGCATTTGGGCACGATTACCCACCCTGCAGAGTAATCATGCGCATGGGTTGGGAAATTGTGCGCATGGGATGAGTGTTGGAAAGCCATACTAATACAATGTGAATTGGCAGAAACTTGCACTGTGCATTAACATTAGAATATTGCAATGCTTTTTACAAAAGCATAACAATGCAATGAACTAAAATTCTGCAGTTTTGGATATTAGAATAAAATATCTTCGATTCGTCAGCAGGAGGCAATCGAATTTAGGCTTGTTCTTTCAGGTTGTCTCAACGTTAATGCAGGATATCTCTTCAAGAACTCATACAACCAATATTCTCCTGCTAGACTTTTAACTTTATGGAAATTATGGAGAATCTTATTCTCCTCTGAAAACTTGAACTCGAACCGTCTGACAAGCTTTGTGGGCGTTAAGCCATAAAATAATGTTGCCAATGTCAAAAGGTATTCGGATAATTATGACTCCATTTCGTTGATAAAACAGCTTTACGGACTAGACGAGGTGGAGCAAGACAATTTTGCAGCAACTGCTCTGGTAGGATTGACTGGGGTATGTTGAAACTTCTCCCCACTTCCCTTATTTTCCTCCCATAATCCCTAATTGCACGTCGAGATTTCTGCACATTTTCTGCTGGGTAGGAGTTTTTCTTCGTTTTACGCGTATAATTTCTTGGCATCTGGAGAACAAAGACGAAATTTTTGCCATTTATGTCGCGTTGTATTTGTATTTGTAGTACTTATATCATATACGATTTGCGCACCATACCCCACTCTGCTTTTAAAACGTAACTCACTGAATCCCGGTAAACTAATCTATTGTATTGAAAAATAAATACATGCAAAACCACTGTACACACTGGCATTTAAAACTACATTTAATTTTAAATAATTGAATCACAACTGTAGTTTTACCTTCTTATTTGCTGGCTACAGAAAATAACATGCAACATGTTAAGTTTCTTCATCCAAGCACGATTACCCGCTGCGCACAATTACCCAACTTGCCCCATGATATTCAACAAGTTTGGATTGTGTTCTAAAAAGTATCCGCAAATTTACTCCAAACATTATCCGCAGCTTATCAGCTATCCGCAAAGACATGCAAACTATATCCGCATGGTGAAAAATGTTGGGGATATCCGCGGGATTATCCGCGGATATCCGCATCCGCGCAGGGCTTTAGTTATAAGCCTGTGCGATATTCTCTCTCTGCCTGTGTAAGGAGCAATTAAAAGCAACGAAGGGTGTGTGTCACTATAATTGCCACAACAAGCTTGCAAAACCTTTCCTCTTCGTTAGTCTCAATGACTATTCAAATGTATGCAGATGCATGCGTTCTCACGGGAGCTCACTTGCAGTCAGCGTGATTATCAACTGTTCAGGAATAATGATGTCTTTAGGAATCTCGAGAAATAATCAACATACAGCTTGTCTCGCTTGGAGGCAGTGGAGTAAGCAGGATTTCTCTCTGAGGGGGTTCATTCATACAGTGAGGTAGTTGTGTACATTATTAAAATGATGTTTCGATTATTATTCATTTGAAAGCAATATTTAAATGAACATTCTCTTGGCATGAAGATTATTTTAATTGTATTTCCCAGCGCAATAAAAATAAATAAAAATAAAAATATTAAAAAAAGAATATGGAAAACGGTAACTACGAAGGGCGCACTCTATTGTTTTACACTTTATTTTGTTCTTCCCAAATGAAGTACATTACACATCAGTTGTTACGTACACCTTCTCAACATAATCTCCTTGTAACTTTATGCACTTTTGCCATCAATGTGTCAGTCTGTCACACAAGATAATATTTATATTGTGTAGCTGTAGGCTGTCAAATTTATATGAAAATTTTCAATTATCTTTTTTTAACAAAAAGTTTTTTTTTTTTTTTTCAAATTACACAAATAAAGCAAA
Source organism: Meconema thalassinum (assembly GCA_946902985.2). Lineage (NCBI taxonomy): Eukaryota > Metazoa > Arthropoda > Insecta > Orthoptera > Tettigoniidae > Meconema > Meconema thalassinum. Next base: position 702,202,292 of record OX336388.2, read on the forward strand.
ATACTATTTACTAGCAGGAGTGCCTGGCTTTGCCCGGTGTATTTATTTGTTTTATGGATGATAATGAATACTACTACAGAACTGGAGCGCTCAAGGATAAGGATCGGAAAGCACCAACGCTTATTGCAGCTGGTAACCTCAGTATACTGCACCAACACCATAACCCTTATACAGAGGCATGATGATAAGAACTGTTTTAAGGGGCATAAGAAATCTTTATGCACTAATTACTCCCCGTGACTGCAATATATAAGCAGCTCGCCTTTCTGCACCAGAACACTGGTAGAGGCGACGTGATGCATCCCGCATTGTCAGGCAACAATATACTTAGGTTTTATTGAAGCTGATCGGGAGCGCTTGTTCTTCCGACTTACTGAACAAAAATTAATCTTTAAGGTTACCTGAGAGGTGTAGCTTAATGCTACATATCCTAAACTATTCCTCTTGAATCTGGCTATCATATACAAAAAGAATTTTTCGAATCCGACTGGTAGTTCCAGAGATTAGCGCGTTTAAACACACAAACAAACAAATAAACAAACAAACAAACAAACTCTTCAGCTTTATTACATTAGTATGGATGTTCGATGATTTTGAAATGTAAATATTATATGTCAGAAAACTGTATTATAATGGGGGTCATTAAAGTACTACTTTTCATTATGATACAGTTTCTCCAACAAATCAGAGCTCATTCATTGACCAATTAGTTAAGGATAGCTTCGCACATGCGCTCAAAATCCAACATGTCGGACATGAATTACATGATTTGAAAGTTGACAATGTATATTGGATCAACCATTGTAGTTACAATCACAAAGACAAAGTCAGCACGAACCTTTACGGTGACAGGAATATACTATGAAATATGCATGCAATTTAGAAATCGACGTCCAGAAGTTTGCCACACACCATCCTTGTACCCTAGCCTATACCGACATGGAATGTGTCCACCGTTCATTTGCATAAACAAACTTCAGAATATTGCAAAATAAATAACACTGTACCTTAATAACCGCAACTCCAATTTCTACACAGGACATAGCCTAACATTTGTACGATTTCGCCGACAACTTTAGTGAATGCTGCTGTTAATATAAATACACTAGAACGTCATGGTGCAAATCGGCAGGCTGTATCCAAATGGCATTGTCAAGCAGACAGAGCGCATGCGTGGGTCAGAGAACGTGTGTAGCACAGACAGCAAACTCAGCGCTTGCACTCTGTTCACTAAATTCAAGTGACTGGATCTCGACAGATATTTATGAAAATTTCTGTTCAAACATAAAATGAAATAAAATAAAGTTATAATTATCGTCGAACATAAACGGCTGTATGCAACTCACCTATAATGGTAATAAAGACACTCATATGGAAATTATAAAATTCGCTTCGCACGTTTTATAAACATACTCGTGTCTTAATTTTTGCCATTTTAGACTCGTTGCATAATGTACTATTATTTAGCATCCAGTACGTTAACAATATAATTAATCATTCAATGCAGCCAAGTGGCCATAGGTTTACAAAAATACTATTTATATGAAGTTAATTTCTATTGATTCGCATAATCACTGATTGTCCTTGTTCTTTTTGTACAGATTTCCAAGTGGTTATAGTGATCGCATGCATGTCCACACAGTTGACACTTGCATGTAATTGAAGGCTCATGATACGTCTTGTTGTGACAAATGATGAGATGGAAGCCGTGTACTACCATTCTTGTATAGACATGACGCATTTCAAAGTTTGCTTTCGTCCATGATCGATCAATCATGGCGCCAGATGCAAGAAACTCCGGATATACGTCTTCTCGCTTTTGGATGAGTGTTGCCAATAGGTTCTCTGATGCATTTGTGTACGGTAGGTGTATTTGTGTCCTAAGATCTTCTATGAGGAAGGATTCACTTGCCAGGAGATAAACTAATCTGGATCTTGTTGTCTTTGAAACTCCAATTGCTTTCTTAATGTATACTACTTTTACTCTTTCTAATGTGGAGAGGTTTTTCATTGTGAGATACGGCAGATAATTTCTAAGCCATACGTCAATATTGGCAGTATTTTTTCTTTAAATAGAGACATTGCTGTCTCTAACATTATGTTTACCTGCTACAGAAAACATATCAACATTCTATCTTGAGAAATGTAGGTGGGAGATAATTTTTATCATTTTAAATGATCTTGTCGACTTCGTCGTTACGCTGGGGTCTGGCGTTACGTTACGGTGACGGGACGAAATGTGCCGAGAATGCACTGAGGTGTGTGATGTCATAGTACTGCTTGAGTTTCCTCCTCTCCCCGCGCGCTCCGGTGAGCGTGACGTCATCCAGCCAGCTACCTCCTTTGACCTTGGTTTGCACTTGCTAACGGAGTTTGAGTTCACGCAGCATTTGTAGCATTTAAAATGATATAAAGTCTAGTCTTTCAGACTGACTATCATTCTTTTTTATTAAACACTTGTCATTTCACTAAACTTGGGTTGGCAATTTTAGCATAACCACTCATAAGATGCTTCACATGAAAAGGGTTAAAACTGAAATGATGCAGTGATATCAACATGTTCTGGGGTACAATACGTGACTGCTTCTAATATTGATATTATGTGTGAGAACAATAAAGTTTCGGCGCGGAACACCACCGAGAAGAAGACAACTGTAGACTGCGGAGAGAGAATTGTACAGTGTGTGTAGATAATTGTGTTCAGTAGCCATAGTGATCAGTAGGGACCGGACATTTATATGAACTGAAAACGATTGAAATATGCATGCAATCATGCTCTAAAATTGTGGAAGATATGCATTAAAAATTGAAATGTATGCACTTAACAATAAGCCAATGTTATTCACTCACTTTATACCTGTATCATTCACTGCAGAAAGAAGCATCACAATAGATCATTGCAAGTTTTTCAATGTTTTCAGGAGACAAATTACGTCTATTTTAATCGTTTTCAGTGCATAAATGTCCGGTCCCTAGCCATCAGTTGAATAATCACTATTACCTGACACCCACTGTTATAATAAATACTTTCTGCTGCTCTTCCCTTTAGGCATTTTGAGTTAAGGATATGCAGACTAAGAATACAGTAACACATTAACTGAAGAAACTCCTCACAAAACTATCCCTGGGCTGTCGAGATGGTGAAAGGAATGTCCCACCCCATTCCTTTCTTCAAATAGCCAGGCAGCATTGCGTAAAGTACGAGTACTGTCATGTCGTTATCTGTTTCTAAGAAAGTTGTTTACATGGGATACTGCCCAGGTGGTGAAAGGGATGTCTCACCCATTCCCTTCTTCAAATAGCCAGGCAGCATTGTTGCGTGAAATATTAGTTATTAATTTGTTGCTTACAAGGGATGTCCAACACTTAATTTCAACTGCATGTGCCAAAATATGCTGTTATGTTCATAATATGCAAAAAATCCAGTAAACCCTCAAAATATGCATTTGCATATGCACATACGCAGTTTCAAAAAATCCGGTTCCTAGTGATTAGTGACGCACGCTACCGGTTGGTTCGTGATCCTGTGTGTGAGTGCTGATTCCTACCACAATACGAATACATGTCACAGACGTAGCGCTGTGTCGTCAAATTACCCGGAATAACTACCACAAGTGCTGGAATTTTGAAGTGAATTACACCCATGTAAGGGACGCATCCTAAAAGCATAGTAACCAGAATGTTGTGATCACTAGCCCAGTGGCACTCCTATTGCAGATCTAAACTGGAATTTTGGCGCGATGATTAGTAATGAATAAAGGTTGATGAGGAATTTCAAACCACACATTTTCATGAATTTTGTTTTGTAATAAAAATGCAGATTTCTGATATTTCTTTCCAAAACATTTGGAAGTATTGGTCATTTCCCGTTATTTATTTTGTAACATGTACATTATACATAATTGTCAAATTATTGTGTTTTATGAGAATGACCTAACTACAGTATATATATAAAACTCAATGTTGGTTTGTTTGTCTGTTATTTATACAAATCTACACCGTTTCACCGATCTGCACCAAAATTTTGTATACTTACCCTTTGGAACCCAGCGGGTAACACTGTCCACTTTAAATTTCGGACAGACCACTCCATTCCCTGCATTTAGGCCCTTTTGCACAAATTTACACCATTTCACCGATCTATTAACTTGAAGGACATATTGTCGCTAGGCGACAACGACTAACACTATCATGATAGTCAACCCCGCACCATTGATGGACAGGTTGTCACTAGGCAACAACGATTTACTCTGTATCATGATAGTCCGGTAAAATTTGCTAAATGACACATGAGAAAACTGACCGATGTAATGCTATCCTGTCTGAGATACATATTGGCATACATTCCTACATTCACCTATCACCATTTTGCAGTTTTTATGTGTAGCCAGTTGTTATTTCATTTGCGGGGCCTAGACATCGTGGTCATGTTGCCCCCTGTACATGGATGTGTGTGTAGAATTTTTGTGATAACCTGCGTTATTGTGATTGTTGCACTAGCATGTGTAAATTGGAGATAGGATATGGAATTTGAAGCCATTTCTCAGTGTTGCTCAAGGATTTATTGAACTGTAGTATTCTCTATGCATTCGTTTACCCTGCTGGTAACACTGTCCACTTTGAATTTCGGACAGACCACTCCATTCCCTGCATTTAGGCCCTTAGTCTCAAATCTACACCGTTTCACCGACATCAACCAAAATTTGTATACCTACCCTTCGGGACCCTGAGAGTAACACTGTCTGCATGAAATTTCGGACAGACCACTCCATTCTCTGCATTTAGGCCCTTTGGCACAAATCTACACCGTTTCACCGATCTGAACCAAAATTTGTATAATTACCCTTTGGTACCATGCGAGTAACACTGTCTACATGAAATTTAGGACGGACCCCTCCATTCCATGCATTTAGAACCTTTGGCACAAATCTACACCGTTTCACCGATCTGAACCAAATTTTACACACTTACCCTTTGGAACCCTGCGAGTAACACTGTCTACATGAAATTTTGGACAGACCACTTACTCCATTCCCTGCATTTAGGCCCTTTGGCACAAATCCGCACCGTTTCATCGCTCTGAACCAAAATGTGTATACTTACCCTTTGGAACCCTGCGAGTAACACTATCTACATGAAATTTCGGACAGACCACTCCATTCCCTGCACTTAGGACCTTTGGCGTAAATCTACACAGTTCCACCGATCTGAACGAAAATTTGTATACTTACCGTTTGGAACCCAACAGGTAACACTGCCTACTTTAAATTTCGGACAGACCACTCCATTACTTGCATTTAGGCCCTTTTGCACAAATCTACACCGTTTCGCCGATATCAAGCAACATTTGTATATCTACCCTTTGGGACCCTGAGAGTAGACTAACACTGTCCACATGAAATTTCGGACAGACCACTTACTCCAATCCCTGCATTTAGGCCCTTTGGCACAAATCCGCACCGTTTCATCGCTCTGAACCAAAATGTGTATAATTACCCTTTGGAACCCGGCGAGTAACATAATCTACATGAAATTTCGGACACACCACTCCATTCCCTGCATTTAGGACCTTTGGTGCAAATCTACACCGCTTCACCGATCTGAACCAAAATTTGTATACTTACCCTTTGGAACCCTTCGGGTAACACTATCTACATGAAATTTCGGACATACTACTTCATTCCCTGCATTTAGGCCCTTTGGCACAAATCTACACCGTTTCTCCGATCTGAACCAAAATTTAAATACTTCCCCCATTGGAAACCGACGAGTAACACTGGCTGCATGACATTTCGGATAGACCACTCCATTCCCTGCGTTTAGGCCCTTCGGCACAAATCTACAATGTTTCACCGATTTGAACGAAATTTTGTATACTTACCCTTTGGAACCCTGTGGATAACAATGTCCACTTGAATTTTCGGACAGAGCACTCCATTCCCTGCACAAATCTACACCGTTTCACTTAATTGCATCAAATATTACATACTTACCCTTTGAAATCCTGCTGGTACCACTGTCCACTTGATAGTTTGGAAAACTCTCTCCATTCCCTATGTTTAGAAAACAGACAAAATGAACTTGAAAACCACGTTTTGAGGCCCTAGAACATGTCCGTAGTAGTGTACCTCAAAGAATATTTTAATAAGTCTTATGTTGGCTTGTAATTCGGGCTGCATCACGTCGCCCCTGCCAGTGTTCTGGTGCAGAATTGCGAAAATAGTTACTTCTTGCGTTGCTTATAAATTGCAGTCACGAGGAATAATTAGTGCAAAAAGATTTCTTAGGCCCCATAAACAGTTGTCAGTATGAATATTATGCCTCTGTATAAGAGCGATGGTGTTCGTGCAGTACATTGAGGTTATCAGCTGCAATACGCGATGGTGCTTTCAAATTTACTTTCGTTTATTCCGGTCCTTATCCTCGAGTGCTATGTGCCGATAAATGACACTATTGCTGCCTCAGGAGCTTGGGACAGCCAAGTGCTCTGATTATTTTCCTACGACGCTATGCGACAAAAGACGACACTATTGGTCTCTATTTTCCTAACAGCCAATGAGCTATAGGCCCTAGACCGTGTCTCATTTCACTTACTCCTCTTTCTAATCATATTTTTCATTCGTTTGTAAATGACATGTGTCAGTACTGTAGTTAGTAAATAGCAGTTTCCCTATGCATTATTATCATTATCATTACGGAAAAATGTCCTGAATGTTACGTCCATTATACTGTACTACTTATCACCCCCACTACCACGACCACCGCAAAAAGTTTATTTTTTCTTTCTGTTAGTTTAAATATCATTTGCCAATTATGTAGTAATACTCATTATCATCCATAAAACAAATGACTCCACCGGGTGAAGCCGGGCACTACTGCTAGTAGTCTATGTTTCTGAAATCACTTGGCTAATGGAAATTCCAGTACCTCTAGAAATAGGAAATTTATTGCGATGATCGGTAATAAATCAGGGTTAATGAGAAAAATCATAAACCTCAAAAACCACTCCATAATTTCCATTAAGGGGGAAACACAATTTTCCGTGATATTTTTTTTAGCCTATTTTCATTTATGAAATATGAATAAAATAGGCTTATGAGATCAACTTTTGTACGTGTGTCTGTGTATGTATGTATGTATGTGTGTGAGTCCGTGTGTGCCCCCACCCCCTAATAGCTTCTATACGGCAGAAATGATTTCAATGAAACTCGGTAAGGTCATAGCACTATTTTGGCCGCCCCCGACCGTGCCCTTCAAATTTTATTACGTCTCACCAATCACACATGGTGGCTGTGCGAAATATTTCACCGACATTCTATAGATCAGAAACTATTACAGATAGCACCCTGACATTGTGTACGGTGATAAAGGGCACTGCTAGACGTTCACCTATGAGACTTTCAAAAACCTAATAACTACAAAACGAACATGGCGGCCAAGCAAATTTGAAACTTTTAAATAGACGTTTCTCGCGATTTAACCATCCAAACGCAATGAAACTTGGTACAAAAAAATTTCATACACATTGCAATGCACTGACATGTAATTCAGTTCAATTGTTTACATCACTTCAAGATGGTGGCTGTGCGAAATATTTCACCAGCATCCAAAATCTCCGAAAATATTACTGTTATCACCCTGAAATTTTGTACGGTGATAAAGGGCACTACTAAAAGTTCAGCTATTAAACTTCCAAAAACCTGTAAAATACAAAACGAACATGGCGGCCAAGCGAAAGTGAATCATTTTGATAGACTTTTCTCGCGATTTAATCATCTGAGCGCACTGTAATATGGTACAGTAAATATTTATACACATTATAACGCACTGGCATCTAATTTACTTCAATTGATCACATAACCTCAATATGGCGGCTGTGAGCAATTTTAATATTTCTTTTTATTTCTTGTGTATTAATCATGCGATCAAAGTGAACGTATGAATAATGAACCTACGAAAAAATCGTCATCCAATAGTACATAAATCTATGGCCTACATATATAAAAATCCAATATGGCGACTATCTGAAATATTTAGACGGTTCTCAATATCTATTAATCTATGATAGCAATCAAACTGAAATTTTGTATGTTGATAGAGGCTATAAACATAAGTTCACCTATGGAACTTTCAATAACCTGGTGAGCACAAATCCAACATGGCAGTGACGCAAATTATAAATATTTAAATGGACGTTTCTCACGATTTGACCATCCGAGCGCAGTAAATCTTGGTACGGTAAATGCTTATACAAATATGAATCCACTGGCATCGAATTTATTTCAATTGTTTTCATGACTACAAGATAGCAGCTCTGTGAAATTTTAAAATCTGATTTTAATTTCTTATGTCCCAATCATGCGATTGATGTGTAATACTCCACCTACACAATAATCTGCACGTAATAGTACATAATTCTAAGACCTACAGTACATATATAAAAATCCAACATGGCGACCATCCAAAATATTGAGACGATTCTCAATATCTGCGAATATATTACAGCAATGAAACTGAAATTCTGTATGTTGATGGATGCAATTAACATAGAAAGTAGGATATATATGAAATTAGGTTGTATAGCTCCTTACGGAACTACTTGTTTGTCATTAATATGCAATTTCTGGTATTTATTTCCAAAAAAATTAGATCTCTGTTTGTGTTGGTGCGTTTTGTTACATGTTTGAAAAGAGCAGAGGGTACTGATGAAACTGTTGATGGTACTGAAAGTTTAATTTTTAATACATTTTCACGTGATGTTACTCTAAATTCTAATCACCATTGCCTTGGAAACGTCTCAGTCGCCCGAGGATAAACGTGGTCACCATTGCTGGCCCGTTATTTTCATGCCTGTCTTAATGATGTAATGGCAGTTACTGGAGCCACCTAATCAGCATAATAACATGTTCAAGCTTTGACGCCAACTTCATTTTATGACCCAAGTACAACAACCATAATTAATTCAATACATTACGGAACTTAGATGGTAATTTTATTTCATTATCATTAGATTTGCCTCATGTTGGTACTTTGTTTCGTAGCAATTTCACCTCTCTGTGTGAAAATAAATGAGAAAAACAAAATCTATGGTCATAGTGGAAAAGGTGAAAATCTTATATATAAAAGTGAAAGTCTGTATGTATGTATGTATGTATGTATGTGGGTGGGTCTGTTCCGTATACAAATCTACACCGTTCCACCAATCTCAACCAAATTTTGCATACACATAGTTTAGGACCCAGAAGGAACCGCTGGCTACATGAATTTTCGATAGTCTTTCTCATTCTTCTGATTTCGGCCCTTTTGCACTCAAGCACAGGCTAATCAAATCATAAAATATACTCATGAAGGAATGGCAAGGCAGAAAGTTTCCATGGCAACATAGCTCAAGTCGAGACACGGCCCACTGGATTCGAGTTGTGCTCTGCACTACCGGTATAGAAAATGAGGATCTTTACTTGAAATCCCGTTAGTTACTCAACTACTCACACAGCACTGTCAACCGAGTTTAGCATAACAAAGACTTGACACCATCTTCTACCATATATTTGTCAAATACCAATCACTCATTCATTCATCACGAAATCTCAGAAACCACCGAACGGATTGGAATGAAATTTGGTATGCAGCTTCCTCAAGTGACGCAAATGCCCATTAAAAGAGGATTTTTGCATATTCAGGTTCTAAAGGGGTGTTAAGGGGGTAGACCTGCATTTCATTGAATAGCAATATCTCCCGATTGGTTTCATTGGGGGATGTGATACTCGGCATATAAACTCATCATTAAAAATAAGAAGACACGGGTCTGAGGGTTTTTCGATGTGGTGTATATTATGAGGTGAAAGGGGTGAAGAGTGGGGATTGATAGATTCATAACGGAGCGTGTATCTCTTAAACGACATAGACGAGGAGTTTGAAACTCATCGGAAAAAATAAGCATAAAAAATAAGTAAATGTGTTTGACCGTTTTTTCATAAATCCAATTTAAGGGGCCCATGGGGAGGGGTGAAATTCGGGGGGAGGGGGGGAACCAGGAAGGAAAGTGTCCTAACTGATTGACTGACTGACTGACTGACTCACTCATCAAACTCAGGGGGAAAACTGATTTAAAGTAACTAAATAGCTGTTCGACAGTTTTTTCATAAATCAAATTTAAGGGGATCATGGGGAGGGGTGAAATTCTGAAAAAAGGAAATTGAAAGAAAATGTCCTGACTCACTCTCTCACTCACTCACTCATCATCGCACAGCCAAAATTATTGAAGTTAGAAACATGACAGTTTGGGGATATGTTCAATGTTTGTCAAAACCGTCTACTAAGGGAGGATTTTCGGATATTCAGGTTCTAAAGGGGTCTTAAGGGGGTTAAACATGCATTTCCTTGAATAATAATATCTCCCGATTGGTTTCATTGGGGGATGTGATACACGGCATATAAACTCATCATTAAAAAGTAAGAAGACACATGTCTGAGGGTTTTTCGTTGTGGTGTATATTATGAGGTGAAAGGGGAGAAAAGTAGGGATTGAAAGATTCCTAACGGAGCGTGTATCTCTTAAACGACATAGGCGAGAAATTTAAAACTCAGCGGGAAAAATCAGCTAAAAATTAAGTAAATCGGTGTTCGACCGTTTTTTCATAAATTAATTTAAGGGGCCCATGGGGTGGGGTGAAATTCTGGAGGAAGAAAGGAGTGAAAATGTCCTAACTGACTGACTAACTCACTCACTCATCAAACTCAGGGGAAAAAGACAGCTTAAAAAATAAGTTAATAGGTGTTCAAGCGTTTTTTCATCAATCCAATATAAGGGGCGCATGGGGAGGGGTGCAATTGTGGTAAAAATAATTGAAAGAAACTGTCCTGTCTGACTCACTCACTCATCACGCCCAGCGAAAACTATTAAAGTTGGAAACATGAAATTTTGGGAATATGTTCGCTGTATGTCGAAAACGTCAACTAAGGGATGATTTTTGTTTATTCGGGTTTTAAAGAGATGTTAAGGGGGTAAACGTGCATTTCACTGAATAACTTATTTATTTATCGTATGGCTTTTAGTGCCGGGAGTGTCCGAGGACATGTTCGGCTCGCCTGAGTCTGTAGCTACTTCCAGTGGACACCCTAAAGGGTGAGCTACAAGTTCCGTTCAATTTCAAGTAGTTCCAACTTTCGCCACCAGATATCAATGATACCTAGTGGTGAACGTGGGAACTTTGATAGAGCGTTCTGACGAAATCTAACCTAACAAATTTTGCTTTACACAAGTTTAGTCTATGAAAGGATCTTTACATGCCATAAATCTATGACATGGGACCGCCGGCTTTACTTTCCCTCCGAAGGAAGGCATTTTAGGGTAATTTGAAGGTACACTTGATGACACATACTGGAGTGAAGCCATTCTCGTGCAGCACACGCGGAGCCAGATTTAGTCACAAGGGTAGTTTGAAGGTCCACTTAATTACCCATACTGGAGAGAAGCCATTCTCGTGCAGCACATGCGGAGCCAAATTTAGCCAGAAAGGTCACTTGAAGAGACACATGCCCACCCATGCTGGGGAGGAGACCAATTAGCATATGCCAAGCTAAAATTGTTGGGACATTTGAAGATGAACCTTTACCCATACGTGTGTAGCATATGCGAAGCCAAATTTACTTATAAAGGATATTTGAAGGGAAGGTATTTGTAAGCACATGTGTTATTGCATAGCTGCAAAAGCCAAATTTGTTAACAGAAAACTTTTGAAGACACAAGTGAGAACCCATAGCGACAGGTACTATTCAATTGTAGCATATGTGAAGCAAATTTTGCTATCAAAGGAATTTCCAAGGCGCATATGTTAACCCTCACCTTCTTCATGTACCATGTGCGTTGCAAAATGTATTGAGAAGGGGCATTAATTAATTGCTTGACATCAAAAGGGTTAAGATTTGATGAGATACCTCCCATCCCTTTTGATGCCCAGCAATTACAAAGTGAATATGCTAAAATTACCAAGCCTAGTTCAGCGAAATTACAAGTGTTACAAAATTATCTCCCACCTATATTTTTCAAGATAGTGTGTTGGTATCCTCTTCTCTAGCAGGCAAACAAACTATTCACGAACTAGAAGCTAAATAATTACAATTTCCTTCATTTGGTTGATGATAAAATCTGTAAAAATAATCCTGTGAGAAGGAAAACAATAGGAACTCCTAATATAAATTTGACAGCCTACAAAATCTAAATAGTATCTTTCGTGATGAATATGTTAATATTCATTTAATTGTTCATAAACATCCCAAGCATAGAGTAATTCTATCAAACAGGTACCGAGTACGATCAATTTCCACAATGATACACGTTGACAGTCCTCCGGCTTAAGGTGGACTCTCGTCAGTAAAATAAAAGCCGCCGCCATCAGTAGAATATTCACTCTCACACACTTCACTTAGCACCAAAACCGCATTCATATCCCCGTCGCTGAAGGAGCTAGCCACATTTAACTCCACGTATATTAATAAGCTCCAAACAAGATCATATACTTCAGACGACAACGCACACGGGAAGCCAGTTGACCGCAGCATGTTCAAAGAATACCCATCACAAATGCAGCCATTCATAGAACTTAAACTTATCGAGATAATCTGAGAAGGAATGGTTTCCGCACTGTCCCCGTTACAATAGTAAAACCACTGTGTACATGGAAATAAAACAAACAAAAAATACATAGATCGGCCAGTGGCACCTCCATCAGACGCTCCCTCGGCCGATACATTGGCACAATAAGGGCCAATCCATAGCGGCGAGAATCTATAATCTACGAAGATAGACTAGCCTGTGGGAACAACACTATATTTGTTGATGGCACAGTCATATCTAAGATTTGCGATAATAAAATGAATAGTTCTCTTTTCAGCTTAATGTCCCAACATGTTTCAGTAATAGTTACCACACTCACCACGCCTCCCAACTAGCCTTCTTGTACTTTGCCTAGAGAGGGCAGTCACTGCAGATTTGATGGTGTTTTGTAGAGCCACCCGTCCTGTACATTTGGATCCGATGATGCTCCCTTGACGAGCAAAAACATGTCATCCCCCAGCTTTCCTCCTCAATAGTCCCCAATAATATATACAAATCTCAATCCTTTGTAATCTATTTCAGCCTCCTTCCACACTTCACAGCAATTGGAATGATTCTTAAACACAATATTAATTGTCAATGCGGCAACACTGAAGAATGGCTTCAAAGCTGTCTTTATTAGCCTATTTTCATTTATGAAAAAAAATAGGCTTATGAGATCACCTTTTGTCCGTGTGTCTCTGTGTGATGGTGTGTGTGTGTGGTGGATTTTTTGTGTCCTCCCCTAATAATTTCTAGACGGCTGTAGCGATTTTAATGAAACTCGGTAAGTTCATAGCACTATTCCGAGCAACCCCGACCGTGCCCTTCAAATTTTGTTACGTCTCACCAATCCAACATGGCGGCTGTGCGAAATATTTCACCAGCATTCAATATCTCCGAAACTATTGCAGATATCACCATGGAATTTTGTACGGTAATAAAGGGAACTATACTAGAAGTTCACCTATGTGACTTTTGAAAACCTGGTATCTACAAAACCAACATGGTGGCCAAGCGAAACTGCGACTTTTATATTGACGTTTCACGCGATTTAACCAACCAAACGCAATGAAACTTGGTACAGTATATGTTTATACCCATTGCAATGCACCAACATCTAACTTCCTTCAATTGTTTATATAATCTCAAGATGGCGGCTGTGCGAAGTATTTCACCGGCATTCTATATCTCTGAAACTATTACCGGTATCACCATGAAATTTTGTACGGAGATAAAGGGCACTACTGGAAGTTCATCTATGAGACTTTCAAAAACCGGTTAACTACAAAACGAACATGGCGGCCAAGCTAATTTGAAAGTTTTAAATAGACTTTTCTCGCGATTTAACCCTTCAAACGCAATGAAACTTGGTACAGCAAATGTTCATACACATTGTAATGCACTGGTAACTAATGTAGTTCAATTTTTTATATAACCTCAAGATGGCGGCAGTGCGAATTTCGAAAATAAAGTTATTATTTCTTGTGTTCCAATCATGCGTTCGAAATCAACATTTTCATAATGAACGTACACAATAATCATCATCTAATAATACATAACTCTATGGCCAACATATATTAAAGTCCGACATGGCGACAATCCGAAATATTTAGACAGTTCTCCATATGTATTAATCTACTACAGCATTCAAACTGAAATTTTGTAAGTGTATAGAGGCTATAAGCATAAGTTCACCTATGGGACGTTCAATAACCTTGCGAGCACAAATACAACATGGCGGCGGCGCGAAATTTAAATATTCAAATTGAAGTTTCTTCTGTTTTAACCATCCAAGCGCAGTGAAACTTGATACGGTATATGCTTATACAAATTTTAATCGACTGGCATCTAATCCATTTAAATTATTTTCATAACCACAAGATGGCGGCTGAGCGAAATTTTAAAATCCCTCTTTTATTTCTTGTGTCCTAATGATGCGATTGAAGTTTGAATAAAACATCTACACAATAATCTTCATGAAATAGTACATAAATCTAAGGCCTATAATATAAAATCCAATATGGTGACCATCCAATATCTCTCTGTGGTTAACAGCCGTGAGGCTGGTTGGCAGCAGCTCGCCATTCTTCGCGTCTCTGTCTTCCTCTTCAGTTCACAGTATGAGCCACAACCCATATCTTGCAGTATTTGACTCATGTACTCCAGTCTGGTTCTTCCTCTACAATTCTTGCCGTCTACTGTTCCCTCCAATATATTTAGACGGTTCTCAATAACTACGAATCTATTACAGCAATCAAACTGACAATTTGTATGTCGATAGAGGCAATTGGTATTAGTAGGATATATGAAAATGGGCTATTTAGTTCCTCACGGAACTACTTGTTTTTATACTAACAAAGGAATTCAGGACACACACATTAGCACACTCTCTGACTCTTCCTAGCAAGAAACATGGCTTCATGATTGACATATGAAAAGCAGATTTCAGATCAGTGTAGGATGATATCTTTCTATTTTGAAGCGCATCTGCACAGGTAGATCATTGTTAGCAAATACGCTTTGGACCAGAAATGTACAGACAACTGGAAACCACAGAATAATAATCGTGAAACTTCCAGGGGGTAGTATTCAAACATGATCTTCTGTGTCTGGATACCAGGCTCCATTGTCCAAAGCAGGCGGACGGCAGCTAATAGGGAACGTGCAGAGCCCTCTAAAGGCGACGCTCCACACCAACAAACGAAAACCAAACTCCCTCTCACAGAGTCAATTCAGCAGTCAGCTTGCTGGCACCAACCAATAACGATATCTCATGAGTTGTTTCTTTGTGGATGTAATATTCGGTATATAAACTAATCATTAAAAATAATCAGACATGTCTAAGGGTTTATCGATGTGGTGTATATTATGAGGTGAAAGGGGTGAAAATTGGGGGTTGAGGGATTCTTAACGGAGCGTGTATCTCTTAAACGACATAGGCGAGAAGTTTGAAATTCGGCGGGAAAAACAGCTTAAAATACTTGTAAATAGGTGTTCGACCGTTTTTTCATAAATCCAATTTAAGGTGCCCTTTGAGAGGGGTGAAATTCTGGGGGAAAAAACAGGAAAGAAAGTGTCCTAACTGATTGACTCACTTACTCACTCTACAAACTCAGGGGGAAAACAGTTTTAAATAAGTAAGTAGGTGTTCGACCGTTTGTTTCATAAATCCAATTTAAGGGGTTCAAGGGGAGGGGTGAAATTATCAAAAATAAATGAAAGAAAATGTCCTGACTGACTCACTCACTCATCATCGCCCAGCCAAACTTATTGAAGTTAGAAATATGAAATTTTGGGGATATGTTCGTTGTATGTCGAAAACGTCCACTAAGGAAAGAGTTTTGAATATTCAGGTTCTAAATAGGTGTTAAGGGGGTAAACGTGCATTTCATTGAATAACAATATCTCACGAGTGGTTTCATTTGGGGATGTGATACTTGGCATATATACTAATCATTAAAAACAAGCTGACACATGTCTAATGGTTTTTCGATGTAGTGTATATTATGAGGTGAAAGGGATGAAAAGTGGGGGTTGAAAGATTCTTAACGGAGCGTGTATCTCTTAAACGACATAGGCGAGGAGTTTGAAACTCGGAGGAAATCAATCAGATTAAAAATAAATAAATAAATAAATTAAATAAATAGGTGTTCGACCGTTTTTTCATAAATCCAATTTAAGGGGCCTATGGGGAGGGGTGAAATTCTGGAAGAAAAACGTCCACTAAGGAAGGATTTTTGGATGTTCACTCTCGTCGACCAACCCAAACTATTAAAGTTAGAAGAATGATATTTTGGGGATATGTTTGTTGTGTGTCGAAAAAGTCTACTAAGGAGGTATTTTTGGATATTCAGGTTCTAAAGTGGTGGTAACGGGGTTAAACCTGCATTTCATTGTATAACAATATGACACGACTATGACGCGAGCGAAGCGAGGCAAGAAATGAGATGGTGTGTGTCTGTGTATTACTCAATCACGCAACTACCACTGGTCCGATTTACATGAATTTTTACATGGAAGTAGCTGATTTACCTGGTTAACATATAGGTTTCTTTTGATTTCAATACTTTGTCCTATTTAAAGATGGTGACCATTTTAGTGACGTCTCTACACCCTTTGGTTTAAAACTTTCATATTTCCATTTCAAATAAAAAGAGAACGCTAAGAAATAGCAAACTTTTGATGGGATATACGAGGTTTAAAATTACATTTTCTATCCGAAAGGTATCTCCAACGGTTAGCGAGTAAAACTTAAATTTGTGCTATAAAACACGGTCAACGCCGAGCGGTGTAGTTGGACAAAATGTTCCATCCTTAATCTCCCTCTGCGCAGCACCTCGCCTATCCCCTGTTTTAACACTGTCACCTTCACATTTTAATTTAATTATGACGCGTAGCGAAGCACGGGTACTTCAGCTAGTATACTATAAAATTAGAGGATGAAATTGAGCAAGTAGATAGTTTTAAATACCTAGGAAGTTGGGTTACGCAAGACATAATATGCACTAAAGAAATAAAAACACATATTGCAATAGCAAAATAAGCCTTCAGTAAGAAAATACAATTATTTCGTGGAGCCATGAAAGTCAGCCTAATGAAGAGATTAGTGAAATGTTTTGTTAGGAGTGTAGCTATGTATGGAGTGGAAACTTGGACGCTTTGGAAAGAAGGCGAGAGAAGAATAGAGGCTTTCGAAATGTGGGTGTGGCGGAGATTGGAGAGAATGAGTTGGAAGGACAAAGTGTGAAATGAGGAAGTATTAGAGAAAGTAGGAGAAGAAAGGATGATGCTAAAGAAGATAAGGAAGAGGAAAATGAATTGGATTGGACACTGCCTAAGAGGAGATGGTTTGGTGAAAAATGCATTAGAAGGGGCAGTCCAAGGAAAAATCCGAAGAGGAAGAAGAAGGTTTCAGATGCTGGATTCCATCAAGATTGATAAATCTTATGAGCTGATGACACGTGCTGCTGAAGACCGGATAAGGTGGAGAAACCGACCATGAAGAAACCTGCCAACAGGCAGATGAACTGATGATGATGCGTTAAGTGAAGCAGACTATACCTGAGAATGTTATTGGACACAGCACTAGGAGAAGGACCAGAAACATTCCCTAGTTCTCCATCAAACGATGTTGGTGGAATTTCTGAATTTAGGCTGGAAAAGTATCATTATGGTGTTTGAAGCCAATTTCCAGTGTTGCCTTAGTAAAAAAAGTTTGATTCTTTTCAGTCGGTCAACACGAATGAGATGGGTTATTCCCTAATCCTGAAAAAAAAAACCATGAGATAAATAAATACACTTGGATGATCAGTTTCGATCGTCAAAGGTACCGATGCTTTGACAACTGTGACGAGAGGTTTCTTCATGTTTCCGAACAGTTGATGATCAGTTGGTGCCAAGTCGGGAGAGTACGGTGGCTGTGGCAGCACCGTGAATCACATTTGATCATTGGCAGTGGTGGTCTCTCGCCAAGTGTGGGGGCGGGCATTGTCATGTTTCAGAAGCACACCTTAAGCCCATTTTCCTGGCCGCTTAGTTTGAATGGCACGACGTAGGCGCTTAAGGGTTGCCACATATGCTGCACTGTTAATCGTGGCCCTCAATTCCAGCCAGTCAATGAGGATGATGCACTTTGTGTCCCAGAACACTGTTGCCATTCGCCTGCCAACTGATGACACTGTTCGGCCTTTCCTTGGCGGTGGATTGCTCCTACGCTTCCATTGCTTGGTCGCCGTTTAGCGGATTTTGCAGAACTAGACACGGCTGTCAAGGCTTGGGTTGGTTGGTTGGGTCCGCAGTTTAGGGGCTGCAACAACGCGTACATTTAACCCCGTGTACTTTGGGTGTGTGTAGAAACTGTCTGATAACCAGTGTTAATTGTGATGACTGTATTAGTGTGTGTTATCCGTTTTCAATTCAAGTAAGGACTGCAGACAATGAATTTTCAAGTAGTTCCTACTTTTCGTACCAAAACGCCATCCACCGTCAACGACAACTAGTTCTGGAATTGGTTACTAGATGCCTGGCGACGAACGTTGGAATCTAAGAGCGTTAGTCAAATCTAACCTATAATTTAGCTTCACACAAGTGTAATTAGTGGAAGGTTCTTTTACATGCTATAAATGTGTGACATGGGACCGCCGGCTTTACTTCCCCTCCGAAGGAAGGCATACTGAGGGGTTTTTAACGCTCTAAAAATCCGACGACTTTGGCTGGGTTTGAACCCACGACTTTGGGGATAGAAGCTCAGCATGCTACCAACTACGCCACCGAAACTCACTCAGGGGATGGGTACGCAGCACTCCAAAAACATGGTTTCAGGACGGTCTGGACAGACTGACACATCGATGGCAAAAGTGCATAAAACTACAAGGAGATTATGTTGAGAAGGTGGACGTAACAACTGATGTGTAATGCACTTCATTTGGGTAGAAAAGAATATAGTGTAAAGCAATATACTTTAGTACGCCGTTCGTACATAAGGAGAAGGCTGATTATGAATTGTTTTCAGTCCAGTCCATGATTCTCTTATTACAAAGAGCTGGCCTACATTTGGCGAGAGAAACAAACAAGACTGTTGATACGAATTATTGCATCTGTTGGGAATGTTACGCTACAGGGGCTCACGTCTGATCCATTACTCCGCACATAAGGCCACGTTCCCTCCACTCTCACCAGTAGTCTCGTACCGCGCCGCCCCGGAGGTCTGGGTTCGATATCATCCTAACTATTAGGGGCAGATGACCTAGATGTGTCTCCCCTTGAACCACCACCACCACTACCTTTTTCGTGCCTCCAAATTATGGGTCAAAGTCACTTATTTGTTGGGAAGAAATATCTCTCGAATTAAAACTCAGCAATTCTTCTAGGTTTGTGCCGTACGGGGACACCAAGAGCCCGCTGATGAGTCAGCTTGGTGTAGTAGGTGAGACACAACACAAGACACGGCACAAACCTAGAAGAATTGCTGAGTTTTAATTCACTGGTCGTAAAAGCCAATATACCATCATTCTGTAAGCCTTCATAGGGAGGTTATGGCTGCTTGAGCTTTTGGTTCTCGCAGTAAAGAGGCGCAGGTGCGCTTCATAAATAGGGAGGTAGTGCACAGTTCGCTGCTCCTATGGGGGTCTGGGCGGGGACACCTAGAGCCCGCTGATGAGCTAGCTTGGAGTCCTAGGCGAAACCTAACACAAGACACGGCACAAACCAAGAAGAATTGCTGAGTTTTAATTCACTGGCCGTGAAAGCCAATATGCCATCATTCTGGAAGCCTTCATAGGGAGGTTATGGCTGCTTGAGCTTTTGGTTCTCGCAGTAAAGAGGCGCAGGTGCGCTTCATAAATAGGGAGGTAGTGCACAGTTCGCTGCTCCTATGGGGGTCTGGGCGGGGACACCTAGAGCCCGCTGATGAGCTAGCTTGGAGTCCTAGGCGAAACCCAACACAAGACACGGCACAAACCTAGGAGAATTGCTGAGTTTTAATTCACTGGCCGTAAAAGCCAATATACCATCTCTCGAATGTTATAATAAAGATTTACGAGTGTTTCCAAGTGATTAAGGCGGCTTAAACCGGTGTTTATGATTTATTAACGGTGCGAGAAAGTTTATTGTGTTGGCTTAAGGACAGCTTGTTAGAAAGCAACTTCCGCATGCGTGGTATATTCGGAAGTTGCCAGCCTGTCAACAGACTTGTGGGTAAGAGCGTGACGAACAGGTTGTGGGGATTACTCATGTGATCCTACTAACGTGCTCAGCCGCTCCACGTTACCCTTACATCAAATAGTGGCCTTCCTGGGAGTGGTTTCTGCCCATCTTTCGATGCAGTCTTGGTAAATTCATTTCCCGA
Source organism: Meconema thalassinum (assembly GCA_946902985.2). Taxonomy (NCBI): domain Eukaryota; kingdom Metazoa; phylum Arthropoda; class Insecta; order Orthoptera; family Tettigoniidae; genus Meconema; species Meconema thalassinum. The sequence continues at coordinate 702,222,736 of OX336388.2, forward strand.
GACACCTGCCCCGTCTCGTTGCGTAGTGGCTAGCATTGTTGGCTGTCACCGCTGTTTGATTTCCGGCTCTGCCAAGAAATGTAATTCTGGTCTGAGGACTGGAACGGGGTACCCAAATCTTACCTCGTTTACAAATACACACACTAGTACAGCCATCACAGTGACACAGGTCAACAGACAGCTCCTACACACACCCAAGTACACGGGGCTACATGATCACAATGTCGCGAAATCCCTAAATAATAATAAGAATAAGAATGAGAATCAGAATAACAATAAGAAGCAGACGAGTGAGATGAATAATAAGCTGATTATGAAGAAAGAAGAAGAATAAGATTAAGAAGGAGAAGAAGGATAAGAAGAATAAGAAGAACAAGAAGAATTAGAAGGACAAGAAGAACAATAATAAGAATAAGAAGAATAAGAACAAGAATAAGAATCAGAATAATACCGACGAAAGTGCAGAGAATGTTAGTGTGATCACACCTCAAGGACCATATGGCGCAGTCCCTCGGGCAGAAGGTGCCCAGTATGGTCACCACAGATCAAGGCAGTTACAGAGGTCGAGACCCGATTCAGGTCAATAATAAAGGAAGAAAGACCAAGCTAGCTTTGTGTGAATGTTGGACATGGTCTATCCGCTTGCGCGTTTAACATCACAAGTCATGCGTATTTCATTTAACTTTAAAACAAGCATCAAAGCCCGTTACAACAGGCTCTAGGTTTCGATCCCCTTTCCGACTTATTTCAATCCATTGTTAAACACTGTGCTAGTGTCTGACCGAAACACTATTTTCAGCCAAATATGAAACTGAAACCTATGTAATTAAGTTACAATTTAGTTAAATTCACATTACACCCTGAAACCAGTAGATTTCCCTGGCTTTGTGGCAGATTATTCGATTAAGTTAAATAAAACACTTTATATTCGACGACGTCAAAATGTAAATATTATGCGTCAGGAAACTGTATCATAATGATGGTCATTATTGTACTGCTTTTCATTATGAGACAGTTTCTCCAGCCAATCAGAGCTCATTCATTGACCAATTAGGTAAGGATACCTTCGCGCATGCGCTCAAAATCCAACATGTCGGACATGAATTACATGATATGAAAGTTCAAATTGGATATCGGATCAACCATTGTAGTTACAATCCCAAACACAAAGACAAAATCAGCACGAACCTTTATGGTAACAAGAAAATACTATGACATATGCAAGAAATTTATGAATCTACGTCCAGAAGTTAGCCACACAGCATCCCTCTATATAACTTTCCGACATGGAAAGTGCACCGTACCATAATTGTGTTCGCGTAAATGAACTGGCGAATATGAGACAAGAAATAGCACTGTACCTTATTATCCCCAACTCCAATTTATCCTATACACAGCGCATTGCTTTCAAAGAACTTCGGTGACAATATTAGTAAATGCTAGTTCTGATCGGCACTAGATATTAGGCAGGCTGTAAACAATAGCATTGCCAAGCAAAGTAAATGGTCTCTGCTTCCGAAGGTCTTTGACCCACACATGCACTCTGTTCACTAACTGAAGTTACTGAATCCCACAGATATTTATGAATATGTATGTAAAAACATATAATAAATTATCGTCGAACATAAACAGTCGTATGCAACTCGCCTATAATGGTAATTAAGACACTCGTATGCAAATTTTAAAACTCGCTACGCTCGTTTTATAAACAGACTCATGTCTTAATTATTGCCCTTATAGTCTCGTGGCATAATGTACTATTATTTTTTTCATTTAGGTACTAAAACATTTAGAGAGAAACCCATAAAACTATGACTTACATCAATGTTTAAGTCTTTAGTTACCTATCACAATCAAATTGGTTTTTCGAGAAGTATTTGTTACTAACAGGTTCTTCTAGCATTGTGCCGCCGTCTGTGTTTTGCACACCACAAACAGGTCCTCTATCGAATCCCCGGAGCTTTACCACATATTTAGTATAGTGGGGGCTCTGACGCTTCTCAACTGCGGAGTGGGGATTTGCTCTATTTAGAGTCCCCTTCATTGTACTGTAATTATAGTGTAATGCACTATACAGGGTGTCGCAAAATAACGTCGACAAACTGAAACCAGAGGTTCCGGCCGTTATTTGAAGCAACTTGAGATAGGGCACTTACGGCCGTAAACGAACCGTTAAAAAACTGCGACGTTAAACTATTAACGAGGCAAATTGGCAACACGGCGCCGAGAAAGTGAGACTTTTTGTAATGTTTCCGTTCCGTACCAGCCAGAGAGGAATGCCGCCATATCCCGTCCGGCGAACTAGCTCACTGGTATTGTGCACGGGAAAAAATGGAGAAATTATGATAAGAAACAAGAAGTTCCGTGACGAACTAAAGAGCATACTTTTCTTAAAATTTAAGATTCATGCCAACGATTAATCTATATGGATCTATCTAGTTAATAACGAAATTAAGTTGCTAATATCGAAATTTCTAATTAGTTCGAAATACTGTATACCTGGCATAATGTAGCCTAATAGAGCACTACAGTTGGCAGCCCTGGTGACTGAATATATTCTTAGTTCCATCTTTTAGGGTTCAGAATACAAAATTTGGTTGAAGTCCAATGGATGGCATGGAAATTATATGCAGTTAAACATTGGATCTAACAGCGCGCGTAAAACCATGTTGGCAACAATGTCAGGCATGTATTGGTCAGAAATAATCTGAAATAATATGTTCTATTGTTGTGCCAATTTTGAATGAAATCCATTAGTTAGTATAGAAGTTCCATGCGTTTTAAAAATGGACATATCAGCAGGATTAGAATCAAGTTGGCAGCACTGACGTATATTAGTTACTCCAAATTAATCTAGAATGCCAGGTACTATACGTGTGCAAAGTTTAGAGCTATTGGCTTGCATACTTTCTGATATATTGATATTAGGGTAACAAAAATTGAGACAGCATTTATTAACAGTTGGCAGCCCTGGTTGCTCTTAAGAATATGCATAGGCATATCTTTTATGGTACACATAGCACATACGAAATTTTGTTGAAATCCAATTGATAGTGTAGAAGTTATATGCATTTAAAAATTGGACCTATCAGCAGGCTTTTAATCATTTTGACAACACTGCCAAGTACGGCCTCTTGGAAATCAAACTGAAATATTATTATCTATACGTGTGCCAATTTTGAAATAACTCCCATTCATATCTTCCACGATATCCAATATGGAGTTCAAATTTCAGCAGTTGGTAGCACTGACATTATTTTTAAATACGTCATTGAGATATTCAGGTATAGATCTTCACGCCTATCGATTTTTTTTTTGATTGCTGCAGCCGTTTAGGAGTTGATGGGGGGGGGACACATTCAGCCAGACAGTCAGACAGGACAGACATACACACATTTGCCCGGATCGATCTCATAAGTCTACTTTTCCTCATTTTTGCAAAATGTGAGAAGTAGGCTAAAAACTTGCGCTGGCTCTGATTCAAACCGCTACCAAATGACTCGCTTCAAATACACGCCGTGCCGTTCACGACACCACTGAGCTAGTTCGGCAGACGGGTAGTGGCAGCATTCCTCCGCGGCTGGTACGGAACGGAAACAGAAAAATTCGCACTTTCCCGAAGCGGGGTTGCCGATTTGCCTCGTTATGAGTTTAACGTTCACAGATTTTTAACAGTTTGTTTCCGGCCATAAGTGTCCTATTTCAAGTTGCTTCAGATAAGGGCCGGAACCTCTGGTTTCAGTTTGTCGAAGTAATTTTGTAACACCCTGTATAAATATAGAAAAGAGAAATAAAATTTACATGAAAACAATCATAAAATGCCTAATGAACTTGAATCCTACAGCGTCTATTTTCTGAGATCATAGGCTAGCACTTGTTCTGCCTTTGAGAGTTACGATACGCATCCAGAGTGAAGACTACTGTACTCTGTAACCACACAATTGACAATACAACGACTCTCTTCATATTCAGTTAGTTTGTTATTTATTGTTGCTTTAAAGGGCGGAACAGCGAGGTCGTCTTCACCTAAAGTAGGGGGGTAAGGCGGTTTCTAACTCCCCCCACCACTTCTCCCTCTGACGTCACATACTAACCCGCAATACATTCAGGGGCAAAGCCAATATCTCGTCAACCCATGGTCCGATTTTGACAAATGAGGTGTCGTTGGACTCGGGCTAACGCCCTCTTTACAACGGACTACTCATTTCAACCCCTAAATAAAACCTACCCCTACTAGGGGGTGAAATTGTAATTTTTTAGTGAAAGTCTCTTTCCAAATGTGACATGTATAAGCTGCGCTGCTAAAATGAACTTAAACGTGGTTGCTCATATAGTGCATGCGTTTTTCTGGCTGCCGCTATGGATGAACATTTTTGTTTTTGTTTTTTACGCATGCGCACTGGGGATTTTTGTAAGAGGGCGAGCTCTTTGAAAAAAATGATTGATAAGAAGAGGTTTTGGTGGTGAGGAGAGAACCAGATAGTCGCCTACTTTCCTACGAAGTTTGCCGATATCTCTCGAACGCAAGGTCGGATATGGACGTGTGACGTGTCAAATCGCTTGTCTCGAAGCTCTATATATGCTATTAATAGGTTAAAGTTTTTGAGAATGAGGGAAACAGAATTTTTTGTTGTAAAACTGTGATTTTAGACTTTCTGTTATATCTCACAAACCAATAACGCCAGAGACGTATACGAGGGGTCGTAGGACTCGGGGTGACACCCCTTCCCTCCCCCCTTTAGAATATAGTATTTATGTTTTAAAAAATGCGAAAGGGCCTAACGACACTTTTGTTGAAAACATTTTAGTTTTTAAAACTTTTTTTTTAATTTGTCTAAAATGTTCATGACGAGTGGTTGTAGATAGAAAGAGACGATACCACTGGACACGTGTTTCAACGAGGCTATTACTGGCCACGGCGGTGATATACCAATACAGTATTCGCTATTTCGATGAGACGGCGGGTCGAGGGTTCGTTTTCTGATTTTTCCTATGATGGAATTCCTAATTCCTAAACCCCCTGAAGGGGGTCTTTAACGTGTAAACGATTATGAGTGACATGACAAATGATAATTCCTTGATCCGATGAAGTTGGCTTTAGATAGAACAAACAGAACTTGGTTATATGTTGCTTGAAGTGAGTATAGAAAACAGACTTGCTGGGGCAGACTGACAGGATGTGAATGTTATTTGAGCTTATTGGAATGCATTGACTTGACTTGACAACAGGGCAATGAAAAAAAAAAAGCACAGAGATGCTGAGGACACTTGAAGGTCAAACGATATGGCAACCATGGTGGGAGGGGGGAGCTAGGATGATGTCGCCGATCATGTTCAATGTTCAATGGATGAATTTATATTTTGCGAAGCATTGTTCGGAGAGGGTCATGTGACGATTTGTTTTAAGAGTATTTATTTTTTCAATGTTTTCTATGGCGGACTCATTGATTGAAATAATCCAAAACTGCTAGGGCATGGCCTTGAGATTTTATAAACCGATAATGGGATTTTGACATACAAGACCCACTCAGAACTTGACATGATGTCATTCGTTTTATGGCTTATGAATTTCCCCAAAAAAGACCCAAAACAACAAGATCATGGACTTTTGCTTTTCTTAATATATTGCAAACCCATAATGTAAGATGTTTACTGTGAGTGACAATATCTAGCTAGGTAAAGAAAGAATTATTGTAGGATATATGTATGGTGACTGACACGTCTTTGACCATTGGAACTTGTTTTCAGATCTGAATGTAGTACATAGGGAGTATAGGTTGTAGGCATGGCTTGACAAACGGTGCACACAAAATTCAATTTATCGGTTCAAGAATTAAGAGTAGACTCTCATTAATTAATTGGTTAAAGAGTGTAGCTAAAAATTAAAAAAATGGTGACTACATTAAACTAAACTGAACCAAGTCGAATCAAACCCAACTGAACCAAACCAAGCCTAAAGCAAACCAAACCTAATCAAGAACAAGCCAAGGGCTTAAGTGTAAAACTTGTGGGGGAATGCTGTCATTGGCAATGTCCAAAGGAAGGGATAACGCTCTACCTCTAGAGGGTAAGGTAAAGCTAGCGCATGGTGCTAATGCATATTCCCAAGTACATGAACCACACACACACAACTATCCTATGCTGTTTTTATGAGTTAACTGTTAAAACTTACTCAGTGGTTACTGAGCAAGATGGTCGCTACACACAACAAGCTTTAAATACTTGAGGCTAATAATCTATACACACACACACACACATACACACACATGCTTGTTCTAAACTAAACTGTCTTGCTGGCAGTGCTCACACAGTAGGCAAATGACAGAAATGCTTGGGTAACAGAAATACAATCATTTTCATTTGTCTAATGTTACCAGCTAACCATTGCATGCTATAGTGGTGAGCACATGTGCCTCTTGCACTGGAGATCGTAACTTGATTTCTAGCTCTAAGGCCTAGAATGAATCAAACTAAGAAAGAAGGGTATGGTGACGCAGTGGTTTAACTGTTAGCCTTTCACTAAGGTAGACTAGGGTTTGATTTTAGGTTAATATACATGTCATAAACAAACAAACAAACAAACAAACAAAAAAGCAGAGATAATGTTTAAAACTGATTACACTTGTCTCTTTTCAAATTATTACTTAGATTGCAAATACAAAGGTGGACTGGGTTTGACATACAGTTAATGCTGCCTATCGCATACTAGCCTGTAAGAAAGCCAAACAAGCAAAAGGCGTAGGTAGAGCAGTGGTAAAATCGCTATGTGTAGAGAACTAACTAACGGTTTTATGAACTGGCAATGGTATGTCGCATAAACAGTGCAGGATACAATCCAGCAACCATAATTTTTATCTTGTGGAGCAGAGAAAACATATATATAGAGAGAGATATAGAAAGCTTGTGTATGTATGGGTAGCATTGATTGTTTGACCAGAGAAAATACGATGAGGTAGGGTGGGGAAAGGGAGAATTAAAACTTATATATGAATGAATGGTAAATAGTATTTTTGTTTTTTTCAATAGTTTTGTTTTTCAAATGCAGTGGTAGATAGGCGTTATTTTGTAAATCATTCTTACTTGCAGAAGTAATAAGACTCTATGGTTCCGCTAACACATAGATAGACTGTATTATTGCCATGGTCAAGCACTCACATTAAGATCATTTACAAAATCATAAAATGAAAAATAAAAAATCTTGTTTTGGAAATATCGTTTTTCAACATACACAAAATAAATATATAAAAAATTTGTAAACAGCAAAATGGAAAATCCATGGTCAAGCACTTACATTAAGATCATTTACAAAACCATAAAATGAAAAATAAAAAATCTTGTTTTGGAAATATCGATTTTTTTCAACATACACAAAATAAATATATAAAAAAATTGTAAACAGCAAAATGGAAAATCCATGTTTCCATATAGACAAAATTTAAAAACCTTAAACGGACATTTAAGAAAATATATGCAAATGCGAAATTGACAAATGTGTAAATATGAAAATGGAAAAATCCATGTTTCCATATCATGAAATTGAAAAACATCAAACTGTCATTTAAAAAAATGCAAATGGAAAATTGACAAATTGCAATGTGTAAAATGTGAAATTGAACAAATGGCTATCATTATTTTAAAAAAAAAGAACATGGTGCTCTATGGTTGAGGTGTGAATCAAACCCTCTCTACTTATTTGGACCACCCGAGACTGAGTAGACTAGTTTTAGTTGTCATACCGCTTTTAAAAGTTTGTGTTAAATCTAGGAATTGAACCCAAGAGCTTGTAGGGGAGCTCCAAGGTTATAATATGTTAAACAGATAGCCTTGAATGTAGGGTGTGGTAGCTATATAGAGATGAGACGTTTCGCTCGGGGGAGGGAGGCATGGAGATCTGCATCAAACCAGTCAAAAGACTGACGACTCAAACAACAACATGTAGAGCTCACCAAAATAATGTTGCGTAACGGTAAATGTTAGTCAACGAACAGTAATGCATTACTAAAACCCATGACACGATACCTAAGAGCTTTTCTAAAATTATTTTAAAATGCCTTTAACCCTATATTAAACACCCAGTTCACAAGACTCATAACTGCAATGTTATGGTCAAACAAAACAAAATCTATATTTCAAAACAAACAAGTGGTTTAATCAATGTATACTGGAAAAAGTTTTATAAACACTCAAGTCCACAAAAATAATTAAATTAGTAACAGTCAGGTTGACCGAGTGGTTATGGTGTTTGACTTAAGTTCAAATTTTCTGTACAAGAAAGCAAGGGTTCGAATCCCTTACCTCATATAACTATTGCCTCAACATGGCTTGACCACACTCTATTATTGTGTACTCGGTACACAAACCATAAATAGAGTGTATTGTTTAAGGTCACGCTCTTTGCGAACATAGTCAGAGACTGTTGATGGTTAACAATTGCATTAATAGTGGGACATAGGGATAGCAATTAAGAAAAACAGACAATACACATACACTATTTTTATTTATTTAATGTAAGTACTTGTACAATAGTTATATACAAACTACAATTCTCTTTTGTCTATTACTATCTAGTCCTTTTCGATCCACTTGCATATCAAGGGCAGATGACTTTGTAGTTCAGCCCCTTTAAACAACAATAACACTACTTCTTGCATAGTCTGTGATGTTGATGACTCTTGAGGCGTGGAAGATGGATACAACATAACTTTTACAACAGGGGTTAAACGTTGCTCAACAAACAATGCACTATTTTGAGTAGCAACATTTTTCTCTTGTACTAACTTTTTAGCATTCTGATGATTTTTTGTCAACACCATTAGTGTTTTGTCTGGAGCACTACATCGCCTGATCACTCACACTTAAAACCACACCATTTCTACTTTTCATATTGCCTCGACATCTTGTTGACCTCTGTTTTGAGCATCGCCAGAATATTATTCCTTTTACATTTTGTCGTCTATAGTTATAAGAGTAGCCTTTATAGAGTACACGTTGTTTACCTCGGTTAGTTGTAGTAAGTTCCATAGTAGTAACTAACCTGTTAGTATGATTTGCACACTACAAAGGTTATCTCTGTTCTGGTAATTGAATTATTTAGCGTTGGCTTTTATATTTAATTCGTACAGTTTAAAGTGATAGAAAAGTGGTAGAAACGTGGTAGCAAAGTGGTAGACAAATGGTAACATAGTGGTAGAAAAGTGGTAGCAAAGTGGTAGAAAAGTGGTAGAAAAGTGGCAGAAAAGTAGTAGAAAAGTGGTAGCAAAGTGGTAGAAAAGTGGTAGCAAACTAGAAAAGTGGTAGAAAAGTGGCAGAAAAGTAGTAGCAAAGTGGTAGAAAAGTGGTAGCAAACTAGAAAAGTGGTAGCAAAGTGGTAGCAAAGTGGTAGAAAATATTACATGTATTGTTAAGAAATAGTTTAAGCGGTTACATGGATTCATTACACTATAATTTTAGCATCACGAAGCTCATTTTCTATATCCAAAAGTTCTTCCTCATATTTAGTATGACCAGCCTGTTTACAGGTATGCAAGTACTGAAGCCGCTGGATTAGCTTACTGGGATTGTTCCAGTAAACAAATTTAACATATGTATTTTTTGGGTGTAAACCATTATCATCATCATCATCATCATCATCATTATCATCATAATCATCATCATCATCATGGTTATCATCATCAATATAATTATCATCAATATAATCATCATCACTATTACTATCTAATCCTTTTTGTTCATCTTGCAATGCAACAACCTTTGGCATAGTTTGTGTTGTCTTTGATAGTGTTAGAGGTTTCTTAGACGTTAACGACTGTCCTAACATGTCTTTTTCAGGAGATAATAAATGCTCTTTAACAAACAAAGCACTATCTTGAGCCACACTATTTTTTTCTTGGTCTTGCTTTTTTACCTTGGTTAGAGTATTTTGTCCATTTAAATGAGTATTATTTTGATATTTACAATGATGATCGATTGAAATAAGTATGTTGGAGCCTTTTGCCTTAATCATTCCTCGACACTTTTTAGATCGTTGTTTCGAACAGCACCAAATAACAGTTCCATTTTTATTAGTTCTTTTTACAATATATGCATATCCTTTATAGTAAGCACATGGCTTACCATAGCTAGTCGTTGATACTTTCATGTCAACTGTTCAGCATAAACTAATCTCTAGTAAAGTTAACTCGATAATAAAAATGATTGTTTGTGGTATGTGCAGTTTAAAGTAAGAGCAAAAGTGAGAGTCAAATGGTATAAAAGTGTTAGCAAAGTGGTGGAAGAGTGGTAGCAGTTTATAGTAGTCATGATCTTTTTACTAGAATGTGATTTGAGTAAATGTAATTTCTAATCCTTAGCAGTGAGTAGTCAGTTAGTCTTGGTTCAGACAAGCGTAAACAGTTCTCCAATGAATCAGAGATCAAGATTTTCATTATGAAACAGTTGTGTAACCAATTAGGTATCGGTACTTGATAGCTTCACACATGAACAAAAATTCCAACATATCTGACTTGAATTACATGATTTGAAAGTTGACAAAGAATATCCAATCAACCATTGTAGTTACAATGTCAAACACACAAAGACAAAATCAGCATGAAATTTTAAGTTACAGGAAAATTCTATGAAATAGACTATGCAGAAAATTTGGAAATACACATCAGAAGTTTGCAACACCATCCTTCTAGCCTATATACATTTTCGACATGGAAAGTGTGCACTGCCCCTAACATTAAACCAATTTATCAATAACACAAGTCAACAATCAAAACATTTTGTGTTGAGTCTATCATTTAATGCATATATTCTGTCTACATCGAACAGTAACAAAAAAAACGCCATTCATAATTAATTAAGTTTGCTTTAATTCTTTATGTAATGATATATACATATTTAAAGTTTTGGCTGACTGTTCAGGGTGAATCGGCTTTGAACACATAAGAGAGGGAATATTTTAGGACTTAACCTCAGCTCACCTAACATAACCTAAATTTACCTAACCTAACCTTGTCATATAGGTAAGAAACGGGTCAAGCTATGCTTTCGACTACCGAGTTTCAGCTACTTTTCAAGGTTACTCTCCCGAACATTGCCGGAGACTGCTGATAAACACTTATATTCTCACGGCGGCGGCGCGCAACGACTTACATGACGAGCTCCCCCCTTTTCATTGATCCCTGTTGATTTGTCCCTTTGGACTGGTCCCTGTTGACTAGCCCCTTCTGGACGGGCCCTTTTTGAATGGAGTCATTTTTGACGGGTCCCTGTGGACAGGTCCTTTTGGCTGATCCCTTTGGACCGGACCCTTTGACATAATTTGGATAATTGGATAACCTATGGACTGGCCCATGCAATTATCCAAATTATGTCAAAGGGTCCGGTCCAAAGGGATCAGCCAAAAGGACCTGTCCACAGGGACCCGTCAAAAATGACTCCATTCAAAAAGGGCCCGTCCAGAAGGGGCTAGTCAACAGGGACCAGTCCAAAGGGACAAATCAACAGGGATCAATGAAAAGGGGGGAGCGCGTCATGTAAGTCGTTGCGCGCCGCCGCCGTGAGAATATAAGTGTTTATCAGCAGTCTCCGGCAATGTTCGGGAGAGTAACCTTGAAAAGTAGCTGAAACTCGGTAGTCGAAAGCATAGCTTGACCCGTTTCTTACCTATATGACAAGGTTAGGTTAGGTAAATTTAGGTTATGTTAGGTGAGCTGAGGTTAAGTCCTAAAATATTCCCTCTCTTATGTGTTCAAAGCCGATTCACCCTGAACAGTCAGCCAAAACTTTAAATATGTATATATCATTACATAAAGAATTAAAGCAAACTTAATTAATTATGAATGGCGTTTTTTTTGTTACTGTTCGATGTAGACAGAATATATGCATTAAATGATAGACTCAACACAAAATGTTTTGATTGTTGACTTGTGTTATTGATAAATTGGTTTAATGTTAGGGGCAGTGCACACTTTCCATGTCGAAAATGTATATAGGCTAGAAGGATGGTGTTGCAAACTTCTGATGTGTATTTCCAAATTTTCTGCATAGTCTATTTCATAGAATTTTCCTGTAACTTAAAATTTCATGCTGATTTTGTCTTTGTGTGTTTGACATTGTAACTACAATGGTTGATTGGATATTCTTTGTCAACTTTCAAATCATGTAATTCAAGTCAGATATGTTGGAATTTTTGTTCATGTGTGAAGCTATCAAGTACCGATACCTAATTGGTTACACAACTGTTTCATAATGAAAATCTTGATCTCTGATTCATTGGAGAACTGTTTACGCTTGTCTGAACCAAGACTAACTGACTACTCACTGCTAAGGATTAGAAATTACATTTACTCAAATCACATTCTAGTAAAAAGATCATGACTACTATAAACTGCTACCACTCTTCCACCACTTTGCTAACACTTTTATACCATTTGACTCTCACTTTTGCTCTTACTTTAAACTGCACATACCACAAACAATCATTTTTATTATCGAGTTAACTTTACTAGAGATTAGTTTATGCTGAACAGTTGACATGGAAGTATCAACGACTAGCTATGGTAAGCCATGTGCTTACTATAAAGGATATGCATATATTGTAAAAAGAACTAATAAAAATGGAACTGTTATTTGGTGCTGTTCGAAACAACGATCTAAAAAGTGTCGAGGAATGATTAAGGCAAAAGGCTCCAACATACTTATTTCAATCGATCATCATTGTAAATATCAAAATAATACTCATTTAAATGGACAAAATACTCTAACCAAGGTAAAAAAGCAAGACCAAGAAAAAAATAGTGTGGCTCAAGATAGTGCTTTGTTTGTTAAAGAGCATTTATTATCTCCTGAAAAAGACATGTTAGGACAGTCGTTAACGTCTAAGAAACCTCTAACACTATCAAAGACAACACAAACTATGCCAAAGGTTGTTGCATTGCAAGATGAACAAAAAGGATTAGATAGTAATAGTGATGATGATTATATTGATGATAATTATATTGATGATGATAACCATGATGATGATGATGATTATGATGATAATGATGATGATGATGATGATGATGATAATGGTTTACACCCAAAAAATACATATGTTAAATTTGTTTACTGGAACAATCCCAGTAAGCTAATCCAGCGGCTTCAGTACTTGCATACCTGTAAACAGGCTGGTCATACTAAATATGAGGAAGAACTTTTGGATATAGAAAATGAGCTTCGTGATGCTAAAATTATAGTGTAATGAATCCATGTAACCGCTTAAACTATTTCTTAACAATACATGTAATATTTTCTACCACTTTGCTACCACTTTGCTACCACTTTTCTAGTTTGCTACCACTTTTCTACCACTTTGCTACTACTTTTCTGCCACTTTTCTACCACTTTTCTAGTTTGCTACCACTTTTCTACCACTTTGCTACCACTTTTCTACTACTTTTCTGCCACTTTTCTACCACTTTTCTACCACTTTGCTACCACTTTTCTACCACTATGTTACCATTTGTCTACCACTTTGCTACCACGTTTCTACCACTTTTCTATCACTTTAAACTGTACGAATTAAATATAAAAGCCAACGCTAAATAATTCAATTACCAGAACAGAGATAACCTTTGTAGTGTGCAAATCATACTAACAGGTTAGTTACTACTATGGAACTTACTACAACTAACCGAGGTAAACAACGTGTACTCTATAAAGGCTACTCTTATAACTATAGACGACAAAATGTAAAAGGAATAATATTCTGGCGATGCTCAAAACAGAGGTCAACAAGATGTCGAGGCAATATGAAAAGTAGAAATGGTGTGGTTTTAAGTGTGAGTGATCAGGCGATGTAGTGCTCCAGACAAAACACTAATGGTGTTGACAAAAAATCATCAGAATGCTAAAAAGTTAGTACAAGAGAAAAATGTTGCTACTCAAAATAGTGCATTGTTTGTTGAGCAACGTTTAACCCCTGTTGTAAAAGTTATGTTGTATCCATCTTCCACGCCTCAAGAGTCATCAACATCACAGACTATGCAAGAAGTAGTGTTATTGTTGTTTAAAGGGGCTGAACTACAAAGTCATCTGCCCTTGATATGCAAGTGGATCGAAAAGGACTAGATAGTAATAGACAAAAGAGAATTGTAGTTTGTATATAACTATTGTACAAGTACTTACATTAAATAAATAAAAATAGTGTATGTGTATTGTCTGTTTTTCTTAATTGCTATCCCTATGTCCCACTATTAATGCAATTGTTAACCATCAACAGTCTCTGACTATGTTCGCAAAGAGCGTGACCTTAAACAATACACTCTATTTATGGTTTGTGTACCGAGTACACAATAATAGAGTGTGGTCAAGCCATGTTGAGGCAATAGTTATATGAGGTAAGGGATTCGAACCCTTGCTTTCTTGTACAGAAAATTTGAACTTAAGTCAAACACCATAACCACTCGGTCAACCTGACTGTTACTAATTTAATTATTTTTGTGGACTTGAGTGTTTATAAAACTTTTTCCAGTATACATTGATTAAACCACTTGTTTGTTTTGAAATATAGATTTTGTTTTGTTTGACCATAACATTGCAGTTATGAGTCTTGTGAACTGGGTGTTTAATATAGGGTTAAAGGCATTTTAAAATAATTTTAGAAAAGCTCTTAGGTATCGTGTCATGGGTTTTAGTAATGCATTACTGTTCGTTGACTAACATTTACCGTTACGCAACATTATTTTGGTGAGCTCTACATGTTGTTGTTTGAGTCGTCAGTCTTTTGACTGGTTTGATGCAGATCTCCATGCCTCCCTCCCCCGAGCGAAACGTCTCATCTCTATATAGCTACCACACCCTACATTCAAGGCTATCTGTTTAACATATTATAACCTTGGAGCTCCCCTACAAGCTCTTGGGTTCAATTCCTAGATTTAACACAAACTTTTAAAAGCGGTATGACAACTAAAACTAGTCTACTCAGTCTCGGGTGGTCCAAATAAGTAGAGAGGGTTTGATTCACACCTCAACCATAGAGCACCATGTTCTTTTTTTTTAAAATAATGATAGCCATTTGTTCAATTTCACATTTTACACATTGCAATTTGTCAATTTTCCATTTGCATTTTTTTAAATGACAGTTTGATGTTTTTCAATTTCATGATATGGAAACATGGATTTTTCCATTTTCATATTTACACATTTGTCAATTTCGCATTTGCATATATTTTCTTAAATGTCCGTTTAAGGTTTTTAAATTTTGTCTATATGGAAACATGGATTTTCCATTTTGCTGTTTACAATTTTTTTATATATTTATTTTGTGTATGTTGAAAAAAATCGATATTTCCAAAACAAGATTTTTTATTTTTCATTTTATGGTTTTGTAAATGATCTTAATGTAAGTGCTTGACCATGGATTTTCCATTTTGCTGTTTACAAATTTTTTATATATTTATTTTGTGTATGTTGAAAAACGATATTTCCAAAACAAGATTTTTTATTTTTCATTTTATGATTTTGTAAATGATCTTAATGTGAGTGCTTGACCATGGCAATAATACAGTCTATCTATGTGTTAGCGGAACCATAGAGTCTTATTACTTCTGCAAGTAAGAATGATTTACAAAATAACGCCTATCTACCACTGCATTTGAAAAACAAAACTATTGAAAAAAACAAAAATACTATTTACCATTCATTCATATATAAGTTTTAATTCTCCCTTTCCCCACCCTACCTCATCGTATTTTCTCTGGTCAAACAATCAATGCTACCCATACATACACAAGCTTTCTATATCTCTCTCTATATATATGTTTTCTCTGCTCCACAAGATAAAAATTATGGTTGCTGGATTGTATCCTGCACTGTTTATGCGACATACCATTGCCAGTTCATAAAACCGTTAGTTAGTTCTCTACACATAGCGATTTTACCACTGCTCTACCTACGCCTTTTGCTTGTTTGGCTTTCTTACAGGCTAGTATGCGATAGGCAGCATTAACTGTATGTCAAACCCAGTCCACCTTTGTATTTGCAATCTAAGTAATAATTTGAAAAGAGACAAGTGTAATCAGTTTTAAACATTATCTCTGCTTTTTTGTTTGTTTGTTTGTTTGTTTGTTTGTTTATGACATGTATATTAACCTAAAATCAAACCCTAGTCTACCTTAGTGAAAGGCTAACAGTTAAACCACTGCGTCACCATACCCTTCTTTCTTAGTTTGATTCATTCTAGGCCTTAGAGCTAGAAATCAAGTTACGATCTCCAGTGCAAGAGGCACATGTGCTCACCACTATAGCATGCAATGGTTAGCTGGTAACATTAGACAAATGAAAATGATTGTATTTCTGTTACCCAAGCATTTCTGTCATTTGCCTACTGTGTGAGCACTGCCAGCAAGACAGTTTAGTTTAGAACAAGCATGTGTGTGTATGTGTGTGTGTGTGTGTATAGATTATTAGCCTCAAGTATTTAAAGCTTGTTGTGTGTAGCGACCATCTTGCTCAGTAACCACTGAGTAAGTTTTAACAGTTAACTCATAAAAACAGCATAGGATAGTTGTGTGTGTGTGGTTCATGTACTTGGGAATATGCATTAGCACCATGCGCTAGCTTTACCTTACCCTCTAGAGGTAGAGCGTTATCCCTTCCTTTGGACATTGCCAATGACAGCATTCCCCCACAAGTTTTACACTTAAGCCCTTGGCTTGTTCTTGATTAGGTTTGGTTTGCTTTAGGCTTGGTTTGGTTCAGTTGGGTTTGATTCGACTTGGTTCAGTTTAGTTTAATGTAGTCACCATTTTTTTAATTTTTAGCTACACTCTTTAACCAATTAATTAATGAGAGTCTACTCTTAATTCTTGAACCGATAAATTGAATTTTGTGTGCACCGTTTGTCAAGCCATGCCTACAACCTATACTCCCTATGTACTACATTCAGATCTGAAAACAAGTTCCAATGGTCAAAGACGTGTCAGTCACCATACATATATCCTACAATAATTCTTTCTTTACCTAGCTAGATATTGTCACTCACAGTAAACATCTTACATTATGGGTTTGCAATATATTAAGAAAAGCAAAAGTCCATGATCTTGTTGTTTTGGGTCTTTTTTGGGGAAATTCATAAGCCATAAAACGAATGACATCATGTCAAGTTCTGAGTGGGTCTTGTATGTCAAAATCCCATTATCGGTTTATAAAATCTCAAGGCCATGCCCTAGCAGTTTTGGATTATTTCAATCAATGAGTCCGCCATAGAAAACATTGAAAAAATAAATACTCTTAAAACAAATCGTCACATGACCCTCTCCGAACAATGCTTCGCAAAATATAAATTCATCCATTGAACATTGAACATGATCGGCGACATCATCCTAGCTCCCCCCTCCCACCATGGTTGCCATATCGTTTGACCTTCAAGTGTCCTCAGCATCTCTGTGCTTTTTTTTTTTCATTGCCCTGTTGTCAAGTCAAGTCAATGCATTCCAATAAGCTCAAATAACATTCACATCCTGTCAGTCTGCCCCAGCAAGTCTGTTTTCTATACTCACTTCAAGCAACATATAACCAAGTTCTGTTTGTTCTATCTAAAGCCAACTTCATCGGATCAAGGAATTATCATTTGTCATGTCACTCATAATCGTTTACACGTTAAAGACCCCCTTCAGGGGGTTTAGGAATTAGGAATTCCATCATAGGAAAAATCAGAAAACGAACCCTCGACCCGCCGTCTCATCGAAATAGCGAATACTGTATTGGTATATCACCGCCGTGGCCAGTAATAGCCTCGTTGAAACACGTGTCCAGTGGTATCGTCTCTTTCTATCTACAACCACTCGTCATGAACATTTTAGACAAATTAAAAAAAAAGTTTTAAAAACTAAAATGTTTTCAACAAAAGTGTCGTTAGGCCCTTTCGCATTTTTTAAAACATAAATACTATATTCTAAAGGGGGGAGGGAAGGGGTGTCACCCCGAGTCCTACGACCCCTCGTATACGTCTCTGGCGTTATTGGTTTGTGAGATATAACAGAAAGTCTAAAATCACAGTTTTACAACAAAAAATTCTGTTTCCCTCATTCTCAAAAACTTTAACCTATTAATAGCATATATAGAGCTTCGAGACAAGCGATTTGACACGTCACACGTCCATATCCGACCTTGCGTTCGAGAGATATCGGCAAACTTCGTAGGAAAGTAGGCGACTATCTGGTTCTCTCCTCACCACCAAAACCTCTTCTTATCAATCATTTTTTTCAAAGAGCTCGCCCTCTTACAAAAATCCCCAGTGCGCATGCGTAAAAAACAAAAACAAAAATGTTCATCCATAGCGGCAGCCAGAAAAACGCATGCACTATATGAGCAACCACGTTTAAGTTCATTTTAGCAGCGCAGCTTATACATGTCACATTTGGAAAGAGACTTTCACTAAAAAATTACAATTTCACCCCCTAGTAGGGGTAGGTTTTATTTAGGGGTTGAAATGAGTAGTCCGTTGTAAAGAGGGCGTTAGCCCGAGTCCAACGACACCTCATTTGTCAAAATCGGACCATGGGTTGACGAGATATTGGCTTTGCCCCTGAATGTATTGCGGGTTAGTATGTGACGTCAGAGGGAGAAGTGGTGGGGGGAGTTAGAAACCGCCTTACCCCCCTACTACCTAAAGTGCTCATATTCCTTGTGACGTATGAGTATTCCATGACAGGAGTGTCTGCGCCTGAGGACGCCTGCACTGCAGAAAGTCTCTGCTATTTCGAGGTTCGAATTCCGGCGCTGAGTCTCGTAGCCTATCTCGCCGTGTTTTTCCACATTTCCTCCAGGAAAGTGACGGGATGGTACCTACCCAACCCTAATAATTGCAGTCAATGGTAAAGTGGAGAATCGGACCCAGCTCATGACTCCCTTGGTTGTGACTCTCGAGCTCACCAGTCATGACGGTAAGATGTTGATATTTTCTTTCATATCAGGTAAATATATTTTAAACGTGTTAGATACTAAAAATGCTTTGCTTTAGTAATACTTAAATATTTTAAATTTAAATGGGACATTTTAATATAATTTTACCGTCTACATACTCTAAATAATATGTCTTGTTACTTGCAGGATAATACTTTTGAATTACGTATTACTGTCCCGAGTTTAGAGCAATTCTAACACATAGGTTTCATGTGCGATCAATTTCTACAAGTAAGGATCACACGTGTGGGAAGTCAGCTGCCTGCAAAGAACACATTATGAATCCAGTTATTCATGGAACTCAAATACATTGATATATCAAGAGATAGAGAACGATTCCCGTGTTTTGGTTAAAACAGTGGTAGCAGAGCGTGGCTGGATATAAAAATATATATTCTTTATGAAAAATGGGGCTGGAATTAAAGTCATCTGCCTGGCGTTTGCAGATGATTTTTCAGTACTATCGGAAACCGCGGAGGAAGCAACCATATAAATCAATCTCTTGGAAAAGATCGCTAGCCAAACAGGAATAAGGATCTCAGTTGAAAAGACAAAATTGTTGACAATTGACAAGCATGGACCAAAATTTCTTGACGGATTGAAAGGGTCAAGAAGCTCAAGTACCTGGGAGTCTATACAGGAGAATGGGTTAGAAAAATCAGCAGTTGGAGATCGAATTCTAACAAGATGTTCAGTAAAGAACATGTAGCCTACTTTCTCTTAAATGCATGGGTATTGTTATAACTCTTTGTCCTTTACAAGGAGTAGCCTATAATTGAATGTTGGTTTTAGTAGCTTGTTGAAATATCACGTTCTATACGGATATTAAACATGAATATGAGGTGCCCTTTGCTAGTGCTACCTCTGTAAAAAAAAAAATCTATTCGGGTTCACCGTATTTGAATTGATATGGGAAATCGTTTTGCACACATACATGGCCGCTATCTGGAAACTATTGGGCTGATGACCTTGTAGTTCAGTCAAAAGATGCTTCCCACAAAACGGTATGTTGTTGCAAAATTTGGTAGAGATCAAATGATTAGGTTGGTCGTAATTAGATTTGAGATTTTAACATTTGGGTGGCCGCCATTCTGTTTCCGTCAAGAGGGCGGCGATATAAAACATGAAACTGAGGTGCCCTTTACTGATGCTACCTCTGTACCAAATTTCGTTTAATTCGGTTTCACCATGTTGAATTGATTGGGGGAATCGATTTGGACACATACATGGCCGCCATATGCAAACTCTTGGACTGATGACCTTGTAGCTTGGTCAAAGAACGCTTCATACATAAAGGTATGTTGTTGCATAATTTCGTAGAAATCAGATGATTAGGTTGGTCGTAATTTGATTTAAGCTTTGAACATTTGGGTGGCCACCATTACGTTTCCGTCAAGATGGTGGCAATATAAAACATGACACTGAGGTACCCTTTGCTAGTGCTACCTCTGTATCGAATTTCGGTCAATTTGGTTTAACCGTGTTTGAAAAGATAGGGGGAATCGATTTGCACACATACATGGCCGCCATCCGCAAATTATTGGGCTGATAACCTTGTTGTTTGGTCAAAAGATTCTTAATACATAAAGGAATAATATTACAAAATACGGTAGAGATAAGATGATTATGTTGGTCGTAATTTAATCTTTAACATTTGTGTGGCCGCCATTATGTTATCGTCAAGATGGTGGCAATATAAAATATGACACTGGAGTGCCCTTTGCTAGTGCTACCTCTGTACCTAATTTCGTTCAATTCGGTTTTACCGTGTTTGAATTGATAGGGGAAATCGATTTGCACACATACATGGCCGCCATCTGCAAACATTTGGACTGATGACCTTGCAATTTAGTCACAAGACGCCCGCCAAACGTATATATGCTGTTGCAAAATTTGGTAGAAATCGGATTATTAGGTTAGTCGCAATTTGATTTAAGCTTTGAACATTTGTGTGGCCGCCATTACGTTCCTGTACCAAATTTCGTTCAATTCTGTTTCACCGTGTTTGAATTGATAGGGGGGATCGATTTGCACATATACATGGCCGCCATCCACAAAGTGTTGGGCTGATGACCGTGTAGTTTGGTCACAATATTCTTGATACAAAAAGGTATAATCTAGCAAACTTTGGTAGAGATCCGATGTTTAGGTTGGTCGTAATTTGATTTAATCTTTAAACATTTTGGTGGCCACCATTACGTTTTCGTCAAGATGGCGGCGATATAAAACATGACACTGAGGTGCCCTTTACTAGTTCTACCTCTGTACCATATTTCGTTCAATTCGGTTTCACCGTGTTCGAATTGATAGGGGGGGACAGACATTCAGAGTACACACACTCACACACACACTCACACACAGACACACAGACAGAGACACAATTTTTGGCCCTGTGTAGATCTCATAAGTCTACTTTCATTTTTTGCAAAAATCGAAAGCAGGCTAAAAATGGAAAGAGCATATGGATTAACGAAAAATATCTACAACAAGAAGTGCATCTCCTGGAATACAAAAACATGATGTTCAGTAAAGAACATATAGCCTACTTTCTCCTAAATGCATGGGTATTATTATAACTCTTTGTCCTTTTCAAGGAGTATAATTGAATGTTGGTTGTAGTAGCTTGTTGAAATACGACGTGTTATAGGGATATTAAACATGAATATGAGGTGCCCTTTGCTAGTGCTACGTCTGTACCAAATTTCGTTCCATTTGGTTTCACCGTGTTCGATTTGATAGGGGGAATCGATTTTCACACAAAGATGGCCGCCACCCGCAAAATATTAGGCTAATGACCTATTAGTTTGGTCAAAGGATGCTCCCTCCATAAAGATATGTTGTTGCAAATTTTGATAGAGATCGGATGATTAGGTTAATCGTAATTTGATTTAAGCTTTGAACATTTGTGTGGCCGCCATTACGTTTCCGACAGGATGGCGGCGATATAAAACATGACTTTGAGGTGCCCTTTGCTAGTGCTACCTCTGTACCAAATTTCGTTCCATTCGGTTTCACCGTGTTCGAATTAATAGCGGGAATCGATTTTCACACAAAGATGGCCGCCATCCGCAAACTATTAGGCTGATGACCTATTAGTTTGGTCAAAGGATGCTCCCCCTATAAAGGTATGGTGTTCCAAAATTTGGTAGAGATCGGATGATTAGGTTTGTCGTAATTTAATTTAAGCTTTGAAAATTTATGTGGCCGCCATTACGTTTCTGTCAAGATGGTGGCGATATAAAACATGACACTGAGGTGCCCTTTGCTAGTACTACTTCTGTACCAAATTTCGTTCCATTCGGTTTCACCGTGTTCGAATTAATAGGGGTAATCGATTTTGACACAAAGATGGCCGCCATCCACAAACTATTAGGCTAATGACCTATTAGATTTGTCAAAGGATGCTCCCTTCATAAGGGTATGTTGTTGCAAAATTTGGTAGAGATCGTATGATTAGGTTAGTCGTAATTTGATTTAAGCTTTGAACATTTGGGTGGCCGCCATTACGTTTCCGTCAAGACGGCGGCGATATAAAACATGACACTAGGGTGCCCTTTGCTAGTGCTACCTCTGTACCAAATTTCATTCCATTCGGTTTCACCGTGTTCGAATTGATAGGGGGGGACAGACATTCAGAGTACACACACTCACACACTCAGAGGCTCACACACACACATACACACACACACACAGACACTTTTTTCGCCCTGTTTTGATCTCATAAGTCTACTTTCATTTTTTGCAAAAATCGAAAGTAGGCTAATAAGGCATTATAACACTGTCGTAAAAACTGAGTGTCTCTTTGCCAGTGAATGCTTCTCGATGAGCTATAGCCTCGAAAAACTAGAAGTCCTGGAAAGGAGAATTCTAAGAAAAATCATGGGTGCAGTTCGGACTGAAGACGGATGGAAACTGCGAAGCAACAGAGAAGTCTACCAGAACATGGCTAGAATCTCAGAGACTATGCGGAAGAGAAGGCTGACATCTATACAGAATGCACAAAGCTAGATTAACAAAACAAATATTCGACTCTCTGGAAGAAGAAGACCACTCCAACGTTGACTAAGGAAGTTAGGTAAGATTTAGAAGAGTTGAACATTACAGAGTCTCAGATGCTAGAAAGAAGTGAATTTAAGAGTAAAGTGAAACATCTGGAAGGGTTTCAAGATAACGGAAGACCTAAGAGAAGAGGACGAATTTGGACAGAAGATCAATGGAAACATGCCATTGAACGCATGAAGGAGTATTGGAGACAGAGGGAACTCCAGGCAAAGGAGAAATAAAAGAAATAAAGTTGTTGCGTAATTCTAAGTGGTCAATTCACATGAAAAAAGGGGGGCCAAAATATCGGGTCTTAGCATTATATATAAGGGTTAAGTCCTGTCAGAATGAAGGCATCAGGAAAACACAACAAAATCAATCACGGTATAAAAACGAAAGGATCCCTAAATTTCTGATACCTTATTACTAACGGGATCGGAAGAGAACAAGAGCTGATCGAGGAAGGTCGGCAGGAAGCCGGGACAATGCCGAGCTCACCTAGGGTCCTGTGGTTGCCAAACCAAGTCTCACTGGTTGTGAGCCCTTGGCAGTGATTAGACTCAGTTTTGGGATGATAATGGTTAGCAGGTGTTGTATAGCATGGGAGAGACAGCTTGGGCAATACGCGGGGTCAAGAACGTAAATGTGAAGGTAACGACAATTGCGAGTCGTGAACAATGGAAACCAAAAGTGAAGATACGTTCACAATAACCTAAATCGCTCCCTCCTTCAGGGCCTCCGGGCGCACGTTCTGCGATCACTCCCAGAGGTTCACAAGGGTGGGAAAGAGGATGCAAGGGAGGAAGGCAGAGAGGGAGGGAACGAAGAAGAAAGGGTGGGAGGAAGGTAGAGAGAAAGGATGTAAGGGTCGGAGAGGGAAGAAGGAAGGAATGAACGAAAAAAGGAGGGGAAAGAGAAAGGAAGGGAGGAAGGCAGAGAGGAAGGATGAAAGGGATGGAGAGGAAGGGAATGAAGAAGGAAGGGAGGGAGGAAGGCAGAGAGGAAGTATGAAAGGGATGGAGAGAGGAAGGGAATGAAGAAGGAAGGGAGGGAGGAAGGCAGAGAGGAAGGATGAATGGGATGGAGAGAGGAAGAGAATGAAGAAGGAAGGGAGGGAGGAAGGCAGAGAGGAAGGATGAATGGGATGGAGAGAGGAAGGGAATGAAGAAGGAAGGGAGGGAGGAAGGCAGAGAGGAAGGATGAATGGGATGGAGAGAGGAAGGGAATGAAGAAGGAAGGGAGGGAGAAAGGCAGAGAGGAAGGATGAATGGGATGGAGAGAGGAAGGGAATGAAGAAGGAAGGGAGGGAGGAAGGCAGAGAGGAAGGATGAATGGGATGGAGAGAGGAAGGGAATGATGAAGGAAGGGAGGGAGGAAGGCAGAGAGGTAGGATGAAAGGGATGGAGACAGGAAGGGAGATAGGAAGGGAATTAAGAAAGAAGGGAGGGAGCAAGGCAGAGAGGTAGAATGAAAGGGATGGAGAGAGGAAGGCAGATAGGAAGGGAATGAAGAAAGGAGGGAGGCAGGAAGGCAGAGAGGTAGGATGAAAGGGATGGAGAGAGGAAGGGAATGAAGAAGGAAGGTAGGGAGGAAGGCAGAGAGGTAGGATGAAAGGGATGGAGAGAGGAAGGCAGAGAGGAAGGGAATGAAGAAGGAAGGGAGGGAGGAAGGCAAAGAGGTAGGATGAAAAGGATAGAGAGAGGAAGGCAGATAGGAAGGGAATGAAGAAAGAAGGTAGGGAGGAAGGCAGAGAGGTAGGATGAAAGGGATGGAGAGAGGAAGGGAATGAAGAAGGAATGGAGGGAAGAAGGCAGAGAGGAGGGAACGAAGGGAGCAGGACAGGGAAAAAGGAAAGGAGGAAGGAACGAAGGGAGGAAGTTTGTAGTTTTACGTGATCGCTAATCTCGTGATAATGAACAACTAGTCCTCCAATTTTACGTAGAATCCGAACTACAGGTCATGATATTCCAACTCGAAAATCTCACACGCATTGACGGGAAATCGAGCTCGGTTCACTTTGATGAGAGGCAAACAGCTTGACTACTGCACCATCACGCCCCCAGGGACTCACAACTTGTGACACGTGGGTTGGTGACCACGTGCCTCAGCCAAGTCCCACATTACCAGGACCCTCCCTTGGTAAACTCTTCTTCTCTTCCGACCTCAACGGCTTTAGAGTAGGATATTGGACGCTTTGTCTATTGAGGTCAGCGTCTCTCGCCTGTTGTTGTTGTTTTGCTTGGAAATGGGGACTATTCAGCTTCGTGCTGGGGCAGATGACCTCATAGTCCCACCTCTTAAAACAACAATAACTAACAAACTAACTAACTAACTAACTAACTTCGTGCACTTGGCTGTGTGTGTGTGTGGAATACTGTCTTATAAACTGTGTTATTATGAAGGTTGTATTAGTGTACTTATTTGTGATGATTGGGGAGGAGGTGGCCGTGGCCTTGAGTTAGAAACCAACCCGACTTTTGCTTGGAGTAGAAGTGGAAAAGCACGGAAAACCACTTCCAGGATGGCTGAGGAGGGAATCGAACCCAACTCTTCTCAGTTTGGGAGGAAGTAAAGAAGGGTAGGAAAAAAGAAAGGGGCAAGGGAAGAAGAAAGCAAGGAAGGGAAAGAGGAAGGAAGGGAGGGAGGAAGGAAGGAAGGGAGGGAGTAATGGAGTGAGGAAAGAAGGGAGGGAGGAAGGAATGGAGGGAGGAAAGAACGGAGGGATGAAGGAATGGAAGGAGGAAGGGTGGGATGAAAGAAGGGATGGAGGGATGAAGAGAGGGAGAAAGGAATGGAGGGAGGAAAGAATGGAGGGAGGAAAGAATGGAGGGACGGAAGAACGCTGGGAGGAAGGAATGGGGGCAGGAAAGAACGGAGGTAGGACATAATGGAGGGAGGAAGGAATGGAGAAAGAAAGGGTGGGAGGAAGGGAGGGAGGAAAGAAGGGAAGGAGGAAGGAAGGGAGGAAGGAATGGGGGGAGGGAGGGAGGGAGGGAGGAAGGAAGGGAGGGAGGAATGTAGGGAGGAAAGAAGGGAGGGAGGAAGGAATGGAGGGAGGAAGGGATGGAGGAAAGAAGGGAGGGAGGAAGGGAGGAAGGAAAGAAGGGAGTGACGAAGGGTGGGAGGAAAGAACGGTGGGAAGAATGGAGGGAGGAAGGGAGGGAGGAAAGAAGGGAAGGAGGAAGGAAGGGAGGAAGGAATGGAGGGAGGGAGGACGGAAGGAAGGGAGGGAGGAATGGAGGGAGGAAAAAAGGGAGGGAGGAAGGAATGGGGGCAGGAAAGAACGGAGGGAGGAAGTAATGGAGGGAAGAATGAACGGAGGGAGAAAGGAATGGGCTCAGGAAAGAACGGAGGGAGAAAAGAACGGAGGGCGGAAGGAATAGTGGCACGAGAGAACGGTGGGAGGAAGGAATGGGGTCAGGAAAGAACGGAGGGAGGAAGGAATGGAAGGAAGAAGAGAAGGGAGGGAGGATGGAATGGACGCAGGAAAGAAGGGAGGGAGGAATGGAGGGAGGAAAGTAGTGAGGGAGGAATGGAGGGAGGAAAGAAGGGAGGGAGGATGGAATGGGGCAGGAAAGACCGGAGGGAGGAATGAATGGTGGGAGGAAGGGTGGGAGGAAAGAAGGGTGGGAGGGAAGAAGGGAGGGAGGAAGGAATTGAGGAAGGAACGAACGGAGGGAGGAAGGAATAGAGGAAGGAAGGGTGGGATGAAAGAAGGGAGGGAGGGATGAAGAGAGGGAGAAAGGAATGGAGGGAGGAAAGAATGGAGGGAGGAAGGAATGGAAGGAGGGAAGAACGGAGGGAAGGAAGAACGCTGGGAGGAAGGAATAGGGGCAGGAAATAACGGATGGAGAAAAGAACGGAGGGAGGAAGGAATGCAGGAAGGAAGGGTGGGAGGAAAGAAGGGTGGGAGGGAAGAACGGAGGGTGGGAAGAACGCTGGGAGGAAGGAATGGGGGCAGGAAAGAACGGCGGTAGGAAAGAATGGAGGGAGGAAGGAATGGAGAAAGGAAGGGTGGGATGAAAGAAGGGAGAGAGGGAAGAACGGAGGGAGGGAAGAACGCTGGGAGGAAGGAAAGAGGGCAGGATAGAACGGAGGGAGGAAGGAACGGAGGGAGGAAAGAACGGAGGGAGGAAGGAATGGAGGGAGGAATGGTGGGAGGGAGCATTTAATTCCGAATACTAAAGCAACACTGAAATATTGCAACCAACACGATAATTTTTCCCTTTTTTTCTAGTCCATTAGTTGAAGGCAAGTAGTTGATTTTTGTTATAATTTTCATTTCACTATCACCCAAATAAAATTAAGTTATATTTTTCAGATGACCTCGAAGTTTTACCCGTTCAAACAACAATCACCAAGGAGACACGTAACCATTGAAACAGTTCTCACAATAAATTGAATCAGTGCATTGTACAAACATTAGCATATTATGTTGTGCATAAACTGCTTTCAGATGTCTTGCAAAGACTTATTCGCTCTTTTACGTCACATCAGAAATTCACGTCATGCGCACATTTGTTGAGAAAGTTACAAGACATGTGTGGCTGTAAATTGCCGGCTCGACAGTCGACACAAGCAATGGCTTTTATTACACAAGATTCTGCAAGGTAACAGCAAACAAAGAATCCAATTACTGTAATTATTACGAGGTAAACCAATGGTATTAATACAAGTAACGGATAATCCTGGCTGACCCCAGGAACTCATAACTTATAGCTCGTAAGTTTCTTCAATATTAGAAGCCCAAAAGACCCAACTGGCCTGTGCACATGTGTGCAGAATGCTGATGTGCATGCGGCCAAGTATTCAGAGTAGGTGGGATATCATTCCTCTGGTAAGAAAGTGTCGAAAGTCGTGATTAACGTTTGGTAGCATGAGCGTGGTTTATTTTAATTATTGGGCTGGCTGCGTGGCTCAGGGGTACCGTTCTCGCTTGCTGGGCCCGAGGTTGCAGGTTCGTATCCTGGCGCAGTCAGCTGGCATTTGAGGGTGCGCAAATGCGAGGGAGCCGTGTCCGTAGATTTACTGGCACGTTAAAGATCCCCTTAGGGGCAAAATTCCGGCACCCCGGTGTCTCTAAAAGCCTCAGTTGTTAAAAGGGACGTAAAACCAATAACATTATTATTATTTTAATTAGTTAGTTATTTATTTATTATTACCGTATTAACAATGTTATTTTTTCTCTTATTTTATTGTTATATATTTAGCCTATATTTAACTATTTATGATCTTATAGATTTTATTATGATATTTTTATCGAAATAATTAATTAATTAATTTCTATTTACCGACAGTAGTGGTTACGTTGGCTAACGCGCAGCATTAGGTCATGGGGCCAAGCTCTCTGCTGACTCGGTAGACGCGTGGGTTCGGCCGTCCTTGAAATGGTTTTCCTTGTTTTCCCCATTTTCAACACCAGGCAAATGCTGGGACGGTACCTTCTGACAGGCCACGGCCGCTTCCTTCCACATCCTTGGCCAGTTTCATTCACCATCATTCATTTAATCTCTCATTAACTCGTCTCATGAAGTTGGCATCCGGCCGTAAAAACCATCGCCACAAAGACTTCCATCGCATCTCATCCCCGACCCCGTTGGAAAACGGGAATAATAAGGGGTAGACATACATACAATTAATTAATTTCTAATTGATTTTTACAATTATCTTCATATTTCATTATAGTCATGATCATTATTTTAATTTTATATTTCTTTTATTATTGTAATTTTATTGTTATGATTTTTAATTCTATATTTCTATTTTATTTGTACACTTTAATTGTTAATGTTTTTAGTTTCATTTTTATTTTTTAAATTGTAGCCAACACATTACGTCAAGTAGATACGTAGGTTTAATTGATTTTTAGAAATACTAGTACTTCGGCATGAAAATGTGGCTGAAAGATTCAACTATCATCATCTTTGAAAGCATAAACTGTCCTTATGACAGGTGGTTAATATAGAGACCACTATCCCATAAAGTGTTACATAATATTGCCAGCAGACTTCTATTAGCACCAGGCTGTGCAGCATAACAAAAGTGACCCAGAGTCGTGTTTCTCCCAACAATCCATGTTACTGCAATCAATGAGTGGGAGATCGTTGAATATATTGCAGTACGCAGATCCATCGCGGGCCGCATTTGTTACGATGCACAACCTGGTGGAAACACAAAGTCTAGTGATTAGCCTGCTAGACAGGTTTAAATTATTCCAATGTTCGTTTAATTCGACTACTTCGAATATTGGAATAGCGGCTTTGGTGGCGTAGTTGGTAGCATGCCGAACTGCTGTGCCCAATATAGCGGGTTTAAACCCGGCCGAAGTCGTCAGACTTTTTTAAGAGCGTTAAAAATCCTTTAGTATGCCTTCCTTCGGAGTGGAAGTAAAGCCGGCGGTCCCATGTCATAGATTTATGGCATGTAAAAGATCCTTCCACAGACTAAACTTGTGTGAAGCTAAATTATAAGTTAAGTTTTTCTAACGCTCTTAGGTTCCAACGTTCGTCGTCAGGAGCCGACTGCGGTGGCATCTAGTAACCAAGTTCAGAACTAGTAGTCGTTGACGGTGGCGTTTGGTGGCAAAAGTAGGAACTACAATTCAATGTCTGCAGTCCTTACTTGAATTTAAAAAAAAACCAGATAACACACACTAAACACAGCCATCACAATTAACACCGGTTTTCAGACAGATTCTACACACACACAAAGTACACGGGGCTATATGACCGTGTTGTCACAGCCCCAAAACTGAGGAGGAACCAACCAATCACCACTTCGGCTGTTGGTATCATTTGAACTCGAGTATTTCGAAATAGTAGATCATCATCATTAGTACCATAATCCCGAAAACATTACATGAAATTAATAAATACACTAGGATGTCCAGTTTCGATCGTCAAGCGATCATCATCAGATTCATTACACTTAGGCTATAAAATCTAGGTTTGAAAATACAGGTGAAATTTACAATATGTACAATTGTTTGGTTGCAGTATTGGTAATGCCACTTGTCAGTGTATGCTAATTGTAGTATATATGATGTTAGGTGAAATGCTAAAATGGTGTTAGAAATTCGGAGTTAGTCTATTTGGGGTGACTATATGGTTGTAAAAGGTCAACTATGGTTGTACTGTATAGTACAGACTACTTATCTGGATGGATGTCTTCCTCGCTAGAGCAACGAGCAATTTCAACTTCACTCTTACAAAGCAACACGTTTTTATGTACAAATATCTATCATGAGCCACAAACGTAACAACAATCGATGCAATGGAGGCATAGGGGGAGTCCACCGCCAAAGAAATGTCGAACAGTGCCATCAGTTGGTAAGGGAATGGCGACAGTGTTCTGGGACACACAGGGCATCATACTCTTTGACTGGCTGTAATTGGGGGCCACGAATTAACAGTGCAGCATATGTGGCAAGCCTTAAGCGCTTACGTGGTGCCATTCAAACTAAGCGGCTAAAGGTGTTCTTCTGCAACATGACAATGCCCGCCCCCACACTAGCCGAGAGACCACCGCTCCATTGATCAAATGGGATTCACGGTGCTGCCACAGCCGCAATACTCTCCCGACTTAGCACCAAGTGATTATCACCTGTTCGGGAACATGAAGAAACCTCTGCGTGGTCGCTGTCAAGGCATGGGTATGCAGCACTCCGAAAGAATGGTTTCAGGAAGGTCTGGAGAGACTGATACTTCGATGGCAAAAATGCATAAAGTAACAAGGAGATTATGTTTAGAAGGTGGACGTAACAACTGATGTGTAATGCACTTCATTTGGGTAGAAAAAATCAAGTGTAAACAATATAGTACACCCCTCGTACATACAGTATATACAATGTATATATTACATAAGTTTGTAAAAACTTGTTTAACGTGTCAACTATTTACAAACAGTATAGTACACTTCCATGGTTGTTGTGTTATTATTAATATTAATGCGGTTTAGGTATGTGGCCTGTATTCTATTGAATTATAATTTCAGTAGTGATGTTCTAAATCAACCATTCCTATTTAAACGATTGGCCTAATTGTATTGTAACTTCTCGTGTGGCGAATACACAAATCCAAAACATACACAAATGCACTGAATGTAATGAAATTATGTCAACTTATCTGGTATTTGGAACTGGTTTTTTTTTTGGCGTCCGGTTCCGCTGCGTTCCTCTAGCGACAAACTATATACGATACTTGTTTCCCGCCTGGAATAATTGGGAACAATTTGTGTTGACCGAATGAAAGACTAGCTATCTTTAATAATCACTTGTGATGTCCTTAGTTATTTACTTATCTATCTATGTATTTATTTATGTATTTATTTATCTAGTTATTTATTTGTCTGTTTATTTATCTAGTTATTTATTTATGTATTTCTTCTTCTTATTCTTCTTCTTATTCTTCTTCTTCTCCTTCTTCTTCTGAATTTGGCCAACTATGGACCGCATAGAACTTAAGGCTTCCTGGCCTTCCTTCTCTTTTCTTCCCAGAACCTCGTTTTTCTTTCGCTCCTTATCTGTCTCTCCTCCTCGGAAATGATCCTCCTATTTGTATATATTCTCCTAAGTACTTAAATTTTTCAACTCTTTGTATGGATCCATATATGATATGCATGGTTTGTACATTGTTGGTGTGTCGTTCCATGTATTGGGTTTTCTCATAAGATATCTGTAAACCTGTTTTATCAGCTATTTCATGTAATCGTTCCAATGCTTCCTTTGCCTCCTGTGTGTTATTGCTGAGTAAGACTACGCCATCTGCAAATGCCAGACATTTTATGATTGTTTTTGTTTCGCGAGTTCTTCCTAGCTGTATTCCTTTAACTTGTTCCTCCCACTGCTTAACAATTTTGTCTAAGACCATGTTGAACATGTACTGTGATTTTTGCGGATAGTCAAGAAAGCCTACAACATATCATTGATAAAGTTATCCAAAAAAGCCATGAATATGGTTTAGATATAAACCCTCAGAAGACAAAATTGATGGTCATTAGTAAAAACAAAGTCTCTGCATGCAAACTAAATATAGACCAGAAACCCATTGCACAAGTGCATAAGTATATATACCTTGGCACTACCATAAATGACCAATGGGACCCTTCTGATGAGCTGCAGTCTCGAATTGGGAAAGCCCGGACAACTTTCAATAAGATGCGGAATTTGTTCAGACATCATGGGCTGACAATGACTACGAAAATCAGGCTTTTGCGTTGTTATGTGTTCTCTACTCTTTTTTACGGTGCTGAGACATGGACTCTGACAGAGTCTTTATGTAAACGGTTAGAGGCTTTTGAAATGTGGCTGTACAGAAGGATATTGCGGATACCATGGACGGACCATGTGACAAATGTTGAGGTTCTCCAAAAAATGAAAAAAACTAAGGAGGTATTAACCACCGTGAAAATCAGGAAAATCCAATACCTAGGACACATCATGAGGAATACCACCAAGTACCATCTCCTACAGTCTATCCTTCAAGGAAAAATACCAGGGAAGAGAAGTGTTGGACGAAGAAGAATATCCTGGTTAAAAAATCTCACAGCCTGGACCTCAAAAACATCTACTGAATTATTCCGAGCTGCAAGTGATAGGAACAGCACAGTCAAGATGGTAGCCAACATCCGGAACGGATAGGAACCAAAAGAAGAAGAAGATGTTGAACAAGATTGGTGAGAGGCCGTCTCCTTGTTTGACACCTGTGCGTATATGAAAGGGTTCTGAAATTTCACCCATGAACTTAACTTTAGAGGTGGTGTCCGTGAGTGTTAGTTGTATAAGTGCCCTTATTTTTGTCAATGCCATATTCATCCAGTACTGCAAAGAGCGTTTGTCTATCAATGCGGTCGTATGCTTTTTTAAAGTTCACAAAGGTAACTACAGTGTTTTTTGTCTGTCTGACTTTCAGTAGTGTTCTCAAGTTCCAGATCTGTTCGATGTATGATCTTCCTTTTATGAAGCCTGCCTGGAATTCTCCTATTTGTGGATTTGCTTCTGGTTCTAGTCTGTTCAATAACACTTAAGAGAATATTTTGTAAGTGACTGGCACTAGAGAAATACCTCTGTAATTATTTGGATCTAACTTATCACCCTTTTTATGTAATGGGTGGATCAATGCACATTTCCATTCCTCTGGCATTTTCTCTGTGATCCAAATGTCTGTGATGATCTTATGAATTGTTTTGGTGATGTTTTTTTTTATCTTGAAGCTCCCATACTTCAGCGATAATGCCATCTTCTCCTGCCGCTCTGTTATTTTTCATTTGTTGTATGATCTCCTCATCTCCTCTATTGTAGGTGGGGTAGAATCGGGATTGGATGTGGTTTTTTGGAAGGTCAATTTCTCCGTGGGTTCTGTACAATTGAGAAGATTATTAAAGTATTGTTTAAGAATTGTACAGTTTTCTTTCGTGTTCGTTTCCAGGGACCCATCTGTTCTCAACTTCTTGTGGTTTCTTTCTATTATGCTCATTTGTAGGTGCATGTGCATTGATAATCGTGTAACCTTTATTACCTGATTTGAAGGAGAGTGTGGAGATCCTTTCTCATATGGAATTCAAGTCAATAATGTTATCCATGGCTGATTTGTTTACTGCAAATCCTGTTCCAAACAATGATGGTGTACCTCTTCTGACAGCAGGTTTACCTTTATTAATCCTATAATTTTCTGTGTTGAAATGGTTTTCATCTTGAAAACGAGTCTCCTGAATCACAAGAATTTTTATTTGAAATTTTTCTAACATATCTGTAAGTTGTTTTAGTTTTCCAAGTTTGAAGAGAGTATTAACATTGAGAGTGCCAATGTAGTGTTTGTGTAGAGATTTTGAGAAGCTCCGACTCTTCTCCTCATGATGTTCCTGGTCCCCCAGAATCCGATGACCAGGAAAGTCCAGCACGGTGACTGGGGCCTGGGGTAGCGGATTTCTTTCCTTTTGTTCCATCATGATTAATTCAAGTTGAAGGTGTTTGAGGCAATCTTAAAGAAAGATCACGATGATTGCTGACTTGATTGTTGAGATCAAGACATATTTCACAGCCGCACCAACTAGGTGAACAGACGCTGACCAATAATCGCTGGGTACCAGAACAGACACTATTGGATTTTGTGTGTTTGGTCCGCGAGAGCTATTTTATTTCACTCAAGTCCGCCGGCAAGCCGCTGAGGACCCCCCTATCCGCCACCTGGGACGCGCCACGTCGGAGTATCACCTCTCCGCCTGCTACGACAACGTAGTAGGTTCGTAGTAGGTTATTTATTATTTATTTATTTATCTATTATTTTTTCTACCATTTATTTATTTAAGTATTATTTATTTATTATTTATTATTTATTTATTCTTTCCCTTTATGCTTTCCTCTCTCTTTGCCTGTATGTTTATTACAGTCGAACATTTTAATACTTGCTCGTTGAGTCAATGTGCTGTATATACAGTAAAACGTCGTTTATCCGGACTAATTGGGACCGAAAGAGTACCGGATAACGAATTTTCCGGATACTCGAACATGCGTTTATTTTATAGGGAGAACCACCAAGCTTTTCATTTAGCTGCAACGCTTTCTCACATAACAAAAGTCCATAAATGCGATCTCCCTTATTTCTTGTCTGAATATTCCATACATATGCCACTTCTTCAAATTCTCATCCCTAGCTGATCTCCTCTTAGACCCTTCTTCACGATCTAACTTCGATGCATAATTCAGAATTTCACCTATTCGGTTCTTCAATTCATTAATTTTGGAATTTCCAACACTCTCACCCTTATCCAGTTCATTAATGATCTCCAACTTCTTCTCAATCGATAAATCATTGTTATTTCGTTTTTCCTTTTTGCCACACGTAGAAGCAATTTTCACAACGTAGCCTAATACAGTACAGTACGCACACTCACATACTGTAACACGTTGACACATTATAGAACAAAAAAACGGTAAGCGGCTTCGGTGGCGGAGTTGGTAGCATGCTGAGCTTCTATGCCCAATATCACGGGTTCAAACCCAGCCGAAGTCGTCGGATTTTTAAGAGCGTTAAAAGTCCCTCAGTATGCTTTCCTTCGGAGCGGAAGTAATGCCGGCGGTCTCATGTCATAGATTTGTGGCATGTAAAAGAACCTTTCCACTAACTACACTTGTGTGAAGCCAAAATTTGTAGGTTAGTTTGATAACGCTATATTAGTTCCAACGTAATCCACCAGGTGCTGACTGCGATGGCATTTGGTAGCCACGTCCGCATCTAGGTGTCGTGGACGGTAGCATTGATAGCAAAAGTAGGAGCTACTTGAAAAAATAATCGTCTGCAGTCCTTACCTGAATTACACTAATACAGGCATCACAATTTACACCGGTTATCAGACAAATTCCACACATCCAAAGTACACGGGGCTACATGACCGCGTTGTCGCAGCCACTGAACTAAGGGACTAACCAACCAAACTAACAGTAGAAGACAACAGAGACAACAATTGAAAACGAGAACCGACTCACTACTGGAGGCAGCGCGCACTTCCGCATAACAACATTAACCGCACGATGCTCCTTCCTTTTTTTCTCGTCCGGATAATTCACGTTCCGGTTGTTTGACGTCCGGATAAACGACGTTCTACTGTAGTTGTGTTAGTTCACTAATGGGAATATCTTCAAATTCCAATGATTGAATCTGTGCAGCCCAATTTAATATTGTGACAAAAACATATTTTCTCCTGAACCACGCACATTTTCACCACTTCGAGACCTGGGGATTTGTAGGTTATTTGTATCCTACCGTCCTATGCGAAGTGAAAAACCAAGAATTAAAGAACACTCTAGACACTGCAGACTCCAACAAATAATTAAATCTGCTATAGCGGAACATGCATAGGAAACCGATCACCCAATCCGATTCGAAGACACAGAATACTCTCTAGAACATCGACTACCAAGCCACGCTTTTTAAACAACCACAAAATGTTAATATATAGTCTATGAATGAAGTGCTATTGGTGAACGATTCAGTTGGTTCTAACTGTGCTCGATTCCATGTTCTTACACTGCAGTATAATTATATTGACGAAACCTGTAGGAGAATAAATTACAACAAGGGTCAAGGGACATCGTAGGCACTTACGTCTTTGCCAGTCAGAGAAATTTGCTGAGACTGAACTTGTCATACAGAATGACCATCAAATTATTTCTCAAAAAGCAACAGCCAATCTGTGTGCAAGGAGCCTCCGTAGCTTACGCGGCAGCACACCAGCCTCTCGCCTCTGGGTCCGTGGTTCAAATCCCGGTCACTCCATGTGAGATTTGTGGTGGACAAAGCGAAGGCAGACAGGTCTTTCTCCAGGCACTTCGGCTTTACCTGTCAAAAATTTAATTCCAGCAACAAGCTCCACTATCTTTTCATTTCATCTGTCATTAATTTAATAATTTCCCCAGGGGAGTGCGACAGACTTCGGCAGCCGGCACAGTTCATATCCTCGCCACTAAAAGGGGGCTTAATTCATTCCATCCCTGACCCAGTCGGTCGACTGGAAGCGGGCTGTGAATTTTCATTTCGTCTGTGTGGAGACACATTTCACATCCAGAGTCATTCGAGAGGTGATAGAAATGAAAAAACAACCTAAGAACTATGATGGAGGAGATGGTTATCTTTTAAACATACCATGGATGCGCTCCCATCTTCTTCCTGGTCTCTAGAGGTCATGGAGTAACAATTTGTTGGATTCTTGGTTCCTCAGTTTACGGGCTGCGACAACGCAGTCATGTAGCCCCGTGTGTGTTTAGAAATTGTCTGATAACCGGTGTTAGTTGTGATGGCTGTATTAGTGTGTGTTATCTGCAATTCAGGTAAGGACTGCAGACGATCAATTTCAAGTAGTTCCTACTTTTGCTACCAATGCTACCGTCCACGACAACTCCCTGCGGACTTGGCTTCAAGATGCCATCGCAGCCAGCACCTGGTGGCGAACGTTGGAACTAATATAGCATTATCAATCTAACCTACAAATTTTGGCTTCACACAAGTGTAGCTAGTAGAAGGTTGTTTTTCATGCCATAAATCTATGACATGGGACCGCCGGCTTTACTTTCCCTCCCAAGGAAGGCATATTCACGGATTTATAACGCTCTTGAAAATCCGACGACTTCGGCCGGGTTTGAACCCGCGACCTTGGGCATAGAAGCTCAGCATGCTACCAATTACGTCACCAAAGCCACCTTACAATTTGTTACCTTATTATCTATGGAGGCGACAAGCCATTGATAACTCATTGCTTCACTTCTTTTTAAAAAACCTTGACGTAGGTTGTAGCTGTATCATTACATGCCTAGCTAATAGTCTCAAAGCTACGTCGTAGTTAATTGGTTATGTTTATGTTTTAGCTGGCTTCAGAGCTACCATCCGTGAGTATGGTACCAACTTAATGGTTATACTTGATTAATTCTTTACAGATGAGAAGGGTATTCTGATTCGTTCTTAACGGAACATCATGTTTGTGTTTATATATCTACGTACAATAAAACAAAGTCCCAGACTCTTGGGTGTAACGGGTAATCTCGCAACCCACTGGATGGATATTGGCGCGGATTTCACCATTCTGTAAAGGATTTCTCGATGAAGGTTTCTGTACCAAAACATTCATTTATAACCGAAGGAGGCCGAGCAGTAATGACTTCAATGAATCGACCTGCCGCCCGTGCGCCTTTTAAGATTACGCTGGGTATACCATGAAAGATACCGGGCAAGCCGAGGCGGGTTGCTAGTTTATTATATTTTGGGATCATAAAATGCAATGATCAACTATTACAACAAAATTATGAGCCTTTCAGTAGTTGCATATGATGTGTAACATCTGACATAGGAGAAACCTCACGTGAAATTGTTGATACACTGGTATTTTATAATATTATTGGCACAAATATTAATCTATTGTAAAAGGGAGTGTTTTACAGATATTGTAGTTTATAATTCGGAACTCATTTTATTAGATGATTTGTAGCTTCCACCAGCACTAGCCTAAATAAAGAATACGATATGGATCAACTAGATTAATAGACGCGACACCGCTCTTAACCTTAAATTCCTTATAAACAGGACCTCTTGATTCACAGACCAACACGTAATTTCATATGGATTCTGTTAAAATGTGTCATTGATATGATAAATATCGTTTAAAATGATAATCTGGTAGCAAAAATATCTACCCCGTCCGGGATTCGAACCCGAGATCTCTAAATTCACAGTCATAGGCGCTAACCCCACGGCTATTTCTACTAAGCAAATATTGTGCACAAGATGGTGACTTATTTCCACGTTCCAATAATACTGCATTACGGAATTAAATTTCATTTATATTTTGCTTGTTTCGATAATGTTCCTGCGTGAAATTGAGTTTAAAATACCTTATGAGTAGGCCCTCTTGTGAGTAAAGAGAATGTATTCAGCAATAGTTCATGAAGGCTTGCTCAATTCTCGTATAACCACAACGATTATACATGTATTATATTGATGACTGCATTACCGTTATGTGGGTTAATATTTGAATAGCCATTGTGCAGAAACATAATACCGGCAATGCCGACTACTTACAATATTTGATATTAAGGCATTTTACCATTTAAATACTGATACGAAGACTTCGAACATGTACCATGTGCTTTGCTTCAATCACTTGACACCAGAGTTCGCATGAGCGTTTACCGTTCAGTATGTCATATACATTCCACATGGCCAAGAGTACGTCATGACATGAATTTCCGACACCGTGCGCTCATTGATTCTCTTACAACTGCCAGCTGGATCTTACCACTGCCAGCTGGATAAATCGATCGAGTTGGCAGTGCGTCTTACACTTCCGTTCGATCCACCACTGCCAGTTAGCACACTTCCGTTCGAGCAGACTTCCATTCGATAGAACGGAAGTGTGCCAGCTGGTGCCACCTCGATCGTTCCGATCCACTTCCGTCCCATTTTTCAAAATCACTCCCACAAAAATATCCAGCAACCGAGTGGAAAGATGTTACACATCAAAAATGTTTACCGATGGATGAAGCAAAATCATATCATGTGGTGGACAGAGTCCGTCGCTTCTTGAAGCACCGAGGTTCATTTCACTACAACCCTATACAGCATAAATATGACGTGACAAAGATTGTCGTGTCATTATTAGTCTACTTCGTACACTTTTATTTGTATTACGAGAAATTCTCCTCTACAGTTATATGATACAGAACATGTGAGACCTGTACGAAGCATCTTC
Source organism: Meconema thalassinum (assembly GCA_946902985.2). Lineage (NCBI taxonomy): Eukaryota > Metazoa > Arthropoda > Insecta > Orthoptera > Tettigoniidae > Meconema > Meconema thalassinum. The sequence goes on from OX336388.2 coordinate 702,261,943, forward strand.
AGTTACATAACCTGACGCGACAGCTGGCGAAACGAGTTGAGAGCGAAAGTACAGCATACTCTTCCTCGCGGGGCTACTGGGACTGTTACTTGGGATCGAGTCCCGGCTCTTTTTCTTTAATGTGTTCCTTGGTTCAATGCCCTCAGGAGTTTCTTTGACTTTCTGAAAAATCTTCACACCAGAAGCAGTCATAAGGGCTTAAGTGAAACTTTGCAATCACTGACACTAGCGCTTGTAGTGGTAGAAAAAGCAAAGATACTGTTGAGTTTCACTCAAACTAGCACTCGTAGTGATATAAAAGGCAAACTGCTAACTAATCGACCGGATATGGTTGAGTTTCCGGTGAACAATCAACAGTCTACCGCGTGCCATCATGCTGGCTCCTTGTAAGAAACGTTTAGTGTGTCCTTTATGTTTCGAAAAGAGGAGAAAACAACTAAAGTTAATTATACCGTAATTATTGCACCTAAAAAGCAATAGTGTTAATGGAAGGTCTAGTCTATTACATTCAACATTGAGTTGCTTGCCTCTTGGGCTACAACTGTGGATTTTTTCCAAGGAGAATATAGTTCAGTGGCGTACGTAGGATTTCCTTAGGGGGGGTTATTAATATAATAGGGTAATTGTGTACATTATTAAAGGGGCAGATGACCTTGCTGTTCCGCCCCAACATCAGCCGTCATCATAATTAAAATATTTCGATTAATATTCATAAAAAACAATAATTAAATAACCATTCTCTTTGCATGAAAACTATTTTAGGCCACATTATTTTTTTGACGCAATAAAAAAATGAAAAAAAAACCTGAAAAATATGGAAAAGAGTAACTAAATATTAAAACTGAAACGATGCAGTGGTATCATCATGGCCATAGTTACGTGGTTGCTTATAATATTGATATTATGTGAGAGAAAACTAATGTTTTGCTCTCCGTGTTCCTACTGCAATTACTATGGACTCTCTAAATCTGCCTGGCTTGATTAATTTATGTGTATCATTAATTGGAATAAATTGCAGAAACTCCTCATGTACTGAATTATCTATAACGAAACGGACACACAATAATTAAAGCAACCCGAAGCGACGTGAAAAAGGTTACCGGTCGCACACTTCAACAGTAAAACTGATCAACGCTGAAGGAGTCTCGCTGCGAGTAGAGTGCAGGACATTTACCAAGTGACAAACGTGATCACTTTTAAAATGCATACAGGAGTAAGAAACCTCACTAGCAGTAGCGTAGAACAGCTGATAGATGGGACAATATAAAGGTTCACGTCAGTACGCCACTGAATTTGACCACTGACTATACAAAGATCACGAAACATGAAACAATCGTTTCTCAATGCTCCGTGCTAATACATAAATCACCACGAGATGTCATAGGTATAAGCTTTCAAAACACAGGTACAACCTAGTGCAGTAAAATCTCGATTAACCGTCATCATCGTGACCGTAGTCGTGACGGTTGAGCGGATAGACGGATAACAGAAACACTGTATTATCCCTCCAAACCAAGACCTCAATCAATTATATTATAGACAGATATCACTCTCACGGTAATGCAATATATTTCGGAGCGAAAAGAAACTGAACACGATTGTAATAGCAAATAAAACTATTTATTACATGACAAAAACAACGGTACAGTAGCTACAAATGTGGCAAAATAATGTTATTGCAGTATTATTATGCTATTACAGCAATGACGGTTAACAGAGGCTGACGGTTTAAAGAGTGACGGTTAAACGAAGTTTTACTGTACAGTGGTTCCCAACCTTTGTCATCTGACGCCCCCCTTTTCAGATACGGGAGTTCATCGCGGTCCCTCCTTCCCCATCCCTCCCCCACCCCTCCCCACCACTCATCGCTTCTATAACCTCTTTATTGACGCAGAGGATATAGACCTAACCTAATAACACTACAGTACATAATGGAATAGGCATATCTATTACATACTGACTTCATTTTTGCACAATACAAAGAACACACTTTTACAACAAATCCTTAAATTAGTCAACAAATGTCAGTGAGAGCGTTGACACTGTTTTCTCTTGGTTAAATTCGGTATGTTTGGTTTGATATTTGACAGAGTACAGCGGAGATCACTTGCAACATCAAGCCGACAGCGCTGCTTTGTTTCTATGACTCTCGGCTTTGAAAATCCTGGCTCGCATAAATATGTCTTTGAAAATGGGACAATGACACGCAATGCAAATATGGCTATTACAGAATACACTGCAAGACAGTTTACCCTAAAGTCACCCAGTCCTAATATTTTAGAATCATCTTTTAGCTTTGATTCACACTTCAATTCTATGGCTTCTTCTTGAAGCTGTGATGGCAGTGCTTCTTAGTCAATGGCAAACAAATTTCTTGTTAACATCCAGGACCATTCTTCCGTCGAGATATCAGGAAAGTAGAAGTTGAATTCTTGTGCCAGGGAATACAATTGTGACTGAATGTGCACCTAAGTTTATTACTATCACGTTCATTTTCCGGCAAAATTTCATTAAGGCGGTGAAAGGATGAGAAGTTGTTCAACTGGGGTTGAATTAAATATTAGATACGGTGGCATTACAAAATTCGACTCTAATGTAGCAAATAAGATCATATTCCAGTATCGCAGGGCGGATCAGGGCAAATTTCAGGGGTATTTGATTGAGCTATTTGTAGGATGGGCATCGGAAGGAAATCACATTAATATCCTGTGGACTAACTTTTTGAAAATTTTAAATAGCGCTATTGATAAATTTGTTCCATTTATATTACTGAAACAAAACCCAGATCCTGAGTATTACACACGGTAAATCAGGAGTCTTAAACGGAAAATTAGGAAATTATACAATAAAAGCATGATAGTGACAAGTATATGTTGAAATTTAAGTCCTTATCAAGAGAGCTCGTCTTAAAAAAGAGGGCTGCTCATGACAATTATATGCAAGGTTTACTTGGTTCGGGAGGCGATGGGTGGAAAAATGTTTACAGTTATGTTAGGAGAAGAAAGGGAAATTCAAATAATTTGTCGATGATAATGTCCGGTGACGGTAAATTAATTACTGAGAAGCAGGCCATTGCTAATGAATTAAATGTCTTTTATGGTAGTGTGTTCAATAAATCCAATAGCTGTGTGTTGGACCTTAACGGTGAATCAGGGGCTCCACTTTTCCAAATAAACCAGTCAGCAATTTTAAAGCTAATACAAAAATTACGTTACAATATATCGAAGGGTCCTGATAATATTGTTAGTGAAGTACTTAAACTAGGAGGTAGGGCCGTGGCACGATACTTAGAGGTGATGGTTAATGTGTCCATAAACAATGTGCAAATCCCTAATGACTGGAAAAGAGCTACGGTAGTCCCAATATTTAAGGGAGGGAGCAGACTTGAATTGGGCAATTACAGGCCGGTTAGTCTTACGTCCATCGTTTGTAAACAGATGGAACATCTCATTTGCGACTACTTGAGGGAACAGTGGGAAACATTATCATGTTTTAATTATAGGCAACATGGATTTCGGAAAGGTTACTCATGCGAGAGTCAGATGCTATCACTTTTTCAAGATATTAGTGAATCGTTAGACGTTGGAATTTCAGTCGACACCGTAGTTATAGACTTTGCGAAGGCATTTGATGTCGTGCCGCATGACATGCTACTCCATAAATTAGCTTCGACGAAGATTGATAGAAGAGTAATTTTATGGATCCAAGAATTTGTGACGGGTCGTTCCCAGAAAGTGAAAGTTGAAGGCCGATTCTCGGATGAAATTACGTAACGTCGGGTATCCCTCAGGGCAGCGTAATCGGAACTTTGTTATTTTTGGCGTTTATAAATAACTTACCAAATGGGATTCGCAGTGACTGTCGATTGTTTGCGGATGATTGTATAATATATCGAAAGATACATGACTCACAAGACAATGCAGTACTTCAAATGACCTGAACCTGGTCTATAAGTGAGCGATTGAAAATAAAATGAAAATAAACACAAGAAAATGCAGTCTAATAATAAAAATAGGGAAAGTGCGAAGGCAAGATTTTCAATTTAACATTGGCTCGGAAATACTTGTAGAAGAAGATTCTTGCAAATATTTGGGCGTTCACGTAAGAAATGATATGAAATGGAGTAGTCATATAGGATGTGTAGTTTCTAAAGCTTACAAATCCCTGCACTTTGTAATGAGGGTATTAAAAGGAAGTAGTACCTCTGCTAAAGAATTAGGATATTTGTCACTTGTAAGACCTATTCTGGAATACGCCTCGGCGGTTTGGAATCCATATCAAGTAGGGCTCATAAATGAGTTGGAAATGGTACAAAGAAAGGCCGCTAGATTTGTGCTCAGTGACTTTAATCCCAGGAGCAGTGTGAGTCGTATGTTAAAGAAACTTGGGTGGGAATCACTTGAGGCTAGGAGGATGAAATCTAGACTCTGCGCTATGTACAACACATATACAAATCAACCAGCTTAGCAAACGTATGGAAAAGCCCACTTACATGGGTAGGAGCGATCATCCTTTCAAAGTTAAGGGCCGACCACAGCGAACAAATTATGGTAAATATTCTTTCGTAAACCGTGCCATTGATAATTGGAACTCTCTACCTGCCGCAGTCTTAGAGCCTTTTCCCAAACATATAGGTGTGTTTAAGAAAAGACTGACTATTTGTGTAAATACTCCAGTTTAAATGTTAGTGAATTGTTATGTACAATTATTTATTTGTTATGTATATCTAATTTGCCACCGGGGGACACACCCCCAATTGCAAATAAACGAATGAATGAATGAATGAATGAATGAAGCCGGCGTTTCCATAACTGTATTTTTTCCAGGAATGCATAATATTGGAGTTTTTACCTTGGAGTTTTAAGTTCAAACTGTTCAAAGCTTCAAAGAAATCACAAAGATATGCCAACGAGACGATAAAATTGGCATGATGTTACCGTTTACAACACAGCAAATTCCTTATTTCACCTCCAACCTCGCGGCTCCACAGAGGTTTGTGCCGACAGTTGGCAATTACCAGTGATTTTGAACGATTGGCTTGGTGCGACAATCACTTGGAGAGATTAGGAAAATGTTTATTTTACAAAATTGTAATATTCGAGTTAAGAAAACTTAACTCGGAAATCACTTCACGCCCCCCCCCCCCCTTGATAAAGCCCCACGCCCCCCTAGGGGGCGCCCCCCTCCAGATTGGGAACCCCTGACCTAGTACGACATATGCCATAGTGCAATATATTTGGGAGAGGGTTAATGACATTTTATTACCGCCTGAAACGAACTTATCGCGTGAGGGGGAATCAAGGAAAGTCCGAGGTTGGCAGACATGTAAACAGTTGAGACACGTAAGGCACCTCAAATTAATTACCATAACTGTTTTCCTAGTCTACGTCCTTCCGCGAAGAAGCTCGACCTTGGCTAAACGTTTCTTGCTCTGTGAAATATCACTGGCATTGAGGCTGAATTTAATTTAACTCATTTCTCAACACTTCAGGGGCGAAACTAATCATCTTTTATGGTGTTCGTTTTGTCGTAAATCGTAACTTGTGGACATTAAAAGCTCATTTCATGTTGAAGTTGTTAATTAACTATTGGGACATCTTGGTCATCAGTCCAGTGTACTTGAGTGTGTGTGTAGAACTTGTCTAATACCATGTGTTTGTGTGATGACTGTAGTCAGTAGCGTAGCCAATTTGGGGGAGGGGGTAAGAGTTAAATAACAATGCGTGGTGCGCGCATGCATGATTATCATCATAAGGACACTAATACAAGTAATGATGTTGATATCCGTGTTGTGCACAAGTTGCGATAACCTTAGGTACATTAAATCACAAAAGAAGAGGAATATGAAGCAGTCCAATACTGCCTTATTCTTATTCTTTTACTTTTCTTCTTCTTATTCTTATTCTTATGAATATTGTTATTCTTATTCTTATTCATTTTCTTTTTCTTATTCGTTTTCTTTTTCTTATGCTTTTTTATTTTTCTTTTCAATTTTCTTCTTCTTTTCTTCTTATTTTTCTTAGTCTTATTAATATTGTTATTCTTATTCTATTTCTTTTCCTTTTTCTTGATCTTTTCCTTTTTCTTTTTCTACTTCTTTTCTTATTCTTATTCTTATTCTTATTCTTATTCTCATTCTCATTCTCATTCTCATTCTCATTCTCATTCTCATTCTCATTCTCATTCTCATTCTTATTCTTATTCTCATTCTTATTCTTATTCTTATTCTTATTCTTATTCGTATCCTTATCCTTATCCTTATCCTTATCCTTATTCTTATCCTTATCCTTATTCTTATTCTTATTCTTATTCTTATCCTTATCCTTATTCTTATTCTTATTCTTATTCTTATTCTTATTCTTATTCTTATCCTTATCCTTATCCTTATTCTTATTCTTATTCTTATTCTTATTCTTATTCTTATTCTTATTCTTATCCTTATTCTTATCCTTATCCTTATCCTTATCCTTATCCTTATCCTTATCCTTATCCTTATCCTTATCCTTATCCTTATCCTTATCCTTTATCCTTATCCTTATCCTTAATCTTAATCTTAATCTTAATCTTATTCTTATTCTTATTCTTATTCTTATTCTTATTCTTATTCTTATTCTTATTCTTATTCTTATTCTTATTCTTATTCTTATTCTTATTCTTATTCTTATTCTTATTCTTATTCTTATTCTTATTCTTAATCTTATTCTTATTCTTATTCTTATTCTTATTTATGGGCTTCGCGACATTGTGATCATGAAGCTCCGTGTACTTGGGTGTGTGTAGGAGCTGTCTGATAACCTGTGTCACTGTGATGTCTGTACTAGTGTGTGTATTCGTAAACGAGGTAAGATTTGGGTAGGAAGCGGATGTGACCTTACGTTAGGTACCATGCCAGCATTTCCCTGGAGTAGAGGTGGGGAAACCACGGAAAACCACTTACAAGATGGCTGTGTTGAGACTGCAATCTAAAATCCAACTTTCGAGGCTTCTAAGAAAATAAATCCAACAGATCTGTCGGTTTTACAACTAGGCTACTGTATGTATCTGTGAATGTTCAAGACAGCCAACCTATTGAGTCGAGTTCCACATGTGGTTTTTCTAAATAAGGTTGAAAATGATCTCTCGCTGGCTGCAGAGGTGTTAGGAAGAGTGGCAAACACTCTCAACAAGCAAATCATTGCAATGAGTAACAAAATGTTCCGTGAATAACTAAATAGCCAATTTTCATATATCCTACTTACATTAATTGCCTCTATCAACATACACATTTTCAATTTGATTTCTGTGATAGATTAATAGATATTGAGAATCATCTAAATATTTCGGATGGTCGCCATGTTCGAATTTAATACATGTAGGCCATAGAGTTATGTACTATTAGATGAGGATTATTTTGTACTTTCATTATTCAAACGTTGATTTCGAACGCATGATTAGAACACAAGAAATAAATACTTAATTTTAAAATTTCGCACAGCTGCCATCTTGAGGTTATGTAAACAATTGAACTAAATTTGATGACAGTGTATTGTAATTTGTATATTAATTTGCTGTACAAAGTTCCACTGCATTCAGATGGTTAAATCGCGAGAAACGTCAATTTACATGTTTCAACTTCGCTTGGCCACCATGCTCGTTTCCTAGTTAACAGGTTTTTGAAAGTTACGTAGGTGAACGTCTAGAAGTGTCCTTTCTCACCGTACAAAATTTCAGGGTATTATCAGTAATAATGTCGGAGATATAGAATGACGGTGAAATATTTTGCACAGCCGCCATGCTGGATTGGTGAGACGTAATAAAATTTGAAGGGCACGGTCGGGGTAGGACAAAATGGCGCTATGTCCTTGCCGAGTTTCATTGAAATGGAACCAACCATTTCGATTCTTTTAGGGGTGGGACACACACAGACATATGCACACACACTGACACACACGGACAAAGGGTGATCTCATAAGCCTATTTTTTCATAAATGAAAATAGGCTAAAAATTCCAAGGATTTCTAACCTCCAGTATACCCTCTCTATCTACGCCACTAACTGTAGTAGTGTGTGTAGCTGTATTAGTACTGGATAGGCACCTCGGGACTTGAAATAATGTACTATCACGGTATTTGGCTGGACGGAGTGTGGTACAACCCGGGGATGTAGGATAGCAGCTCTCAGTGCAGGGTTTCAACCCTTCAATCTCCGGTCAATTTCATGTTGAAGGTCTATGGTTTGGCCATGTTAAAACAACCGATGCCTCCTTGCACAAGATGTTGGAAGTTATGCTACATTAGGCGTGGTCAGAACTTCGGTGGATGACCAATGATGGGAAAAAGCGTGCTGTTTAGCGAGGGAAGAAAGAGAAATGCGGAAATGAACTGGCCACCCTACAGCAAGTAGACTAAGGCTGGGGAACACTTTTATTCGTTCTTGTTTTACCTTGCAGCCAGCAAGTAACGAAGTTGATGTGACCTAATAAAACACGTGTAACCAAGAATAATACAAACACATATGCCTGTGCCTGGGCTCAAATCGGCAGCCGACAGTCCACGCGCTCGTACCATATTGTTGTTTATTTATTTGTTGACGGTACACGGAACTACTAGTTGAATGTTATGGTTGAACTATTAGCTATGCGAGGAATGTTGAAATTTAGGAGCGATAGGAAAAATTTGACCGTTAATAACTTTATAAAGGAATGTCATGTCATTTGTTTCGATTAGGAGCTTTGCAACATCGTGACCATGTAGCCCCGTGTATTTGGGTGTGTGTCTAATAATCCGTGTCATTGTAACTGCTGTGCTACTGTGTGTATTTTTAATTGAAGCTAACATTTGTGTAGAGGCAATCGTGTCCTTAAATTAGCAATGGAAGTGGGGGAAACCACCTAAAGTCACTTCTCGGCGGGCTGAGGTACGGATCGAACTCACCTCTCTTCAGTTCTGCCTCACAACAATAAATGGACCCCGTTCCAGCTCTCAGACCAGAATTAAATTTCTTGTCAGAGCCAGGAATCGAACCCGGACCGTCGCAGTGGCAGCCAATAATACTAGACATCGAGAACCGCTTCCAGCTACATTTCTTTAATAAATGAGAATTAATGCGTCTAGAAAAGGCCGTGTTAAAACGTGACAAAATCGGCACCTCAAGTTGTAGCGGCTAGCGTTCTTGGTTGTCGCCTCGGAAGTCCAGGTTCGATTCCCAGCTCTGCTAAGAAATTCCAATTCTGGTGTGAGATCTGGAACGCCCCCTAGGGGCTCACATCTAGTAGAACGTGGGTTGGCGACCACGGGACCCCAGCTGAGTCCGGCAATGATTTCACTTACTTTTGCAGGACTCCTCTCCGTCGTCTTTCCTGTCGACCTCTCTTGATCAACTCTTGTTCTCTTCCGACCCCGATGGTATTAGTGTATCCGGGGCCTAGGGAATCTTTCACTTGTCCGCCTTAATTGGCCCTTATCTCATCTTTCCTGATACTCTCATTCTTTAAGAGGTCAGCCTTCCTTTTCTTTTCATGTTATCTCCTGCCTTCTGCTCAAGGCCCTCAAGGAGGCAGGGTATAGGCCTATGTAGCCTGGCAAGAACACAAGTTCACCGTCTAACTCAGAGGTGTCTATACAGCACGCCGGTGTGCTTCAGGCGCGGTCTGCCTTGCTGTGATGGCTATATGTCTGTCTCTCTCTCCCTCACTTTCCCGTCCTACTCCCTCTCGTACTACCTTCGCTGTTTTGTGGTAGATTGGTCGAACGTCAAACGGTGCAATATATTGTAAATATGAAAACAAATTTAAACTAAACGAAAACAAGGGGGGGAGGGGGGGAGGAATAATATGACCATAATTATTTTATTATTAAATCGCAGCCAATGGCCATAGCAGGGTATTTTAATTGAACGCCCATAGGCTCCCAGCAAGTTCAGTTTAAAGTAGTTCCAACTTGGGCTACCAGATGTCACTGTCACTAACGTAGCGTTGAACGTTGGAACTTGATGGAGCGTTTCTAACCAGCCAAATATAACCTACAATTTTGCTACACACTACCAATTGTAGTGGTAGGTTCTTTTACATGCCCCAAATCTATGACATGGGCCGGACGGTTTTACTTCCCCTCCGAAGGAAGGCATACTGAAGGATTTTAAGACTCTTAAAAATCTGACGACTCGGGCAGATTTGAACCCGTGATCTTGGACATAGCAGTTCAGCTACCGACTACGCCACCGAAGTCGTAATTGCAATGCCTTAAAGGTGTTTCGTGATACTTTAACAGTATTTAAGACTGTTTTAATGCCAAGCACGCAATCTTCAACTACTGGTACGTGGAGAAACGCTCGAAAATAATGTAGATGTGTCGGACAACCAACGCATTGGACGAACAGTGTGTTTGTTTGTTTGTTTATATTACATTCGGTGCACTAGCGATCCCGACTTGACTCGGCCAGACACCGGCAGTCAGAACAGGCAGCCCAGCCAAGAGTGGCAGAAGCCAGCCTGCCAACGAGCGGCGCACCATAGCTAATAATGGGAAAAAATAATGAAATGAAAATCCACAGCCTGCTTCCAGTCTCCGACCGGGTCAGGAATGGAATGAATGAAGCCCCCATCTAGCGGCGAGGACATGAAGTGTGCCGGCTGCCGAAGCCTGTCGCACTCCTCTGGGGCAATGATTAAATGAATGACTGATGAAATGAAATGATAGTGGAGAGTGTTGCTGGAATGAAATAGTGACAGGGAAAACCGGAGTACCCGGAGAAAAACCTGTCTGCCTCCGTTTTGTCCAGCACAGATCTCACATGGAGTGACCGGGATTTGAACCACGGACCCAGCGGTGAGAGGCCGGCGTGCTGCCGCCTAAGCCACGGAGGCTCGGAAAAAATAATAATGATGATTATTATTATAATAGTAATATCGTATGGCCTCGGGTACCAGGTGCAAGCTTTGTTATTTGGCGCCCAGAGGGCAGCTTGCATGTCGATTTTGTCCTTAATTGGAACGCATGGAAGTCAAGGAGGCTAGATATCAAAGCTCATTCACACAGCGCTTTCTAGTAGAGAATGGAGGAACTTTGTGCTGGCAGAAAGTCCCGAGATTAACTTTGCCACTATGAACACGGCCTGCTGAATTCAAATGGGTTCTATAACATGGCAACAACGCATGATATGTATGCCTTGTTTATTTGTCGCCTTTCAAAAATCACTTAATATGGCCAGGAGCGAATCTGCAAGTTTGAGGTTGGTAGTCCGACACGATAACCACTCACCCACCATGGCAAGTATTGTTATTATGAAATTTGCATTAAAAAAGCGAAACATCACCATCGGACTCATTTAGAGCCAAACTCATTTGTCAGCACTGGATCCCAAGGTGTTCAAAGCAAATTACTGTAGAGGTAAAATCATGCAGTACCAAGGAAGGGAGCCCTTTCCTTTGAAACTAAACCATTCCCAGAGACGACTGGGATAACAGAAACATCTAACTCCATATGCAGCGTATGACTGAACTCAGTGGCAATTGGCTGATGTTTGCGCCTTTTCGTTGCCACTGGTTCCAGTATATTTTCATCGAGAGGAACAAAAACTTCCACTATGGTTCCTTGGGAGTTTATATTATTATTATTATTATTATTATTATTATTATTATTATTATTATTATTCCTTCGTTACGGCCAACTAAGGACCACGTCATGTCAACTGTTTTTTCTGCATTTTAATGTTAGCCCAGTACTCCTTCATTCGCAATCGATGTTGCACCTTTCTCTCTGTCGTCCACGCCTTCCCGGTTTTTAGCTTCGGCTTAAGTTGAAACCTCCGATGTTTCTGAAGTTTCTCCCTAAGTGGGCCACGCTCTTGGATATCTTCACGTGTAATCCCAGTCTCCAACAGATCTTTCTCTACTTCATTGTCTTTTTCTCACGGAGAAAAGCAAAAATTCTGTTGGATAGCCGTGTTGATTTCATTCGGGTTATATGTCCATAAAAAGAAATCCTCCTTTTCCTCATCACGACCGTTATTTTCTCTACGTGAGTGTACAACTCGTGGTTGTGGCGTCTTCGGAACTCGCCGTGTTTTTTGACTGGACCCAGGATTTTCCTCAATATCTTCCTTTCCTTGGTCTCCAGTTTTTCCATTATGCCTTTTCTATTCATGGAGAGACATTCCGCTGCATACAAAGCTTCTGGCCGGATGACCGTGCAGTAGTGCTTCAGTTTTGCATTCAGGGATATAGATCTTTAGTTGTACACATTCTTAGTTAGATGGTAAGCCATTTCAATTTTATTCAAGCGTGACGCAAAAGCCTCGTTTTCGGACATTGTAGGGTCTATCCATTCCCCAAGATACTTAAATTTCACAACCCGCTTGATTTTCCCATGATTCACTTCAATATGTTTGGAGCCGTTTTGATGTTAGTAATAAATTCTGTTTTCTCGAAAGAGATCAGGAGGCCCGCCTTTGCAGCTTGTGTTTGAAGCTGGTTGATCAGTTTCCTGGCCGTATCCAACGAATCTGCAAAAACCGCAAGGTCATCTGCAAAGTCTAGACAGTCAATTGATAGGTTCTTATTCTTGTGACCAAGTCTGATTCCATTTTCGACTCCTTCATCACTCATTGTTTTGCGCCACTCACGGATAACTTTCTCAAGAACGCAGTTGAATAGTAGAGGCGAGAGACCATCTCCCTGTCGAACTCCTGTCCTTATCTCGAAGGCATTGGAAATCTCGCCTCTAAACTTAACTTTTGAAGTGGTGTTGGTGAGAGTCTGTTGGATGATCGCTCTGGTTTTGTTGTCTAGGCCGAACTCCTTTAGAATCTTAAGTACGGTAGTCCGATCAATGGAGTCATAAGCTTTCTTAAAATCGATGAAAGTTACTACAAATTTCTTGCTCCTTAGTTTCAGATATGAAAGGATAGATTTGAGATTCATGATTTGCTCCACACATGACCGTCCCTTCCTAAAACCTCCTTGATAATCACCCAGTTCTGTATCTAGCTGTTCTTCAGCCCTAGTTTGAAGAGCTTTTGAGAGGATTTTGTAAGATATCAGTAGGAGGGAGATGCCTCGATAGTTGTTAACATCTGCTTTATCGCCTTTCTTATGAAGGGGGTGGATTAAAGCAGAAGTCCAATCACTTGGAAGTCTTTCGGTATCCCAAATTTCATGTATGATGTCCGTTAATTTATCCACCGTATTGTCTCTAGCAAACTTCCACAGTTCAGCGATTATAGAGTCTTCACCTGGAGCTTTATGGTTCTTTAGAGATCGGATAATCTGTTTGACTTCCTCTTTCGTGGGTGAAGAGGAATCTGGGTGGACTTGCGCATGGTCATTAAATGTGAATATGGAACTTGGAGTCTCACAGTTAAGAAGGGACTCAAAATATTTTGCAAGCACCTGACAATTATCTTTGTCGCTATAAACTAGTTTTCCATTGCAATCCCTGAACTGAAGACATGGAGGGCTATATTTCTTCAAGTTGCTTTTAAAAAATGTTCTATAGAAGTTGCGCATATTATTCTTCTGGAAATCCTGTTCGATTTGATCCATCTGGTTTTTATGAAAGGCACGTTTAGCATTGCGGATGGTTTTTGCTGCACTCGTTCTCTCATTCAAGAAGTCTGTCCAGTTGACTTGATTTTGTTGCGAATTCCATTTCTGCCAGGCATGCTGTCTCTTCCTTATTACTGCGTCACATTCACTGTTCCACCATGCATGCTTCCTCGTTTTAGTTAGTAGGACGGTCTCTTTTGCTGTCTCAACCAGCGCCTCTCGCCGTTGTTCCCAGTTCTCTGCATCCACAGTTTGTAGTTTTCGTGTAAACTCATTACCGGTCGCCAGTTTTTCAACATCATATCTTTCAGTCTTTTTGGCTCGGAACCTCCATGTGTTTCTCGGGAGGAGTTTGATTTTAATTTTAGATAGATAATGATCCGAGTCCAGTTTTGCATTTCGTAGAACTTTCACATTCTGAATTTCTCTTTGAGCTTTCCGTGCAATTGCGACGTGATCAATCTGGAATTCGCCAAGACTGGTATTTGGGGATTTCCAGGTCTTTTGTTTCCTGGGCAGATGTTTGAAAGCAGTGGATTTCATTACCAGGTTGAAGGTCCTACATAGCTCTATTAGCCGTTCTCCATTACGATTCGTTCTGTGATGAGCGGAGTAATTTCCAACAATGTTTCGAAATTTTCTTTCTTTGCCTACCTGGGCATTGAAATCCCCAAGTAAAATGATATTATGTTTGTCTGGAATCTTCGATAAAATGTCTTCAAGTTCTTCCCAGAATCGATCAGTTCCTTCCGGGTCTTTCTTGTTCGCTACGTCGATCGGCGCATGAACGTTCACAATAGTATACATTTTATTTGTACTTCGAAATGAAAGGGTCGAGACTCGACTGCTTGCAGAAGTGAAATTTGTGATGGAGTCTAGAATCTTCTTGTTGACTACAAATCCAGTACCGAGTTGGGGAACCGTTTCTATAACACGTTTACCTGGCTTACCCTTGAAGATTCTGTAGCCTTCTGATTCAATGGCATGCTCATCAGTAAATCGTGTTTCCTGAACTGCCGCAATTTGGATCTGATGTTCAATTAGAGCATCCGTGAGTTGTTTTAATTTTCCAACCTTCCGCAGAGAATTTGTGTTAAAGGTAGCAAAGAAATTCTTGACTCTATGATTGATCTTTCGTGGAGTCTCCGATTCCTCCAAGCATTTCGGTGCAAGCTCCCCAGATTCCGAAGGCTTGCATGCGTCACTCGAAGCGACGGTGGATTGGTTACCACCTGGGGTAGTAGCATTTGCTGAACTTTCCTCCATGCTTTTAACAGTTGAAAGACTGTTGACTTAGGCCAGTGATGTTTCACACTGACAAGGATACTGCCAAGATTGTGAGCCTTGGAGCCCCCAGCACTGATCGGCTCACCGACCCAGTTTCCTGCTAGGATTGGTTACCCAACCTTCCACTGGATTGCTCGGTTTGGCAGGGGCACCTCTTGTAGGTTATGTGCTGGAGTTGGAGTGAAAGAGGCTAGTTGTATTCTCTTGCTGAATCCAATATATTAATGTTGCAGATGGCTAGCAACGACGCATTTCACTCCCATTTGTCCAGAGACACAAGGTCTCCTCTCAGGTTGATTCCTGGGACCTATTATTATTATTATTATTATTATTATTATTATTATTATAGTATATTCCCCCTTTAATGAGAGCGTTAAAGCGCAATCAATATTCATGTTGTTTTTTTCTGTCCCTTTCTTCTTTCTTCCCAAAACTTCTCATATATTCACTAAGCTTTCTCTTTCTCTCTTCTGTCCATAAACCCGGCCGAAGACATCGGATTTTTAAGAGCGTTAAAATCCCTCAGTATGCCTTCCTTCGGAGGGGAAGTAAAGCCGGCGGTCCCATGTCATAGATTTATGACATGTTAAAGAACCTTCCTCTAATTACACCTGTGTGAAGCTAAATTGTATAGGTTAAGAATGTAAACAACGCTCCTTGGTTCCTACGTTCGTTGCCAGGAGCCGACTGCGGTGACGTCTGGTAGCTGAGTTCAGAACTAGTAGTCGTTGACGGTGGCGTTTGGCAGCAAAAGTAGGAACTACTTGAAAATTGATCGTCTGCAGTCCTTACTTGAATTAAAACAGATACACACACTAATACAGTCATCACAATTAACACCGGTTATCAGACAGATTCTACACACACCCAAAGTACATGGGGCTACATGACCGCGTTGTCGCAGCCCCTAAACTTAAGAACCTACCAACCAAACTTCTGTCCACTTCTTTTCTGTTTTCTTTCTTTCTCTTTTGGCGTTTGCTCAAATTTCTGTTTTCTGATTTTATCTCTGTATATTTTCTCGTCTGCCGTGGCTTCTGAAGAGATGTTAAATTTCTTGAGGTGTTCCACGGTTTCTTTTACCCGATTGGTTTTCTGTGTTCTATCTTCTTGTTCATCATCTATCCCTTTTGCCTCTCGGTGTCGGGTCTGCCAGCCACTTTCTGTATTCATCATGTTTATCCTTCCGGTTCTTCTGTTTGTTCTCTGAATTTGAAAAGCTTCGCCCGACGTGGGTAATCACCCTTACGCGAGCTATCACAGTGGAGGAGCTGGCTCCTCACAGCATCTGTGCCTATTGGACTTTTCTGTCAGGGTTGTTCCCCCTTATCTGAGCATATCCCGTTTTAAGGCGCCGGAAACTTGCCCTCACCACTCCCTTAGGGGCTAGGATTTGCTGGTTGCATTGCTAGGTAGAGCTTACCAACTAGGGCATTTCTCAGTATTTACCAGCATTGATGTCCCCACCGAGACCCAATAACCAGCCATTCACCCTCCTCCTTTCTCAAGCGGGCTTGTGACCGGCTATGGCGGAGTCTTCAGTAGGCCTATACTATTCATAACTATATTAAAAATCTTCTTGGTTAGTCTGTCTTCGTTCATCCTTTGTATGTGTCCATAAAGCGCCCTTCTTTTCCTGATGTTATTTGTAATCGTCTCTGTCTGTTGTATTGCTCTATTGACGGTCTCTCTATCCATATTCCCTCTTTCTGAACTGGCACGTAGATCTTCTTCAGTATTTTTTTCTCTCTTGATTTCCTATTTCATTGATGTTTGTTCTTCCCTTGATTGCTGTCGTTTCAGAATTATTATTATTAATATTATTATTATTATCATCTTTAATTTCTCATAATTATGGTACAACTCGGTTTACAAGATACGGATTTGATAATCAAGTATCCTGTAAACCTATTACTGAGATATTGTTATTATTATTATAGCTCTGGGGCTATTAGATTGAGTAGAACGTTTTGTGGTACTAATAGAAGCAATCCTTAGAGCAACTCTAACCAATAATGGCCGGTAAATAACAGTTATGCTACTTTAACAACGGCGTCACCACACGATAACCGCATTAGCTAACATCGGCCTTGGTGCCATCACAGAAAGAAGGACGCGGCACGGTGTCCAATTTATGTTTGAAGCAGCTTCTTGTTGAATTATTCCGTCATTTATTTACAAACCATCTGAGGATTGAGGTGAAGGAACTCAGCAAGGCCGGCACTTTAGTAACGTAACATCTTCAGGAACCTTTTAATACAGTGTTAATTTGCATGAGATGCTTAATTGAATGAAATGGCATCATCATGTGTCTGACGACACTTCTACATCTTGCCAACTATAAAACATGAAATTATCGCATTTCTTGCTTAAAATTACCGGATACAGTTTTAATTACCGACTTTCATTAATGGACCGTGAGATTAGCTGTAATAATAATAATAATAATAATAATAATAATAATAATAATAATAATAATAATAATAATAATAAAAGATACGAGCCTTACAGTAGTCGCATATGTTGTGTAACATCAGACATGTTATCCTACTATGAAATTGAGATGAAATGTATGTGAAGTCATCTGACATGTTAACCTGCTCGTATACTACACAGCTTGGACATTCCTAAAATGTTAATTTAGGCTCCGTTTTCATACTGGTAATATGATGAATGTATAGATTGAATTGGAGACATGCTACTGTCACACTTGTTTGAACAAAAAATCACATATTATATTGTATATTAAGAGGAGGAATGAAACCATAGTCTCTAGCTTATCTATAGACTACTAGAAATAATGTTCAGTACAATCAAATTTCCCAACTCCTACCTTGGTGCAAACTACAGTATTGTAATTAAAATTAGATAAATCGTAATTTCATGTAGATTCTGTTAAAATGACGTATAATGTTATGATAGATATCGTTTAAATCGATAATCCGGTAGCAAAAATAATTGCTGTGACTGGGGTTCAAACTTGAGACCTCATGATTCGCAGACCGAGATGATATCCAGGCAGCCATTACAACCACTGATACTTAGAGTGCAAGATAGGTACTCATATTCACGTGCCGGTAATAATGTGGAAGTATTTTTTATGCTCCATTAATATTTTGCTTTTTTTCGATAATGTTCCTTCGTGGAATTGAGTTTTAAATTAGTTATGAATACGCCTACTTGACAGTAAAGGGAATTCCTATAGTGGTCCATGAAAGTCTAGCCCAATTCCCGTATAAAATCATCGATATATATTATATTGATCACCGCATTACCGCAATGTGGGTTAATATCTGAATACCCTTTGTGCAGAAACATAATACCGGCTTTGCCGACTAGTTACAATGATTCATATTAAAGCATATCATCTTTTAAATACTGATACGAAGACTTTTAACATGTGGTTTGTGTTTTAATCTGTTGACACCAGAGTTCGCATGAGCGTTTACCGTTCAGTATGAAAGTGTTGAGCAAAGTTACTCAGGGAGTGGATGCCCATCACTTTTATCCAGAGATTGAAAAACAGACTCTTAATAAATCATAATTGTTTTCAGCAAATATGATATAATGAATATTTTTACACCAAAGAACGACAACTTGAAGATGATTTATTGTAGAAATATCAGTAATGGTACCTCCAAACCTTGAAGTAATCCGTATGTTATATACATTCCACATGGTACTGCCCCCGTAAATTGAATTATATTGAGACCACGGCGGTTGTATTGGCAAATATGAAGAAAGTTATGGCTGTCATAGTTGTGACGTGGATATTCATGACGTAAGCACGGATGACGCAGACTTCACGCAAGTAGGCTGATTGAGCTGAGATTCTTGGTGACGTCATGATTTTGTTCGAGAAAGATCTGAGATTTACGACGCAGTCGCAGGGAAACATGGAATTGTGCTGAGGAAGAAGTTACGCGATTGGAGGAAAGACTCGAACCAATGAACGATAGTTTGGAGGGAGACGGAGATTACTGAAACTACGATATTTAATTACTTTTGGAATGCAGAATTGTGGAAACCTATTTTCAGTGATGGCATTGATTTGGAATTTTGAAGAAATTAATTTTGAGTTTTTGAAATTTGAAAATCCGTCAAGTATAGCCAAAGTTAGAAATTCTAGCAATGACGGAGAAACAAGCTATGGAAGGGATGGATACGCCCCTTAAGAAGTTGATAAAAGGTCTTGCACAGCAGAGAGGAGCTCTTATAGCTCATGTGTCTCATACCGCATATATATTTCTGATGTCATATAGTCGTCTTCGAGTGAATAAGTAAAGCAAGTTGTCTTTAGCGTGTGGTATAGCCCACCGCATCGAACGAGCTTCGAGCGTGCCGCAGTTCCATTTTACGGTGATTGAAACTAGGCGAAGTTGAAACGCACACATTTTCGAGTCTACAAGATAATATATTAAGAGTTGACTAATGCCTTTAAGCTACTTCTATTGTGCAGTACTATATTAAAGTGTGTAGAAAGGTTGAACATTTTCAAGATTATAATTTGGAAGATATTGGCATTTTAAGACGGCAGACAAAAGTGATTTTCTCGCCACCTGAGAAGCACTTTTCTAACATCACATTCTACGCTACGGCTGACACGTGTAGTGCAACCGTGATACTACATATTGCTTTTGTTGATACAACGCTGCATTCTAACATGGAACAATATAATATGGCAGTTCTTTCAACTATTATAACGGAGATGGAGATGGAAGGCTAAGGACTTTAATGCAATTGGAACATATATCGATGGACTGAAATAACAGCATGGAACTTCGCTAATCGTCTTTCTACAAAAGCGAGCATGTAGTGAACATCCAACTACACTCATGCATCGTTGTCCAACGCTGAATTATATCAAATGGCAGTGGAAACATTTTCATACTCCACGATTATGAATATTTCTGCGGAAATAATTGCAATAAACTTCATGGCGAATTTCTGCCAGAACTTCAGGGAACTTTCAAGAGAGGCCAGGGTGGACCCGGCTCACAAAGAAGAGTTTTGCCAGAAGGATGTCTATCGTATACACGGAGCAGTGCAATTTCCGGAGGAGGAAGCAGTTCTATTCTCCGAGGGCGCTGGTTCCAGGTTCGAGGTCGGAGCACATCTTTTTGGTGAAATGGAACCATCACCAGTCTTCTTTGGAAGATTTTCCTCTGGAACTTCAATCAACAGATAAGGTAGTCGTGAACGTTTCTTGTTTTATTTGAGTCATTTAGCGATATCTGAGCAACCATTTTTCCCATATGTTCTGTCCTATATTTTGCCCCATATTCTTGCTTGATATTTCTGTACTCAGTACACTTCGATGATTTATGCTTTTTCTACGATTTATTAAGACATTGTTATGTCTTTGGCAGATTTAAATAATTTTGGATCAGTTGAGACTGATAATTTATATTCTTTCAGTAATTTGCATATTTTTGTAGTCACGATTTGACTGTAAAGTTAACGATTTTCTATGGCAGATTTGAATTCAGACAGCGTGTCATTTTATTAAAGTAATTCTTTTCAGTAAATTACTTTGACCAATTTTCTGTCATCCTCAAGAAAGAAGAATAATTAAAAGATTTTAGAGCGTTAAAATCTATTTCTGTATCGACGATCTTGGAAATACTAGTCGTTTTATGAACATGATTGCAACATAGACATTTATCGTCAGTTCTGAAATTACCATTGCATTATAGACAATTTTATGAAATATGAACTTTGATTACGATTTATTGAATACACTATAGTAATGAACATTTGATAGGAGTTTTTCTCAATACTAGATTGGAACAATAATGTTTGCATTCCACAGTCTAATTGTATTCTATTCGACTATTTATGCAGTTTAGATGAACTTTGATTGAAGATAGTATTTTTATACTACGATACTTAGGAGATATTAATCTCAATTTTGATAGACCAGAAAGGCGTGTATAATCGTATTTGCTATTAAATTTATTTGTGATTGGCAAATTTTTACTTCATATCGATTCATGAATGAAACCCACGAAGGTTAAATAAATAACAGTTTTGAAACAATTAATGAATATAAGAATTTTTAAAGTGGAACTATGGATGTATAATCGTTAGTTCAGTGGACATGTAAAAGTCGCTGATGAATAATGCCCTTGAATAAGTGAAGGAGATTCCCACAGTAATATTAATGATGTTGAAGAATTTGTAAGTGGAGGTTTTTGAATATATTGTGGAAGATTTTTATGCCATATATATGGAAATATATGATGAATTCTGGGCCTATTTTATGCAATTATGTGCATTTGAGCGAAGTATTTTTCCGCTGAGTTTATTGTCCAGGTCCTTTGAAAATTAATCATGTGAAATTGCTGTTAAAATTAACAAGAGTGTTAAATAATTTGAGATAACGATTTTGAATGGAGGTTACCGTCACAAATAATAATAATAATTATTAAAACTTATTAAACCTGAATATAAGCATAAATATAACTAACCTTCATTGGTCGATTATATTAACCTGATTTGAGTAATTATCAACCGGATAAACGTGTGGTTTAATGTATTTCTAAAATAAATAATATTAATATTGTAAATAATTGTGTAATTATCTTTAACAATAATGTGAAACGAAAGGGATTAATAGAGGCGTGTACAGATTTTTCAATTGTCGTTTGACAATATTATAAACAATTTATAATTGTTATTAACAATTAATGAGCATTTGTTATAAACATTAAGAGTTTTGTTAATATACTCTAAAGAACGCTAATTATACAAGTGGATTATACCATTAAACAAGTTTTGGGATTATTAGAGTAATCCAGTAACATGTGATTGAAGCATATAAAAGATTTGCGTGTTAATATTTGAGTTGAGTTGAGGACATTTAAAATGTTTGAAAAGGAGCTAGGCTCAGAGGTTACGAGCATATGCTAAGGCTGACTAGACAGGTGGGTCCATTTAACGACGTGGGCATGCGACATGATGTAGGGTGGATCGCAGCTGGCCTGACAACTGTATGTTAGAGGCCAAGGTCGACCACATAACAGGCTTGCAGTTATAAATAAAGTGTGATGTTTATGAAAGAGGAAAACAATTGCTACATGTCTCGTTCCAATTCCCTCATCCATTCCAAGTGTATTACTATTATTACGTTCTTTATAAGCTAGTGGATGCTGAAAATGTTGTATGCTAAGTTTACAAGTCCTACAGGAGGACATGATTATATTGACAATGGCTTCTGATTGCCACGTGTATTTTGTTGTCTATTTTTGTTAGAATCATTCCCTTTATGTGAAATAAATTATTGTACAGTTTAAGGTTTCTTGTTTCCGTCTTGGTTCATTTTAAATATCATGGTGGAGGTTATTGTGTGGGCATACTTTAAGTGATCCAGTTGGCAACCCATACCCGAGATTAATTTGAAGAGGTAAGTAAAGGTAAGTATGAACCCCCGTACTTTTTGGTGTGTTCCACAATAATTTCTTGTTTACTGCTGTGCTCTAATCTCGGTAGTATCTGTCAGTGCCATTTTCATTGATGTAGCTGTGCCGGTGCGATTGATTTTTGGCAATCCGATTGAGGGGGCGGATATCTGACAGCCTACTATCCGGAAAACGGGGACAGTAGCACTGCCAGCTGGATCGCATCCTTCCTGGCTGCTTTAGCATCTTACACACTTCCGTCCCATTTTTCAAAATCACTCCCACAAAAATATTCAGCAACCGAGTGGAAAGATGTTACACATCATTAAAGCTGCCCTCCTTGGTACTGCACGTAAGGTTTTGTCTCTTCAGTGACTTGCTCTGAACATCTTGAGATCCAATGCCTTTGGCTCGCAAGGAGTCTTACGGTGATGGTTTTGTATATTTATGTAAATCTCTACATGGTAAGTATAAAACAAAGTCCCCGATTCTTGGATGTAATGGGTAATCTCGAGAACCACTGGATGGATTTTTATGAGTTTTTCGCCATTCTGTAAAGGATTTCTTATTGAAGGTGGCTGTTGAAGAACATTCATTTGTGACCAAACGAAGCCGAGCAGTAACGATTTCAGTGAATCGAGTCTGCGCCTTTTAAGCTTACGCTGGGTAAACCGTTAAAAATACCGGGCGAAGCCGGGGCGGGTTGCTAGTTTCATATATAATATTATTAATAATAATTATTGATGTGTAACATCTTTCCGCTCGGTTGCTGGATAGTTTTGTGGGAGTGATTTTGAAAATTGGGGACGGAAGTGGATCGGGCGGAAGTGGATCGAACGGAAGTGGATCGGACGGAAGTGAAGACGTACTGCCAGCTGGATGTACAATTGAAAATGTGTGTATTGGAAACAAGGCAGTGTGTGCTCTGTAGCGCGAGAATGTTATGGCAATACAGTAGGCAGTGCATTTAGCAGGCACTGGTTTGACGAGCACAGTGGCAAATATTTCACCGACTTTCATTTGTCATTGAGCAGTTTATGAAGCTTCACGTTCAAGGTTGAATATCATATGGGGTAGGACAAAGACGACAAATGACATTTAAGTGGGTGAGTAGTCAAATATTAAATGCATAACAGAATGTTGTTATATGAGTGGAATAAAAGCTGTATTTTCATCATATGTGAGACTAGGTCATTTCATGATTGTAGGAAGGCATGTTTTGATTATTTACGACGAACTGTATGAGAGCCTTGAGAATAATAAATGTTATAGTTACTGAGGAATGTGCTCGCAGTATTTGAGAGTACAGTCGACATTGTGTGTCGACTTTGTTATTATGAATTATTAATGTAAAAGGAAGGAAGGAAGCTTGTAGTTTTGCGTGTCCGTTAATCTCACGATCATGATCCACGGTACCTCCCTTTTACGTGGAATGCGAACCACAGGACATGGCATTTCAATTCGAAAATCTCACATGTATTGACCGGGAATCAAAACCGGTCTACCTTGGTGAGAGACTAACAGCTTGACCACTGCGCCACAAATGTGACAGTAGCATATCTCCAATTCAATCTATACATTCATCATAGTACCAGTATGAAAATGAAGTGTAAGTTAACATTTTAAGGATGTCCAATCTGTGTAGTATACGAGTAGGATAACATGTCAGATGTTACACATCATATGCGACTACTCTAAGGCTCGTACCTTTATTATTATTATTATTATTATTATTATTATTATTATTATTATTATTATTATTATTATTATTATTATTATTATTATTATTATTATATTGTTTCTTGACCTTTCATCCGGCAGATTATGCAACCCAACGAACTCATCTGAATATTGATGAAGTCTAGTACAGTACAGGAGTTGTGGACGAGTCACGTAAGATATCCCAGTGGGGGTTGTAGTCTAGCCTTATACAGCTGTGGGGTCAGTAGGACAGGGTGAGTGCTACACCCTGAGGTCAAGGACCTATATCTTGCTTGCTCTTTCACAACACTTCCACATTCCAAAGAACATCACAGGAGCGGTCTATGTAATCCAGAGCTAATTCCCTCTCTAGGAGTGCACTGGGGAGCCTAGCCGCCAAATTTAGCGGGGACACTCACACTTCTGGGAGGGATTACCTAAACATATGCACCCCACATTGACTGGTTGTTGAGCTAGGCAAAATTAACATGACTGATTCAGGTAGGTGCTCTTATTTTGGTTGGATCACCTCTCCCTAATCCTTTTCACCATATCCTGCAGGATGATACAGCTTCGATTTTAATTTTTTCCTGCTGACTCCAGCTCAGTTCTCGTGACTAGATGACTAAACTAGCGCACACAACCGATCAGCACCATATCTTAAGCAATGTTCCAATAAACGGTAACCGGTGCAGGTTCATGAAAATAGTAAGCGGAGTTTTTAAAGTTCATATGTGAACTAGGAGAACATTCCAGAGGACTAACAGTAAAATTAACTTGAAATTTGAAAAGATTTGACGAAAAGGAACAATATTGGAGATATAACAGTGGCGACTGGCGGATAATTGTTCTGGGTGTTGCACTATTTTCATAAAGGGGGGAGGGAAAAAGACTGATTGATATCAGAGAAAACTGTATTCAATTGCACGGTAAAACTGATGTACCTCAATCATCACGAATGCCGCAGTTCAGAGAACATCACATTGTCATCGGATTAAATGGATTATAAGTTAGTCTACATGAAAACCTTCACGAGAACAAAAAAAAAAACTAATTTATACAGTGCGTCAGGGAATGTTCTCCGCAGAATTTTTCCCGGAAGGGGATCTTTAACGTGCAAGTAAATTGACTGATACGTCTCCTTCGCATTTGCGCACCCTCAAATGCGAGCTGACTGAGCCAGGATTCGATCCTGCAACCTTGTTATACCGTTATACAGGGTGTAACAAAAAGATACGGCACAAAATTTAGGACACATTCCTTACACGTAGACGAAGGCATTTTGTCATATGAACATGGGTCCGGAAACGCTTTGTTTCCATGTTATACCTCATTGTTTCCAACTCATTAATCATGGGAAACACACAAGAACAGAGCGTACCAACATACCACATGCAACTCTTGCTCACAGGAGATGTTCAATATGCCCTCCGTGCATCGACCCACCGTCGGTCGTAGTGAATCTCGGATGCGCTGATGTATCCCTGGAGGATTGCGTGTGGTTTCTCAGCCTTCCATAATACGGGCACGGAGACTCTGAACATCTTGTACTGGGGTTCAATACACAAGAGCTTTCAAATGCCCACACTAATGAAAAGTCCACTGGATTCAGGTCCGGAGAGCGTATAGACCAGGCAATTGGTCAACCTCTACCTATCCGTCTGTCACCAAATCTGTTATTTAGAAGCCGACGGATATTAACACTAAAATGAGGAGGTGCTCTATCGTGCATGAAGTACATGTTTTGTCGCACAGCTAAAGGCACAGCTGCTAAGTCGCATGGCAACAGGGCCATGTAAAACAAAACACTGGCGGTGCAGCTACAATAATGACAACGTAACCAGACGTAACCAAGCGTGCATGTTCCCCATGCTTCAACCGTTCTGTTCTTGTGTGTTTCCCATGATTAATGAGTTGGAGACAGTGAGATATAACATGGAAACAAAGCGTTTCCCGACCCATGTTCATATAACGAAATTTCTTCCTCTACGTGTGAGGAAGGTGTCCTGCATTTTATGCCGTACCTTTATGTTACACCCTGTATAAGAGAGCGAGAAGGACCCACAAGTACGCCCAACATTGCAAGACATTGTATGGGCAGTTGACGGAGCATCTCGGATGTCTCCGTCCGCGCCTCAGCTCCCTTGTTGCAATCAGTGGGCAACGATCAGCAAAGTTAACTGTTCTGTTAGGACTTACTCGGTCTAGTATCTCTGCCACACTATTGAGATCTGGTCAGTGCTTGGGCCTGGCAACGACCAAACGGACGAGCGCTACAGACAATTGGCGCGCTTCGCTTTCACAGACAGTTCACAGTAACTTAATATAAGATTATCTTAATTATTTAAGAACAAAATTATGAATTCCTATACTTTACATATAAAAGAAAACGTACAGCTTTTATTATTAAAAACATTATTACGGTATTAATTGTTTCTATTGAATTAATCTGGTCGTTGAGCAACACTGCAACCTTACTAACGACCGCCACTGAATTATACATTGGTTGATTTTTAAGTAGTGGCAATTTTTTGTTTCTCATTACTTAACTTTCTTACATGGTTCTAAGTTATGCAGGCCTTCGATGTAACCATCAGCGTTGCGTACAATGTGTTTATTGTGATGCGGAAGTCACTGGATCCCGTTGGCACTGCCTAATCTGTTGATGGTCCGAATAGAGCGGTTGACTGTGCTAGGGTATAAACAGCAGGAGTAGTACCTGAAATGTTTAATCATTGGCACTGGGAAGTGCTCTACTATCCACCATACTCTCCTGATTTAAGTCCCTGCGACTTCGATATAGCCTAATCCCTAAGATGAAGGAATCATTTCACACCTGAAGACGTTCATCAGACAATTAACCTCTCTATTCACACCATCAACAGATTAGGCAGTACCAATGGGATCCAGTGGTTTCCTCATCGCTAGGATCACATTGTATACAACGCTGGTAGTTACATCGAGGGTCTGTAAAACATAAAACTATGTAAGACTGTTAAGTATCAAGGAAGAAAATAGTTACCACTTCTTAAAAATCAACCTATAGTATATTAGGTATAGGCTATAAGCGTAATATTTATATTGTTGTTGTTGATTAGTTTAAGGGCATTGCGACATTGTTGACATATAGCTACGATGAATATATTTTGACTGTCAATATCGGGACTGCCTCGTTGGGGGGATTGTTGGAGGATAGAGGGATTATAGTTTGACTCTAACACATAGAGTTTCTTTAAGTTATGACCTTTTACAAAAATTAAGTTAAGAAGTTCCACAAAAACCAATCCACCAAAAATCCAATATGGAGGGATAAATGAATACAAAGTTTATATTAGTGTTTTTTAAATTTATGCAAGTACCTTACAAGTTGTGTAAAAAAACATTAGTAAGTTTATTTTTAAGTTTCATACTTTACATCTTATGATTACAATAACAAAATAACTTACTGAGTATTTACAAGCGCCTGAAGTCTTTACGAACTAGGACAGGGTCGTGGCTATTTCAAATCAAAACGTATTTTTCGTTTAATTACGCATATTTTCAGAAAATTATTATTAATTTTTTCAAAATAAAATATCGGGACACTTTTATTGAATTTTGGGATGCCGAGACATGCTCCTTTAAATCGGAACGTATGGTCACCGTAACTATAGCCCTCTGTACTGGAGTGCGGAATCTGTCTCACAACCTGGGTCATTGTAATGGTTGTGTGTTCGTCTCACTAAACACTTAAAGCAGCGAACTTGAGGACATATCGGGAGTTTCGACTGCACATCTGCAGCTCCTATTCTATAGGCTGCCTAACTTATTGAACTGTATGCAACTGTTCTAACCTGTACAATTTTACGCTATTGTAAGGATGAACAAGCTTTGTGTTTTTGAACTTTTTAAATGTGCTACATGCTTTAAAATGATGTGTGACAGAACTAGGACCATCTTTTCAAGTGCCTAGTTTAGACGATTCTACTCAAAATCCATTTGAGTTTAATGCTGTCAGTATACTTTGTTTTAGTGGTAATATCCTCTTGCCAGAGATTCAAGGTATATAATCATTCTATTGAACAGTTTATACATCTATACAGACGATATAGGTTTCGCGGCAAGGAAGATCGAAGACCTGCAACAGAGTTTCAACCAATTAACAACCTAAAAATAAATAGGAAGAAGACCTTCCGAAAAGGAGGTAAGAGGAAAATCGCAGACAATGACACTTAGAGGAGAAGATCCAACAGTGATGAACTCTTACAAATACCTAGGAGCAACTCTCCGAACAACTGGGATCACTTTTGGGATACACGCAAAAGAGTAGGCCATAACTGACATAAATCATGTACAGCAAATCTCCCTAGTTGTGGCAATGAAGCTTTTCACTGCAAAAATTGACCCTGTTCTGACGTATGGCATACACCTAATGTGGAAAAACCTAAAAAAGAAGAATGTAAAGGAATGGGAGAAAGCGAAGGCTACTTTCCTCAAGCGAGCAGTTGGGGTGTCCAAATTCACCCCATCAATGTATGTATACATCCCGACGAGGGGGCCCTTTCTGATGGAAGATCTTCATTTCGCGACAGAGGCCTACAGAGAGCTGATGGCAGAAAACGAGAAGTGAAGTCGAAGAAGACTTCGATGCAACACGCGACATGGTAGACAGGAGCTGGACAGGACCAAACCAAAACTTGAGGAACGTTTTAACGAGGCTCCACCAGAAAGTGTGTACCATAAACAATTTCCATGCAGTGACGGATAAGTGTATCTGTGAACTGAAATGTGTTGAAGTGCAACAAATACTCAAAAGCAGTGTCAGAACTCAGATATGAATATTAGGCTATTCCTCACTCTGCATACTTCTGTGCACTTGACCCTTATTATTATTATTATTATTATTATTATTATTATTATTATTATTATTATTATTATTATTATTATTATTATTAATGTACTGAATCTCTACTACCATGATCCAAGATTCAGGCATAAGGTCTTTCACAACATACAAACAAGAGCCATAACAAGTACTAAATATGTAAAACCTTTATGTATAAATAGCTAGGGTTTCAAGAGACTAAATTATATTATACCATCACTACTTAATGAACTACCACCTGGATTGACGAACATTAACAGCAAACAACTAGCTATAAGTCGCATTAAAAATATTACTGTACTTAACTAAACATTAACTCAAAACATAAATTTATTAATATAACTACCATAGTGTAACTTTTTGTGTCTTTAATTATTTACATTAATATTTTTATCATTACCATTACAAAAAATTGCATGCACTCTTGTATTTTTTTTTGTCGTGTGGCCTCCTCAGGCCGAGTGCAGGTCTTTCTATTCGACGCCCGTGGGCGACCTGCGCGTCGGGATGAGAGATGGAATGGAGGAAGGTGAATGAATGAAACTGGTTAAGGATGCGGAAGGAATCGGCCGTGGCCTATCAGAAGGTACCGTCCCAGCATTTGCCTGGTGTTGAAAATGGGAATCCACGGAAAACCATTTCAAGGACGGCCGACGGTGGGGCTCGAACCCACGCGTCTACCGAGTCAGCAGAGAGCTTGGTCCCATGACCTAATGCTGCGCTTTAGCCAGCTGTGTCAATACTGTCGGTACTCTTGTATTGAAATATAATCTATATATATGTTGTAAATAATAATTAATATGTCTCACAGAGAATCTGTACTGTCATCAGATTCGTGAGACATATCACAATAATGTAACATAAATAGTATTTAATAAATAAATAATAATAAATTTAAATTATTATTATTATTATTATTATTATTAGTATTATTATTATTATTATTATTATTATTATTATTATTATTATTATTATTATTATTATTATTATTATTATTATTGATAATACTCAGCAGCGAGTAGAAGAAGTTGAAACTGCGGTTATGAACCCTGCAAGAAAGGAAGAAGGGAAAAGGCCTAAATCAAGAAGGCGCCTTGAAGCTGTTCTTATTCAGCCAGCAAAAGACAGATCCTTTGCGGATGTTCTTAAAGATATCCGTAGCAAGGTCAAACCAGAGGACAGTGGCGTGGATATTAAGTCAATTAGGAAGACCAGGACAGGAGATGTTCTTCTTGAATTGAACAAATCTACGACGTGTGAGGGTCGAGAAAACCTCAACAAATCGTTGAGAGAGGCTCTTGGCCAGGATGAAGATGTCAGAACTTTGACCCCCCGAAAAACTCTGGAGGTGCGGGATTTAGACTGCATCACGACTATTGCAGATGTGGAGGAGGCGGTCAGACGGGACATTAAGACACTTAGCGGAGAAATCAAAATCATTGTCACGGAACCCAATAGCAGAAGCCAGAAAATGGCTATTATACATTTAGCAGAGCAAGATGCCCGTAAACTTCTGGAAGAGGGGAGATTGAAAGTGGGATGGATATATGGTAGGATAAGGGAGAGAGCAATGGTAACTCGCTGTTTCCGTTGTCTCTCATATGGACATCTTGCAAGGAATTGTAAAGGCCCTAGCAGGAGCAAACATTGTTACAAGTGTGGAGATGCCGGACATAAAGCATCAGATTACAATGATGAAGCACGCTGTGTGCTGTGTACGGAGAAGGTGGTTCATTACACCAAACGGAACCATGTTCCTGGTTTAGGTGCCTGTATAGTGTTTCGGGAAGCTCTCGAGGAGGTTAAAATCGGTTAAAAAAAATGATGAGAGTTCTTCAAGGAAATGTTCACAGAAGTTTGACTGCCAGTGGCCTCTTGACGCAATTGGCATTTGAAATGGAAGTGGATATTTTTATCATGAGTGAGCAATATCAGGACAGGGACCTTCATGGGTGGTTTGCGGACAATCTTGGAACAGCCGCAATTTTCATTCCGGATCTGGGAAAATATCCAGTGACAGATCAAGGTTCTAAGGATGGTTTCGTCTGCGTTAAGATTGGCACGCTTACGTACGTGAGCTGTTACTTCACTCCGAACGAGCCCATTGCTGATTTCCAGAAGAAGTTGGATAGCCTTAAGGACACATTGCGCGGTATGGGAAATAACATTATTGTAGCTGTAGATTTCAATGCCAAGGCCTTGGAATGGGGTATGCCGGTTGTAGATTCCAGAGGACGTCGTATACTGGAAATGGCTGCAAGGTTAGGATTGACGACCGTAAATGTTGGAAATACGCCTACTTTTCGACGATCTGGCTGCAATGGAACCATACCAGATGTGACTTTAGCGTCAGACGATCTTTTGTCAAGAATATCTGAATGGCGGGTGATTGAGGACTTCACAGGAAGCGATCATCAGTATGTTACTTTCTGTGTACTTCAACAAAATCGACAACAAAGCGCTGTCATACGCAAACCATCATACTGGAATCCCACAAATATGGATAAAGAAAAATTATGTGAGGTAATACAGAGAGGAATGGCGAAAGTCGAAACCAGTTGCTCTTCATTTGAGGGGAGAGAGGCGGCGGATAAATGGGTAGAGAACACTATGTTGCTTATTCATCAAGCCTGCAATAAATCCATGTGTAGAAAGAAAACGCAAAAAAAAAACCTCAGCCAGCATACTGGTGGACGGAGGAAATTGCTGATATGAGGCGACACTGCCTGAGGATGAGACGTAGGGTACAGAGAGCGAGAGGAAGAGAAGAGGCAACCTTACTCTCCGAAGACCACAAATTAGCAAGAAAGGCGCTTCGGGATGCAATTGAAATAAGTAAAGCTGACAATTGGTGGGAAATGGTCAAAGAAGTTGACATCGATCCTTGGGGACTGGGATATAAGACAGTATTGAAGAAACTTGGAACTTTTTCTAATCCGATAATGGATGCACACACTATGGACGAAATAGTCAGTACGCTGTTTCCGGAACATCCGGAGAGGATTGATGAAGCTGATGATTGCATTGCTATTGAAGAAATACCACTGTTCACCGAGGAAGAATTAATGAAGGCGATTAATTCTATCAGGAACAAGAAGGCTCCTGGACCAGATGGGATTCCAGCAGAAGCACTTAAGGAGGCGGCAAGAGCTTGCCCGCGACTCCTTTTGAACATGTATAACGCATGTCTGAAGGTAGGCGTTTTTAGTGCCTGCGGAAGAAGGCCAGACTAGTTCTTATTAGCAAAGGGAAATTGGGAGGAAATTTGCCTTCATCATACAGGCCATTATGTATGCTGGATACGGCTGGAAAAGGATTAGAAAAACTATTGAAGCCTAGAATATTGATGGCAGTTCAGTCAGCTGGAGATCTATCTGCCCAACAATACGGCTTTCGGAAAGGGCACTCGACTATTGATGCTGTGCGGGTAGTTGTAGAGACTGCAAACAGAGCTCAGATGGGTAACCATTACTCACGCAAAGTTACGCTACGTGTGACTCTAGATGTGAAGAATGCCCTTAACTCTGCCCAGTGGAGTGATATTTTGGTGGCACTTCAATATAAATTTAGACTGCCGAGATATCTCTTGCGGATAATGAGGGATTATCTAAAGGACCGTATTTTGCAGTACGATACCGAGGAAGGACATAGGACTAAAAGATTAACCGCTGGGGCAGCTCAAGGATTTGTTCTTGGGCCAGTTCTCTGGAATATTGTATACGATGGTCTGTTTCGGCTGAAGATGCCCCAAGATGCAATATTGGTAGGATATGCTTCTGATATTGCTGCTCTGATTGTGGCTCGTGATATAGAGCTGGCGCAACTGAAACTCAATCAGGTAATGCGACGTGTCACAGATAGGATGACGGAACATAAGCTGTCATTATCAGACCATAACACGGAGATTGTTGTGCTGACGAGAAGGAGAATCAACACTCTTGTATCAATGCAAGTGGGACAGACGAAGTTTAATTCATCAAGGAGTACGAAGTACTTGGGTGTGACGCTAGATACGAAGCTCACATTCTGGGCCCATATTCAAAGAGTGTCGGATAAAGCAGCAAATATCTTGACCGCTTTGAGCCGATTAATGAGTAATATTAAAGGTCCGAAGCCTAGCAAACGACGTCTCCTGATGACAACAGTTCAGTCCATATTACTCTATGGAGCTGAGGTCTGGGCTGAGTCCTTACGGTTCGAGAAGTATTGTAAACGGATAGCAGCAGTACAACGGAGAGGAGCACTGAGGATCTCATGTGCATATCGCACTGTTTCAGAGCCTGCTGTTCTAGCGGTAGCGGGAGTAGCACCAATTGATTTACTTGCCTTAGAGCGTCAGAAAGTTTGGCACACCAAAGGAGAACTGGGCATACATCAGGCAAAGATGTCTGCACACAATCATTGTATGGAACGATGGCAACAGAAATGAGATGATGAGACACGAGGTCGATGGACAAAAAACTTATTCCGCGTCTGGCTGACTGGGTTGATCGAAACCACAGAGAGGTCAATTATTATTTGACACAGTTCCTGACAGGCCATGGATATTTTCGGAGATTCCTGCATCACATAGGCGTGGCTAATAGTCCTTTGTGTCATTATTGAAATGAAGAGGATGATGCGCTCCACACATTCTTTGTGTGTGAACGTTGGTCATCACATAGAAGAGATCTACAAGCTTCTCTAGGGGTAATCACGCCGGACAACATCCTACAGATGATGCTCCGAAATGATCAAACATGGAATCAGACAGCTAATTACATAGAAGATGTTCTGCGCCAGAAGAAGAGGGAAATGGATGCGTACGAACATCCATAAGAAAAATGAAGAAAGAAGAAGCTTGAATGGCTAAGTAAGCACGACATCACCCTGAAGTAATGCGAGAGCGGTTCCGGGGTGATGAACGCATCGTGGGAAAAGGGATGTGGTTTTTAGTGGGTAAGAATCCCACACTAATGTGGAGTGCGGACCCTTCACAAGTGTCTTTTGAAGATTTTCCACAGTCCC
The DNA here is from genome assembly GCA_946902985.2 of Meconema thalassinum. NCBI lineage: Eukaryota > Metazoa > Arthropoda > Insecta > Orthoptera > Tettigoniidae > Meconema > Meconema thalassinum. The sequence goes on from OX336388.2 coordinate 702,295,724, forward strand.
TCGTTAAAAAAAATAGATATATTATTATTATTATTATTATTATTATTATTATTATTATTATTATTATTATTATTATTATTATGTGTAATGTGGCTGGATCGGGCCAATGTAAGGTGTTCCGAGAGGCCCTGGAGAAAGCGACGAACCTGAAAAGAAAATGATCCGAGTTCTACAAGCCAATATAAAATGGAGTAGAACAGCCCATCATCTGTTGTACCAAGTAGCTGCCGAGAAACAAACTGATCTGCTGTTAATTAGTGAACAGTACTGTACCCGATACCTATTTTAGGCTATCGGCTACGCCAGCAGACATTAAGCTGTAGTTGAGGTTTTGAGAAGCAACAAGAAAAGATAGCGCATCGATCGCGTCAAGAAGAATGCCAAGATGACGTAGGAGGTCAAGAATCAAGGAGGCATTGAAATCTGTAAGAAGATAGAATTATGGATAGAGATGTGAAGCTTTATTGAAACATATATGGAATTATAATAATTAAACAACTTAGAAGAGGATATATAACATGCATTATATGTGGAAATAATTTTATGGAAATAAGTTATTTTATAACAGAACAGCCGAGAGGATTCGGGTTCGAGACTATGACCGTGACGTGAGAGCACTGTGGTGGGGGACTATACCACGTGTCCGCCCCAAGCACATAAGTGAGTGAAGACAGCACTAGCAAGTTCAGTAGAGCTCAGTTAGGCGAGCAGGTAAGAGCAGCTCTATAGCACAGCGAGACGGGCATTGAAGGTCACGCAACGTACGGAAACTGTCACGGCAAAAGTGTAGGTGACAGTGCCTGCATCGCCGAGCAGCCAAGGCCGAGGGGGTCGTTGATCCAGGCGGGCTGGCCGAGGAGACAATTGTAGACAGCCGGGGTATTTCAAAATCACACTGCTCGTATTTGAAGACATTATTTCAAGCTTCATTTCGACGCTGTTCAAACACAGGCTTTTACGAATAACCTTATAACCATGCTGTTATATAACACATTCAAAGCGACTTTTACTATTCCAAGTAAACTGAATGTTTAGCATAGGCTCTGATGAACATTATATCGTGCATTTATAAGATTTATATCTTATACAATTTTCATGAGTTACCCATTACGAACAGATACAGGGTGTATCGTAATCTTGAACTCTATCAAGTAAAATTTTATTTTACTCAAGTGGGACTTTGCAGTAAGTTGAGATTGGACTTGCAATACTCAAACTCAACATTTAACGGAACAGTGGCGTATATTAGAAGAGGAGTAAGGGGGTCCACTGTTTTCATGAACTTTTCGAGAAGGAGTTGGACAATATCCGCTATGGGTAATCCGAGGTTCAACATGACCGAGTAAACGTGAATAGAGACAAGATGGCACCACAGAGCGATGGATTCGATTCCTGACGAGAGGAGTCCAACAGCTGATTCGCTTGGGATTTCGAAGGAAATCGTCATTTCATGGATGAAATGATATTCACGCCGATCTTACGAGAAATTCTTTAGGTAGGGAAAATCGACGATCTTGGAAATTAAATTACAACTGATAATGAAAGGTATTGTAAGAGTTCTAACTACCTGATACGATTATTTTCATGAATACTGGGCACACATGTATATTTTTCTAATAGGAGTGATTTGATTATTAAGACATGGTTTGAATTTATATACTTCGAATTTGCTAGAATATGGAGTGACCATATGATATGGCAGGCATCATTATACGATATTCTCACCATTGATTGGCTTTATTAAGCAGATGTTTGGTCTTTTAGACATTTTTCCAGCTAGGATATTTTTCATAAATAGTTTTTTTTGAGTAACGAGTATTTCGAACTCGTGATCTGCAATTGATTATCAGAAATTACTTCGTCAGTTCATTGCATACTAGCGAGTGTGTATTATTCATCAGTAGGGATTTTTTCCATTGGATTGTTTGGAGATATTAAGTGAATATTTAGTGATATTTAGTGAATGAACATCGCTTTTATATGACAACTAGAAACTTGTTGATTCCTATCTGGTACATTCACTCATACAGTCTACGAGATGGGGTCTTTCGTATTTATACGATTGTATGGTGGCTACTCACCTTACCCATCGTTTAGGGAACTATCATCCAAGTCGACGGGGCGAGGTCCTTCGTATTTATACGATTGTACGGTGGTTACTCATCTTACTTGCCATTGAGGGACTCATTTTTATCATCCGAATGTACACGAGATGTAAGTGAATTAAACAAGGAACTACTAGTCACATATCAGTCGAAATTTTGTTAAATAAAGTAACGATAAATGTCAACAGGATTGCATTTAGTAATTCTTGTTTGCCAATCCAATATTTTGTTGCTATACTCTTTTGAGAGTAATTTCAGTTTAACAGTTGTTACAGCTGATGCTTTTGATGATTTTTTTTGATACCTTTGAGAAGGATTTAAAGTAATTGAATCTTGTAAGATTAATCATTAATGGTCAAGAATTATTTTAAGGCAGATCAGTATTGCAGGTTTTGATATGAGAGATTATAGCACATTGGTGTTTTTCTGCGATGTGAGTTATAAGAATTGTAAGAGAATTTATGCTATTTGAAAGCAGATCATGAATTACTGAAGTAATATTTTTCCAATTGTTTAAGAAGTTGTCTAGATGTGATCAGAGTAATTACAGTTATTGGAGATTGTGTGCGTTGATAATTTGAAGCCAGTTATATATTTTTTGTAGATCATGCAACATGGTTAAGTGGAGTTTATGATAGGCATTTTGTGGAATTTGCCATGTGATAGTAGCAATGTTGCTAATGTATTTTGAAGCAGACATGAGGTCGTCGTACCCAGTCTAGCGTATTTGTTGAGATTCATGCTGTATGTGCTGAATATTTATGGAGTTTTTTTGGGAGTAATTCTTATATTCAAATGTGATATTTGAAATATTGAAGAAATGTAATGTCGTTGTGGATAGTTAGATCCAACGTGATGTCGTGGAGACAATAATATTTTTGGCATGATAAATTAAATACGAGATATAACTTGGAAGTAATAAAACTGTAAGACAACGTTCTGTAAACCATATTAAACAATTTGTTAGGAAATTAAACAAATAAATGAAGTTAATAATACAAGATTTTCTGAAAATAATAATTAACGAAATAATAATCTGAGATTTAAGCATATTAACGATCTGACCTAATGAAATAAAAATCAGAATGACTAGATGAAATAATAAAAATCTAAATAACCAGATGATTGAAATTTAAATAAGTTGATAAATTAAATTTTGAAATAAATCGATGAATTAAATAAAGTGGATGAATTAAAGATTGGATAATTAAACTGATTGAAATAAATTAATAGACGATTGTAATGATGATAAATAACTAAATTAGAAGGTGATAATTAATTAAAGAAGCTGATGATTAATGAATTTACATGGAATTAAATAAATTTAATTGAGATAATTCGAAGGAATTGCAACTTGAATTGAGAATTTAAATGATGTAATGGTGATGAATTAACTATTCTGACAAGAACATGTAGAATTTTGAAGTGAGAATTAATGTGAGAAATATTTAATTTTGATAATAACGATGATGATGACTAATGATAATTTGAATTTTCAGTAATTCACAGATAAGAGATTAATGACGTTGTAAATAGTGTAAATTAATTATTCAATGTTTAGGAACATTTGATTAACATGTTCTACGTTCAAATTTATACCATGCAAACCATAATTTATGTGATATTTAATATGAGTGATTATTATATGTGTGTGTTTAGGCAGATTAATTACTTAATTAAATCCACATTGATGTTAAATTAAAGAGAAATTAGGTATCAGGTTTCACAAATGTCAGTGACGAAAGACATAGTGCTACAGTGATCCTGAGCTTCCAAGAGAACTTTATACATTTTTCTTGTTATGTGGATTAAGATAATTTTGCATTAGAAAGGAGATGGTTCGATTTTTGGACAATGACAATTTAACTTTGCATTCGACCATACTCTTAGGTAGGAGTTATATTTAAAATGTCTGTCTGACTTTCAAAGTAAAATAAATTTGTTTTTATCTTAGTAGTGATCTGATGATGGTGTGATGTTCCTTTTTCTTTCCTTGTCTTGAGTAAGGCTTATCCGGAAAGGAAGTGGTTTGCTAGGAATTCAGTTGATGGCGCCCATTTATATTTGCATTATTTCTATTAAACTTAAGCCCGTAACGACCCTAGAGATACTTTGTCTCGTGATACCCACTGCTTTTTCGATAATTCAGCTGAATTTCCGACACATTCCTTATTTGACTAGAGGTTCATTTAACTCCGCTCTGTCCTGGAACTCCAGGGATGTGATGTTATAGCAGATGGGTCATCGCATCCCCAGGACGAACGGGTACAGAGAGAGAGGGAGAATTGGCTTTATCCAACTAGTGGGGCTTTTCGATTTTGTTTATTCTATGGAATCACATCAGATTTAGATTACTGAGAGATTGATCTCAAGTTCATTTAAGTGTGTTACAAAATTTATTAAACTTAGTCAGACAATGTACTTGTGTGCCCAATCCAGTGTTCATGTTAATCGTATTAGTAATATCATGTTAGTTATAAGACATTTTTCCCTATACCCAAGTGAATGCAGGAATTGAGACATTGTGATGTGTTGTTGTCTAACGTCTCTATATAATTCTATATTGAAAATATAATTATGTTGCCGGAGGATTTAGCTAAGGTGTTAGGAGAGTTACAGACGGGTATCTCTGGTATTGCAGAAACTATTTCTAAGATGGAAACGGAAGTTAAAGAACAAATTAATAATTCAGAAGCTAGATTAGAAGCTAAATGTAAAGAGAATGTACAAGCATTACAAACTAGTACTGAAGAAAATTTAAAGTCATTACAGATTAGTAACGAAGCTAATGTAAAATTATTGCAGTCAACTAGTGAAGATAATTTAAAATCATTAGAGACTAGATTACAGTCAAATAGCAAAGATGAGTTGATGTTATTAGAGACTAGGCTACAGTCAAATAGCGAAGACAATTTTAAGTCATTAGAAGAAAGGCTACAGTCAAATAGTGAAGATAACTTGAAGTCATTAGAAACTAGATTACAGACTAGTACTGAAAGTCATTTAAAAGCTAGTGAAGCTAACTTGAAAGATAACTTTAAATCATTGGAAGAGAAATTACAGTCTCGTAGTGAAGAAACTAACACTGAATTAGAAAATAAGTTAACCAGATTAGAGAATAGTTTAACTTTAAAGAATAATGAGATGCTGAAAACTTTACAATTAGACATAATTGCAGTAAACATGAAAGGAGAGGAAAATGTTCAGATATTAAGGAAAAATATTATTGAATTAGAGAGCAGAGGAGAAGAAAATATTTTTACTTTAAGAACAGACGTTATGACCATACAGAAAGACATTAAGTCAGATGTATCGAAGTTGAGATTCGACATCGATGGTTTAGTGGCAGATGTAGGAAAAATTCAAGATTGGTCAACCGAAGTATCTTTCGAGACTAAGATTAAGGGTCTAGAAACGAATCTAGGTAACGAAATAAAAGATTTAAAGACAGTAATTGGGACCATTAAAGAGGAAGTCTTGGGAGAGGTCAATTCTAATTTAAAGTCGTTAGAAAATCAATTGCAGAAGGATATTAGGAAGATAGACGACGATATAGAGCAAAAGGTTAACGAAAACTTAGCTTTATTTAAAAATAGAGTCGGAGCAATTGTGGAAGAACGGTATAGTGAGGTCGATGCCGAAGCAAATGAGAAACGTGAAGGGTTAGATGAAAAATTAATCGCAGGTATGGCAAACTTAGAAGCTAGGTTTACGGAAAGCAAGGAAGCGATGAAAATAGATTCAACTTTATTTAGAACAGATGTTGATCTGTTGAAAGAGCAAGTCGCGTTAGTAAAGAACACGTGCGAAGAAAAAATCGACAAGTTAAGGAACGATCTAGACGAGAGTGACAAGACGCAGGATGTTACATCGTTAGATGAGTTGAAGACTCAGGTCAAGACCGTTAAGAAATTAGCAGAAGACAGGATGACTAAACTAGAATCCATAGTTAACAGTTTTACCAGTCAGAATGTAACATCAGGGGAAACATTGATAAATCAAACAGCGATAGACCGCAGTATGACGAATCAAGACACGAGCATGGTAGAAGACCGTCAAATGCAACCGAATGTGACATTCGAAAGGGCTAGTTCAACCCCTCAGGATAATCCAAGTTCGAATAGGAGTACGTTAGGTCCAAGCGAACGATACTCAGGTCCAGTCACTATTATAAGGAATCTGGATGACAAACCGAGAAAGTTTTCGGGAAATACAGGAGTTACACCAGTCGAATTTCTGCGAGATATTCGAGACTACATGGCGGAACACAGGGTAGCCAAAGAAAGAGAGCTAAGGATAGTAGAACGCGCCTTAGATGGATCTGCACTTACGTGGTTTAGAGCGTTCAGAAGCAATTTTGCGAACATGGAGCAATTTGCCATGGCTTTCTTGAGGAGATTCTGGAGTGCCGAGGATCAACTCAACGTAAGAGCGGAGATGTACTCTAAACGCTATTCTACGTCACATCCGACGCATTACGCCAACTATTTCACGTCACAGCTGGCTAAATTACAGTTCCTTATTCCTCCATTGCCAGAAGAAGAGCTTTTGCAAGCTATAGCGCGACAGTTACCGATAGAGGTACAGCGATCTCTGATAGCATCAGGAGCCAATACGCTGGAACATTATGACGATATTTTGCGGCGATTGGATTATACAAGCGCACAGGTCACGCCTAGAAGTAATAGAAACGACAACAGAAACACGCAAGAAGTAAATGCGGTAGTCGTGGACAATGCAGCTCAAACGGACAGAAGGGATTCCTGGGAAAACCGACGGAACGAAGGGAATCGAGGAAACATCCGTAACGCAAGAGGAAATGATCGATATAGAGGACCATATGAAAGGCCATACGATCAAGAAGCGAGAGATAGCCGGTATAGGAATTATAACCAAAATTCCAGGTATCAGGACAGGAATCGGTATAATAACAGATATCGGGGAAGGAATAACTGGAACCAAGGTCAACAATATAATGGAAACGACCGACAGGATGGCCGAAGAAACGATCCTAACGACAGACGGGACAATCGTGGACATGAGAGGTCGAGACAAGAGGATAGACAGCCTAGTGCACCACTCGAGGAGACAGTGAGAGATGTCAATCGAGCCAGCACGAGTGGCGAAGGAAAAAAAAACGTCAAATTAACTCCAGAGAAAAATGAAAATCATTGGGAATCAATCGTCATCGTGGAAACATATCAGGTCAAGGACGAGGATTTAATCGAGGAAGAAGACATAGTACACCGGGAAAATAGACATGAATTGCCAGTTATTAGCGTGGAAGTCATGGGAAAAGAAATAAAGACACTTGTAGACACAGGGGCTATGGTGAGCTTGATATCCATAGGTTGCCTGGATGAATTGAAATTATTAGGAGGAATTACAATGTTGCCAACTGTTGTTAGCAAAATTCAAGGGGTGATCCCAGACAGGAGTATGAAATGTAAAAGTCAGGTACTTTTAGATGTTGGGATTGGAACCAGAAGTTTTGAACAGATGTTCCTAGTAGTGGGTCAACTACATTTTGACATGATCCTAGGAGTGGATTTCCTAAGTGAGAGTGGCCTGATCATAGATATGCAGAGTAGGCGCATGTACTTTCAAGAAGGGGTCATGGAAAATCAAGAATCAGAGATGACATTCTTTAGAGAGGATATATTGGATGAAATTGTATGCAGCGTTGAAAGGTCTATAGAAGATAAAATTGGCATGACTAGTAAAATAAATCCAGAAATTAAGGGCCAGTTTGATCAAGTAATTTCAGAATATGAGGATATATTCAATGACAAACCAGGTCTCATAGAAAATTTTACATACAGCATCAAGTTGATAGATGACAAACCATACCATAAAAATGTATATCCCATTCCGGATAAATGGAAGGAGGAAGTTAGCATAATGATAAGCGACATGGAGACAGATGGAATAATTAAGAAAATGCCAACTGCTTATTTGAATCCTTTAGCTGTTGTCAAGAAACCTAACGGTAAGTTGAGGATATGTCTAGATGCCAGAGCCCTTAATGAAAGAGTTCTTCCTGAACATGACAGACCACCTGTTATTCGTGAATTGTTACGCCGATTTAGAGGAAAGAGTTTCTTCTCGACAATCGATCTGACTAGTTCATATTATCATGTTGAGCTAGCAGAAGACTGCAAACAATACACAGGGTTCTTGTTTGACCATAAAACATATGTATTCAATAGGTTACCTTTTGGTGTGAAAAATAGTGGTCCGGTGATGATCCGAGCACTAGATGAAAATTTGTCAGATGCAGTTAAGGAGCATGTGGTAAGCTACATTGATGACCTGATTATAGGGTCTGAGACAGCGGAAGAACACATCAGGCACCTTCAAATGCTTTTTGAAGATCTAAGGAGGACGAACTTCAAGGTGAATTTCAATAAATGTCAGTTCTTTCATGAAGAAATTGAATTTCTTGGACATAGAATCGATGGAGATGGTTATAGGCCCAATCCAAAGAAAATCATGGCAATTTCAGAGTTTCCAACACCACGAAAGATTAAAGAGGTACGGCAGTTTTTAGGCATGTGTCAGTTCTTTTCAACACATTGTCCTGAATATACTGAGACGATGGCACCTCTGCAGGATTTATTGAGGAAGGGAAATCGATGGAAATGGGACGATAGATGCAATCAAGCGTTTTTAGCGGCCAAGAAAATGCTGATCCAAAATATCAAGCTTGAGTATCCTGATTTTACAAGAAGATTTTTTGTAGAGACAGACGCATCCAAAATAGGCATTAGTGGAATCCTATATCAGTTGGATGATGACAAGAAACATAGATATTTAGCTTTTACCAGTCGCAAGCTTAGGAATTGTGAGAAGAATTACTATGCAACTGAGTTAGAGGCATTAGCAGTGGTTCATGCTCTTAAAACGTGGAATAAGGTGTTGTTTGGACATGACATAACAGTGATCACAGATCATAAAGCCCTCCAATTTATTATGAAGACAGACTTAGCGAGTGACCGCATCACCAGATGGGCTCTGTTCTTACAGCAATTTAACCCAACTGTTGTACATAGACCGGGGAAGTTAAATCTGTTAGCAGATGTGCTGAGCAGAAACCCTTGTGAAGAAGTATTTGTCAACCATATAAATTTGATTCAAGAGGATAATGGTACTCTAGAAAAGTTGAAGTTGTTAGCGCAAACTCAGAAGAGATATGCACCTTTGCGAAGAATTTACCGTTTTCTGACACGCAGGATGGATAACACTGATCCGGATTTTCAGAGAACTGAGATAGAGGCTAGAAAACATCATATTATGGGAGGTGTTATATGCCAATATATCGACCAGGATTATACTAAACTTAGAGTAGTGATCCCACCCAAGCTTGTCAAACCAGTTATTTGGATGATACACCGAACTGCAGCTCATGTAGGTGTAGACAAGACTTTGGCTCTCGCTCAAGAAACTTTTGTTTGGAGACAAATGGGACAAACGATTCGCGACGTCATAAAGACCTGTGACATTTGTCAGCGAAGTAAATACTCATCTAAGTTAATGAAAGAAGTTCCTAGATCAATATTACCCAGTAAGCCAAGAGAACTTTTCGCGACGGACATTTTCGGTCCGATTCCTCGTTCGACGAAAGGCAATCAATTCGTTTTGGTAACGGTTGATGTATTTTCGAAATACGCATCTCTATGCCCTATACAGAAAGCTACATCCAAGTACGTGATAAACAGACTTGAGAAAACAGTTATTCCGAGCATGGGGAAACCTGAAGTTTTGTTGAGTGACCATGGATCGCAATTTACTAGTATGGAATTTTCTACTGCTATGGAACGTTTAGGAATAAGGCATGTGTTTAATTCTGTACGGTATCCAGAGGGAAATCCCGCCGAAAGAATTATGCCGGAGATAAGTAAGCTGTGTCGCTTACTTGTGTCAAGGCAACACCATAGATGGATGGAGGTGATACCCATCATTAGCCAATGCTTGAATTCCACAGTACATGAAAGCACAGGACAGATTCCGTCCATGCTTCATCATGGATTGAAACCGGATAGACCATGGGACCGAGTCGTGAGGGCACCAGTAGATCCTCAACCCACACAAGAAAGAAGAGTCGAGATGGCAGGAGAGAGGCTCAGAAGACAGGCGGAGAAGAGAGCCAGGAGACAGGCAGGAAGGAGGTTCCACGAGCCATTTCAAGAAAATGATGAGGTGCTGATTAGGAAGCCAGTCACTTCGAACCTTCAGCTGAAGATCTACCATAAATTCGCTCCATTGTACGCTGGACCGTTCCGTATTGAACAGACATACCAGAATAATAGCAATAAGATTGTTAAAATGGATACTGATGAAGTTGTAGGAATTTTTAATGCAGCTAGCATCAGGAAATACCATCATGCTGAGTAAAGGAATTGTAGAGCTATCGTGTACATGTATTATATATTGAATGCCTGAGAGTGTATTTTTTTTTCTCAATCCTGATAAAAAAAGGAGATGTACGGGAGAGATGTACCCGATACCTATTTTAGGCTATCGGCTACGCCAGCAGACATTAAGCTGTAGTTGAGGTTTTGAGAAGCAACAAGAAAAGATAGCGCATCGATCGCGTCAAGAAGAATGCCAAGATGACGTAGGAGGTCAAGAATCAAGGAGGCATTGAAATCTGTAAGAAGATAGAATTATGGATAGAGATGTGAAGCTTTATTGAAACATATATGGAATTATAATAATTAAACAACTTAGAAGAGGATATATAACATGCATTATATGTGGAAATAATTTTATGGAAATAAGTTATTTTATAACAGAACAGCCGAGAGGATTCGGGTTCGAGACTATGACCGTGACGTGAGAGCACTGTGGTGGGGGACTATACCACGTGTCCGCCCCAAGCACATAAGTGAGTGAAGACAGCACTAGCAAGTTCAGTAGAGCTCAGTTAGGCGAGCAGGTAAGAGCAGCTCTATAGCACAGCGAGACGGGCATTGAAGGTCACGCAACGTACGGAAACTGTCACGGCAAAAGTGTAGGTGACAGTGCCTGCATCGCCGAGCAGCCAAGGCCGAGGGGGTCGTTGATCCAGGCGGGCTGGCCGAGGAGACAATTGTAGACAGCCGGGGTATTTCAAAATCACACTGCTCGTATTTGAAGACATTATTTCAAGCTTCATTTCGACGCTGTTCAAACACAGGCTTTTACGAATAACCTTATAACCATGCTGTTATATAACACATTCAAAGCGACTTTTACTATTCCAAGTAAACTGAATGTTTAGCATAGGCTCTGATGAACATTATATCGTGCATTTATAAGATTTATATCTTATACAATTTTCATGAGATACCTATTACGAACAAATACAGGGTGTATCGTAATCTTGAACTCTATCAAGTAAAATTTTATTTTACTCAAGTGGGACTTTGCAGTAAGTTGAGATTGGACTTGCAATACTCAAACTCAACATTTAACGGAACAGTGGCGTATATTAGAAGAGGAGTAAGGGGGTCCACTGTTTTCATGAACTTTTCGAGAAGGAGTTGGACAATATCCGCTATGGGTAATCCGAGGTTCAACATGACCGAGTAAACGTGAATAGAGACAAGATGGCACCACAGAGCGATGGATTCGATTCCTGACGAGAGGAGTCCAACAGCTGATTCGCTTGGGATTTCGAAGGAAATCGTCATTTCATGGATGAAATGATAATCACGCCGATCTTACGAGAAATTCTTTAGGTAGGGAAAATCGACGATCTTGGAAATTAAATTACAACTGATAATGAAAGGTATTGTAAGAGTTCTAACTACCTGATACGATTATTTTCATGAATACTGGGCACACATGTATATTTTTCTAATAGGAGTGATTTGATTATTAAGACATGGTTTGAATTTATATACTTCGAATTTGCTAGAATATGGAGTGACCATATGATATGGCAGGCATCATTATACGATATTCTCACCATTGATTGGCTTTGTTAAGCAGATGTTTGGTCTTTTAGACATTTTTCCAGCTAGGATATTTTTCATAAATAGTTTTTTTGAGTAACGAGTATTTCGAACTCGTGATCTGCAATTGATTATCAGAAATTACTTCGTCAGTTCATTGCATACTAGCGAGTGTGTATTATTCATCAGTAGGGATTTTTTCCATTGGATTGTTTGGAGATATTAAGTGAATATTTAGTGATATTTAGTGAATGAACATCGCTTTTATATGACAACTAGAAACTTGTTGATTCCTATCTGGTACATTCACTCATACAGTCTACGAGATGGGGTCTTTCGTATTTATACGATTGTATGGTGGCTACTCACCTTACCCATCGTTTAGGGAACTATCATCCAAGTCGACGGGGCGAGGTCCTTCGTATTTATACGATTGTACGGTGGTTACTCATCTTACTTGCCATTGAGGGACTCATTTTTATCATACGAATGTACACGAGATGTAAGTGAATTAAACAAGGAACTACTAGTCACATATCAGTCGAAATTTTGTTAAATAAAGTAACGATAAATGTCAACAGGATTGCATTTAGTAATTCTTGTTTGCCAATCCAATATTTTGTTGCTATACTCTTTTGAGAGTAATTTCAGTTTAACAGTTGTTACAGCTGATGCTTTTGATGATTTTTTTTGATACCTTTGAGAAGGATTTAAAGTAATTGAATCTTGTAAGATTAATCATTAATGGTCAAGAATTATTTTAAGGCAGATCAGTATTGCAGGTTTTGATATGAGAGATTATAGCACATTGGTGTTTTTCTGCGATGTGAGTTATAAGAATTGTAAGAGAATTTATGCTATTTGAAAGCAGATCATGAATTACTGAAGTAATATTTTTCCAATTGTTTAAGAAGTTGTCTAGATGTGATCAGAGTAATTACAGTTATTGGAGATTGTGTGCGTTGATAATTTGAAGCCAGTTATATATTTTTTGTAGATCATGCAACATGGTTAAGTGGAGTTTATGATAGGCATTTTGTGGAATTTGCCATGTGATAGTAGCAATGTTGCTAATGTATTTTGAAGCAGACATGAGGTCGTCGTACCCAGTCTAGCGTATTTGTTGAGATTCATGCTGTATGTGCTGAATATTTATGGAGTTTTTTTGGGAGTAATTCTTATATTCAAATGTGATATTTGAAATATTGAAGAAATGTAATGTCGTTGTGGATAGTTAGATCCAACGTGATGTCGTGGAGACAATAATATTTTTTGGCATGATAAATTAAATACGAGATATAACTTGGAAGTAATAAAACTGTAAGACAACGTTCTGTAAACCATATTAAACAATTTTTTAGGAAATTAAACAAATAAATGAAGTTAATAATACAAGATTTTCTGAAAATAATAATTAACGAAATAATAATCTGAGATTTAAGCATATTAACGATCTGACCTAATGAAATAAAAATCAGAATGACTAGATGAAATAATAAAAATCTAAATAACCAGATGATTAAAATTTAAATAAGTTGATAAATTAAATTTTGAAATAAATCGATGAATTAAATAAAGTGGATGAATTAAAGATTGGATAATTAAACTGATTGAAATAAATTAATAGACGATTGTAATGATGATGAATAACTAAATTAGAAGGTGATAATTAATTAAAGAAGCTGATGATTAATGAATTTACATGGAATTAAATAAATTTAATTGAGATAATTCGAAGGAATTGCAACTTGAATTGAGAATTTAAATGATGTAATGGTGATGAATTAACGATTCTGACAAGAACATGTGGAATTTTGAAGTGAGAATTAATGTGAGAAATATTTAATTTTGATAATAACGATGATGATGACTAATGATAATTTGAATTTTCAGTAATTCACAGATAAGAGATTAATGACGTTGTAAATAGTGTAAATTAATTATTCAATGTTTAGGAACATTTGATTAACATGTTCTACGTTCAAATTTATACCATGCAAACCATAATTTATGTGATATTTAATATGAGTGATTATTATATGTGTATGTTTAGGCAGATTAATTACTTAATTAAATCCACATTGATGTTAAATTAAAGAGAAATTAGGTCTCAGGTTTCACAAATGTCAGTGACGAAAGACATAGTGCTACAGTGATCCTGAGCATCCAAGAGAACTTTATACATTTTTCTTGTTATGTGGATTAAGATAATTTTGCATTAGAAAGGAGATGGTTCGATTTTTGGACAATGACAATTTAACTTTGCATTCGACCATACTCTTAGGTAGGAGTTATATTTAAAATGTCTGTCTGCCTTTCAAAGTAAAATAAATTTGTTTTTATCTTAGTAGTGATCTGATGATGGTGTGATGTTCCTTTTTCTTTCCTTGTCTTGAGTAAGGCTTATCCGGAAAGGAAGTGGTTTGCTAGGAATTCAGTTGATGGCGCCCATTTATATTTGCATTATTTCTATTAAACTTAAGCCCGTAACGACCCTAGAGATACTTTGTCTCGTGATACCCACTGCTTTTTCGATAATTCAGCTGAATTTCCGACACATTCCTTATTTGACTAGAGGTTCATTTAACTCCGCTCTGTCCTGGAACTCCAGGGATGTGATGTTATAGCAGATGGGTCATCGCATCCCCAGGACGAACGGGTACAGTACCAAGATAAGGAGTCACCTCTATGGCTTAGAGACCAATTATGCACCTCTGCTATTTGGATCTTAGACCCTGGAACAATTCCAATAAAAGAACATGGGAGCGGGAACGGAAGATAATTCACTAAGGAGGAGTGCCCTACGGGCAAATATAAAATGACTCTAGCCTGAAGTAATGTGATAAACGGTTTCAGGCTAGTGTTCATGAGTAAGGGGGGTAGTTTTAGTCGGTAGTCTGCTACTGAGGAGCAGAAGCCCGACACTCTGTGCGTAAATGCACTTCATCCCCTAAAAAATAAAAATAAAATAAAATAAATATTATTAATATTATTATTATTATTATTATTATTATTATTAGTGAATATGCACAGATGTGAGAGTTGTACAGATATATTGTAATATTATAAACTACTAGGGGACCTGTTCGAGAAATCTCACATATTCATAAACCACCCGCCCGGGTTTACTGTTATGCGGGCTTCTATAAATATGTTTATTTGTTTAAACACACTTTTTAAACAAATTGTTGACATTAAAGAAATCAGAGTGCAATTCGTCTCTGTTGCGGGTAATAACTCTGTTTGAATGTTCTTTCAATGCACAATGGGTTGTGTGCGTCCCATGAGCACAGACTACCCGCCCAGATCTAGTGTTATGCGTGCTGAATGCGACACAGTTCTGCCAGAGGCTATCGTCTTTTTTATTTGTTTGAACACACATTTTAAACAACTAAGTATATTTCCGTTAACTTTTCAAGAAATGCAAGATTTTTCCTGTACCATTGAAACGATTAGTATGATTTTGGCACAAACCGCACCTTCTAACTCCCTCTGGTTCAGGAGCTTGAGTTTTTGTCGGATGAACTTAGCGTATTATATAATAGACTCGGTTGACAGTGCTGTGTGAGCAGTTGAGTAACTAATGGGATTTCAAGTAAAGATCCTCATTTTCTATACCGGTAGTGCAGAGCACAACTGGCATCCAGTCGGCCGTGTCTCGACTTGAGCTATTTTGCCATGGAAACTATCTGCCTTGCCATTCCTTCATGAGTATATTTTATGATTTGATTAGCCTGTGCTTGAGTCCAAAAGGGCCGAAATCAAAAGAATGAGAAAGACTATCGAAAATTCATGTAGCCAGCGGTTCCTTCTGGGTCCTAAACTATGTGTGTGCAAAATTTGGTTGAGAATGGTGGAACGGTGTAGATTTGTATACGGAACAGACCCACCCACATACATACCCACATACATACATACATACAGACTTTCACTTTTATATATAAGAAGATAGATGAGCATGGGACCTAGTGGAAAATAATTCTATCACCTGAAACCAAAAATGCATGGGACGAAAACATACATCAAAATATCATGCTGGTTTCCGACCCTACAAGACGTAAAAAATATAATAAAAATATTTTAAAAAAAACTATTTTTTGAAATTTCATTCGAATCAATTTTTAAGGTATTTGTGGGATAGAAATATTTCGGACAAAAAGTACAAAATCATTAATTACTCCCTAATTATACGTCGTATGATGAAATAGCAAGAGACAAAAAAGATGTAATGTGTTATTGTCTACAACATAGGCCATGTACAATATCACACTCAGAGAAAATGTTTGGCCGAAAAGTACAAAATCATTAATAACTCCGTAATTAAACGTCGTATGATGAAATAGCAAGAGACTAAAAAGATGTAATGTGTTAATGTCTACAAAATAGGCCAAGTACAATATCACACTCAGAGAAAAATTCCGGCCAAAAAAGTACAAAATCATTAATAACTCCGTAATTAAACGTCGTATGATGAAATAGCAAGAGACAAAAAAGATGTAATGTGTTATTGTCTACAACATAGGCCAAGCACGATATCACACTCAGAGATATTACTGGAGATATGTAGCTTCCCCCTATTTTTTTGTCTTTTGTAGGGTTGAAAATTAAAAAATGTACCTTTTCGGAATTTTTCTGTTGGTTGGAAGGTAAAAGGAGATTTTTTTTGCCAAATTTCAAGTTTGTACCTCATTTGGAAGTGGGTAAACATTTATGTCAGTGAGTGAGTCAGCCATGTAGTTTTATATAATATAGATGAGCATGGGACCTAGTGGAAAATAATTCTATCACCTGAAACCAAAAATTTCGGACAAAAAGTACAAAATCATTAATAACTCCCTAATTATACGTCGTATGATGAAATAGCAAGAGACAAAAAAGATGTAATGTGTTATTGTCTACAACATAGATCATGTACAATATCACACTCAGAGAAAATGATTGGCCAAAATGTACAAAATCATTAATAACTCCGTAATTAAACGTCGTATGATGAAATAGCAAGAGACTAAAAAGATGTAATGTGTTAATGTCTACAACATAGGCCATGTACAATATCACACTCAGAGAAAAATTCCGGCCAAAAAGCAAAAAATCATTAATAACTCCGTAATTAAACGTCGTATGATGAAATAGCAAGAGACAAAAAAGATGTAATGTGTTATTGTCTACAACATAGGCCATACACAATATCACACTCAGAGATATTACTGGAGATACGTAGCTTCCCCTATTTTTTTTTGTCTTTTGTAGGGTTGAAAATTAAAAAATGTACCCTTTCGGAATTTTTCTGTTGGTTGCAAGGTGAAAGGAGTGTTTTTGCCAAATATCAAGTTTGTACCTCATTTGGAAGTGGGTAAACATTTATGTCAGTGAGTGAGTCAGCCATGTAGTTTTATATAATATAGACTAGAAACCCGAGCCGGCTTCGCCCGGGAACAGTTATGTATGCATTACAAGATAAGCGCTTTTTTTTTTCACTGCCAATGAACAACGACCAAGATCCGATTTACATCTCGGCATGATGGGTTAAAATCACTGACTGGACTATTAATTATATTATCATGTAGATGCATGTGCTACGAATTCTTGTCAGACGTTATTTAAGAATGGCGAGGTGCATGAAACACAAATTCCCCTTCCGTCCAATCTTTACTTGACTGTGAATTTTGCGGAACGAGAAGTTCACAGGCGAAATGATGAAAAGCCGAGTTGCACTTCCAGGGAAACTCCAAACACAACCAATCTTCTCCGAAGTCTTGACTCAACACGACTCGACAGTTTGCTGCTGGCTGTATCTGGGGTAATAGGCTCGTCCGCTAGATAGACTCGCCCCTAGCTAGCTCGTAAACTGTCGCCTCAGTAACTGAATGGATATTGTTGGAAGAAATGAAAACGTAAAAACACTTATTGTAGGCGATGTATTGAAGATAGAGATATGCTCTCCCGGGCTTTTTGTAGAACTTTTCATGCTGAACAATTCTTACACTCATAGTATATTGATATTTTTAACGGTTTGCCCAGCGTAAGCTTAAAAAGCACACGGACGCCAGTTCTTTTTCGACCTTTTCACTGAAATCGTTAGTGCTTGACTTCCTTTGGTCATAAATAAATTATTTCCTACAGAAATCATCCTCGAGACATCCTTTACAGAATAATGAAAACCGCATCAAAATCCATCCAGTGGTTCTCGAGTTTACCCGTAACATCCAAGAATCGGGGACTTTGTTTTATACTCAGAGATTTGGCTGCATTATTGACTGTCGTTCCAATCAATAATTGTCCCATTGTTATACCAAACGAGGCGTTGTTGATAGCATGTTCAAGATCCGGTTTATTTACATGATTCTTCCATCCTATATCTTGAATGAACATAACAACCAAAAACAGTTTGTATGCCAAAACAGGAAGTTAACATCGTGAGAATATTGTCCTTCGGAAGCTGCGTGGGCTAAATAGTAATATCACAGTTAAACAAGCTCATAGGTGTCCCCGAGTTTTCAGTCTTTATTAGGTAGTGAGTGGTTTAAAAGGAGACATGACTCATATTATAATCCCTCCCTATATTATTCTGCTATGGTCCCATTCCAGTTTTGTACCGAAAATAAGGTCCCATTAACACCAACCTACAGGTTCAGCATAACCCAATGCGTAAGCGAAACGCACTCACTTACTCTTTAAATGCCTCACAATTAAATAAATACCTTGAAACATGTATATTTACAATGAAATAATGAGAGAATGCAACACGGTAACCATGGTAACAGAATCTCACAGGTCCATCTATTTCTGTAAGACGCAACGCAATTCCAATTATTACATTACTGTGAAAGTTTCCAGATGGTTATAAGGTTATCACTGAACCTAATTAAGCTGTATAATTCATCAATACGTACAGTATAATGCGCTTAAGGGGGTCAAGGGGCACTCTAGAATTTTTCACGCAATTTTCACGTGTGAGTGTGGTATGAAAAATCTTTGTCACCTGACTATAAAGGGTCTCCAAAACCCACATTTTAAGGCCCTTAAATTAACAGTGTCTGTGATATTCCCAGAAAACTAACTTCGCTCTGATATACCTTTGAAGGAATGACAAAACCCCTAACCACTGCACCAGTAGCTGAATTGATAAAGTCTGATTATTCATACCAAGGATAAATCAGTCATAGCATTCGTGATTGAGATTTTGCTAAGTGTACTCTTTACAACTAGAATATTCGCGGGCGAAGCCGCGACGGGTAATGCTAGTAAATACTAATATAGTATTGCCTCGGCTGCAATCTTTGTTATTGAATTCCAGAGGGCAGCTTGAATGTCGAATTTGGCGTTCCCTGGAGCGTTGTGAAAGTCATGGAGGTTAGATATCTAAGCTCCTTCACACTATAGTGCTTTCTAGTAGAGAAAGAAGGAACTTTTGTGTTCGCGGAAAGTCCTGAGATTAATTTTGCCGTTATGAACACGGTCTGCTGAATTCAATTGGGTTCTTTAACATGCCAACAACGTATGACATTTGTGCCTTAACTTTTGTCACCTTTCAAAAATCGCTTACCACGGCCAGGAGCAAACCTGCAAGTTTGGGGTTGGTAGTCTGACACGATAACCACTCACCCACCGTGGCAAGCTATAACTCATATTGAAATATATATCGTCTCCTTCCCAACTCTCATCTAAATTTCAAAATATGCAAACCCTACTGTAATACAGCCATTACAATAACACAGGTAATCGCATGTAATTTATGTCAGGCTATTTCTCACATATTCTAGTAATTGGAATTATTTTCGTCGACCGACTGAATGGTAAAATATTAATTATCAATAGGGAGGCACTAAAAATGGTTTCAAAGCTATGTTTTTGCATATAGAAATGTTAGAAGCCATTTTTCAGTAATGCTTGTTTAATCCAACAGAAATGCTTTCCAGTCGGTCAACACACGTGTGCCCAATTAGATTGGGTGAAAAATACCATTTTTTTAAAACAATCTTTTACCTTAAAGAAAATTACATCATTTATGGGTACAGTACTTGTTGGACAAACGGGGAGGTAAATTGGATGAGATATTTTGAGCATCTTCAGATCCAAATAGGCTGTGTAAGTCCCTCGGAACAAATTGGCTCGTGAGTTAGAAACTGAAGCTGGGGACCGGGCCTACCTCAAGTTCATTGACAGCTTGCAATGCAGAAGAGGGCTGGGAAGGGGCGAGAGGGGGCGAAGGAAGGAAGGCTGCTTCTTGTGTAAGATTTATAACAGAGAGGTACAGTCAGCCAGTTGTTCCCAACGTGCTACTTATTTACCAGTCACATAAAAGAAGTGGGGACTACCACAAAGATATGAACGGTGAATATTATATTCGTTGGTTAAAAGAAAAGTTGATCCCTAATTTGGAACGCAACTCAGTGCTTGTTATTGACAACGCATCGTACCACAACACGCAGAAAGAATGGTTGATTATTAACAGTACAATGATGAACTATATAGTCATAATATTTTCGTTACAATATTATTCCATTACACGTATTAGTGTCATTTAATTATCACCTAATACAGTTTGTAACGAG
This sequence comes from Meconema thalassinum, assembly GCA_946902985.2. Taxonomy (NCBI): domain Eukaryota; kingdom Metazoa; phylum Arthropoda; class Insecta; order Orthoptera; family Tettigoniidae; genus Meconema; species Meconema thalassinum. The sequence goes on from OX336388.2 coordinate 702,316,322, forward strand.
GGAAATAAATAATGGTTGTTATAGTGTGTGTGAGTGAGTGACAGTTGCTGCGTGAACAGAGTGTACTTCTGACGACAGACGGGTGACGCAGCGGACAGCACCCAGCAGGTTGACAAAAGCGGACTCGCTCATCAGCTTCCTACTAGATTTTCACAAGGGTCGATTAGTTCTGAGGCAGTTTTTTTCTATACAGCACTATGAAACACATCCTTGGCTGCAACCTCAGAGTTCCGCGTTTGATTCCCGGCTCTGCCAAGTCGTTTAATTCTCGTCTAATGGCTGGAGAGGGGTTCGCTCAGTCTCGTGAAACAAAAATGAGAAAGGGGGGTTCGATTCCCACCTCAGCTATCCTGGAAGTAGCTTTCCGTGATTTCCCCACTTCTACTCCAGGCAAATGTCGGGTTGGTACCTAACTTACGGCCACGGCTGACTCCTTCTCAATCCTCATCTGAATTACAAATACACACACTAATACAGCCATCACAATAACACAGGTTATCAAACAAAATTACACACAGGTGTTGATTGACTACGATCTCCAAGCCACTCAAATGAAACAACAACAACAACAACAAGGTCGCGAATAGAATATTGCTTCACTTTGATATTGCAATAATTTACTTATTTCGACGTTTCAATCATCCACAGCCGATTTCATGCTATTCCCACAATTTTTTCTTGGCGCATGATTTATTTCCTTTTGTCGGACAGTGAATTTTACCTTTTTGAATATGAGTAAATGTTGGGATAATACGATATTCAACTTGCGGAATGTAGAATTGATTTATACTGTACCTGCGGCTTCGGTGGCGTAGTCGGTAGCATGCTGCGCTTCTATGCCCCAGATCGCGGGTTCAAATCCGGCCGAAGTCATCGGATTTTTTAAGAGCGTTAAAAATCCCTCAGTATGCCTTCCTTCGGAGGGGAAGTAAAGCTGGCGGTCCCATGTCATATATTTATGGCATGTTAAAGAACCTTCCACTAATTACACCTGTGTGAAGCTAAATTGTATAGGTTAAGAATGTAAACAACGCTCTTAGGTTCCTACGTTCGTTGCCAAGAGCCGACTGCGGTGGCTTCTGGTAGCTAAGTTCTGAACTATTAGTCGTTGACGGTGGCGTTTGGCGGCAAAAGTAGGAACTACTTGAAATTAAAAGTCTGCAGTCCTCACTTGAATTGAAAACAGATAACACACACTAATACAGTCAACAAAATTAACACTGGTTATCAGACAGATTATACACACACCCAAAGTACACGGGGCTACATGACCACGTTGTCACACAGGGGCGGTCGCAGCCAGAACTTTTGGAGGGGGCCCTAAGCCCATAAGGAGGGGGGGGGAGGCATCCGTCCTCTTTTTATATAAGTTACAGTAGGCTATATTTAATTTTTACTGGTAGCATGTCGCATAATATCATAAGGACTGAAATTCATATAATAACCTATTAGTTTTATAAAAATCGAGGAGAGGGTCGAATAGACTCTAGAAAGAGAACACACATAATAAAATTTTAATCTGTTTATTGTAGGTATCTGATCAAAGAACAAAATCCAATCGCCTTGTCTTCATTTTGGCAAACTGATCAATTACTTTCTCCACACTGACTTTCGTTGACCGATGGCAATGTAACAGAGCCAGACCGGTTAGCCTTTCTTCCGGCATTCGGGACCGTAGCCAGTCCTTCAGCCGTCGCAATGTCGGGAGTGGCGTTACTCACAGACAACGTCGCCAAAACCTGCAGGAGAGTGTTGACTGTAGGTGTCAAGCTTTGAGAAGCAGCTACCATTGACTCAATTGTAGTTGATGGCAATTTCTTCCCTCCCGACTTCAATCTCAGCCATCGCTGTCTCCATACAACATACTCTCCCTGCAAGTGGCACCCGTCGGAAATTAGCAAAGGCTGATACTTGATACGAAGAGCCTCCAAACATTGCACCACTGTTGGGTTTTCAGCCGGTTTGTCAACGCAGATTGCAGGCATCAAGTCGAATGCGGCCAAAGATTCATTTGGAAATTGTTCCTTGAGATCCTGCACCACATGCTCGACCAGCGGAATGAAGACAGTTCGGCGGTAAAACTCTTCGGGTGCGTCAATGTCAGCTGGAACGTTGGGCCGCTTCCTCCTTCCTGCTCTTCGGGGCAACGCCACCTCAAACTCCAGTTCTGCCGCAAAATATTATCTCGAAGTACGGTTCAGCATTCTCACGTGCAGTCGAAAGCGCCGCGATGGTGTCCATGACACCCGCGGAAGCCATCACCAAGTCCAATGAATCGTCCTGACGAAGAAGGCTCAAAGGCCGGGTTTTACCTAGGACGTCGCACAGACACAATATTGAAACCACAAATTGCGTATCACACAATGATTGAATGAGGGATTCGGCGGCACTCGATGTGTCACTGTCCTCCCATTCTGCTATGATTTCTAAAGCTCGAATTATCTTAACTAAGAGTCTCTCGACCTGTAAATGGCCATCATGTTTTTCACTCCACCTCGTTTCACACAGTTTGCCAAAGTCTTCGCCTAAAACTGACAAAACAAGAAGTTCCGTGACGAACTAAAGAGCCTACTTTTCTTAAAATTTAAGATTCACGCCAATGATTAATCTATATGGATCTATCAAGAATAATGACGAAATTAAGTTGCTAATATCGAAATTTCTAATTAGTTCGAAATACTGTATACTTGGCATAATGTAGCCTAATAGAGCACTACAGTTGGCAGCCCTGGTGACTGAATATATTCTTAGTTCCATCTCTTAAGGTACAGAATACAAAATTTGAAGTCCAATGAATAGCATGGACGTTACATGCAGTTAAACATTGGATCTAACAGCACGCGTAAAATCATGTTGGCAACAATGTCATGCATGTATTGGTCAGAAATAATCAGAAATAATATGATCTATTGTTGTGCCAATTTTTAATGAAATCCATTAGCTAGTATAGAAGTTACATGCATTTTAAAATTGGACCTATCAGCAGGCTTAGAATCATGTTGGCGGCACTGACGTATATTAGTTACTCCAAATTCATCTAGAATGCCAGGTACTATACGTGTGCAAAGTTTAGAGCTATTGGCTTGCATACTTTCTGATATATTGATATTAGGGTAACAAAAATAGAGACAGCACATATTAACAGTTGGCAGCCATTGTTGCTCTTAAGAATACGCATAGTCATATCTGTTATGGTACACATAGCACACACTAAATTTGGTTGAAATCCAAATGATAGCATGGAAGTTACATGTATTTAAAGTTGGACCTCTCAGCAGGCTTAGAATCATGTTGGTAGCACTGACGTATATATGTTACTCCAAATTAATATAGAATGTCAGGAACTATACGTGTGCATAGTTTAAAGCTGTCAGCTTGCATACTTTCTGCTATATTGGTATTTGGATAAAATAAATTAAGAGCATTTATTAACAGTTGGCAGCCCTGGTGGGTCTTAAGAATACGCTCAGTCATATCTGGTTATATACACATACAACATACGAAATTTGGTTGAATTCCAATTGATAGTGTAGAAGTTATATGCATTTAAAGATTGGACCTATCAGCAGGCTTATAATCATTTTGGCAACACTGCCATGTATGGCCTCCTGGAAATTAAACTGCAATATTATTATCTATACGTGTGCCAATTTTGAAATAGCTCCCATTGATACATTCCGAGATATCCAACATGGAGCTCAAATTTCAATTGCGATTTTTTAGCAGTTGGTAGCACTGACATCATTTTCAAATATGGACGTGAGATATTCAGGTAAAGATCTTTACTCCTACCAAATTTTGTTTCGTTTTCTCCAGCCGTTTAGGAGTTGATAGGGGGGGGGGGGACACACACACACAGCCAGACAGACAGACAGACAGGACAGACAGGACAGACAGGACAGACAGACAGGACAGACAGACATTTGGCCGATCCCATAAGTCTACTTTTTCCTCATTTTTGCAAAATGTGAAAAGTAGGCTAAAAAAGCTTTGTATCTTTTAGGAGATGATCTAGCAAAGTTAATTGTATTTTTCATCAATGCTGTACCATTACGAGTGAGAACTACTTTTGAAGTTTTCGCTAAGCTGCTGTTAAGGGCGTGATTGTAGCATGGACACCTAGAACCGCAAGGTGCCGCTTTCAGAAGTTCCTGTACTGCACCTTTCGTTACCGATGACATCACCGAACAGTTATCCGTGCCTACCCCAACACAAAGCTTAAGATCGAGTGAGAGCTTTGTAGTGAGATCTTGTACAACGTGACCAAGAGCAAAGCCTGACAATTTTGGTTCCCCGCCTTGAATATCGTCCTCTCTAATAGACTCGTAGGCGTCCGCAAATGTCAAAAAATCTTCGTTCACCTTCTCTTCGTGGACGTAGCGAAGTGACAATGCAAGCTGTTCTTCTAGGGAAATGTCTGATGTCTCATCGAACATGTCGGAAAACATGCCTGCTACTTTCACCTTCCGGACAATATCTTCTTGGATTTCCTCACGATAGCACTTAATCAGTTCATTTTGTGTTCTATTACTAATATACGTAGCCCGTGCTGATGCATTTTCAAGGTGGCTACGAAGAGTTTCGTCGCCGCTTTCGACTCGAAACCGAAGGAGTTCACGGAAGTTTCCTTCATTTTCTAAGGGGTCTGGAGGGCTGGTCTCACTCTCACAGGCAGGTCCTGTGGTGTCAAAATTGGAACTGTCAAGTCAAACCTTTGCTCTCTTCCCTCTCTCTCCTCTGCCTTTCTCTTTCTCAATTTTTCTTTCTCATTTTCTTTTTTTCTTTTGTATTTTTGAAGACCGTTTGGGGGGGGGGGGGGGCATGGCCCCCCTGCCCCCCCCCCCTTGGGACCGCCCCTGTTGTCACAGCACCTAAACTAAGGAACCAACCAACCAATCATACTGTAGCTGTCTACCTAGATCAGCCATTAACTGCCCCTTGCACGCTTATCAATTCCAGTGGCAACTTTCATTCTGGAGCTTTTGCCCTTGAAGTAAAGATCTCGCTCCTGTTTCACCTTTGATACTCCTTTATCTGCTAATGATATCGAGCCTGCCCCTTCACCACACAGACCTGCCACACTCTCAAATCAAGTAGCATTTCACTCGTACAACAACTGATTTATGGCACATGAAGCTAATGTGGCTGCACTGTCAAGGCCCACTTCTTGTGCGGTGTGGAGAATGTAGCCGTTACATTCTCTGCAGTGGCGTAACTAGGGTTTGCTTTTGGAGGGGGATGAACACAGTCACAATTACATTCTGGAGGTGAGGGATGATATAATCAATATTTGTTTCGTGATTAGTTTCATTAGCATTTGTTACGTTGAATTTGCATTTATAGTACAGTACAGCTGCACAGAAAACCCCTTTTGTTCCAAAAACCGTGCTATGGTTGGCTTTTAATAAAACGTTAGAAAAGCACAAGAAAAGCTTAACTCTAAATTTCAGAATAATTTGCACGATCATTTTGTCGGAAAACTAAAAAAATATTGAAACGCGTTTTTCTCTGAATCGACGTATTTTAAAGAATTTTTGAAACAAAAAATGTAGAGGACATTGTCACCTACAATTCGTCTCATTGAGGTCATGTCATACGTTTTGAAATGCAAAAGCTAGGTGGCGTCAAAGTTTCCAAAAAAGTGTATTTTCACTTTTTGTCCTAGAAAAAATGTTTTGTTCACAAAAGAGTGAATCAGAAATTTGTTCCTCTCAAAATTGTCTACAACATTTATTGAAACATTGTTTTCCTCCGACTTACCGTTCCAAAGTTATAGTCTGCCGAATTGTGAAAATTGTCCGACACCGGTCACGGTCTAAACTATGCCCAACGCTCTCTCCGCAGTAACAATAGTAGCCTTGACTATGCGGCGTTGCATTTGCTGCGCTATAACTTTGGAACGGTAAGTCGGAGGAAACAAACGTTTAAATAAATGTTGCAGACAATTTTTAGAGGAACAAATTTCTGATTCACTCTTTTGTGAACAAAACATTTTTTCTAGGACAAAAAGTGAAAATACACTTTTTTGGAAACTTTGACGCCAGCAGGCTTCTGCATTTCATGTCTGTATGACATGACCTCAATGAGACAAATTGCAGGTGACAATGGTCTCTACTTTTTTTTGTTTAAAAACTTTTCTTTAAAATACGTAGATTCAGAGTAAAACGCTTTTCAATTTCTTTTTAAGTTTTCCGACAACATAATACTACAAATTATTCCGAAATTTAAAGTTAAGCTATTTTTGTGATTTTCTAACGATTTACAAAAAGCCAACCATAGCACGGTTTTTGGAACAAAACCATTCCGGCTGTACTGTACTGTACTATTATCAATGTGTGAATGCTCAAGAATGAACAATTTTGTTGATATTAAAATTATAAAGCCCAGGTTTCTTCGAGAAATAAATTGGCCCGTTCTGTTCCCCAACATTAATAAAGTACAGTTTCCAACTAAAGTTCAACTTAAAACAGCGATACACGTAAACACAAAGGCACTTACACTCGGATACTAACCAACAAGTGGTGTCTTTTTGGAAAGGGTTGAGGGACACACTCTTCCCACCACCACACCTCGGGCTAACTCAACAGCTGACCATTTTGATCGTTCAGTAAATGTTAAGTTAGGGTGACACTATAAATGTTACACGTGTGAAAAGAAATGCTTTTAAACACAATCTAATCATTGTCATCAATCCGAACATTGGAATTATTCAAAATTAATAAAAAAAATACGAGCCTTACATTAGTCGCATATGATGTGCAACATCTGACATAGAAGAAACCTCACGTGAAATTGTTGATACACCGGTATTTTATACTAATATTAATCTATTGTAAAAGGGAGTGTTTTACAGATATTGAAGTTTATAATACGGAACTCATTTTATTAGATGATTTGTAGCTTCTACCAGCACTAGCCTAAATAAAGAATACAATATGGATCAACTAGATTAATAGACGCGACACCGCTCTTAACCTTAAATTCCTTACAAACAGGTCCTCTTGATTCACAGACCAACACGTAATTTCATATGGATTCTGCTAAAATGAGTCATATTGATATGATAAATATCGTTTAAAATGATAATCTGGTAGCAAAAAATATCTACCCCGTCCGGGATTCGAACCCGAGATCTCTAGATCCACAGTCATAGGCGCTAATCCCACGGTTATTTCGACTACAAAAATAATGTTCACAAGATGGTGACTTATGCTCACGTTCCAATAATACTGCATTACGGAATTAAGTTTCATTTATATTTTGCTTGTTTCGATAATGTTCCTGCGTGAAATTGAGTTTAAATGCCTTATGAATAGGCCCTCTTGTGAGTAAAGAGAATGTATTCAGCAATAGTTCATG